>JAPDPM010000013.1:3642500-4842500 GCA_032173925.1 Heritiera fomes | reverse complement strand
ATCAATGTATTTCCATGCATCGCACGGGTTTGAAACTAGTGTTTTATAATACTAGATAAAAATGTTATTTATTTTAATTTTTTAAAGTTTTCTCGTTGCAACAGTCCTGTTACTTATGTTAATAGTCCTTTTTCATATTTTGTTGTGTCTAATTATGTTAGTTGCATTTAATCGTATAATGTCATATTAAATAGACATATAATAAATGCATCTAATATGTGTTTAGAATTCAGATATAATTATAATTCGTATCATATCCATGTTTCAACAATTCGTATCACTTCTCATATTGTGTTTGATAAAAAAAACGATACCGGTTTACAAATTGTCAAATCAATGTAATTTTATATTTTTTATTCATTTTCTTTGTAAAAAATATGTGTTCTTTTCAATGTTGTCAATAATGGTTGTAGTGGCTGCTATAGCTACGTAGCATAGCGGAAAATTAACTATCATTACGACAACATACATAACGTAGTGATTTTACAATGTGGCCGCGATAGCAGTTAGTGGATAGCAGGCAATAGTAGCGCTATTGAACAAATTTAGTGAAATGTCCATTAAACCAATTTTTTCTTGATTTAATTTCAGCCAATCATTTTATTGTACTTAAGGGTATTTAAGTCTTTTAAGCTTGTTTTTTAAGATTAAACTTTTTTTTATTACAGTTCATATTTTTATTGTACATAAAAATTTTTTAAATAAAATTTTTTATTAAATATTAATTTAAAAACCCTAAATTAAATAAAAAACCCTCAACTAAATGAAAACCTATCAACAAAATAAGTGTCACAGTAGCTAGAACTATCAAAGCACCTTCTCTAGAACTCTCAACAACAGTGAGAGCGAAAAGTCTCAACAACCAGCTCTTTACCCATTGACAGCAGCCACTAAAAAGTAAAAACCCATTGACGGTAGCCACTCTCAGACCTCAGCCTATCGTCAATCAAAGAACAGCCAAGTGAACCAAGTAATTTTATTACTTTCTCCCCTTTCAACTTGTCTCTCTCTTATCCTTCAATTTGTTTCTGACGTGGTGTTCTATCCATCACTGCATTGATCAGTCCATCTTTTCTATTCTAAGATTTATGTTTTTTTTCTTGATCTTAATCAACAAATACCAAAATCTGGAACAATGGGTGAAACCCATTAATTCTTTTTTTTCTTTTTTTCTGTACAATCTTTAAAATTTTTAATTCATATGCTAATTTTTTCTCTATTCAAGTGAACCATCGTCAGCAACCACTCTCAGACTCTCAACCCATCGTTAACAGCCAAGTGAACCAGGTAATTTTCTTACTTTCTTCCCTTTTCAGCTTTTCTCTCTCTCATCCTTCAATTTGTTTCTAATGTGGTGTTCTATCCATCACTGCACTGATCACTCCATCTTCTCTGTTCTAAGCTTGATTTTAACCAACAAATACCAAAATCTAGAATAGTGGGTGAAACCCATTAATTTTTTTCTTTTTTTCTGTACAATCTTTAAAATTTTTAATTCATATGCTGCTTTTTTTTTCTGTTCAAGTATTTACTTTCTTCAATATGGTTAAAGTATGGAACCTGTTTTTTTTTTTTAATTCAAGAGTTGTTTTCATGTGATGCTTATTATCTAGAAGGAAATCTGCAATTTCTTGAGAGAAAACCAAGTTTATGCTTGGCAAAAAAATCTAATCAGTGATGTTTAATCAATTTCTCTTATTAGAAGAGGAAATTAATTTATTTTCAATTGTGTTCTCTATTCAACTAGACAACTATTGCTTTCAAGTGCTAGAATAAATTTTAAATCTTGTAAATTTTTTACTTTCAAGACAGATACACAATCATGACAAGTGAATCTCATGATTTTCCTAATTCATCAAGATTAAGGACAGATTCTGATAATCCCAGATCAAAATATAATACTTTACTAGATTTAAATAGCAAAATAACTTTAAAATGTAACTACTATGGCAAAGTTACGAAAGGTGGAATCACTAGAGCAAATGTATATCAAGTAGGGATCAAAGGTGATGTGGCACCATGTACTAATACTCCACAAGATGTTAGGGAAGAACTATGAGCTCATATGAAACAAAAGAAATCTAAGAAGCAAGTGTCTGGTGGTTCAGTTGATCTTGAGGATTTAGTTTTCGATGATGATGAAGAGGAAGATGGGTTAAGAGAGGTTAGGCCAAGTGATAATGACAACCGTAGTTCAAATCCATCTGCTGCCAGCTCTAGAAACAAGAAGGCTAGGACTAAACAAGTCAAGGGCCCAATTGGTTTGTACATGTATCAAACCCCTGAAACCATTCTTCAAAAGAGAAAACTTCAGCAAATAAAGTAAGCAAATATAAAAGATGCATGTGACAAGGAACTACGAGGCAGAACAATTTAGTACATTGCTCGATTCTTCTATCAAAATGGAATTTCATGTAATGTTGCTTGTTCGGAAAGCTTTAAGCAAATGATTGAAGCAATTAGAAGCTATGGACCTAATCTTAAGCCTTCTTGTTATCATGAATTGAGAGTTCCACTCCTTAACAAAGAGATGGAGCACACAAAAAATTTGTTGCATTAACATAAGAATCAATGGCCAAGATATGGGGTTACTATTATGTTTGATGAATGGACTGATAGAAGGCAAATGAGCATAATCAATTTTTTGGTAAATTCACTTGCTGGTATAATGTTTATTAAGTCTATTGATGCTTCTTCTTTTGTGAAAACCTGTGAGAAGCTATTTCAACTAATTGATAGTGTTGTGGAGGAGATTGGAGAAGAAAATGTTGCTCACCTTGTTACAGATAATGGAAGCAACTATGTTGCAACTGGTAAGGATTACATTTACAGTTTTACATGTTATTTATTTATTTGCAATGTTCAACTGAGCTGCTACTAAGCCTAACTTATATAAGTAGTGATTTGATTTATTAACTAATTTGTATCTTTTCTCTCAGGTAAATTATTGGAAGAGAAGAGGAAACACATCTTTTGGACTCCATGTGTAGCACATTACCTTGATCTCATGCAAGAAGATATTGGAAAGATTCCTAAAGTGAAGAAATCAATTCAAAGAGCAATCATCTTGTTGGATTCATCTACAACCGCTCTAGCAGCTTAAACTTGATGAGGCAATTCACTAATAAGGCTGAGTTGGTTAAACATGGGGTGACAAGGTTTGCTACCACCTTCCTCTCATTGCAAAGTGTGTTCAAGCAAAAGGCCAAATTAAAGAAGATGTTTACATCAGATGAATGGGTGAAGTAAGTTAGCTAGAGATGCCAAAAGGGTGAGGGCAGTAAATACTATAATGGCTATTGCATTTTGGAATAATGTGTGATATGCTCTAAAGGTTATGAGCCCTCTTGTGTTTTATGGCTTGTTGATAGTGAAAAAAAAAAAAGCCAACTATGCCTTATATTTATGAGGCAATGAGCAAAGTTAAGGATGCCATCAAGAGATCACTAAATGAAGATGTAAGCAACGATAGCGAAGTGTTTGATATCATTGACAAAAGATGGGAATGCCAACTCCATCGGCCCTTACATGCAATAGCCCATTACTTAAATCCAGCAATTTTTTATAGCGCTCCAAATATGGATTTAGATTTGAAGCTTACCAGTGGATTAATGGATTGTAATAAGAAGATGGTAGATGGGGTTGACATGCAAATAAAAATATATGAAGAAGTGGCACTATACAATAGAGCTCAAGGCCCTTTAGAGATGACTTAGCAATAAAATGTAGGGATTCAAAGGCACCTAGTAAGAAAGATCGTAGCTGAGTGGTGGACTATGTTTGGGCATTCAGCTCCAAACTTGCAAAAGTTGGATAGTAAGATTTAGAGTTTGACATGTAGTGCATCCTAACGTGAGCGTAATTGGAGTGTCTTCGAACAAATATTTTTCTTTTCCTACTATTTACTAGTTAAATGAATGAATTGAAATAAAAATAGATTTTTTAGAGAAACAATTTACCATTTCTTTGAGAACAAAAGATAGTAATGGTTTTTTTTAAGTTTTATTTTGCTATTTCAGATTCACTCTAAGAAGAGAAACATACTTGAGCATCAGAAATTGCATGACTTGGTTTTCATAAAGTACAATCAAGCACTTAAAGCTCGATGTGATATGAGAAATGAGATTGACCCTATCATTCTAACTAAAATTGATTCTAGTAATGAGTGCCTACTTGGAGAGAGGGGTGGAGATGATGATGAAAATGATTTGGTTTATGAAAATGATAATTTGACATGGGGAGATGCAGAGAGGGCATCAAGAGCAAGTGAAATTAGAACTTACACTAGGAGGCAAACAAGAAAAAGTGTAAATCCAACAACTTCTAAAACTCCAGCCTTAACCTTTAAAAATCCAGTTACAGAATCTAAAACATTAGCCACAACCTTTAGAGTTAGTGGGGACTATGAAGCTACTACTAGAGTTACTAAAGTGATGGCCAAGCCTACTTTGGATCTTGAAAGATCAGATGAGGAAGAAGAGGATTTTGACTTTGAGCTAGATATTAGTGTTAAAGCTCAAAAAGACCAAGTTGATGATGATATTTTTGGGGCCGAGCAAGAGAAAGTGGAAGCTAAAGAAGATGAGGAGGAGGATTAGTAAATTGTGATTCTTAGGAATTGCCTTTGTGTTTATGCTTGTGTTTTATTATCTTATGTGACTTCATTTAGTATTTTATTGTCTTATGTGATTTGGTAACTTGTTATTTGCAATGGTTTTACTTGCTTGAAAACATTATCTGAATGCTTTGTGTAATTTTTATGAGTTATTATGGTCATTATTTTGTTTTCTATTAAATTAGATATATTTTTTTATAAAAGAAATAATGGCTGCTATTGTGTCAGTAGCAATCACTACGCTATTCGCTACTTATTTGTAACAGCTTTTGGCCTCACTGCTATTGTCCGCTATTCACTATTGATAACACGAGTTCTTTTAAACAATAAACATTAGAAATAAAGCATTTATGAATCAGCACAAGGGAGGATGAATTGTTTATTCCATTATTTGTTTAAGAAATCAAAATTAATAACAAGAATAAATAAAATAAATTTAGATTTTAATAAAAGTAGAACCTAAGAACGATAAACACGAGTTTGTTCATTATTGGTACAAAATGAAGACTGAATGAGAATTTCAAACGAAAAAATCAAACTATTGGAGCTAGAACTTTGTTCCTTTTACATTGAAAATCGTTAATAAAAAAAAAGGGAAAGAAAGGATATTCTATCATGCAAAATACAATAATAAGAGAAAGTTATAACAACCGTTAATTATTAATTAATGGTTTTACCTACAATAAGCGAAATTTAATTTTTAAAATAAAAATTATTTAAAACAACACATATTTTTGAAAATATATTAAAATATAAATTTTAAATAAAAATAAAACACATGACTATCTTAATCTTATTTAAAAAATTAAAAATTTTCACTACCCACATATCACATAAAAACCCATTTTTTAACGTAACAAAAAAAAAGTGATTTTTTAGCGATAGTTGTAGGAGTGTGGGAGTGTCAACACTCACCAGCGTATGGATAACGTAACTCTTAATTATTAACCAATGACAGCTGTATCCGCTTTTTTATTTTTGAAAAATCAATACAATAATACAACTATTTATTAACTGGTGACTCAGACCCTAGTCCAAAAAAAAAAGGGAAAAATGAACAAAAATAAAAGGAAAAAAACATGGTGATCGACATTTTTTGTTATTATAAATAAAGTGGATCAAAAGGCGTTTGTAGTCCAACGGTTAGGATAATTGCCTTCCAAGCAATAGACCCGGGTTCGACTCCCGGCAAACGCAAATTTGGTTTTTGGAGCTTCAGATCGTATAGAGTAATGAGAAAATTTCGCAATGATTTTCTCTTCTGACCTGTTGGAAAGAGAGCAATCAAACTATATTTAGAAATCCGATCGCCTCTTGTTTGTTAGAATAAACGGAAATAATCACTTCCGTGCGTCTGGGGCAACAGCTACTCTAACTCTTCAAGAGACAACACACACTTCAATGCTCTCAGTTTTTTGAGCCCCATCCGTGTAGCATAGATTCCAAACTCTGCTCAGCCATTGACCAAGAAAACATTGTACCATTCCTGTGGTGGGCTTTCGGCACAAAGGGACTTTGGCAAAGCAATCAAAGAATTGTTTATAATGTTGTTTGCTGAGATACAGATTCTATACAACAGAACAAAATGTCTTTGCATAAAGTCGAAGGAAAACATTGTGACCAAAGCAGATCATCGGGTCTGAAGAGAATGTTAGAATAGTAATTTTCAGGAAAATATTTGAACTTTCTTCTGATTGAACCCTATTTATAATAAGAAGTTGCTCAAGAAATGATCATTGTCAGCTGCTAACAATCCATGTCCATCTGCTTCATCAGCTGCTAGTGATCCATGTTAATCCGAGAGCATAAAAGCAGATGACATGGAAGGAAGATGAGACAACTGGTATGTTCCACCTCTGACAACTGTCATTGGGGTTGTAATTCGCTCTGCAGAAACCAATTTATAAGGTCTTTCAACTTTTTCATAATATGCCTAGTGGGGACTCAAGGGCATGATCATCAACAAACCAAAGGCCATAGTCTCTGAAGCGCTTGATCTTCTTCTCAAATCCTGTGATATAATTATTATGAATTATGACGTGCATATCCTTGGTTTGCTGCACCCATGTCTGGTTCTTGAAGTACAATCCTCCTGTTGGGAATGCTGTCTGGGGAAGAAGGTAGAGATCCACCTGCAGGAAATATCATCAAAATATGATTATCAGAAATTGAAGTCTCACTATCAGTAATATTTATACTTGATCACACGCCATTCATATATGAAGGTCAGAGAGAGATCGAGAAGGTTCATAGAACAGACTCGCACCCCATAGTCTTTACATACCCAAAATGAAAAAGAACAATTTGCAATGGACCGGAAATGAAGGTCATATGATGAATGGGGTGCCAGACAGTTTTTGTGACATATGGAAGGTAGGGCAAAATAAATTTCTAAAGAACCAATGGGCAGAATTAATCATAGATGTTATGGTGAGTGAAATTTCCATGTTATAGATTACCAAAGAAGCAATTAAAAAACACAATTGAGAATTCATTTTAGTATAAAAGCACCGAGTCATGCACTAATTAAAGGACGCATATCAAATAGCAATGCTTTTCAAATAATGCATGAAGAACTGGTAAAGCATATTGTCTGAACCTTGAAGAGTTAGCCACAAGACTTAAGGTAAGTATTAAGGTAATCAAGAAAAATATACAAATATGGCACAAAATTTCCACTTAACAAATGAATAACAAAGAAATAAAACAAATCAAAACTATTAGGCACTACAAACCTAAAATGGAATGACAAGATGCAGGAACGTACCAATCCAGCAGTTTTGTTTAGTGCCCAGTTAAACGCAGGCTGATCATTTGCTTTCTTTGCTTTGGACCATGGCTGAGCTTGAAGCTCCTCAATCCATTTCTTCATAACTAGTTTTGCTCCATCTGTGGGACGGAGGAAAATCATGCAACTACATATATAAGTACGACCCTTTTTCCCTGGAGGTGGCAAATCATGCGAATGCTTCAGAGGCTTCAACTGGTCAATAAAAGAGAAGCAATTTTATGAGAAAAGCAGCAGCGGCAGCTAAACATTTCCAGTATATGGCAGTCTAGACTCTGGGGTAAGGAGTGAGCATTAGGTTAAATACAGGATATATTCTCCCCCTCTCTCCTTTCATTTTACTGCTATTCTCCAAGAAAACAAAACAAAGAAATAAATATAGCCTAGCATTGCATACCATCAAATTTAATTAGCATTCATAACTTAATCTTGGTGACAGGAGAACTTAGTACTTTCTTGTAATCTAGTTGAATTGCTTAATCTAAATAATATTTTGATTAATATAATATTATTGCATAACACATACAGAACACGTCCAGCATTGTCTATCTTATTCCTCTGTTCTACAATTCCAAAGATGAAACTAAGCTATGCTAAAAGCAAAACAGATTAAAAACCATATAGCTAAGTAATCATACATACCGCAGCCATGTCATCAGTGAAGTAAACATCATGATTTTCTTCCAAATAACGAAAGGGATCTCCCAACCACACCATATCAACATCATTATACATAACATTATACCCAAGCTCCAAAATTTGCAACAAATGACGAGGCCTCCTAGAAGTGAAATTGAAGAATCCCTACACCAAGCACCCAATCAGCATCAATTGAAAATGTTGAGAAAAAGAAAAGATAAATAAATAAACAAAACCGAGATATGAAAGACAGGAATTGAACCTGAGAACCAAATTTATGGGCAGTTTGTGAATCAGGTGCGGGCGGGACTAGCACGGCATGGCCAGGCCATTTTTCATTAACCTTGTAAAGAGTAGCATAATCCTCAGCTACCACAAGGACTTTCTCTTGGTGCTTTTGTCTGCTTATACTAATCAACCAATTATTCAGAAATGGCAAGTAAGGTTGGCTCACGGCGCAAACAATAACGGTACCATTTTTTGCGACGAACGATGTGGCTTCGGCCAAAGAGTAGTCTCGCCATTTGGAAAGAGAAGAGTCCTTTTTTGAGTTAGAGAACATAGATTGGGGCATTCCTGACCAGGGTAGAAAGACTCCGAGGATTACCATGAGAGAGAGGAGAACAATTATGCCTGTTGGGCTGAAGATCGAAATGGGTCTTTGAGAGGTTGATGCAGAACGTGGGGAGATTGGGTAGGCATTTGAGAATGGATTCTGGATTGGTCGTTGGTGCAAGAATGATGACATTGTCGCTGATGATAACAAGGATCAGAAACAAAGATTTACATGTAAGAAAAAGAGCTCAATCAGAAACAAAGACGAAAAAAAAGATGTGGGACTGAGGAAGTAGGAGTTTGGGTTTAAGGAAAGTGTTTTGAGATCGGATCTGTTACCACTTACTAAAAATGATGACGATGGCGTAATTGTAGAAACAAACAGCAACAGATGAATGATTGTGGGTCGGGTCGTCGGTGTTGAGTCCGAATTTCTGTACGTTAAGTAGTTTGCTGTTTGTTTATTTTTTTCATCGGAGGTAAAAGGAGGGCTGAAAAATTGAATTTTGATTTATTTATTTAAAGAGGGATATTAATCATTAGATTAAATTTTAGTTGTTCGATGAATATTTTTTTATTTTCATTAGAAAATTGATGTAACATTTTTAATAAAAAAATTGTAAAAAAAAACCATAAAATTCAAACTTCAAATTTATTAAAAATCAGACAAATTGCATGAATTAACAAAATGCTTGAATTTAATTAGTGACTAGTTTGGATGAATATTGACATTGATTTTTTGTGAGATTGAAAACAACTTTTGAATAGCAGTGAAATTGAGTACCATGTAAGATTATAATAAATGATGAGAAATATGCTTGAATGCAAACGCAATTGTGACATGAAGAGAAAATATAGTTAGAAAAGAAAATAACTATTAATAATATAAGACTAAAATTTGTATAAAATAAAATCAATAAATTAATAGATAATTTAAATGTTCTAAAATATTTTTGTTAATAAATTAAAAATTATTAAAATTATTTTTATCTAAAATAAATACATTTATTATTAAATATTTAAAAAATATTTTTATGTATATTTAATATTAGAATTTATATATGATGCATTGACAGTGTATAATTTTTATACACTGTCAACGCACCAGAGATTGTCACTTCTTTAATAAGTCTTTATGAGCAAATTGAAAAAAATATTATTTGTATTTATTTTTAAGGGCTCAACATTTTTTTAGTTTACTTATTGGTAAGGGTATATAGAGACTATATACTGCCACTACATTATATATAAACCCTTAATGCTATTTCATTTTCTAAAATTTTATTTAATAAATAATGGCGCATTTTCATATTAAAATAATTTATTTAAATTTTTTAAATAACAAAAATTTTTAATAATTATGTATTACAAATATAAAATAATATATATATACACACATGTATATTAATAATTTATATTAT
Source organism: Heritiera fomes (assembly GCA_032173925.1). NCBI lineage: Eukaryota > Viridiplantae > Streptophyta > Magnoliopsida > Malvales > Malvaceae > Heritiera > Heritiera fomes. The sequence continues at coordinate 4,832,482 of JAPDPM010000013.1, read as the reverse complement.
TAAAATGACTAAAATTTAAAAAATAGTAAAACGAATAAAATCAAAATAAAAAATAAGTTAAAAGCACTCATAATAAAAAAACCTAAAAAAAGATTGGGGAGAGATAAAAATTGAAAAGAAATCTGATTGCTCATTATACTAGGTGAAATACATAAATCCCTGTGTTTATATTAAAAGAACACTATCCCCCTTTGGTTTCAAAATCACAGTTTTCTTCTCATTTAATATCTTTAATCCAAAAATAATAAACACTAAACTCTAGATTTTAAATCCAAAAAACCATAAACCATAAGCTATAAATCTTCAATTCTAAACCCCAAACCAAAAATCCCTAAATTTTAAATTTTGTTAAGGGGAGAAAATTTGATATTTTAAAATTAGAGGGAGGTTAATATCCTTTTAATATAAGTACAAAAAATTTATATATTTCACTCTATTAGAGCTACGATGAGACCACTTATCGTACCGCACTTAGAGGTAGCAAACGGGCAGATTCGGTCCAGATTTTTTTGATTACGGGTTTTTTCGGTTTCGAATTTTTTCTGTTTCGGTTCTTCTCGGTTTTGGGTTTTCTCGATCTCGAGTTTTTTCCGTTTCGGATACTTTCGGTTTCAGGTTTTTTTAGTTTCGGTTATTTTCGGTTTCTGTCTGATTTCAGGTTCGGTCTGGTTTTAATCAGGCGAGCTTAGTGGGCTTAGTCAAATTATCTTAAAATTTTATAAATTATAAGTATTTTATAATTTTAAATGTAATAATTAATTTAATGTTATATAGTTAAATAAAAATATAATAGAAATGCTAAATTTAGTTAAAATTTAATAAATAATTATATAAATATAAATTTTTACATTTTAATATTTTTATTATTTGACAATTATTATTTATTTTTTTAATTTCCTATGATATTCACATGTGTTATAAAATATATAATTATATAAAAATTTATACTCTTAACAATTACTTATTGGGTTATTGTGTTTTTTTAGGTCAACATTGAGCCATTGGAATTTAGACACTCTTAGTTCAATAAATTTCTTTTTTTTTTACTTTGTTTTATTAGCTTTTTTAATAATTATATTATATTTTTAATAAAATTTTAAGTTTTTAAGAATTTTTTTACATTTATTTTGTCTTTTAAATACCAATATAATTAGTAATTAAATTAAATCTAATCGCATAACTAGTAAACTAATTGTTTAATTATAATGTTGAATAAGATTATAGTATACATTAAAAAAAATACTTAATATTATGAATAATTGGTCAATTAATTACCTCAATTTTATATTTATTTTGTTTTTGGTTTGTACATTAATCATAAAATAACATTATTATATTAAATATAATCATACTCATACATATTAATTAATCAAATATTTCATTAAAAATTTAGAACGTCAAATTAAACAAGTTATATACATCAATTAATTTTATAAAGACCACCATCAATCTGATATATATATATATATACACACACACACACGCACGCACATACACGTATTTGACAAAATTTACTAATTTTATATCATAAATGGTAGAAAAAAGTCAATTATTCTCTTTTTCTTTTTCTAATTAACTTGCAAAATATTTAATTTACCATAATAAATTGAAATAAGATTGAAAGCAATTGGCAACTTATCATATATAGTATAATTATTAATCTTATAAAGACCACCATCAATATGATATATATATATATATATATATATATATATATGTTTAAATACATAATTGATAATTTACTAATTCTTCTATCATAAACTTGGAAGAAGAGATCAAGTATTATTATTTTTCTCTAAATTAACTTGTACAATATTTAATTTACTATAATTAGATAAATTAATAGTATTTACATTTTCAATAAAGTAATTAAAGTTTGTGAATGAAACACATCTAAAGATTGAAAAAAAATTTAATTAAAAAACCTAATATTTATAACAAATGCAAATATCTAAACTACAGACATTTAAAATATTTGTAATGAATTGGTATAGCTAAAATTATTAAATATATTCTTATTATGCATACTTTGTTATAATGTTTGTTAAATGATAAATTTAACATCATTCCACTCAAGCTTAAAAAGCACCAATTGTTTTGATTATGAATAATGCTTAAAATGCCCTAATTTAAATCAATGATGAACACTCTTAATTTAAATCTTGCTTCCATGCTTGTATAAATATAAATTATATTTAATCAATCATAATTAAGAACTGTGTATATGTTAAAATATACTTGAGGTTAATATTTATAAATGATGAATGATTAGTAGCTATAGTGTTTAATGAAGTTTAATAGTCTCAAATATATAAAAATTTACATTAAGCTAATTTTAAATAAACTTTAATTGTCTCTAGCTTGACAAAGTTGGATATATAGTTTATAATAGCCAAATTGATAGTGGAAAATAATTTTACATTATATTATTTTAATAAATATAATGTGATTCCTTAGAAAGAAAAGCTATAATTATATTAATTGAACAATATTTATAAATTTTGCTGAATGTAGAAGCACATTTTACATTTGTCATTAAAAAAGTAGAAGGGTCGTATAATTTAAAAATAACGGTTGCAGCAAGTATATTTATTATATTACAATTAATAAATGAAAAAATAAAAATAAAAAAATTTAAAAACAAAATTATTACTTTTCATTATTATTTTTTTTAATTTGTAATTTTTTATTGCAATTATTTCTTGCCATTTATCATATTTTATTTATTTATTTCAGGATTTAAATTATTTTATTAAAAATAATTTTTTGGCGATAAAAGACTACTTCAATTACAGAAACTTAGCGCCTTACAAAACTTAACTTCCACCTTTCCCTTTTTTATCTCCCACCATCAACACAATGACGCTATTTGCTTCTTTGACGGCTTGACCCTTCTTTGTGAATCTCTCATACCCCCTTCTGACCCCAAACCCCCTCATCCTCTTCTTCTTCCCCAACCCAAGCTAGTCCATTCTCTCAAAATCTTTTTCCTCTTCTTCTTTTACCCAGGCCCCAGCTCTTGAATCTCTGATTCCTTTTCTTTGTTGGAATCCAAGCTAACTAATTTATAGCTTGCAAGTTGTATTAGGATAAAACTAAGCTGTCTGGTAGTTAGTTAGTTTTTCTGTTATGACAGTTAATACACTTTCTTTAGTTAGTTAGTTTTTCTGTTATGACAGTTAATACACTTTCTTCCTTTCTTCTTCCCCTGTATATATAAACCGTTGTATTCATCAGTTTTTCAATACATGAAAGAAATTATTCTTTCTCCTTTATACATTCTCTTCTTCTAATATGGTATCAGATGAAATTCTTTCCTTCTGCTAAATCCATCTTTCCCTTGAATCCTTGCTGTCAACATGGCTCGAGGAAGTAACAGTACCACCACCAATCGTGTTGTGATTGGTAATCCCTCCTCAGATGACTCTAGTAGTCCCTATTTCTTGAGTAATGGAGATTATCCAGGTATGATTCTTGTTTCTCATCAGTTGATTGGTTCAAACTACAATACATGGAGTAGGGCAATGTTAATGGCACTCACAGCCAAGAACAAGATCTGTTTTGTGGATGGAACACTTTCAAAACCAGAAACTGACGATCTTCTTTACGGATCATGGTCTCGGTGCAACAGCATGGTCATTTCTTGGCTTTTGAATTCTGTAGTACGTGAGATTGCTGATAGTCTCATTTATTATTCCTCTGCCTATGAGATATGGAGTGATCTGAAAGACAGATTTCAACAAAGTAATGCACCAAGAATATTTCAGATCAAAAAGAATCTCATTGCTCTTCAACAAGGTTCTTTGGATATCAGTACCTACTATACTCGATTAAAAGTTCTTTGGGATGAACTTAAGGAATATCAACCAATTCCTGATTGTTCTTGTGGAGGCATGCGTACATGGTCAGATTATCTTCAACAAGAATATGTAATGCAATTCTTGATGGGATTAAATGATTCTTTTGCCCCAATTCGAGCACAAATCCTTATGATGGACCCCCTACCATCTGTTATCAAAGTATTTTCTCTAGCCATTCAGGAAGAACGTCAGAGAGCCATCAGTCAACATGTTCTTCCTTTCTCAGATCCATCTGTTCAGAGTGACATCAACATAGCAGCTGTATCATCTAACAATCCTGCTATTAAAACAAAGAAAGGTCGTCCTCTGTGTACACATTGTAATCTGTTAGGCCATACAGTTGAAAGGTGTTACAAATTGGTTGGATATCCACCTGGATACAAATTCAAAGGAAAGCCTCAGTCTTCTACGGCTCACGTCAGTCAAGTGAGTTCCAAGTCAGATGATTCCTCTGACAATTCTGCACCTTTAACCAACAGTCAATGCCAACAGCTCATTGCATTCCTTAGCTCTCAACTACAGCGCAGCACTCCAGACATTCAAGATCATCAGCAGCCTGAGCCTATGGTCTCCTGTTTCAGTGGTATCTTTTCCCTTGCTGCCTCTCTTTCTAGTTCTTTTATTTCCCATTCTGATTGGATACTAGACTCTGGTGCAACACATCATATCTGTTGTTCTCTATCTTTTTTCAAATCTACTATTAAAGTATCTAGTTCATATGTCACACTTCCAAATGGTTATTCCATTGCCATAACTCAAATAGGTTCTGTTCAGTTGTTCAACAATCTAACATTGGAAAATGTTTTGTTTATTCCAAATTTCAAATTCAATCTGATTTCCATAAGCACTCTTGCTCAAAAACACAATTATATTGTTAATTTTTCCTCTACATCTTGTGAAATCCAGGACCCTACATAGGGCAAGATGATTGGGATGGGTAGGCGTGTTGGAAATCTCTATGTTCTCAGCTCCAACCATCAGTCTCTTCAAAATACATATTCTTCTTCTGCTTGTAATACTGTTTCTTTTACACAAAAAGAACTATGGCACTATAGGTTAGGCCATCCTTCCTTTGTTAAGGTCCAAACTCTTAAGGATGATTTACATGTTACTTCTACATCAGCAAATTTTCATTGTTCTGTTTGTCCCCTTGCTAAACAGAAAAGACTATCCTTTTCTTGTAATAATTCTTTCTCAAAAGAACCATTTCAGTTAATACACATAGATATTTGGGGTCCCTTTCATCCAATATCTGTTGAAGGATATAAGTTTTTTCTCACTATTGTAGATGATTGTACTCGATACACATGGGTCTACATGCTGAAATCCAAATCAGATGTTCTAGATGTATTTCCTGGATTTTGCTCATTAATAAAAAATCAATTTGGTATTTCACTCAAGTCTGTTCGATCAGACAATGCTCCAGAATTACTATTCAATGATTTTTTCAAAACAAAAGGGATTATTTCATATCATTCTTGTGTTGATACTCCACAACAGAATTCTGTTGTTGAAAGGAAGCATCAACACATACTCAATGTAGCAAGAGCTTTACTTTTTCAATCCAATTTGCCCTTAACATACTGGAGTGATAGTATTTTAACATCAGTATATCTCATTAATAGAACTCCATCATTAGCCTTGAACAACAAAACTCCATTTGAGTTATTATGGCATAAGAAACCATTGTATTCACATCTTAAAACATTTGGATGCTTGTGCTATGCTAGTACATTACAAAGAAACCGTACCAAATTCACTCCAAGAGCTTATGCTTCTGTTTTCATTGGTTACCATTCTGGTTACAAAGGTTACAAATTATTAGATTTAGAAACCAATATTGTTCATATCAGTAGAGATGTTGTGTTTCATGAGACTATTTTTCCTTTTAAGTCATCTTCTTCTTCACACTCTATTTCTGATTTCTTTTCTAATCATGTACTACCATGTTATACTCCCATGTCTCATGAATCTCAACATTCCTTGTCTTCATTTTCTTCATCAAGACCAAGGAATCCCCCACCTTATCTTCAAGATTATCACTGTTATGCAATTACATCTACTTCTTCCACTTCACATCCTTTATCTTCAGTACTTGCATATGATAAATTGTCTCCATCCTATAAAGCTTTTGTTAATACCATCTCTTCATACATTGAACCGAGAACATATGCTCAAGCTGCTAAGTCTCCTGAATGGAAAGAGGCTATGTTTGCTGAATTGAAAGCCTTGGAAGATAATGGCACCTGGTCTATAACCTCTTTACCCCCTGGAAAGAAAGCAGTAGGCTGTCGTTGGGTCTACAAAGTAAAACTTCGAGCTGATGGGAGCTTGGAAAGGTACAAAGCTCGACTTGTAGCTAAAGGCTACACTCAACAAGAAGGGGTTGACTATCATGATACATATTCTCCTGTTGCTAAGTTGGTAACTGTCAAAGTTTTACTTGCTCTGGCTTCTATTAATGGCTGGACACTATCACAACTTGATGTAAACAATGCTTTTTTACATGGTGAACTGACAGAGGATGTTTATATGTCATTACCACCTGGTTATCATCGACAGGGGGAGGTTTTACCTTCTACACCAGTATGCAAGCTTCATAAATCAATATATAGCTTGAAACAAGCCTCAAGACAGTGGTTTTCCAAGTTTTCAACTACTTTGCTTCAGTGTGGTTTCAAGCAGTCAGCTTCTGATCACTCCTTGTTTACCAAGATCAATGGTGCTTCATTTCTTGCCCTTCTAGTTTATGTTGATGACATTGTCATTGCCAGTAATGACTCTACAGCTGTGTCTCAGCTTAAAACATACCTCAATGCTTGTTTTAAACTCAAAGATCTTGGAGATCTTAAATACTTCTTAGGCTTGGAGGTAGCTCGATCCAGTAAAGGCATCTCCCTTTGTCAAAGACACTATGCTCTGCAGTTGATGTCCGATGCTGGATACACTGGTTGTAAACTCAGTAAGACGCCAATGGATCCCAACACAAAGCTCACACAAGACCAGGGTGATTTACTTGATGATCCTACTCAATATCGCCGACTTATTGGCAGATTACTTTACTTGACTCTTACCAGGCCAGATCTATCCTATTCAGTCAACTATCTAAGTCAATTCATGTCCAAGCCAAGAGTTCCTCATTTGCAGGCTGCCTACAGAGTTCTCCAATACATTAAAGGCACTGTTGGTCAAGGATTGTTCTTCAGTTCTTCCTCTGTAACTGAGCTTAAAGGTTTTGCTGACTCTGATTGGGCTTCATGTCCAGATTCAAGAAGATCAATTTCTGGTTTTTGCATCTTCATTGGTGATTCCCTTGTTTCCTGGAAGTCAAAAAAGCAGCACACTGTTGCAAGATCATCTGCTGAGGCAGAATATCGGTCCATGGCTAATGCTACCTGTGAATTGCTTTGGTTGCTTAAACTTTTCAAAGATCTCCATGTTCCTCATCCTAAACCGATGGTTCTATTCTGTGATAATCAGGCAGCCCTTCACATTGCTGCCAATCCTGTTTTTCATGAAAGAACTAAGCACATTGAACTTGATTGTCATTTGGTTCGAGAAAAGGTTCAGGCCGGTCTCATCAAAACACTGCATGTTGCTTCTCGACATCAAGTTGCTGATCTGCTCACCAAAGCACTCTTTCCAGCTCAATTTTGTTTCCTTCTCAGCAAGATGGGTGTTCATAACATTTACACTCCATCTTGAGGGGGAGTATTAGGATAAAACTAAACTGTCTGGTAGTTAGTTAGTTTTTCTGTTATGACAGTTAATACACTTTCTTTAGTTAGTTAGTTTTTCTGTTATGACAGTTAATACACTTTCTTCCTTTCTTCTTCCCCTGTATATATAAACCGTTGTATTCATCAGTTTTTCAATACATGAAAGAAATTATTCTTTCTCCTTTATACATTCTCTTCTTCTAATAAGTTGCTTTTTGAGGTTAATTGAGAAGACGAAAACCCGAATGAAATGAATCTCTTGTCAATATGAATGCTCTGAACTTATCCAATGAAGGTAGTCTTTCGATTTCACAATAACTGCCATGACAAAACATTGTTTTAGGGGATTTAGTTTTCTGCATATGCTTTTCTATCAGTATACTTGATGTTGCTTGTATTGGAATGAAGCCACAGCTGACAGTGAAGGCATCGATTATTTATTAAACTGTGAACTATGTTTTTCTTGTTTTATATGGCACTGCTGTCTCACAGTATAATATATAATCGGGTGTTCAATATTGCAGCTTTGATTTGGATAATGGACCAAAAGCTGCTGAGTTTATTAAGGTTTGTTGAAACTATGGGCTTTCTTGTGCTCTGATGTTTCATTTGTCAGTTTTTAATTTCGATCACTATTTGGGGTTTTCTTTGTTTAATTCTGATTACTTACATTTGTTTATGTTAGACATTTGGGCTTAACATTGTCTCATTTTTCTATGAATGTACTTTGAGGCCTTCATCAATGACCCATTTATGCACAGCAATATCATCAATGACAGGGTACGTATTACTCAAGTGTCAAACTATACTCCCCATTTTGGTATATACTTCTAGATCAACAAAGATTAATATCAGCAAAGAAATTGATACTTTAATATTGTATATGATTGTAACACATGGATAACATAGTATGCATATTTTAATGTATATGAAATTCTAAGTTATCTATGCTCTGCTCTTCAATATAGTTTGTATTATTTGAACATGTATTGTTTTGCTTGAGTATATCAGCTAATGTTCTCTTTGATCTTTAGCACTGTATAACTTGAATGTAGAGCGGTGTTCCATTACTTCTATGGCACTGGATACTGGATCTATACTATTGTAACTTCTTATTGGTATGCTTATAAAATCAGTGAATAGTTCTATGCAATTCTTTATTTGTTTCTGGAAAGCACTGTAAGCTCCTTTACCATGTTAAAGGAGCATATCGCATGTTTTTGGCGTGGCAAAAGGCTTACAAGTTTACTCAGTTAAGTTTTAATTTTAGAGTTTTGAATGGTGTTGATTTTACATAAGGTAGCTCTTTTAAAATTTTCTCGGTTATATTGTGATGTAAGAACTTTTTGTTGTGTGTGTAGGTGGCTAACTCAGAAGATGGTTTAACTTGGGAGACTTAATGTTCGTCCTCTTTAGGTATTCATGCGTAGCATTTTTTGTCAACAAGATAGTTTCAAGTGGCTTTCTCAGTAGATTAAATACAAATTTATTGTGATTGATAATTTTTTATTTTGATGTTAATTTAGAGGGTGATACTTTTTGATTTAGTCATCTCATTCTCATGTAATGTATGCTGCTATTTTTATATTACATATATATACAATATGATAATTTTTGTCATGTTTTGTAATATATAAAATGGCTTTTACATTTGGCTTGGATGCATTATTTTGGATTGAAGGGTTACATGATATGTTTTACTTTTACTTTTAATTAGATTTTTATTTATTTTTGACAATGACTATAATTATTGTAAAACAAATTAGAAATGATAAAAAACTTAATTTTATAATTATTTTTGGCAATGATTATAATCGTTATACAAAAAATTAGAAACGACAAAATTATGATTTTGAAATTCATTTTTAACAACGAGTAGTTATTATGAAAGAAATTAGAAATGATAAAATTGTCATTTTGTAATTATTTTTGGTTGCGGCTATAATCATTGTGAAAAAAATTAGTTATTTTGTAATTATTTTTATCAACGATTATAGTCGTTATAAAAATAATTAGAAATGACAAAATCTTGATTTTGTAATTAAATTTAGCAACGATTATGGTCGTTGCAAAATTAACTATTGCAATGACATAAAGTTGTTGCAAAAGAGTATTTGCAACCAAATATGTTTTGTTGCTAAAATTTAAAGAAAATAACATTAAATCGTTACTAAAACACTATTTTATTAGTAACAAGAAAAAATTGTTACAATAAATACTTTTGGCAACAACATGAAAGTCGTTGCATGTACTTTTAACAACTGGGTTTTTTTTCCAACGATCTTGCATTGACTAAAAGTCGTTGCGAAAAGATTTTAGCAATGATAAAATTGCATTTTACAACAATTTTTGTCATTGCAAAAAACCTATTTTCTAGTAGTGTGACATTATATTATAAATAATAACATTTGATATAATCATATCATATACAGTTGTTATACACCAATTGAGTACTAATTTTTTCATGTTTTCATTAACATAATAATATTAGATATACACCAATTGATTGAATATCTAATTAAAATTTTAAATAGTAAATATTACTAAATTAATTAATATAATACGAGTTATTTAAATATAATTAACAATAATATTAATAAAGTATAAAAAAATAAATTTTATTAAAATTACCACTTACACAGTAATACTACTATAATATATTATTAAATTACACTTTAATTTACTATTAGAATTATTATTTGTATCCACACTTTAATTTTACATTTAATAGATAATAAATAAATTATTTTTAATAAATACTTAATTCTATCAAAACAATACTTACACACTAAGAGATTACATAATTTATTCTTAAAAGATTATTATAATATAATATATAAATCATTATTATAAGATATCAAATTGGTTTATTTATGTATAAGATTGTTATAATATAATAAATAATTAATTACCAATTGCTTGAATTATTAATGTCTTTTGTTTTAAGGCTAAAAATAAAATTACTACTAGCTTGATTTATAATTTTCTCTTTTAATGATGCCCAAGCTTATAAAAAAAATTGTACTTGTATTGTTTAATTTAATTACTTAACTTTTTCTAATCTTAAAAACTTGAATTTTAATTTTAAGATTAGATTTTTTTAATCTAAATTTAATATCTTTCTACACTTGAAACTTTAAGAAAATATAGTTTAAATTTAATTTTATTAAAAATATTTTTAATGTGTTGCACAAAATATCAAATTCAAAGTTTCAAACAAATATTGAAATTATATAATTTTTTTATATATTTGATTTATTATTGTATTAAAATTAAAATTTTATTATAAAATAAAAATAATAAAATGTTAAAATGATTTTTATAGTAAAATCAAATGTTAAATTAATAATATATTTATTATTATAAATGCAATAAGTATAATATTAAAGATTATTTGATATCATATATTATGGTATTTTAAATTAATTTAATTTAATTGAATTAAAAAGATTCAATATTTTTTTTGCTGGTAATACATAATTGATAAAATTGTATAATAAATAATAATTGTTTACAAAATTTTAAACTTTTTAATTAAAAAGTGTATCAATTATTTATTTATTTTTAAATAATAATTCTATAATTATAATTCGGATTTTCTCGAGTTATAAATTCTGTTTTTTACGAGTTTCGGGTTGAATCGGTCTTGGTTTCGGATCGTATCGAGCTCGGGTTATATTGGATTCAGGTTGTGTTGAATTCGGGTTTTTTCGGTTTTGAATTTTTTCGATTATGAGCTTTTGATTTTTTTGGTCAATTCGAACTGCTCTCGATTCAATCTCGAGCGAGTTTTCGGGCTCGAGTTAATTTTTGTCACCTCTAACCGCACCCAATGTGATTCGAATGAATCTTTCAACGCGGTTGGGGGGAAAAAGTTTCCAACCGTGTCTCCAACCAAGGTTCAATTGATTCCAAAGCCCCTAGGTTGAATCAATTAAGCTAAAGCCAAATTCAAATTTTGACATTTTAATGTTGATTTGACCTTATATTATTAAGTCATTCAAAAAAAATCATCTTTAACGTATCTCTCTTCAATATACATGCATTCAAACTCCGGTGTATGATATCACAAGAAAAAGTGAGTTGGATGAAGATTTTGGATCATGGATTTAGGCTGAATCAATTATTAATGAGTGGAAAATGTTACTCATCTTCATTATCAGACATTTTATACACATTCTCATTATTAAAAACCCAAGTAAGAGAATTGAGGTAAAAAAAATTCATCTAGAGCAATTGATAGACTACTGATGAAGGAATCAACTACTGAAAAGCAAAAGGAGCGAGATAACTACAGGCAACTCCGACCGCACAAGGTAGAGATTTACAGAGTGGCATCATTGGGCGGTTGTGATGGAGATTCATGCAACATATCCAGCCTTTAGCTTCGGCGCTTTCTGTTTCACAAAGAAAGCTGACAGCACGCTTTTACTCCTGACAGGTGCACGTATAATCTCACGCTTTGGGTTATCAAATGACCTGAATGCCGTCAAAGGTTTGGAACCCTCCAACGCCTGCAAAAACAGGACTTTCCCATAAATATTCAATGCAGCAAGTATATAGGTATACTGTATATCCAACAGAGATTGGGCACCAAGAGTAGGTTATATAGTCTCTTAATTAGAATTTAGAATTCTATTTAGCAATTGAAATGAAGACAAACAGGTTACAGGCACTCAAAGTATCCATGTCAATGCCTAATAATTAACACTCTCAAAATCTGAAACAAGTTTGGTTCCTAGAGAATTGTTTGAATAGATGGTAAAAGTTTCAGATTCCTAAAAAGAAAAAAACGAGTTGATATTAAATATTTTGCAGAAGTCAAACATGATAAGAAAAGAAAAGAAAAGCCTGACAAACCAAATGAATAATCAGAGATCAACCACTATACTGAAAGAATTCAAGATAACACTTCAAGATAAATCCATCAACTTATGTTTTAACCAAGAAGCATCAATTTAAAGGATGTCAACATTACCCTATGTGTGATATCCAAGGTTGGCAGGAGTGCATTAGAAGCAGGAAAAGGCACTGCTGAAGACTTTGTCCTTGTATTATCTACATTCTCTGCAACTCAAAATACAAGTATTGCCATCCAAAGCCTTTCATTATAGAACAACACTAATATGAGCTACTGATCTAATAAACATACCCAGTAACTGGAAAACATCAGAAGCACCATCGGAAGGTTTTGAGATTTCATTGCTGCATGGTAAGCAATATCAATAACTTCTTACTCTCAGCAGAACATTGGAAGAACTACACTGAAAAAAAAATACAATTATCCATCCAACATTAACTGCTAGGCCAAACTAACCTTGCCAAAGTTTGTGAAGTTCCTTTCAAAGTAGGCTTGGTTTCTGAGGATAAGTGCCAGGAAAGAGTTTTTGATGCAGGAGTATCTATACTTAACACCGTTCATAAATTAATATGATATTCACATTCTTTCTATGAGAAAGCATATTAAAAACAATGCAGAAAACAACTAAAATTAGAAGATCTTCCTGCATAAAAACATATACCTGAAGGCTGAAGTCGAGATTTAGCCTGGAAATAGATTTGCCTAGCATCTGTCTGTACGTGTGGACTAAAATGTACCTTCTTATTGACAGAATCTGGCTTAGAGGAAACACAAAAGGAAGAGAACCAACAAACGGGAAAAAAAATGAAAAAAGAAAGGGAATGAGAAAACATATTAAAATTTCAACCTACTAGTTAGCTTCCATAAACTTCTATCAATTACTCTTACTTGGTAAAATGTAGTGCTTGTGATGTCTAGGGATAAATGCCAACAACTGCTGCTGCTTGAGACCTTCTTTATCCGTGTTGGTTTGGCACATAAGAAGTTGCTAATATTAACAAACTAAATAAGTTCAGGCCCATCAATTCAATATTGTTATTCTACTAGCATATTAAACCAGAGAAGTTCAAAGAGATTACCTGATGTAAACAAGACGCTTTTAACTCCATGTTTGACACTTCCAAAGTTTGCTGCTCAAGAAGATCAGTTAACTTGTAAGCCACAGTGCCAAGGTGATCAACAGCATTAACCAGAGCCCGTACAGCATAATCCTTCAGGTTGTCCAGTACCCTAGCAGATGTATCCCACAAAGAAACAGAGTTACATTATTAGAAGAGAAGGGATGCAAGTAATCCAAACACAAGCCAATTGCATAACCACGCAAGCTTGATATAAGAAACATAACAGAGGCAGGCCATTGCTTGGATCTTGTGCAAGTCAATCATGCAGTACAGTCAGTCATGGTATTGCTTGCATGAAAATGAAAAGGCTGTCACACACATACACACACACACACACAAAGAATGAACTAAGCAACAGTTTTGAATTGAAATATGTAGCCTTACATCTGTTTCTGCTCACTATGGAGATACGATTTTTCGCAGTATTCTGCAGCTGAATAAAGCTGAGGTCTTAAGTTCTTGAGCTCCTGCAAAAAGGCATGGGGATCCAAACTATCAAGTAAAAGAAGAACCACAATGAAATGCCATCAAGCTTTGAACATACATAAGCTCAAAATTTTATCGCAACGCACTTTGAAATCAACATACAAGACAAGTTAGCAAACCAAAAAGGAATCTCAACTTCTGTAGATATTATGTTCAGATGCATGCACTTTCCATTTTTCTTCTAATGTAACTTTCTTAAAGTGTAGAACGTTATAGTCTACGAAAAAGCTTTTTCATTGCCTCATTCAATTCAATTTCTGCTTGAGTGAACAAGACAAGACTATACATATCCTAATCACCAAAACTTGTTTTCTATCCTGTACCAAAAAAAAAATTGTTTTCTATCCAATTGAAACCATGTCTAACTTACCATTGACTCATTTATTGCTATAACTTTTCTTTCTCGCTTTGTAACATATCTAACTATTAAATTTGTCATAAATGCTAAGATCTTCCAATACTCAACCCTGAACTCTTCTTATTAAGGCAACAAAATAATAAAAAAAAAGACACCAAATTTGCTATGCAAAACAAAAGACATTCTTTTTTCCAGTTCATCTTCTCTCCCTCACATTTCCTGTCAGCAATCTAGCAATGACTAAAAGTCAACCATTTTTTTTTTTACAAAACAATCAAATTTAAAAAGTTAAACAGATATAGTCCCACAAGATAGAGACTTGAAATCAAGAAATGAACCTGCAAGGCTTTGACGAAGCTCTTGCTACGTTCCATGGAGGCCTCGTCGAACGTCATGGAGGGATTATCAGGCCCGGCAAACTCCACTTCCATTGTGTAACCTCTTATAATTTCAAACCCTTAAATCTCAAAACCAAAAGAAACGAAAAAGAAAATTCAAGAATTCCAACAACGAAGAAAAGAAACGTGAAGCGCAGTGCAGTGCAGTGCAGTTATAAACTGATTATGCAGTAAGAACTAGATTAATGGAGAGAGATTCGGGGAAGGGAGGTTAGGTTTTGGTGGGACAGCTAAACAAACATGAGAAAGAAAGTAGAAAGAGAAAGAAATGTGGAGTGGAAGCAATTGCAGAGAATTTGTTTAATCATTTTTGGAGTTAACGGCAAGAGAAAATGACTTTCGACCTTGGGGAGAGGGAGGGAGAGGAGAGACGGTTACTATTTTATTGTAAATTAATTTTGATTGGTAGTAAAAATAATTTTTATTATTTTTGATTAATAATAAAAATTAAAATTATTAAAATTATTAAAATAAATTATTAAAAATAATTTTTAAAATTATTAAAATTTAAAATTAATAATAAAAATTCAAATAAATTGAATTTGCTTTGAATTAAATTGATTAAAATTTTAATCAAAATATAAAATTAAAAATACATGCATGAAATCTATTTGAATGTTATTAAATAATTTTATTTAATTAATTTAAATATAAAAATTAAGAGTTTCAAATATAATTTAATTTAAATATATTTTATTATTCAATTAATTCAAATTTTAATTGAATTTTCTTTCAAATTCAATCGTTTAATCGGATTCCATTAGTGAAAATAAAATAAAATAAAATAATTCAATTAAATTGATTTTGAATAATTTAATTTAAAATTAATTGAATGAATCAAATGAATTATTTATTTCGATCGAATTAAGAAAACTGTTATATATTTATCTTTTATTTTTAATATATTTTAAATATTTTATATAATCTTACTAATTTTATTAACAAAATTTAAAGATATACGATAATTTTTTTAAAATTTAATAGCAAAAAGGGATGACGACTGACAAGTGGGTGCTGACTGATGAGTGTTCATTACTGTGGTGCGTTTAATGTGGTAGTTGACGGACTTTATTTAATTCGGTGGTTTCAGTACTATTTTAACATAAATAACAACAACTAACAACAGTTGTTGTTGTTTTCCAAAAAAAAAGCGTCAGAAGACGATTTTGTCCCCGGTTAGTGTGACAGTTCATGTGAGCTCCAGGCTTGACTCTTGAGTTGGTCTGCTGAGCAGAGCTCTGGTAAACTGAAAAAGCTGTTAATTAAATAAATTAAGTTGGATTTAGATATATATTATTTTTTGAAAATTAATGATGAAGGATAATGTTTCTTCTTACATTTTCTAAATAAATAAATAAATAGAGTTTTTTTTTTATTTCATTTCGATGGCCAGCGATACTTGGTATGAATCATGAAGAAATAATGGCTGTGATATTACAATGAAAAAAAATTTGATGGTTATGTTGGTGGCTCTGATGGAATTTGGCATGATTGGCATCAGATATTGATAGATTTTTCTTTTCCTATCAATGTCAAACACCGGCGGTTATATAATAATAATAATAATAATAATAATAATAATAATAATAATAATGATGGTTTGTTTTCTTAAAAGGAAAAAAACTCTCTCTCTCTCTTAGATTTTCTTTTGCAATGTCCTCAAGTCAAGAGGAATTATAATAAGTGAAATCAATTATTAATGTTTGTTGAATTTAGTTTAAGGAATTCAACATCTTTTAAGTAAAGTTTCGGGTTCGAGTCTTGTGAATGAAAAAAATAGCATTGAGAGAGTTCTCCTGTATCGAATCCGACCGTAACTCAACTTCAAATTAATCAAAATTTAAAGTGAGTTTTGAATACCAAAAGATCTTAGATAAAAAAAAAGCGAAATCAATTGGATAATGCATTTGTGGTTATAAACACTAATAGTGTCCCATCACAATGGTACAGCAAGTGACTACACATGAAAGAGCTGGCCAGATTGGAAATTTTGAAAATTTGGGAGTAAACTTGGAAAGTCAAATTATATTAGTAGTTATTTAGTCGCAAACCTTATAATAATTTTACATCTATTATTTTAATTTACAATACAAGTGTTAAATACATATGATCCAACTCAGAAATAATTTGAATCTAAATTGATTCAAATTAGAATTGATTTAACTCAAAATGCTTTCAACTTAAAATGATTTGATTTTTCTTTATCTAAATTTGATTTGATTTGAATATGAAATAATCTAAGATCTCTTTCCTTTGAATTCAATTTTATTCAAATTTGAAATGATTTAAATTTAAAATAATTCAATTTTTTCTCGAATGCGAATTAATTCAAATCTAAAATGATTTTAATTTTTTTCGACTCGTATCTAAACTCAAATTATCTAAAATCTGAAATATTTTAATTTTTTATTAATTTAAATAAATCAAACAAAATAACCCGACTCAAACCTAAGCCGCTCTTAGCTCGTATTTCATATTTCACTAGCAAATAATGCAACTTTCACACTATCTTGATTAGGACGATAGTCAATTAAGAATAAAATCACTTTCACTGAACTTTTACTGTACAAGATTATACAATTCTTATAAAATATTGTCTGAGGTCATAATACATTCCATCATTCCCAAAGTTGCTGATGAACAAAAAGTTATATTTTTGCAAATGCACGAATCAAGATAGTATAGCGTGTAAGTACAAGAGTTGATCCCACAGAGATTTGCTAAATTTATTCAATTAAGATTCAACTACTTATGCTCTAAAAATTATAAAGCCAATAAAAAGAATTATCTAAGTATCTAATTAACTAATAGAATTAATTAACCTAATAAATAAAATAAATTCACCAATAGAGAAAAGCCTAGGAATTTGATTTCACCAATACATTGCAATATTATGTCTTCAATCCTAAAAATCTCAATTCAATTCTAGGGTTCATTCTTCCTAATATATGATTACTCTGTTTGATGACAGCTATAATCAAGTATTTTTACTCATTAAATTATCTATGATGTGAAGCATAATCAATGACTAAAAATCCATTAAGAACAGAAGAACATCTAACAAGAACCAAATAAATATTCTAGCTTGATGTATGCATCAAATATTTATTCAATCATTCAAGAGAGCTATACATCACTTAGCATATGATGTGTACCCTTACCATGTCTTAAACAATCAATTAACTTATATTAAAGGTGGCCAATCAATAACACAAATCAATGGTTAGAACTGAATACAAGTTGTCTCAATGGTACCAGGAGTGTAAGAACTAGGTACTTGAGGGTCCTAAGTTCGAACCTCCTGGGGGACGCGAATTGGGAATTTATTCCCGATAAATCCGCGAGGGGCGGTGGCCTGTGTGGTGCACCCCAGAGCGGACAATACGGTTGAGTGAGCTAGGGCGGTGGCCTGTGGGTGCACCTGAGTCGTCACAAAACCTATCTTTTTCATATATTTGTTTGTGGATGACAATTTCCATGCCACTCTTTAACTCTTTTTTTTTCTAAAACCTCTTCCTTTATTAGCTTGAAAATATTTCTTGAATCACATCCCCTCAATGATAGATATGTGCATTAAAGCTCTCTTTAAGGGTACATTCATTGTTTTTCAGGCTAATTTGGGTAAAGTCAATGAGGTTACAAGAAAATTCGAATGGTGGCTATTCATATGCTTTTGCATATGCCATTCTTCCAATAAGGCTCAATGGGGTATACTAGTGAATAATTTGTAACATGGTAGGCTTGAAAGGCTCAAACATTCCAAGGAATGCCTAAATCATCTCTAAGTCAATCAATTGCCCATGATTTCGTCTCAAGTGTAATAAAACAAGTTCTAGAGTGTCGTGCATGATCACTAATTTTACAAGTTCACATAATTAGTCACTAAATATCAACAATTCATAAGAGTATGACTTTATGTGCTCAATTATTTATCAATCATGAAGTGAATAAAATTAACATCAAATTATTTAATTACCTAAGTATGCATTTCTCACAATCACTTAACCATATTAAAATTCTCTTATATTCATCATAGGCTAGTGAAAAATCATAATGAAAAAGAAAAACATAAATCCAAGTAAAATTTTTAAATTTTTTTTAAATTTTTTTCAATAATAAACTAAATAGACATAACTAAACCACATCCCCAAACCTAAATCAAACTTTGTCCTCAAAGTTGAAAAACAAAGATTAATAAATGAGTAGGAATGTGCACACTAAAAAATAAAAAATAAAAAAATAAAAAATAAAAAGAATGAAAAATCATACATAGTTGGGTTGCCTCCCAACAAGCGCTTTATTTAACGTCTAGGCAAGACGGAATGCTTGGTCTAAGGCTTCTCCAAATCAATGAAATCCATTATCTGGCCCTTTGGAGTGCCTTCCAAATATGGCTTCAATCTATGCCCATTCACCTTGAAACTAGCTCCTGTTCTCATGTTCTTAATCTCAACTGCACCATAAGGAAACACTTTCTTGTTTAAACTCTTTCCGGAAAATAGATTTGTCGTGGTACAACTTTGTTCTCTCATTGTAAATCTTTGCATTCTCATAAGCTTCATTTCGAATCTCATCCAACTCATTCAATTGGCCCTTCCTAGCTCCACCAGCCAATTTGTCATCTGTTTTATCTTGCACAAGATTAGAGTTAACAACTGAGTCCAAAACATCAACTGAGAAACAATCATTAGAATCTATAGGCAATTTTAAAGAATTAAAAACAGAAAATTCCACAGTCTCATCTAAGACTGTCATGGTTAGTTTCCCATTTTGAACATCAATGATTGTCTTTGCTGTAGCCATGAATGGACGTCCAAGCAAAATGGGTAGCTCATGCTCATTCTTTGACTGTCTCTCTATGTCCAAAACTACAAAATCAATAGGGATGATTAGTTTATCAATTTGAACTAAAATATCCTCCACAATGCCTCTAGGATATCTAATTGAACGATCAGCAAGTTGTAGAGACATTGTGGTAGATTTTAATTCTCCTAAACCTAATTGCAAGTAAACAGAATAAGGCATTAGATTGATGCTTGCACCCAAATCCAACATAGCCTTTTCCTTCTTTGAACCTCCCACAGTAATGTCGATGTTAAAACTCCCAGGATCTTTTAATTTGGGCGGCAAATTACTTTGAAGCACAGCACTTACCGTTTCGAAACCATTACCTTTTCGTTTGGCTCATACTTACGCTTGTGAGTATTCAATTCCTTTAAGAACTTTGCATAAGATAGAATGTTCCTGATCATATCAAGCAAAGGTAAGTTCACATTAACCTTAGACAAAATATCATATATTTCAGAAAATGACTTATCCAATTTGTTTTTCTTGAGTCTGCTTGGAAACGGAATAGGAGGAACATAGGGGTGTTGAGCCTTGTGTAACTTAGGAGTTTCACAAGATGGATTGGACTGCTCACTTTGACTCGGCTCCTCAATATCCTTCTTTTTGCCACCACTTGGACTTTTATCTTGTTGCTTCTCTTTGGCAAGCTCATCACCTGCAGGTAAGGTTAAACTTTCATCAGAATCATCATTCATTTTATTATCAAATACTTTACCATTTCTCAGAATAGTAATAGATTTGGCTTGCTCAGGTTGGCTTGGAAATTTTCCAAGAACATGGCCTTGCAATGCCTCAGCAATTTGTCCAACTTGGACCTCTAATTTCCACTGAGAAGCCTTTAGTTGTTGGAATCTCTGTTCATTGCTTTGTTGATTACTCTGACAAACTTCTATGAAGTTTTGCAAAGTATCCTCTAAAGCTGGCCTCCGCGGTTGGAAAGAAGAGCTTGCTTGATTCTGGTTCTGGTTGCTACTCCATGAAAAATTAGGATGACTTCTCCAACCCGGGTTGTAAGTATTTAAAAAGGATCATTCCTCACCTGTGGGTTATGAGAGTTCATCATATTGGCTTACTCAACAAAATCTGAAAATTTTTCACTAGAAGAACAAGCATTAGTAACATGACCATGAATCCCACAAATTCCACATACCTCATTAGACACTAGCATTCTTTGACCCATAATCATCAAGCACATAGACTTCATTTGCTTGGTTAATTCTGAAACCTGCATTGCCAACTCAGTGTTAGTGTTAATATCATAAAGACCTCTAGGCTTACCTCTAACACTCTTTTGTTGCGAATTAGCTCCAAGCATCTCGTAGAGCACGTAGGTCTCTTGTGCAGTCTTTTCTCCCATGGCACCTCCGGCAGCATTATCAACCATAGCTTGACAAGCTTGGGTTAGTCCATCATAAAAAAATTGATTTTGCAATTCTAATGGGTACCGATGATGTGGACATTGTATCAAAAGCAATTTAAAACGTTCCCAAGCTTCATGGAATGCCTCACCATCTGCTTGTGTGAATGTTGCAATCTTACCCCTCAATTCAGTGGTTTTGGCATGTGAGTGGAACTTACCTATGAACTTATTGTACACTGCATCCCATGTGGTAAGTGAAGCTGGGGTTATAGACATGAACCACGTCTTTGCTGCATCCTCCAAGGTGTAGGGAAAACATCTCATTCATAATTGGTCCTCAGTTAATCCCTGCAAAGGAAAAGTTTGAACAGTTGCATAAAAATCACGAATAAATGTTAAAGGATCTTCAATA
This sequence comes from Heritiera fomes, assembly GCA_032173925.1. Taxonomy (NCBI): domain Eukaryota; kingdom Viridiplantae; phylum Streptophyta; class Magnoliopsida; order Malvales; family Malvaceae; genus Heritiera; species Heritiera fomes. Next base: position 4,811,059 of record JAPDPM010000013.1, on the reverse strand, counting down.
GCAGCATCATGAAAAGAAGGAAGCATATTAAAATGAATATTCTTAAGCTCATAATTCCTGGCTGCATCATTGAGAACAATGCATGATGGTGATGTTCCAACAGTAGGACATGCAAACTCCTTCATAGGACGATTTGCAACTCGATTTTGAACTTGATTTTCAGCTTGATTCCCAACTTGTAACTCCATGTTGGTTTCAACTAGTTCCTCTTGTTGTGCCTTTGCCTTCCTACCGATTCTGTCAATTTGATCGTTGATGGGCACTATCTCTTGACCAAGTGATCGTTGACCTTGCATCTACTACCAAAAGAAAAAAAGAAAAATTAGTAAGCTAAAAAGAAAAAATAATAAAAGGAAAAACACACGTAGTTAAATAAAATTGAATAAACTTAAGACAAATCCCCGGCAACGGTGCCAAAAACTTGATGAACAAAAAGTTATATTCTCGCAAGTGCACGAATCAAGATAGTATAGCATGCAAGTACAAGAGTCGATCCCACAGAGATTTGCTAAATTTATTCAATTAAGATTCAACTACTTATGCTCTAAAAATTATAAAGCCAATAAAAAGAATTATCTAAGTATCTAATTAACTAATGGAATTAATTAACCTAATAAATAAAATAAATTCATCAATAGAGAAAAGCCTAGGAATTTGATTTCACCAATACATTGCAATTTTATGTCTTCAATCCTAAAAATCTCAATTCAATTCTAGGGTTCATTCTTCCTAATATATGATTACTCTATTTGATGACAACTATAATCAAGTATTTTTACTCATTAAATTATCTATGATGTGTAGCATAATCAATGACTAAAAATCCATTAAGAACATAAGAACATCTAACTAGAACCAAATAAATATTCTAGCTTGATGTATGCATCAAATATTTATTCAATCATTCAAGAGAGCTATACATGACTTAGCATATGATGTGTACCCTTACCATGTCTCAAACAATCAATTAACTTATATTAAACGTGGCCAATCAATAACACAAATCAAGAGATTGAATTAATCACAATGAATAATACTAGAATTTAAGAATTAAGCAATTAATCATAAAGACATAAAATATGCAAGTAGGCTTAATCAAATTCCTAGTAAATAAATTAGTTCATGTTCAATCTAACAAAACACATTATCAAATAAAATTGAAACATGTTTTAAATTAAACAATAACCAATTCAATATATAAATATAAGAATAGTATTAAAATAAATTAAAAACCCCTTCGTTTGACTAAATCAAAGCATGTTCACGTGAAACCAAAAACAACATTAGTGATGTTGCACATCAACAACAGCAAAGGATTTGGTCTGGTTCCTCAGTTCACGTGCTCTTCAACTGCAGCAAACATAAAGACCAGCTCCTCTGTTTCACAGTCCACGTTTTGCTCAAGCCCTAGCAAATACACGCACACAGCAGCAGCCTTCAATCACACACAACCAGCTCCTGCTCGCAACCACTCCACGTCGCAGTCTGCTCGATTCAAGGGTCAAAAGCGCCTCCTGAATATTGCTTTTCTTATTTTCGGTTGCTTGGAATTGCTCTGCAAAATACAAAAACACAGCAAAGGAGACACTACAAAACAGTTCTCAAAGACAATCCCTTTTTGCTGCCGCCCCTTTCTTTTTATAATTTTTTTTTCTAATAAGATTTCTAAAATTTCCTTTTAATCAAGAATAAATCTCAATCCTTCATTATTATTTTAATCCTGTGATCCCAATCATTCTTAAAAAAAATCAGGATTTAATTACAACTTTAGAAAGTCAAACAATATATATTTCAAAAATTTATTCCAATTAAATAATTTATTGTTTGATTTCATACCATAATGTCTAAAATTAATTCCAAAATCACTTTTTCTAAATTAATTCACAAAATACATTTAACAATTAATTTTACATAAGAATATAGCAATAAATGTGGTAATTAAAACATAAAATAATATAACAAATATATTATTATTAGTTGCATATCAGATACAACTCAAGCAGTACCAAGTGCTTGCTTCGTGATCTATACCAAGTTTTGCGCATTCAGAATTATCTCAAGCTATAGCACAATATCTACGACCATGACACACTATATACCAAAAATTTGGAACGAGCCTAAGTGGTACTGCCCTCAGTTCTCTCTGGAGAAGATGATGAAATCTCAAAGTAAGTTGGCCTTGGGGTTGAGGGACAACCGATGGATTGAATTATATCCTCCACAGCTAGCACATGAAATTTTGGGGGTGAATTAAGAGCGATATTGTCAACTCGGTGCTCAAATATTTTACCATTCTTGTCAAGTCTGTATTCAGAAGTGCCATCAAATCGACCACGGCTCTCCCAGGGGACTCGTGGAATGCCGTTGACAGTCCAGCGAACCATTATGACACTCTCCACTGGCTGCCATACACTGATAATGTCCAGCCAGAGAGCCTTGAAAAATATCCTCCCATGGAATCGCAATGCCCAAAAGATTGACTTATAATTGTCAATTCCAATGAAAGTATTGAGAGGATCTTTAAATACAATATCATCCCTAACCAGAGGAGAAGTAACTTGTCAGAATATAGATTATTAACAGTGGACAGAATGCAAAAGGTACATGCACATACTTCATATGAGATTTAATGATGATCAAGATGATACAAACATAAAAAATGAAGACAAAATAATATAATAAGCAACTTTTTATCCCGCATTGACATAGGTGTCAATTACAATGCCTATGATTCAAGCAGCACTTAAAGGGTTGTCAATTACAATTTACATGATTTCAAGCAAGCTATTTTGCGTTAGTGAAGGTAGCTACATGTTTCATGCGATCATTACCTTTTTTTTTTAAAACTGGTTTATTGAGATATGCAACGCTCATGCTTCTATGTCAATCCGACCTTTTCTTTTGTATCCGATGTGAGATTAAAGCACTATGCTTACTCCCTTTAAAGTATGTAGGGTGAAATTTTCCCTCACCTAGGTTTGTAACACCTTCACTGTGACTAATTCACCTTGCCTACTCCATTAAGACATCTTGATACCACTCATCACGTGATCATTATTTTCTCTCGTAAAACGAATTTATTTGAGGCATGAAACACTCACACTTATATGCCAGACAACCGTTCCTTTCATATTCAATATGAGATTAAAACTTAGCTGCCTATTCTCCTTTGAAAGACGTAATATGACATTCTCTCCCATCTCCTTTAGCCCATCCAGCCTCATGACACTTTCGTCATGGCTAACTCAACCTACCCTAGTCATGGCTAACCCACCCTACCTACCCATGGGATGCTCAACATAGAATCCAATATTAAAGAGTTAGATATGATATTACTTGTCATGTGATCATTATTCTCTCCTTACAAAGCCATTTTATTGAAGTGTATAGCGCTCATACTTATATGCCAAATGAGTTTTCTTTTTGCATCCAATATGGGATTGGAACACCCATATCACTTGTTATGTGATTATTAATCCCTCCTTATAAAACCATCTTATTGAAGTGTATAGCGCTCATACTTATATGCCAAATGAGTTTTCCTTTTGCATCCGATATGAGATTAGAACACCCGTATCACTTGTCATGTGACCATTACACTCTCCTTATAAAACCATCTTATTGAACTGTATAGCACTCATATTTATATGCCAAATGAGTTTTCTTTTCGCATCTATGGGATTGCAACACCTGACCTACTCTCTCTACGGAGCAGGTGACCCATGTGACATTGTGCGGTATATGTTATTATGCATGTACAACATAACTTTGCCGACAATCTTGTAATGTCAATCAAACATGAACATACCTAACAGAGCTTGCTGGCTTCTAGGTTCTAGATAAGAGCCAATACTTTCTTTCTTACACATAAACACTTTAAAATCAACATTCAAACCAAAAGCAACATTCATAGAATATCCAATTTCAAGCTACTCCATCAAAAAAATGAGCTTAAAAGGAATGAGTATGCGTTATTCAAGCTGATATAATTACTTTTGTCATTTAACCATCAGAATTCAAAAAGCAACAACAATTAATTATCACAAACTAAGGGAAACAAAAGATCATATCTTGGGCAACTATAATTTTCATCATTGAAGCCGAGACTCAAGAGAACTTTAAAAATCGAATTATTCTACAGAATTCTCCATTCTTTCCTCCATTTCAAACCACTCAAATAACAAATGCGAAAAACAAAGATAACAAGAAAAAGAACTGAATTCGAACCTGTAAATATCAAAACTAAGCTCCTTGTAAAAAAGGTCGGGAAACTCCTCTCTCAAGGTCCGAATAGCGTAACCCAAATTCACGTAATAATTCTGCTTTTCCTCTTCCTCTTTACTGGGCTTCGATCCTCGCTTCACAGGAGCTGAAAATTGTCCATACAACTTCAGGCTTTTATTCAAACCGGAATCCGTAGCACCAATATCTTTGACATCAACCCTAACTTTACCCCTTGACCAAATTTTCTCGTCATTATTCTTCGAAACTGCGAGGCTGTTCAGTATTTTAGGGCTAGGGTTAGGATTAAGGAAAATTTTAGCAGAGGCGGTGGAAATTTCAGCTGAAGGTATGAGAAATGCCATCTAGAAGTAAGATTCTAGAGGAGATTTTAGAGCAGAGAACCTGAATTAGAAGGAAGAAAGGGTAGTAAATACCATTTTTTTTTACAGAATGAAGCACTAAAAGCAGGAAATTTCTAGGACAAGTATGATTGGCTAGCCAGAAAATCTGATAAAGAGACCGAAAATGGTTTTGGACAAATGAGTTCGCATTTTTATTTGTGATCACAAAACGCAGCTAAATCGAGTACGATTCCCTTATATACTTTATGGGCTAGCCCAATAACAAACACGTGATAGACTATAATTAAGTATGGATTTTTATGGGTTGGGTGACTTGGGTCTGAGCAGTGCTAGACCTAAATCCTGATATGGTTATTAAAGGAATTTTCTTCTTTCCATTCACCTTTCCCCATCTGTCTAACAAGTACATTAAAAAAACAAAAAACATATTTCTCCTCCAAATTTTCGATTTTAAAAATTTTTTTATACACCGTAGGTATCTTCTTTTGTTTTATGATACGAGACTAATATCGTATTTAAAAAAATGTATGAGATGATTATTTAGATCAGCACATATTTTTTTTACATTTAAATTATATTACGCTAGTGCTGTCAAAATGAGTAGGGTCAAATTTTTCTTAAAAAAAATATATCTGAAAACGATTTTGAAATAAACATTAAAGATATAAATAAATTCATATTAAATTCATGATTTCAAGTTTTTAATATCTTTTGAATATATTAATTATCTAACAATCATAGTATAATTGTTTTAATAAACTTAAAGACTAAAAAACATTATAAGTTTCAACAATATTAGACAAGCAAAAATATAAATAAATTTCATGTCCATGTTCTCCAATTTCATAAGTATCAATAACATTCAACTCATCTTCAAATTTGTCATCTACAAACATAAACATATAAATTGACTGCATATTAATGCACGATACAGTGTAACGTGTAACGTAGTGTAGCAACAATAACATGTGTGCTTGGCCCCATCTCCCATGTTTCATTTTATTAAAAAAAAATTACATATTCTTTTGGCATAAAATAATAATTTTTCTGTAAAATCGGCAATTTCTTAAAAAAAAAGTCATTCTAAATTTCAATTTTTTTTGTATAGACTATAAGTATTGTCATCATTAAGGCTAATTCTATTCGAGATTTAGTCACAATTAAGGCTCTTCACCCCTCTTCAAATATGTGTTTAGTGGGAGTCGAACCCGAGAGCTCTTCTCACAAATTCAACTTGCGTTGTTAACTGTACCACAACCTTTGAATCATTCTAAATTTCAACTTCGAAATGACTGTTCTGAAACTACAAAAAATGGAGTATGTATTTATGAATATTTTGACATCATTTATTTTGTTTAATTTCTCTAATCTGAGGAGATTTTTTTTGGTCTTTGACCTTCCGGTATTCGCTTTATGCGACTACTTCGGAGTCGGGGAACAGTCAGGCCATATGGAAGTGAGACGTCACTCCCAGCACGATTTGCTCCATACGCATGACTCGAACAAGGGTCATGCTTAAGAAAAAATTAATCCCTTACCACTCAATCTCAACCAATATTGGTAATTTTTTATTAATTCAGTTGCTAGCACAATGCCAAAAAATGTCACGCCTTGAACAAATTAAATTGTTGAAAGTACATTACTCCCAATTATAATAAACATATTTTTTATAATTTCTTAACGTGTTTGTAGTTGAGTAAACTGTCTACAAAACAATGATGGAAGAAACCAAAAATATTATGGCATGGAAGAGAAGAACTATTAACCAATACAGAAACATTGTACACAGCTTTTGCTTCAAGCCAAAAGCAAAAAGACGGGTTCAAACACCCCTCAGAAAAAAAAAAAGAAAAGAATTTAAGGTGGAATATCTGAATCGTATATAAAGCAGAGCACATAAATCTGACTGTTTAAAAAAGCAGAGATTCTCATCCTAAATAAAACCGCAAACAAGGCCAAGAAACAAAAACAAATCCCTCAGCAATGAGTGTTAACAGCTTCCCACGACAAGTTCTTCGGAACAGGGTTGGACAGGTCACGGGCCTGCAGGGCCGCCGTCCTGAGAGTCCTGATCGTCCATCAATTGGCTTCCCAGAACGACAGGCTCATGTAAGGCAAGTTGTGCTTCTTGCAAAGATCCCTCACCACTGGAGAAATATTCCTCAGATGGCACCGGGGCAGCTTGGGGAACAAATGGTGCTCTAGCTGGAATTGCAGACCACCAAAGAACCAATCCATCCAGGAAGAGCACGAAATATCCAATGTCCCACTTGTCTGCTTCTCGAACCAGTCATTGCCATTTGGTTGTCCGACATGCACATTTGCCGCGAAATGGTTCAAACAGAATTGAACGTGTTGAATGGAGGTAACAGCAAAGCTGGCAAGAACGAACATGATCCTCTCTGGCCAGCTGGGGGGATATGAAACCAGGAGAGAGAACCATGCCCAGAATACAAGGATTCCTATTATATTCAAAGCTCTATCTGGGACTTTCCGATTGGAAAACAACAGCAAGAATGTTTGTACATACAAGTTGACCCTTGCCACACATATCACAGGATAAAATGTCCAATGCTGGTAACTGATCAGAAGCCTTGCAAAACGATCAAACTTCACCTTCCTTCCATAAAAGGAAGACGTTATTGAATTGAATAAACGTGAAGAAACTGCAAAGACTGGAATTTGCTGAAGATCAGGGTCATGGTCCAGGCTGTTACAGGCAAGGTGGTGTGCATTGTGAGTCCATATCCACCAGGAAATGCTAATTCCGGTTAAACAATTCCCAGAAATAAGCTCAGCGAGCTTGTTGTAACCTCGGCTAGCCATGACCTGGTAATGACCAGAATCATGACCAACGTATGCACTTTGGATCCAAAGCATACCCAACAACATGGCCGAACCCAGATGAGTCCACGCGCTATCGCATCTCAAAACACCATAAAGAACAACAAGAAACATGAGAGCCACAGATGTTAATGAACAAAGGGCCACATTTCCTTTCTTTTCAAACATACCAGTTTTGGCAAACTCCGAGACAAGCCTTCTGTAATCCTTGGATACCTCCGAGACCTTAAAAGTCTTTGAGACGATACCCAGTGAAGAACTTGTCGAGATATTGCCAAGCAGTTCCTGGATGATACGCTATAAACGCATCGGTAACATCTTGGCCGGCCAAATTCAAGAGCGGGTTTTCCCCACCAGGATGCTCCTTAGCGCAATCTGAAACATTGTAAACTTTACCCTGGATAGAGATCCACAAATCTCCAGACTTTGTTGTGTTTTTTCAGCTCTTCAGCGATAATGTATATTTTCTCATCCTTCATTGAACCAAAAAAAAAAAACCCTTTCTTTTATATATAAAAATGGAAACGAAACGAGAACAACAAGACAGACTATTCACAAGAGGAGATGGCTTAACGCGCCCATAAACCAAATCAAACGGAGAAACCCCTATTGGTCTTTTTTTGTTTCTTATTTTCAAATGGAATTCGATTGTTCAACCAAAAGACCCCATTAACAGGAATTCTGATTTGATTTGATTTTGATCTAAAACTCCCTCCCTCAAGCTCTCTCTCAATGTTTTATCTATGTTCTGCCCCTCTTCTCTTGTTCTGGTTCATGAAGATTTTAACGAGGTTATTTATATTTTACAGCGCACAGGGTCAAGGAGACGGATAAGTGTTTTTAGTTTGAGTTTGACAGCAAAGCCCACGCGGTTACACAATAGCCATTGAGTAAAGTTGTATTGTAATTGGACAGTGGATGCGATAAACATTGAATTACAAGTCATTATACAAACTTCTGCCAACTTCAGAATCGGAAGTGCGCGATCTTGATATTTTGCCGGACAAGGATAGATTATGGGCCATCTGTCAGTGAAGGGCTACATTAGTTTGGCACATGGATTTAGGCCCTTCGGATCACCAGCTAATACCGCTACTGATGGTGCAATACTGCAGTGTCCAACTGCACTGTGACTGTGCGAGTGCTGTGTGCACGATGTAATATCAGAAGATAAAGCATTGACTGATGTATGTGGGGAGTCCATGTCTAATTATATAAATGATAAGAGGGTTGCAGATTTTATACTTAGTAATGGCGACTGGGATATGTCTCAATTGAATATGCTTCCTAATCATGTTCTGAATCAATTTAAATTGGCACTGCCTTTGAGCTCTGAAGAAGATAAGATATATTGGCTTGCATCTTCTAGCGGTGAATTTACAGTCAAATCAGCTTATATGGTTCTCCGAGAAGTTGCTCAACAAGACCCGATTTGGTTAAGAATGTGGCGTTTGGAAGTAGCTCCAAGGGTGAAATTCTTCATGTGGATTGCCTTACATGAAAGGTTATTAACTCGAGAAGTATGCCTGAAACGAAATATCATACCAGAAGCCTGGTGTCCAAGATGCTCAACAGAAGTGGAAGATATCCTCCACGTGTTAAGGGACTGTGCAACATCACATTCTTTCTGGATCACATGGAAACCTGATCTCGACTCTGATTTTTGGCAGGTAAATAGCACACATCAGTGGTTTCACCATAATCTGTCTTTAAAGGAAACTGTTGAGGGTATAAATGTGAGGTGGCCTATTTTGTTTAGCTATGCTTGCTGGTTCCTATGGCAATGGAGAAACAGGGGTATTTTTGATGATAATTTTAGTTGGCCAACAAATGCTGAATATGTTGTTACCAACTGCATCAATGAATTTCAATCATACATGACGAGCACTGACAAAATTCGGCAGAAGAGAGTGAGTTATATTGCTTGGTCAGCCCCTCCTCATGAATTCATAAAAGTTAACGTGGATGCAGCTGGGTTTTCTAACCCAGGACAGACTGCAGTAGGTGGAATTCTGAGGGATCATAAGGGATGTTGGATTTCTGGCTTTACTAAAAGACTTGGTTGGGGTTCCATTTTAAGAGCAGAGTTGTTTGCCATTTATACTGGCCTTGTTGTGGCATGGGACTTAGGATATCGGAAGGTCATTGTGGAATCTGATTCTCTGTTGGCAGTACATAAGGTTAATTCACAGTCTAATAGCAGAAACCCTTTCATAGGAATTATTCGTGCTTGCAGGGAGTTAATGGTCAGGAATTGGGAAGTTTCCATTGTTCATATCTATAGAGAAGCAAACTTGAGCGCTGACTTCATGGCTAATCTTGCTCAAGCTAGTAGGATCGATACCATGATCATTAGGAACCCTCCACAGGGTATTTCTATGTTGATTCAAAATGATTGTACTGGAATTGGCTGTAATCGGTTGATCATTGAGCAATAAAATCTCAATCCTTTTGACCAAAAAAAAAAGAAGATATTATATATCGGGCATGGCCTAGTCAGCTTTGAATCTGATATGGCAATGCACCGTTACGTTAGATCGAAGTACAAAACGCAAGAGGATCGACACGTGGCAAAATGATAATGTGCCACATGGCATTAAGCAAGGGACATCGTTGACGTGAAGAGATCACTTGCGGAAGACCCCTTCTACATGCAGCATGCGACAGACCTTTAAAGGCCACAGCATAGCATCCTTTCGTCTTATACACGTGGTAACATGCCGAGGCTTCTACTTAGTGGCAGATAGCTCCCACCTATGTGTGTCGCATCCGTCTTCCGTCGAGCGACAGACCTTTGCTACCCGAATTTGACGTATTAGAGTCGTAATGGAACATGAACTCTTCAAAAATGACGAAATCACCCTTTACGTAATTACTCTACGATAAAGGTAATTTACTCGCCTATAAATAGGCTAGATGTATTATTTTACAACCTAATTTCTGACTTCTGGTTTTGACGTTTCCCAATATTCAAGAATCTTCTACTGACTTAAGTATCGGAGTGCTTACGCAAGAACCACCCCTGCGTTCCTCTGACTTTTCATATTTTTTAGAAGCTTTTGGAGACACGTGGAGAGAAAAGGACAAACATCAACGTAAGCAATAATTCATTGTTGTTTTGAGCAACAACAATTGGCACCATCTATGTGAAATGAATTAAAAGCCAATTAAAACTTTCAAGATGGTGAGAACTAGATCTACTACTGTCAGAGATGGGAGCGACGAGAATTCTATGAGTTCTCCTGAACAACCGATTCACCAGAGAACCCAGATGGATAGGGAAGAAGAGAGAACATCAGTGTCTATGACAGAATTTGAGGCTTTGAGGCGACAGAGCGAGGAGACGACTTAGGCACTGAAAGCTATGGTGGACCTGTTTAAGGGAGTTCTTCCGTGGTTGAATCTATCGCCAGTCGTATAGAACCTCGTAGGAGAGACGAGCCACGAGGTGCCGCAACAGGCGGCTAGGTGACAGACTAATCACGTGGCGACAGACCCTTCTCTGCCACAAGAGGTGCCCTATGCGTAGAGGTGACAAAAATTGGCCCGAGCCCGAAAACCCGCCCGAATCCGCCCGAGACCGAACCGGGACCAGTCCGAATTGACCAAAAAAGTCAAAAGCCCGTAACCGAAAAAGCCCGGAACCGAAAAAACTCGAAACCGAAAAAGCTCGAAACCGAAAAAGCTCGAACCCGACACAACCCGAACTCGACATAACCCGAGCCCGATACGATCCGAAACCGAGACCGACCCGAACCGAAAACCGAAAAAACCGAATTTATAACCCGAGAAAACCCGAATTATAATTATATAATTATTATTTAAAAATAAATAAATAATTGATACACTTTTTTAATTAAAAAGTTTAAAATTTTGAAAACAATTATTATTTATTATACAATTTTATCAATTATATATTACCAGCATAATAAATATTGAATCTTTTTAATTAAATTAAATTAATTTAAAACACCATAATATATAATATAATATATGATATAATATATGATATCAAATAATCTTTAATATTATCCTTACTGCATTTATAATAATAAATATATTATTAATTTGACATTTGATTTTATTATAAAAATCATTTTAACATTTTATTATTTTTATTTATAATAAAATTTTAATTTTAATACAACAATAAATCAAATATATAAAAATTATATAATTTCAATATTTGTTTGAAACTTTGAATTTGATATTTTGTGAACACATTAAAAATATTTTTAATAAAATTAAATTTAAACTATATTTTCTTAAAGTTTCAAGTATAGAAAGATATTAAATTTAGATTAAAAAAAAACTAATCTTTAAATTAAAATTCAAAGTTTTTAAAATTAGAAAAAGTTAAGTAATTAAATTAAACAATACAAGTACAATTTTTTTATACTTGAGTATCATTAAAAGAAAAAATTATAGTGGTAATTTTATTTTTAGCCTTAAAACAAAAGATATTAAAAAATCAAGCTAGTGATAATTAATTATTTATTATATTATAATAATCTTATACATGAATAAACTAATTCGGAATCTTATAATAATGATTTGTATATTATATTATAATAATCTTTTAAGAATAAATTATGTAATCTCTTAGTGTGTAAGTATTATTTTGATAGAATTAAGTATTTACTAAAAATAATTCATTTATTATCTATTAAATGTAAAATTAAAGTGTGGATAAAAATAATAATTCTAATAGTAAATTAAAGTGTAATTTAATAATATATTAAAGTTGTATTACTATGTAAGTGGTAATTTTAATCAAATTTATTTTTTATACTTTGTTAATATTATTATTAATTATATTTAAATAACTAGCATTATATTAATTAATTTAGTAATATCTATTATTTAACATTTTAATTAGATATTCAATCAATTGGTGTATATCTAATATTATTATGTTAATCTAATATTATTATGTTAATGTGAATATGAAAAAAAATTAGTACTCAACTTGTAATAGTTTTTTTGATAGCAAATAAAATACATAATATAGTTAATAAATAACGCCTTATCATAATGATTTGTATGTTATTATAACTTTAAAAATAATATCTTATCATGTGATATATAATCAACTATATAAGCTCTTAATTATATAAAATAGATTATTAATATGTTTATCTTATCATAATGATTTGTATGTTACATTATAATAATCTCTTACCATGTAATATAGAATAAATTAAACAATCTCTCATAGCATATTATAGTTTTAATTTCAGACATTTTTCATTCCAATTTCTTATCATGCTTTTAGAATATACTCTTGTGTTTAATTTCAAATATTTAATCTCTTATGATGTATTCATGTAATTTAGTTTAACTTGATCAATTAATAATCAGAATATTGGATGATTAAATAGATATTGACCTTCTCAACTACTTTTTTAGTCAAAAAAGTGTTTTTTTTAATTTATTATAATGAGTTACAAATAAAATAATAAACATAATATACTATATATATATATATATATATATTAAGATTTACATTATAATAAAATGTCATATATGTTAAATTATCAATATCTTAAGAATTGTATCTTAACATATTATGAAATTTCTATTAATTTAATTTTAGTACTTTATGTCTAAAATTTTAAAATCTTATTATCTTAAGAATAAATTATTATTATTATTCAGTAAACTATTTTTTTGGCCAACAATGTTTCATTAAATTTTAAATTGCAAGTTGTGTTAAAATAAAAATAACATTTACAACAAATATAACAAATTCTCAATCTAGCTCACGTGGTTAAACATATAACAATAAATATAAGAGGTCATGGTTCAAATCTTTGTACAAGCATATAATTTTGATTATTTTCATATAATTGATGAACAAGTTCAGGTATCATATACTACTTGATCAAAAGTTAATCGAGTATAGCGTGCCATAAGGGTACTACCCGAATCCGATACGGGTAATAAGAACACTATCCGAACTCATAATTATTCGTTTATAGAGTCGGATAGTGTCAGGTACCTGATTATATATTACCCATTTACATCATTATATCAAATGGTTTTTTTTTGGTACATTATATCGAATGTTATTATTTATAATATAATGTCAATTGATGTATATAACTTGTTTAATTTAACGTTCTAAATTTTTAATGAGATATTTGATTAATTAATGTGTTTGAGTATGATTATATTTAATAAAAATAATGTTATATTATGATTTATGTATAAACTAAAAACAAAATAAATATAAAATTGAGATAATTAATTGACCAATTATTCATAATATTAATTATTTTTTTAATGTATACTATAATTTTATTCAATATTATAATTGAAGAATTAGTTAACTAGTTATGCGGTTAAATTTAATTTAATAACTAATTATGTTGGCATTTAAAAGACAAAATAAATGTAAAAAAGATTCTTAAAAATTTAAAATTTTATTAAAAATATAATATAATTATTAAAAAAGCTAATTAAACAAAGTAAAAAAAAAAGAAATTTATTGAACTAAGAGTATCTAAATTCCAATGACCCAATATTGACCTAAAAAAAAACAATGACTCAATAAGTTATTGTTAAGAGTATAAAGCTATTTATATAAATGTTTAATTGTTTAGTGTGATTTATTTATAATTTGTTAGTTATTTATTTGTATAGCTAATACTTTTGAATTTTCACTTTCTTTTAGTTTTACTATATATATTTGGCTCATTTAAAAAATAAATTTTTATATAATTATTAATATATAATTATATATTTTATAACAAATGTAAATATCACAGGAAATTTAAAAAAATAAATAATAATTATCAAGTAATAAAAACATTAAAATGTAAAAATTTATATTTATATAAATTTAGTCAAAACAACAAAAGAAATTAAAAATAATGAATAATAATATTTTATTTATGAGAGTTTCGTGTGAAATGAGATCTGTTTGATTGTCATTTTTCAATTCCCTCCAAACAAGCTTTTCCCATGTTACAAAAAAATTTCAAATTCTTTGGGAATATACCTTTTCCCTCCCTTGAGAATCACATGAAAAAACTTTCAAAGCAAACTTTGAAATATCTTTATCTCAATATACTGTCATGCAATGTAGATATGATAATTAAAAAAAATGAACGTGACATTGGATCAAATTTTGATAAAAATTAGAAAAAAAATTGTGTTTGGTATATCAATATAAATTTTAATACAATAATTTTTATATTTTATATGATACAAATATATTTGATGCAATACGAATACAAAATATATATATATACGAATTATTAAGTCTAATATAATGTAATGTCTATTATAATCATTTTAATTATAATCGAAATTCAAAGATAATTTTTTTATTACAAGGAAAATATTAAATAACTAAAGATAGGGGTAGAGGTGATTATTGGGTCGAGGTTGAACCGGTCTGGTTCAACAAAATATTTTTTTTTAAAAAAAGCAGCCTACCACTGCGCATGCAGTGGCAGGCATGTAGGCAGTAGCCTTTGTAGGCTACTGCCTATGTTGATGGGCAACGGCCTGACCGTTGCCCATCAACTTTGTAAGGGAGGGAACGTTTCCCTCCCTTTTTTTTTTAAATTTATTTTTTAAAATTTTTAAAATTGTTTTAAATTTTCATTTTTCCTCTATAAATATCAATTTATTTTATTTTATTTTTTAAATTTTTTTTTCATATTTTGTCTTAAATCTAAACGCTTATCCACTCTTATTCTTTTAATACTCACTTATACTTTCTCAATAATCACTCAAACTCTCTCAAATTCACTTAAATTCTCTTATTTCAAATTTATAATATTATCATTTTATTCTCTAAATTTCATTTTTTTATCATAATAATTTTATTATAATATCATATTCATAATATAATTTTATTTTATTATAACAATAGTTTTATTACATAATTTTATAGTAATTTATTTTTACATTATTGTTACATTAATTAAATAAATTATAATAACTTTATAATAAATTGTTATTAAATTAAACTATTAACATTATTTATTATAAAAATAAATTTGTTAGATTAAATTATAAAAATATATTAATATATATTATTTTTATTAAAATAAATTAATATAAATTTAAAAAAAATAAAAAATTTAAATTAAAAAAGGACCGAACCGGTTTATGAACCGGGCCGGTTCGCAAGTAAAAATAATGCAAACCGGCCCGGCTCGGACCAGTCCACTACCGGTTCAGACCGGTTTAAGTTGTTAGTCAGCCGGAACCGGTGAGAACCGGCCCGGTCCGGCCCACTAACAGCTCTAGATAGGGGTGTTGGATTCAAACTCAAGACTTATAATATGCGACAACTTATCTTTAACCACTAGGCCAAGAGG
Organism: Heritiera fomes; assembly: GCA_032173925.1. Taxonomy (NCBI): domain Eukaryota; kingdom Viridiplantae; phylum Streptophyta; class Magnoliopsida; order Malvales; family Malvaceae; genus Heritiera; species Heritiera fomes. Next base: position 4,795,293 of record JAPDPM010000013.1, on the reverse strand, counting down.
TTGTTGGCAATTCAAAGATGATTTTTAGTAGTTGGAGTTTGTGGACAAAAAAATTAATTAGTACAGAAATACGGATGCTTCCAAGGCAAAAGTTTACAATAGCAAGAGTGCTTTCATTTCTTGCAAATGCAATGCAAGATTTAAAACTTTTTCAATGTCTTTTACGTCTTCGAGTATTTTACTTGTAATTCTTTTTACGATAATTAATCAATTATAATTAAAAATTATGTACTGGTCCATCATTTACAAGTGCGAACTTTATGTATTATTTTGATAGATCTCACGTGACTTTAAATTTTGATTAATTAATTATAATGTAATAATTATAGATGATATGTTCTCTTTTATTATTGTAGATAACTATATTCTTCATTAGTCCACTCCCAATGTTTTCAAAATCATCCCAACCAAATTTCTCAATATATATATATATATATTATACAATTCCCATTTATTAAATTTTAACTTTAATTTAGCATTTTTATTATATTTTTATTTAACTATATAAAATTAAATTAATTATTACATTCAAAATTATAAAATATTTATAATTTATAAAATTTTAAAATAATTTGACTAAGCCCGCTAAGCCCGCCCGATTAAAACCGGACCGAACCCGAAACCGGACCGAAACCGAGAAAACCCGCAACCGAAAAAATTCGAAACTGAGAAAACCCTCAACCGAGAAAACCCGAGATCGAAAAAACCCGCAACCGAGAAAATTCGAAACCGAAAAAACCCACAACCGAAAAAACCCGTAACCGAAAAAGCCCGTAACCGAAAAAACCCGGACCGAAACTCGACCGAACCCGCCCGTTTGCCACCTCTACCCATGCGAGAGATGTTCCTAATCGGCAGGATGCAGCAGGGTTTGGGTGTGGGAACCCTGTCGGACGATCTTCACAGGAGTATGAGGCAGCAACAGAGCTTGGGCCCACGATAGGTGTTAGGCGATAGGCTCTTGAGGCCGGGCGATAGGGTACCGAGGCTGTGACAGGGTCTTTTGCCCATCACTATAGTGTGCAAATTTTACTGGCACTAACTCAAAACATGGTGTCGGAGGTGCTGGAAAGAATGGTGGTGACGACGAAAACACTTGGAGCGCTGGGTCGGAGTTTGACCCCGCCTAGTGCACACAGATGACACGAGGCGATCCCTCTCGAAGTAAAAGAAAAGAGATAATTGTTGAAGACTTGCCTGATTCGTCCCATGCTGAAAGGAATAGAAATCAACTCACTCTCTCTGTAGACATGAAAAAAATGATAGAACAGGTGTTGGAAGAGAAGAAGTTGGTGTCCGCGGAAAAGAGCCAGAGGAGAAGAGTACTGTTCAGCACAACTATCATGCAGAAACCACTACCCCCAAAGTTCAAAATGCCGCAGATAACCGCGTACACAGGGAAGACGGATCCCTATGATCATATACAAAATTATGAGGCCTTGATGTTGCTACATGGATAGGATGATGAGATAATGTGTAGGACCTTTTCGCTTACTCTAACTCTCTGTGGACATGAAAAAAATGATAGAACAAGTGTTGGAAGAGAAGAAGTTGGTGTCCATGGAAGAGAGCCATAGGAGAAGAGTACCGTTCAGCACGACTATCATGTAGAAACCACTACCCCCAAAGTTCAAAATACCGTAGATAACCGCGTACACAGGTAAGACGGATCCCTATGATCATATGCAAAATTATGAGGCCTTGATGTTGCTACATGGATGGGAGGATGAGATAATGTGTAGGGCCTTTTCGCTGACTCTAACTGGGCATACTCAACAATTTGCCCAAGGGATCCATTGTCTCTTTTGACCAGCTACAAGGTGAGTTCCTTAAGGCCTTTGTGGTGAATAGCCAAAGGAAGAAGAAGCCAACTTATTTACTCACCCTTAAACAAGGAGTTAAGGAGTCGCTAAAAAGTTATGTGGATCGGTTTAAAGATGCCACTTTGGAGGTACGTGATTTGCAAATGGGAGTAGCCATGGCAGTCATGTTACAAGGAACTAGACCTAAGAAGTTGTAGGAGTCTTTGTCATTAGATCAACCAACCACCATCTCAGACTTATTTTCTCGAGCAAATAAGTATATTACTCAGGAAGAAATAATGAAAATAGTGTCGACTGGGGAGCAGAGGGAAGGAAGGAAGCGAGGAAGAGAAGTCACTGAGGCTCCTTCTAGTTAACCGAGAAAATCTGATAAGGCCTCTACACTTAAATACACCATCTACACCTCGCTCACTGAATCTCGGACTTCAGTGTTGGCAGCTATTGAGAGGTCAGGTCTCATACGGCTTCCAAAAAAGGTGTCAGGGAATCTGGGCCGTGACTTGAACTCATACTGTGATTACCACTCGGCACATGGGCATTCGACAGAGAAGTGTATGGAGTTAATGAATCAGCTAGAGAAGTTGGCGCATGAAGGAAAGATAAACAGATTTGTGTGGAGGAGTAATAGAAGCTACTATCTTGGGCATAACAGGGGAAATTACCCTAAGGATAGAAGAGATGGGAACAGGGGGAATGTGAGAAGAAATAAAGATGCTAGGAGAAATGATAACAGAAGCGTGGACAGAAGGAATCGGGAGGAAGATAATGAGCCTTGAGCCCACAAGGCCAGGTATTAATGTGATATTTGGAGGAGAATCGTTAGCTGGCACATCCTCCTCGTCTCGAAAGTCCTATGCCCGGCAAGCTTATTAGGTCAACTCCGTGATGGAGGAGAGGCAGGAAGAGGAGCTCATTACCTTACACCAGTCGACAAGGGAGATGATATTGTTCCTCATGATGATCCAATGGTGATCTCGGCGGTTGTAGCAAAGCATCCAATCAGTCGAATCCTAGTTGACAATAGGAGCTCAGTGAACCTGATTTACTGGAACTGCTTTGAGAAAATGAATATTGCAAAGGATAGGCTGAAGCCGGTGCCTACACCTTTATATGGTTTCTCTGGAGAAAAGGTAAAAGTAGTAGGGGCAGTTCAACTACCTATCACATTAGGGGAGAACCTAAGGAGTGTTATCTGTCAAGTACTATTCATGATGGTAAAGTCAACATTAGTGGCTTATAATATGATACTTGGGCAACCGTTACTGAATGACATGAGGGCAGTATTACACCCTTGCTATCTGTTAATGAAGTTACCGACTCCTCACGGTGTTGGCCAAGTGAGGGGAGACCAAAGAAGGGCTAGGACCTGTTACATCGCGTTAACAACATGCAAAGGAATTCAAAGAAAAGAGACCCTTACAATCGAAGAACCACCTAAGCCAAAGCTAGATGAGGAGATGGAAGTGGTTTGACTAGATGAAGAAGATAAAGAAAAAGTGGTATATGTAGGAAGTCAGTTGCTTGAAAAAATGAATGAAGAGATAATCAGATGCCTGAAAGAGAATGCTGATGTCTTCATATGGACTCCCGTCGACATGCCTGGAATTGACTCTAGAGTTGTTTCCCACTGATTAAATGTAGTCATAGGAGCCAAACCGATCAAGCAGAAGAAAATAAATTGCACTCCAGAAAGGCAGCAAGTTATAGATGAGGAGATCCAAAAACTATTGCAAGCTGGATTTATTAGAGAGGTCGATTACCCGGAATGGTTGGCTAACGTAGTAATGGTGAAAAAAGCTAACGGAAAATAGAGGATGTGTGTGGATTTTACGGATTTAAACAAAGTCTGTCCTAAAGATTCATATATGTTATCTCGAATTGACAAATTTATGGATGAGACTTGTGGGTATTAGCTACTTGGCTTTCTAGAAGCCTTTTCGGGGTACCACCAAATTGTGATACACCCAGAAGATGAAGAGAAAACTTCTTTCATTACCGATAGCGGGACATATTGCCATCGAGTAATGCTTTTCGGTCTGAAGAATGCAGGGGAAACATATCAATGCATGGTAAACAAAGTGTTCAAGGACTTGTTGGGAAACACAATGGAGGCATATGTGGATGACATGATCATCAAAAGCCGTAGAGAGGAGTCACATGCCGAGAAAATGTCAAAGGTGTTTAAGGTATTACGGCAATATAAAATGAAATTGAACCCCCACAAATGATCATTCGAAGTGCTATAGGGAAAATTCTTGGGATTCATGATCACTATTCGGGGAATTGAAGCCAACCCCGAAAAAGTTCAGGCTATATTAGACATGAAGCCACCAAACACTATTAGAGAAGTTCAAAGGCTTACTGGGAGGATAGCAGCTCTGAATCGCTTTTTGTCTAAGTCAACAGAAAAGAGTCTGTCTTTCTTTAAGGCAATAAAGGCAGAAAAAAATTTCAAATGGACAAAAGACTGTGACAATGCCTTTGAGAAATTGAAAGACTACCTAAAAGAGTTACCACTATTGTCTTGACCCCAACCTAGAGACCAACTCTTTATGTATTTTGGTGTAGGTGAGAGGGCTATAAGTGCAGTCCTATTAAGGAAGGATGGAAACAAAGACTACCCAATTTACTATGTGAGCAAAGTTTTGCTCGATGCGAAGACAAGATATCCCTAAGTGGAAAAGGTACCTTGTCATTAGTGGTGGCAACACAGAAGCTAAGGCCATATTTTCAGGCTCACTCGGTAACCATCATAACCAACCAACCTTTGAGGCAGATACTGCAGAAACCAGAGAACTTAGGACGTCTGACTAAATGGGCAGTTGAGCTAAGTGAATACGACATACATTTCCAACCCTGCCAAGCAATAATGGGGCAAGCATTGATGGATTTTATTGTAGAATGCACCGGTCGGGAGGTTCAAGAAGAATTAGAATTAATTTGGTGGAAGCTATTTGTAGACGGAGCTCGTAATGTAGATGGTAGTGGAGCCGGAATCGTGTTGATTTCTCCCGAAGGAAAACTTATGAGTATTCCTTGCATTTTGACTTTCCAAGCTCAAATAATGTGGCAGAATACGAAGCTTTAATAGCCGGCATGAAGTTGGCCGAGAAATTGGAAGTCAACAATTTGATAGCTCATAGTGATTCACAGTTGGTAGTAAATCAATTCTCTTGTTAGTATGAAGCAAGAGAACCAGCTCTAGTCCCCTACTTATAGAAGGTCCAGTTATTGGCGCAATCGTTCAAGAATTTTCGGTTGAGCCAAATAAACCGATTTGAGAACAGTCACGCAGATGCTCTTTCGAAGTTGGCCTCCTTTTTGGGAATCAAAGGTGGTAGAGTGAAGGTGGAATCCCTAGCCAAACCAAGTATCGAAGAGGAGGAAGTTTGCGATGTCGAGATCAGTAATGATTGGAGAAACCTGATCAGAGATTACATTCTAGAAGAAAAACTCCCCGATGATAGAAATGAAGCCAAAATATTGAAATTGCAAAGTGCCAGATTTACGACAGTAAATGGGTAGCTCTACAAGCGAGGGTTTAATATGCCCTTATTGAAATGCTTAGGGCCTGAACGAGTTGAATATGTATTGGCTGAGGTTCACAAAGGCATATGTGGTGAACACGTAAGGGCTCGAGCATTAGCCGCCAAGATACTACATACAGGGTTTTATTGGCCAACGCTAAAGAGGGATGCCATGGAGAAAGTACGAAGATGTGAAAAATGCCAGAAGTTTGGCCATATAACAATCGTGCCGGTCTCAGTCCTCTAGAACACCCTTCAGCCAATGCCATTTGAGCAATGGGGACTAGACATCTTGGGGTCTTTTCCCTTGGGCATAGGCCAGAGAAAATTTCTGCCTGTAGCCACCGATTATTTTACCAAATAGATAGAGGCAGAACCCCTAGCAATAATCTTTGAGAAAAAGGTAGAGGCGATGGTATGGAAAGACATCATCTATCACTTCGAAATTCCTCGGGTGTTGAATTCCAATCATGGGAAACAGTTTGATTGTGACACATTTCAAGAATTTTGTAAAGGCTTGAGCGTTCAGCTAAGGATATCATTCGTGTCCTATCCACAAGCCAATAGGCAGGCCGAAGTAAGCAATCGAAAAATACTGCATGGGTTGAAAACTAGATTGGACAAGGCTAAGGGAGGGTGGGTGGATGAGCTCCTGAGTGTCCTAAGGGCATACAGAATGAGTAGAGTATTGACAGGAGAAACACCATTCAATTTGGTGTATGGAACTGAGGCCCTAATCTCGGTTGAGATTGGAGTTGAATCACCTAGGCTAGTCCCTTACGTTGAAGAATTTAACTCTCAGGGACTTAGAGAGAATCTTGATATGATAAATGAGCTAAGGGACACGGCGAAAATGAAATTGGCCTCTTACCAACAGCGGATAGCCTCTTATTACAACGCATGAGTTAAAGGCAGAGAATTGCAAGAAGGAGACCTGGTACTGAGAAAATCAGCCATCACAAATGCTCATAGAGAAGATGGTAAACTTCGGGCCAATTGGGAAGGACCTTACAGAATTAGAAGGATGATCGGACCCAGCACATGCGCTTTGGAAACTTACAAGGAAAAAAAATCTCGAAGACCTGGAACGCCAATCATCTTAAGTTGTATTGGCAATAAAAACATTGTATTTTCTTAATGTTGTTGTTTTTTTTTCCATCTATTATTCCATTGCTTCACAGATATCATTGTTCTATTATTATTTGATTTATGAATAAAGGCCAGTTATTCATTTTCTAATGCAATATATTAGCCGGTATATGTGTTACAGGAATATAATTGACTTAGGAAAAAGTTGGCCAAACATAAGTCCCTAAGCACAAAAGGGTGCGAGACGGGCAAACATAAGTCCCTAAGCATAAAAGGATGCAAGACGGGCAAACATAAGTCCCTAAGCATAAAAGGGTGCGAGACGGGCAAACATAAGTCCTTAACCACAAAAGAGTGCGAGACGGGCAAACATAAGTCTCTAAGCACAAAAGGACGGGCAAACATAAGTCCCTAAGCACAAAAGGGTGCGAGACGGGCAAATCATAAGTCCCTAAGCACAAAAGGGTGCGAGACGGGTAAATAAAAAGTCCCTAAGCACAAAAGGATGCGAGACAGGCAAACACAAGTCTCTAAGCGAAAAATGCACAAGATGGGCAAAATAAAAAGTCCCTAAGCGAAAAATGCGTGAGGTGAGCAACTCAAACGTACAAGTCCTTAAGAGAAAAAAGTGCGAGATAGGCACAACGCTCAAATAAAAAGTTCTTCTTTGGACAAGAAGAGTAAAGTTGTCTCAAAGAAAAACTTAAGGAGCAATACCATATGAAAGATAAAAGGTATGTTATATTGTAACTCTTGGAAGCACGTAATGGCTTTATTAGTAAAATACTTTTATGGTATAGCATTGTCTATAATGTTATGACTACAAAATGTTGAAAGTTGAATGAATTAAAGCCACATTGTAATAACATAGCATACATTCTGTCACAAGTATACAAAGAAAAGTTAAAGAAACAAAATACAAAAGGGAATTGTAACTTTCATTAAAAGTAAATGAATTGTTTACAACTATGCATCACTTGTGCGAGTTACAATTGGAATGAAAAACAATGTGAAAAGAGAAAAAGATCCTAATTAGTCTATCGAGACAAATGAATTGGCCGGCAAAGAAGGCATTATGTCAGCATTAGGATCTTAGGGAGCCGGAGGAGCAATTTCAGAAGAAGGAGCGTCACTTGAAGGCCCGACAATATCAACAGCCACGAAGTCTAATGCAAGATCGACGACAGTAGAGTCAGAGAGTTGGAGCTCATCACTGTCTAACCCTTGCAACGCCTCGATAGGCTCGAGTTGATCATGGCTTTCGATTAATTCAAGCCGATCACGGACCTCAACAAGTCCAGGCTAATCACGAGGCTCAACGTGCTCAGGATAATCACGAGCCTCAGCAAGCTCAGGTCGACTGCTTGGCTGCCGAGGAGGCCAGGAACCTTCAAGATTGTCTAAGTCATCCCCGGCCCCTTCCTCTAAGTAATCTTTCGGGTCTTTCTAGTTAGGCTCATACTCAGTCCAAGGAGGAGCACTATAATACTCGGCCTCTTTAGTAAAGAGCAGCTCAGGGAAGGTCTCATGAGGCCTCTGCTTCTCCAGCCAAGCATGAGCAAGATAGAAGCCGAACTTGACAAACCCCGCCGTATAGTCTTGTTTCTTTTCAAAACAATGCTAGGACAGGCGGTATTCACGGACGGCTTCGGCTCGGACCTCTCTTTGCCGGTCTAGCATATTTTGAAGTTCATCGATGGCCTCATCCCGCCGTAACCTCATGGCTTCGAAATCATGCGTTGCTTTGTTGTAAGCCTCCTGGTACCTTGAAGAGATACAACCTTCGCATTTTCTTCTTTCAACTTCAGCCCGAGCTCCGTATTTTCCTTCCTCAACTCATCTACTTTGTCAGGAAGCGGATAGAGTTGGTTAACCTCGTTCTGAAGTGCCATGTACTTCTCCCGAAGGTCATGTAACTCTCTCTCAACCCATTCCTTAAGAGCCCGATGCTGCGCATTAACAGACACCGCTTGCTGAGTAGCCTAGCAAAACAAAAAGAAAAAAGAAAAAAATTTAAAAAACCGAACAAAAGAAGTTAAAAGGTGTGTATCATTACCAACGAAGGCCGACGCTCTCACCTTCATTATAAGATAATCAATAGTGTCCTCAGCCTTAGGAAGACCCTTGAAAATTCCTTTCTCATAGCGAGGAAGGATAGTACTCCAAGCTAGACGTGAAGTTACCCTCAGCTCCTCGATGTTGTCATTATCCTTAACACTTGAGTAAGTCTGAAAATCATCCCTATCTACAACCACGCCGCTGTCCACTCTATAACGCCTAAGAGTAGGTGATGCCATCTTAGGCAAAATCGACCTCGAAACCATCGTATCTTCGATGATCAATCTTTTTCGATACTTACGGCGAGGTTTGCGAGGAGCCGGCCTATTCCCAGCAACGCCAGGATCACCTTCTCTGAGAGCGGACTCACTTCGTTGAGAGCCCGAACTCTCGTGATCATCTGAGCCATGGTCACGGATAAGAGGCCTCTTTCGCTTGCTTCTTTCGGCCTCTTGCGTGAGGCGACTGGGCTTGTTGATGGCCGGAGGAGGGGGAGTAGGAGTGCGAGGATGTTCTGATGTAGATGCCTCAACACGAGGCTACTTCCAAGGTGGAGGAGCTTCTGGAGGGACTCTAGAAGACATAGTGGTCTCCCTCCTACGCATAGCAGCTTGGAAGCTCATATTTGCATAACACGAGCAGAAATAGTTAGTTAGGTTGAAAAGACTATAAACACGTATGAAGAAGTTAAGAGAATTATCAATGAAAACCTATAATGTCACCAAAATCATCTAAGTTAGCATCTGATGGGAAGTCGTAGAAAGGACTGCCAAAGGCATCGCCTTGGTTCCATTCAAGATCTTCCTCGGATGAATCACCGGCATCCACCGCCCCAGGTGTTTCGTTTCCCGAATTAGAAGAAGATTCATCTACAAGACGACCTACGGGGTTAGTTGGTTCGGCTACAGGAACCACGGGCGGATGGCTAAAACAAGAATCAGGTCTATGTGAGGTTGTGGGAAGGCTTGATGGAACAGTAGGGGTTTCAGGGGCCACTATGATTACTCCCCAACCGACCATTGTAATGTTCTCAGGAGTTAAAAGAGAAAAAAGGTTCCCCTCCCCGGTAAAGCAAATGAGTTGTATAGGCTCACTAAAGTGGATCCTTAAAGTGCTTATATTAAATTTTTCAGAGCGGCTGGAATGGTCGCTAGTATCACGATTCCATATAGTGCGAATTCTTAAATCGCTTGGAATCTCAACAACGACCCACTCGCTCTCGAAATTGTGCAATTTATTAGGAAGGTCTGAAAAAAATTTTATTGAGAAACCCATAGACCTTCAACCTTTGGAGAGAAAATGTAATCAGCCCTTTCAACCCACGAACTCTAAAAAAGGCACTTAGAAGAGGAATGGTGGGAACGATATCTAAACTATGGCATACTACTGAAAATCCTACTAGTTGAGCCCATGCATGAGGATGGAGTTGACATGGATTATGTCCTTATTCCTAAAGAAAGCTTGAGCAAATTCGGGAAGAGGAAAGCGAAAACCAAGACTAAGGATGCTTTATGTACAGCTACGTTGCTTCTAACCAAATCAGGTGAAGGTTCCTTATCAGTTGGAAGTCTATATTGATAATCGGAAGGAAGAGGAAAATAAGTATTGATCTCTTCTAAATCTACGTTTGACAACTTACACTCAAAACTGCCCCTTCTCAGTGTTTTACCTGCGCGTTGAGAAGACATGGTCGAGGACTAAAATCTGAGAGAAGACAAGTAACAGGCGGCAAACCTAAGGGTTTGTGGGAGACCTAGGGTGCAAAAGACCTAAGTGCGCGGGAGACCTAAGCATTATGCGAAAGATTAAACTCCTGCGAAAGACTTTAAGGTAAGTACTTTAAGGCAAGTACGAGAGATAGCAAAAATGAAGTGACAGAGCACACTTACTGTGACAGGTGACGAGCGAGAGACTTTTGCGTGAGGGCGATAGACTATATGATGCGACAGACTATGTTTGGCGGGAGATCTAAAAGCGTGCAGCAGAGTTCTGATACAGAGGTTTCTCTTGCTCGATTTTGTTGGACTTCTGCTTCTTATATAGCTGCGACAGGGAACACCAAACATCGCTCCAAGTAACACCTCCCGCAGAATTGGACCTTTTTCACCTGCAAAAAATACTAGAAAAACAACAAAAAATCGAAAAAAAAAGACCACAATGTCCCATATCTAAGTATTTATACTCTTTTTATTGGAAAAACCCAATAAGAGAGTGGGGAGCAATTGATATGGCAAAACACCGTTACGTCAGATCGAAGCACAAAGCTCAGGAAGACCGCCACGTGGCATCAGGTGAGAGACATCGTTGACGTGAAGAGATCACTTGCGGGAGACCCCTTCCGTGTGCGACAAACCTCTAAAGGCCACAGCATAGCATTCTTTCACCTTATACACGTGGTACCACTCCGAGGCTTCTGTTTAGCGGCAGATAGCTCCCGCCTATGTGTGTCGCATCCGTCTCTCGCCGGGTGACATACCCCTGCTATCCGAATTTGACGTATTAGAGTCATACTGGAACACGAACTCTTCAAAAATGACGAAATAACCCTCTACGTAATTACTCTGTGATAAAGGTAATTTACTTGCCTATAAATAGGCCAGAGGTATTATTTTACAACCTAATTTCTGACTTCTGGTTTTGACGTTTTCCAATATTCAAGAATCTTCTACTAACTTAAGCATCGAAGTGCCTACGCAGGGAACCACCCCTGCGTTCCTCTGACTTTTCATATTTTTCAGAAACTTTTGGAGACACATGGAGAAAAAAGGACAAACATCGACGTAGCAATCAGTCATTGTTGTTTTGAGCAACAACAGAATCTTTAACCATAAAATAGTTTTACTATTCATCTTTTGTTTAAAAATCTCTTATAATTTTTTTAGGTTTTTGTATTGAATTTTTTATTTTGTGTGTGTATATATATATATATATATATATATATATATATATATATGATTATTTTTGTTGTATATTTTATATTCATATGTTTAATATTATTTTGTTTAATAATATCTATAACTTTCATCTTTAAACATAATTAATTCTATATAAAACATAAAACTAGACTTTAAATAATCAAATGAGCAAATATTATTTGTAATTTAATACGCGTAAATATATTATTTTTTTATTATTGACAAAATATTCTATTAATTTTTAATTATAGGCTAATTTTATAAATATTAGTATATTATAATTTCAGTTTATATATAATGCATTGACATTATATAGCTTCAATACATTGTCAGTTAATTATAAGAAGACATCTCATTAATGAGCAAAATCTAAAAGTGTACAGACCCTTAAAAATAAATTTAAAAACTTTGCTAATATATATTCTTAAGGATCTTTATATGAGGTGTTATCCCATGGTTGACTGACAGTGTATAGAATCTATACACTGACAGTGCATAGAATCTATACACTGACAGTGCATCATATATAAACTCCTATAATTTTATTATTAAATATCAATTTTGATAAGGATTTATATATGATACATTGATAGTGTATAAAGAATATACACTATCAATACATTAGAGATTTACACATCATTAATGATTAACTTAAAAATATACCAAACTCTTAAAAATAAATATAAATATTTTTTTTAATTTGCTTAGAAATGTTTAGCATCTTTTAGTTTTACTATTAATAAAGTGTCACAATGCATTGATATTGTATAATTTTTATATACTGTCGGTACATCATATATAAATCCTTTAAACAGTATGTTTAATGATAATTTTCTTGTCTCACATTATTTCATCTCATGTTATGCATATGAGGAAGGAATTTTGTGCAAAAGTCTAGCAGGTTCTGTTAAAGAAGATATACCATTTTGAAGACAGGCTGCGTAAATGAAAATACATTCACCAATGGTAGGAGATATTTATAAAGTAGATGCAGATACACATAGGAGAAGGACTATATATTTCAGACATGGCTCTTGATGGCAGAGCTATATCCACTTTGATTATCGTAATACTTGGACCACAGCATAACGCCGCCATACTTGGAGGAATGCTTTATGGCTGGAAGAACCGTCGATGTAAGATCATTTACAGGAATGAACCCGCTACCTGCGGCCTCCGCAGATGCAGGTAGTCCGAGGAAAATCTTGGTCGCTGGGATGTCTGAAGTCCACTGTTTCCATGCATTTTCTAGGTTGCCTACAGCTCCTGACGAGTATTGGCAAGGGGGGTTATTGTAGAATTGGACCCAAACATAATCAAAGAGACCCGTCTCAAGAGCTTTTCCAACCCAAGCGTCAGGAAATGGGCATTGAGGAGCTGCGGTTAGGTATACTTTCTTGCCTTTCTTGCTGTATCCTGAAAGGTACCTTGCAAGGTCATCCCAGTGTTCGCCGGTCCCTCCCTCGATATCAAAGTCAATTCCGTCGAGAACTGCAGGCCCAAGTGGTCGAGACGATGAGGTGCCCCCCAAGAAATTATTCCAAAGATACGTTGCTACTTGCCTAGCATCCTCAGCGGAAGCAAGGGAGTAACTGCCGGCGCCTCCGCCCAAAGAAAGAATCACCTTCACCCCTTTGGCTTGACATGATTTAATGTCGGAACTTAGGCCAGTGCAGCCATCGCTATAGGGATCGCAATGACCAGCGAGGTTTATCATTGGAGTCTGGCCATTGCCAAATGTTGCCAGAAAGGCTATGTTCACATATTCATACTTCCCTGTTGCGCAAGTCTCCTCCAGGGTGCCCTCGTTGCCATTCTGACCCCAGTAGATGGAAATTCCCCCAGCATTTGAACCGGTTGCTAGCATCAGAAACACCAAGCAGAAGAATGACACTAGTGTTTTCAGCTTGAATGCCATTTTCAGGGCGGTGTCGGTAGGCTGCTCAGCTCAGTTACTTCTACAAATCTGTTACAGATTTGTGCTGTTTCTGTGTTGAACTATGGTGGTGGAGCTCCATATTTATAGCAGAAAAATGTCGCTTGTAGTCTGACAATTATTCTGAGCTTTTGCGGATAAGATAGCTTGGCGGGCACTTCGTCTCAATATTTTAATAACTACCGTAGAATTCAGGCAAGCTACCTGACAATTTAATGGAATTCGTAAGACTCTTTTGTTGAACATTAATTCTTGTTTTGATTACATTTTTGAACATTAATTCCTATAGCATTCACCATGTCTTATTGCTCCATGTCTAATTTTAACCATGTCAATTCTGTTAATCGTTTCTTCGGGACTATCCAATCCTGAAACGTAAACATGGCCTTTTTACCCGCTGGCTGCAGCTGCATGAAAAGCACCACAAAAAATGTATATTATGCCCAAAAGTAATAAATTGTCAGAAGATGGATTTGACACCTCGCCCTCTTTTGAGGACCAGAACTTGAGTCTGGCTATTTAGACCACTCGGCCATCCAGACTACAGGCAAAACTGTATCTCTAAGTCTCAAAAGTATTTCTTATGCTTTGATATAAAAAGCTGGAATATCTTGAATTCTTTCTGTTCTCTTCTCTTATTCGCGCAAAATCTAATGTACTAGATAATTTAAAGAAAAATTCTAGCCTAACCCGTTAGAAATCATGAATCTTTATTAAATAATTTCCATTGTTTGATTCTTTTTATTTTTTCCGACTATGAATCCGGTTCATTTCAAACCCGCAACGCGTCCTTCTTGGCTTCCAATGTTACCGCCGAAACCACAAATTCGAGATTGGTTTAGGAGACCAGAAATGCGGGTGATCGGCTTAGAGAAGTGCAGGATACGCTCACTCTCGCCAATGCAAATTATGCAATGTACATTTCTGTTTTTAATATGATTCTATAGCATCAACAATCAATGTTCGTTTCTTTTCAATATTTTTTTCTTGAAAGTGTAGATGAATGGTGCAAGTTTGTGGCCAATGCACATACAAGCATCGTTATTAGGCTGAATTTTCACACTCATCTCCATTTATTGAATCTTCGATTGCAGGTTAGGAGGACATGGGATGCTTATATCAGATTATCAGACCAGGAGGAAGGTAAGTATAGCAAGCCTTTTCTGCCATGCACTTCATTAATCATGACTGTTTCTATACATAAGGGCACTATTTCAACTGCATTCCAAAGCTAAATATCTACACTCGGAATAGTTATAGAACTGAAAGAGTAAAAGATAAGGGCGTGAAGAATCCAGCCCGAATTTCTACTTCAGTTTTGGTCAAATTGTTTTTTACATGCAAAACTGACAATTATAGCAGCTAATATGAACTTCAAAACATGAAAATGATTAAGTTCTTTTTCTTTTTAATTCAGTTATTTTACATATTTCTTAAGAGATTAATACTTTGCTCGAACTGCGCATATCAATTAGTTGAAAAGTTAATTTCTAAATTTCGCAATGCTTCCTTTTAGATTTTCTATCCATTGAAATTGAACAGTTTCGTGCTTTCTTGGGTAAGATTTCTTTCTTCACCAAATTCCTATATCTTTAGTGCGCTGGCTAATATCAGTAGAGTTCCGACTTCCAAATCGAGTACCCCTGTCGCGTTTCTGCATATTTCATCCTCAACGACTAACCGCTTTTATTTTATTTTTATTTTTATTTTTGTTCCAGCTTACAGATCTCTCGCCTGCTACATTCAAGCAGCGTTTAGTACATTATATGTAAAGTGATTGTTGAGAAAGTGATTGTTGAAAATATAATATTACAGTATTTAATATGCAATGTAAAGTTTTGTTTAAATTACAGAAAAAATAACATTACAGTGTTTGGTAAACATTCACTTTGTTGGTAATATAACGGCAAATTCCAAAAATACAATTAACTATAAAAACAAATCTAATACAATGGAGTTAATTAAAATTGTAATTATCATATGAAAATGTGAATAATATAAAATAATAATTATTGATATTGCTCATCATTTTTAATATCAAATTTATATAGATTATTATTAATTTAAAATTTAATTATTAAATTAAAATGTAAATAATTAAAAATGCACCAAATCATTTTGACTTAAACAAAACATATTAAGGTAAATAACTTACTGGTTAATAACAAATACAATATTATGGTAAAAGAAAATCAAAGAAGAGAACAATGAAAGTGAAGATCGGAGCTTGAATTTCACTCATCTCTGTGAAGATTGAAGCTGTAAGACAGACAGACCAAAGCTTGTATCGAGACTGAAGAAGAGAGGGAGAGAGGGGAAAGGTTCTGTGGAGAGGAGAGGTTCTGTCGAGAACTTTTGGTTCAGCAGAAGGAAGGAAAAGCAGGGTAAATGGGTAATTGGCTAAGTAAAATCTCCCTGCAATCTAACTTTGTAATGGGGGGAAGCTGCAATCACATTGTAGCTCTCAACAGCAATGTGTTTGCAACTGCAAAGTTACATTGCAGTGACTAGTATATACCAAACACTGTAAAAACATTACAGTCCATTAAATTGCACTGCAAAGTGTTAGATGTTGACTCAAATTCTATTGAGAATCAATTTGGATTCTAATAAAATTCTATTGGTTAGAGAATTACTTGGTGGTTAAGTTTATTTAGAGATAAATATTCTTGATAGATTAGATTCCTTAGTGAATAGGAATTCTTAGTGATCAAGTAATTTGGCTCTATAAATATAGAGTAGGTCTTAACCTTTAGAAAGAGATTGAGAAAGATGTAATCACTATGTAATCTCTGTGTGAGAGATGAGTTTGTAGGAATTTGGGAAAGAGTTGGAGAAAACATCGTGTTGCATGAGAATTTCATAGGTTAAATACTACGGAGCAGAAACTAGGTTTGTTTCGGGACTTGGGCTTAGTGTTTATTTTAAGGTATTTTGTACTCTTTGTAATCTCTATATTTTATAGTGGATTTTTCTCTCTTATCCGTAGATATAGGCACTTAGGCCGAACCACGTTAAATCTTGTTTCTTGTGTGTTTGATTTAATTCCGCGTTGGTCTCATTCGTTTGTAGAATATGATTCTACTTAAAAAAATCCCAACAAGTGGTATCAGAGCTATAGTTCAAGAATTATCATGAAGCGTGAAACAGAGATGATGATTCGATTCAGGGGATTTGTTGTTGTAGATTGTGTTCATGAGATGGGGAACACGCAAGAGAAGATTGTTGCAGCAAGGTGTCAGTTGCAGATGGAGTAATTCTCAGTTTGATCCAGTGGTGCTCCGATGAATTTTTGGATCTAGTTGAGAATTAGGATTGTTGAAAGTGTGAAGTCAGCAGGTGCGGATCTTGGCTAATAGGAATGGAGCACATTGAATACCTTAGAGGTTGTCTCACTACTCTAAGAGGTATTGCTACTTTTCTTGTGATATCATACTCTTACGTAAGGTGAATGGTACGCACACAATTTTTGGGTGGTGTGGCATATCCTAAAAATATGTGGAGTGTGTATAATATTAGTTTGCCAAAGAAATCACACATGGCAACATGTGTAGAAAAGTGTGGTTGTTTCGTCTGTGGGAGATTGGTAGAGAAAAAAAAATCTTGATGGTGTATGCTTTACAATCTCTGGATGAAGACGATAGTGAGAGATAATTCCTGCTGAGAGAGGTTATATCAAGGTTTTTCTCTGAAGTTAACTGGGTGGAGTTGATTTGGCTACGCATGGGTATTAGTCGTGTGTGAATCAAGAACAATCAAGATTGATTCGATTATGTGTAGCTGAGATTTCTCGAAGGCCAATATTTTGATAGAATTTGTGTCAATGTGGAGATTGTTAGATGTTGACTCAAATTCTATTGGGAATCAATTTGGATTCTAATAAAATTCTATTGGTTAGAGAATTACTTGATGGTTAAGTTTATTTAAAGATAAATATTCTTAATAGATTAGATTCCTTAGTGAATAGGATTCTTAGTGAATAGGAATTCTTAGTGATCAAGTAACTTGGCTCTATAAATATAGAGTGGGTCTTAACCTTTTGAAAGAGATTGAGAGAGATGTAATCACTATGTAATTTTTGTATGAGAGATGGGTTTGTAGGGATTTGGGAAAGGGTTGGAGAAAACACTGTGTTGCATGAGAATTTCATGGGTTAAACACTACGGAGTAGAAACTAGGTTTGTTTCGGGGCTTGTGCTTAGTGTTTGTTTTAAGGTGTTTTGTATTCTTTGTAATCTCTATATTTTATAGTAGAGTTTTCTTTCTTATCCATGGATGTAGGCACTTGGGCCGAACCACGTTAAATCTTGTCTTTTATGTGTTTGATTTAATTCCGTGTTGATCTCATTCATTTGTGGAATACGATTTTGCTTGAAAAATCTCAACGCAAAGTGCTTTAAATCCCTTATACCAAACGGCTTCTCAAAGTAAAAATATTTGGTTTGATTATTACTTTGAATGATCTGCAAAAGAAATGTTTCAAATCACAGAAAAGAAAAACAAAAAGAGCTTGGTCGAGAAGTGAATGTCGCCGGGGTTCCAGACGCTCCAAAAATGGACTAATTGGGCATCCTACGATTTGGCAAATTACGTCTGTGAAGGTATTTTTATCTGTGTTAGAGAGGTCTCAATTCATAGAGTTCTCGCCTCCCTGCTGGGACCTTCGCCATTTTTTGTTTAAAAGTAGAAATGTTCGAAAATCAGACCCGAATGAGACACCAAACCGAAAATGGAGGTTGGTCCGGATGGTCTAATTCCAATATCGATTTTCGAAGGCAAACTTGGATCAAAGTACGTTGTTTTCGCACTCCATCCATAGGTCCTTCGTTTCTCCAATCAGAAAATTACTGTTTGCAACCAAATAGACTGACACATACGATAATATTAGGGATCGATGATCTGGAGACAGATAGTAGCGCCCAGTGAATACGTACCAGAAAAGCAAGGATTCATCTCGCAGATTAGTTACGAAACTACTCTGCAATCGAATTTCCTTTCCAGGGTTATCTTCATCGCATCGATCCCGACTTTTACTATTGTAAAAAAAAAAAGGAGAGATGTAGAGAGAATGAATTAAAATTCAAAGGAGCTAACCCAAGGGTTGTGGCTCAGTTGGCAACGCAGGCTGAGTTTGTGGGAAGAGCTCTCGAGTTCGACTCCCACTAAACACATCTTTGGGAAAGGGTGAAAAGCCTTAACTGTGACTAAATCCCGAACAGGATTAATCTCAGACTGTTAAAACGGATGAAAAAACCTGTGGTTTACGCCAAAAAAAATAAAATTCAAAGGAGTTGAAAGCGAATCAGAAATCGCCGACAAAGGCTGGAACCTTAGACAAGCTTGGGTACTTATAAAGAGCGAGCTGGATATTCATCGTGCCGACAGAGAAGCCCGCTAATTGTAGTTGCGGATCTCTGGCCCAATTGTACCAAAGTTTCGGATTTTACTAAAAAATATAAATAATTTTTTTATTCTTTATTATATAAGATTAAGATTATTAATTTTTGTTTCTTTATAATTACACTCATTAAATATTGAAAAATGAGTTAATGATATTCAATAGACAAGATTTTTAAAATAATATTTTTAAAATATCTATTATTCAGTTCATTCAAATAAATTCAAAAATAATTATTTTTTATAAATTAAATCATCCAATTAATAAAGTTTAACAAAAAATTGAATGTTTTATACTGTCAAGATACTAATTATAATAAAATAAAAATTCATAACTTTTATATAACTTTTAATTTCATATAGTAAAATGTTAGAGATTTATTTTAATTTTTAAGTAAAATTAGAGAATTTATTTGGATATTATGCTAAAATATAATAGTCCGAATATGACACATAAAATATATACTTTTTAAAAAAAATTATTTATTATTTATGTTTCCAGTCTACAAATTTCGGATCATTTAGTACTATCTTTTTTAATGGATTATTGTCTAATACACTGTCAGTAGAATTTCTAGACTCCACAATGTTAGAAAATTTTAAGGGAAAGGGATTGATTAAAATGTGTTTAATCAAGGAATATGTTTATGCATGATTTTGGGTTAAGTAAAATCTAGTTAAATTGATTTAAACTAAACTTATAGGTTGTTTGATGTATGCTATGACATGCATAAGATCAGATATAATTTTTGTGGTTGGCAAGCTTAGTAAATATACTAGCAACTTAAGTAACTTTTATTGGAATGTCATTTTTAGAGTATTAAAATACTTGAAGAAAATCATTGACTATGACATTGTTTATAGAGGTGAACCTTTGGTTTTAAAAGGATACACTGATGCAAATTAGATTACTACTATGGAGGATTATTCATCAACAAGTTGATAGATATTCACGGTTGGTTAGGATGCGGTTTCTTGGGGATCCAAGAAACAAACGTGTATTATAGATTTTACTGTGGTTTCAGAATTTGTGGCATTGGCACCGACAAATAAAGAAGCCGAATGGTTGAGAAACCTTCTCCAAGAAAGTCCTTTAAGGCCAAAGCCAATGTCACCAATCTCAATTAATTGTGGTAATGAAATTGCACTATCAAAGGCATATGGCCAAGTTTATAATGGGAAATTTATTCATATTGGTTTAAGACATAATTTTGTTAGACAACTTATTTTAGATGGAATAATCATCATAAATTTTGTCAAGTCAAGCAAAAATTTGGCGGATCAATTGACAAAAGAACTTCCAAAAAAAGAAGTTTTAAGGGGATGGGACTCTAACTCATTAATTTAGTCATACATGATGAAACCTCAACTCAACGGTTAATTGGACATTAAGTCTTAAGTTTAATTACTCCAAGTACATCATTTGAATGTGACTGCAAGCACTTAAAAGAATAAACATATCCCAAGGTTATTAAGTACTTCAAATTGTATGATAAAGATAATAGTTGAGTTATAACTCTTAATGAGCCCATAACACATAAATAAAATATTGAAATATTTATAGGATTGCATTTTTTATAGAGTTCACTTATATGAGTGGAAGTGGTGTCGCTTTTAGGAGCCAAAAGCTTGGCTCTCAAGCACTCATGAATAGATACAAGACACATGATTAGTAAAAGTGTCAAGCTTTTACTAAATGACTCCTGAAGAGTTTTTTGAAGTCTTATGTGTTAATTAGTGTATAACTAATCATTATAAAGTTGCTGGTTTATAGAACTTGTTCTACCATGCCATTTTAATTAACTCGACAACACTATTCACAAAAGTGGAGCATTAAATCAATATTGATACCTTTATTTTATGCATAAGGATTCTTTAAGTATCGAATTTTATTTTGAAAATGATGAGGGATTGTTAGAGAATTTTCAAACTAAAGTGAAAAAGATTGATTAAAATGTTGTTTAATCAATAGATAAACAAAACTAGTACTTGGCATGATTCAAGTTTAAGTAAAATCGATCTAAATTGAATTAAACTAAACTTATAGGGCAATTAACTGCCCATGTGCAGTAAAATTTTTGTCTAAAATTTGAATTTGGGCAATTGGATTCCTTGGGAGGGTAGTCAACTACCCATACAGAGTGCAGTTTTGGTTTTTAATTAACTATAGGGCAGTTGACTGCCCTTGGAAGGCATTCAACTTTCCTGCCTAAATGTTATATGCTATTTTAAAATTACAGTAGGGCATTTGACTGTCATTTTTGGGTATATGACTATTTCACTATAAAAGTGCACATAATGGCTAGTTTTTTTTTTTGAAGAGTTAAAAACTCTTTCCAAGGTTATTCTTTCACTTTTAAATGATTAAGAAATATAACCAATAGTTTTCAAAAGTTATGATCTTGTTAAACAATTGTATTTGTTGAATCAAACAACACAAATGAATAATCATGTCTTTTGATTAAAAGATCACATCACTTTGAATTACTATATAAATAGAGATGTCAAGTTTAAACTTGAGACACACTTGAATCATAAGAATCCTTACATTCTTTTTTTCCTCTCATTCTCAATGTAAAGTTAAATCTTTTAGGTATTATTTGCTGCAGAAAATAATGACTAAGACAAGATGCTTTTGTATTTGTCTAAGGGTGTTTAGTCGTTTGATATCACAAATGCAATGTGATTTTAAACTATTGGTTTTTTTATATACTAGGGATATTCGATAAACCCCTATTGCATACAGTAATTGGTAGGAGTGAAATAATCCTAAAGAAAGTGACATTATGTATTTACTAAGAAGATCAAAGTTCAAAGTGATTCAAAGCACTCAAGCAAAGTTAAAACCATCTTCATATCTACCAAAAAGTTTTAACACACTAAAGTAATTAGATTATTATCCTATCAACTGTCACCATTGGAGTTTTTTAACTCCACAAGCAGGGTTTAGATAATGACATATGTCTTTTAAAAATATTAATAAAATAAAAAATAAACACAATAGGACATGTGTCATCTTAACCCTGCTTATGGAATTAAAAAACTTTACTGGCAGTGGATAGGATAATAATCCAAAGTAATTTTCCGTTAAACACACAAGCAAAGTTAATATATTTTATTATATATTTTTAAAAAACATTAATATTTTATGAGCGGTTATATATAAAAACGAACTTGACTATCAAGTTTAAAAAATAGTTAAGTCGAATTTTAAACTTTATAAATTTTTTAATAACCGAATTATATGTAAAACCAAACTTGAACTATTAAGCTCAAAAAATGGCAAGCTGAAATTTAAACTTTATGATTTTTTTAATAACCTAAATCCGACTCAATCCGATACAAACTCGACTCAATTCATCAATTAAGTTTAGTGGTTAGTAATATCGGGCCAAATCGAAATTACGGGACCCGTTTCATAATCCGCCAAACTGTTTTAACTAGTACCATATGGAATAACCTTTCCTTTAAGAACCAAAATCACTTTATTTTTTACCAGATCTACTTGCAAAAACAAAGTCCTCAAATTCAATCTTCTTTGGCACGTTGTTACATTCTTTTTTGCCTAATTTCATCCAAGAAAGTCTCCGATATTTTCAAAATCCTCATATACGCGTAATCTTTCACTTGTACAAATTGGTTGCGGGAGCTTTGGAGATGTGGAGTTCGATTTCGAATTTGAAAGAGAATTTGAATAAGATTGCGCTTGATGTACACGACGATGACGACGAAGAACTCGAGATCTATGGTTTAGGAAATGGAGACCATTCGTCATTTTTCGATAGACGGAATTCTCATAGATTTGGCCACTCAAATCACGTTTCCCTCTCTTCGCTTGCCAATGGAATGGATTCGCCAATTAATTCTGAAGTATTATTGCATTTGGTTTCGTGTTTGGATTTTTAAATAATATTTGGTGTTTCTGATTTCACGGAGCTTTTGAGTAGGTTCAATTTGTTTTGAAAAATTATGGAATTATGTTAATCGACACGCAAACAGTTTGGGGAGTGAGTTTGGGAGTGCGTGAATTGTGGCAATCACATTTGAGGATTTTAGCATTGAGATTTGATTAGGGATTTATCACATTTGATGGTTTCGTATAGGCTTTTTTGAGCAATCTGGAACAATGCTGTGTGGAATGATAGCTTAAGCGTGAAACTAACCTGTATTTAAGTGGTTATTTTGTATTGCCTGTACATTTGTTTGTACAGACCCGGTGGTAGGTCCAAAACTTTGACTAGATAAATTCAAAATCTAAAATTCACTGCATTATCTATTGAATATTTGTGTTTTGGTTAAATTTGGAGTTCTTGTTAACACAATATAGTGCTGAGGTAGTTTAAAAAGATCTTCACACGAGTCCACGGAACTTTTGTTTGACGATTGTGAGTTTAACAAGCACTAATAGTAACATCTGTCATGGGGAATGTTATTGGACTCTTGGTGTTGATTGAGAGCTTTTAGAACCCAAGTAGCTGGCTTCAATCTTTTATGGTCTAATAATTCTCATATTTGATGATGAATGGTTTGAAAAACTGATTCCGGTTTGTACTATGGTATGAACTATAATATTTTAAGTGAGTGTTAGGATTGAAACTCAACCACTTTTGGTGTCAGGAATGAATTCTGGCTGTTTTTTGACTGAGTCAAATTGTAAGCATGATAGTTTACTAGTTGGTGTGGCATTTCTGGTGCATTTGTGGTATTCTAGTCTTCATGCGATGATAACTAAACTGTCTTACGATTTTTTTTGTAGATTGAGAGATACAGATCAGAAATTAAGAAGCTTCAGGAATCTGAGGCAGAAATTAAGGCTTTATCAGTCAATTATGCTGCTTTGTTAAAAGAAAAGGAGGTACCTGATGGCTGTTTTTGTCACCCTTTTTTCCTCATTTATTTGTGTTTTGTTTGATTTTTTTTTTTCGTTATGGATGAAGATAAATACTTCGAGCCAACTTAGTAGTTATAATTATGACCAGTTATATATGAGATGGCAATGAGGGCATGATGTGGTTGTAGTTCTTGTAGTAAATCTCTGGGGTTGGTCTAAATTTTAAATATTATAAACAATAATAAGGCAAATAAGTGAAACCATTGTACAGTTATCACATTTGGGATCCATAATGTATTACTTATTGTAAAAACAATGATGCATTTTTATTTTATCTTAAATTTTGCGATTGAATTTAACAAGTACTTGACTTATGATACTGCATTTAATGCCTAAAGAATAAATAATTTCAAAATTGGATTGAAATATTACCTTTATCAGTTAGTGCTAAATGAGGCCTTGGAGGGAAGTTTGGGTTGGTAGGAGCCATGTAGAATTAAAAAAAAAAAGTAAATGTGGCAGTTTTTCTTTGTGCTACATGCTGAGAAACTGGTGTTGCTTGTTTAATTGTATTTTTGCTTTTAAATGTTTCATCTTCTGCAAACCCTTTATTTAGTTATTTTTTTACACAGATATTATCATACTGATTGGAGCTTATATGGCTATTTAAGAATTGGGTGTTAGAATTTTTCACACAAAGATCCTTTGTTGCTAGCAAATGCTTGCTTGATAACTCAGTGTTGAAAGCTGGGCATCTAAAATTTGTAAACATTACTCAGTTGATGTTAGATTTGTTGTTTTACTTGCAAATACTTGTGCTTATCACTTATACCAAAGCTTCTGCCAAATTATATCTTTTTAGGCATTGTCCAAACTCCAAAGTTTCGGGTGTTTGCTGAAGATGATTTCGAAATGCCAGATTACGTGTTACATCTAATATCATTCTTGGAGTTAGTATCCCAGTTTCAGTTTGTATCGTGATTGCTTTTGGAAGTCATGTCATCTACTGCCCCATTTTTTAATCTTAGAGGCAGTCTGTTATCAAATTTTTGCATCTGAATGATTTCATGTCCAATAAAAGTATTACGTTGTTATTTTTCATTCTTTCTTTTCGTTATTACCCAGCTTTAGTTTTTACATTTTCTAATGGCTTATTTATCCTACATCCCATTTTCCAGGAGCAAATTTCCAGACTGAACCAAGAGAATGGCTCATTGAAACAAAATTTGAATGTGTGGAATTTCAGAATATTTTATTTCTGAATCTTTCTTGAATAATACAACTTCTAAGGATTATATACAGCTACTGTTAAGCAGTAAAATAGGAAACTAAATCAGTCTAAATCTAATCCCCATAATTGAGGAATTGTCTAACCTTAATTCTAGGGATATAGATATTTACACATTTAATATAGTTGACTTTTCCACAGAATGCAACAAATGCAGTTCTGAGTGCAGCTAGAACTGAAAATACCAAAGAATCAAGTAATGGAATTAATGCACTCAAGGTAGTTTTTAATCCCACTTAGAGTTGTCTTAGATTCAAATGTTTATTGCAAATTTGTGGCATTAATGCAATAGGTTCTACAATTTTGAAGTTATCTGTAGTTTCAAACTTTCTTGTAATAATTTACTTTTAAGCTAACATATTGTCTTCTGCAATCCTCTATGAAATGAGTTGGTTAGGATACTTGGATGGTTTGGTGGTGGCTCGATTTGTTGTCACACATGATAGTAATTGTTGAATTTTCTTGTTACTTTTGTGCCAGAACATGCATTAATTTCTACTGGATATGTTGCTACATTTAGTTTGTCTTGATTTATGATTCTTTTGCTACCAAGTTAGAAGCAACAGGCTATCATAATGTACATGTCTCTCTATGTCATATGATTGGTTATTGGCTGATTGACTTTGGAAATATATGCAGGGAAGTGGTGATCAGTCACCAAACCAACAGTACAAGTCAATAACTCTTGTGCAAAATCATTGCGCTGGTAACCATGCCACCAATGGTCTTACCTCAAAACACGATGAGAAAGAAAAGGTAATGGCATTGTTTATTTATTTATTTTTGATATAATTGGTGTACATTTGGTGCATGCCTCCTTACTTTCCTGCCATTTTGTTTTATTACCATCTTTATAGGGGATGGTACAGCATTTCTATTGATTTTGTCTTATTTTATTCCAATATAAAACTTTTTCCAAATTATATGTTTGTTTAGATAATGAGTGAATTTAACAAAAAAATATATAAACGCCTTCTAGGAGCTTGCAGATCTGCTGGAAGAGAAAAATAGGTCCTTGGAGGCAGTTCAAGCTGGTCATGAATTACAAATAAAGCAATTCAAGGAGGAACTTGAAAAGGAACGTGCTAAATTAGCTAATGTACAGATAAGATTACAAGGTAAATTTATACACTTTGAAGACCCAATTATGATACTTGCAATATCACCCATTGTCAGACAAAGGAAAAATCATCTTTGGTTGATTTTCTTCTTCTTTTTTTTTTTTCCCAGAGGAACACAAGCTGAATGAGTCTTTTCAGAAGGAGCTTAATTTACTGAAATCAGACAAGGATAAAGTAAGCTTGTGAATTGGTTGGAGTTGATAGATGTCATCATTGATTTGGCTGTATAAAGTATCATTTAACCCTTATTTTTTTTAATAGAATCCATAATGATTTTTTTTCTTAGTATTGTTGAAATGATTATTTTCACCTATTCAGGTGGTCATCATAGACATTTATGCTTAATTATCAATGAGGACAGTGATGACGAGTTGTACGTGCTTTGTGTTGCTTCATCACAATAACATTTTTCCATAGAATAACAATTTTGCTGTACTTTTGTTTTTGTATTTTTAGCCTAAATCCTGGCATTTGGGTGTTCCTTGAACTTAGTATGCTTTTATGGATGTTTTATGTGATGCTTGTTACATGTCAACTAATTTTATTAGTTCATAAATGGTTGCTAATTTATGTGATTGTGCTCTTTATCTGAGTAGCGTTTGAGATGTAGAAAATCATTTGATGTATGTTAGTTAAAAGGCCATTTTGAGTTCCTCATTTGTTCCATGGCTAAAAGAGTCATTTCCAAACTCTACTCTTTGTTTCAGTTTCATTTTTGAGTTTTACTGTCAAATATTTTTAATCTATTGAGCATTGACAGAGCTTCACAGAGTTGAGCAAAATACAGAATGAATTGAATGAGAAAATAATAGAAATAAGACGTTTGCAAGTGGAGTTGAACAAACGGGAAGATGAAAGTGCAGATGATGCGCTAGAGAATTTGAAAAGAATGATTGCCACCTGGGAGAATGAAAACACTCATCTAAAGGTTGATACCCGCTTGCTTGATAAATTTATTGCCTTTTAAAGAAGTGAATTATCATCAGTGAAAAATTGTATTGCTCTTTTATATTAATATTCTGAATTCACTTCCACTTATATCGTATCATAGATGGAGAAGAATGAACTTGAGGCTGCCGTGGAAATTAGCAGGAACTTAACTGGCAAGATTGATCCCAATGCTTCGGAGACTCTGGTAATTTCCTATTTGCTATGCATGGGCTATATGCTTTGCACTGTTTGGTTGATTTTGGTATGCATGTGCTCACGTGTCACATTGGCAAAATTTGATCTGTGTAGAAATTGGTTATTGTTGTTATTTTGTGTGAATCTGTAAGAGAGTACGTCTCAGAAAGTTAATTTTTTCTTTCTAGTAACTTTAAATTGGTGGTTGTTCCATTTTATTATTTTTTTCATGTTTATATATATATTTTTTACCAGAAGGTAGAATCATCAGTAAGTTTTCCTGGAAAGAAAGAAAAGGAACCATCACTGCAGAAATTGGAAA
This sequence comes from Heritiera fomes, assembly GCA_032173925.1. NCBI lineage: Eukaryota > Viridiplantae > Streptophyta > Magnoliopsida > Malvales > Malvaceae > Heritiera > Heritiera fomes. Next base: position 4,767,861 of record JAPDPM010000013.1, on the reverse strand, counting down.
AAGATCTGAAAGAAACATGCCATGAAAGGGACAAGGCTTTACAGGAATTGACTCGTCTTAAGCAGCATTTGTTAGAAAAGGTTGCAATCCCTGAACTTTTATGGAATTTTTAGTGAAAATTTAACCATATACATCTTCAGGTTTTCTTATAATGGCATCTGTCAAATTATGTAGTATAGATTATATGCCGCTTAATTGGATTTATTTGTTCCTCTTGACCCGTTGATATTACAATTATTGATATTTGCATGAAACTTTATTCTCTGGCCGTTATTCACATATATTACAAAAAATATTGCTCCATAATTCAGGCCCCCTCCCCTCCTTTGGAGGAAAGAAAAGGCAAAGAAGAATTCTGACATCTCATTTTTCTATGTTAATGATTCTAGTCTTGATTTTATGGCCTACTGTGTTGATGTTACATTTTGTGACAAATTTTTGTGGCTGAGTATGTTTGCTACATTCCTCTTAAGAGAAAAAGCAATGATAGCGTGGTTGTCTAACTTTACAGTTTCTTTAGGGTCAATTTCAACTTTTTGTTTCCTGCTCTAGGTTTTATGAGAATCCTGGATCTTGTATGCTTTAAAGTAAATGTAATTTTTATACAATTTCTGCGGTCAAAATTGAAGATGGTTTCTCTTGCTGCAATAATATCTAGGAATCTGAAGAATCAGAAAAAATGGATGAAGAACGCAAAATTATTGAAGAACTTCGTGAGAGCAATGAATATAAAGGAGTTCAAATTGCTCATTTGGAGAAAGCCCTGAAGCTGGCAATGGCAAATCAGGAGGACGTTAAGATGATGAACAACAATGAAATTCAGAAGTCTGAGGAAATCATTGATGATCTGAGCAAGAAACTTGCAAAATGTATACGAACATTAGATGCAAAAAACGTTGAACTACTAAATCTTCAAACTGCTCTTGGTCAGTACTATGCTGAAATTGAAGCTAAGGTAAGCAATCTTAGTATTGTGTATGTACAAACTTTCTAAAGAACGGTGGGCAAAATAAAATTCAGTTTTTAATGCTTATATTATTCTGTTGTAGGAAAGTTTGGAGCGAGATTTGGCTCTGACAAGAGAAGAATCAGCTAGACTTTCTGGTCTTCTGAAGGTATGGTCTTCCCTTCTTTACTTGCTTATTGTTTCTCTACATTTATGGGTTCAGTCAAAAATGGGACCTATTTTATGAGATTTATTCTATATCTGATTTTTTTCTGTTTAGTTACCTTGCAACTTCTTTCCTCAGTTCAAATGTGGAAAAGCTTGTCTCGAAGTCAGAGTTTTTCCCTGCTTTTCTTTTCTAATCATCTATGCTTTCTCCAGGATGCAGATGAACATGTAGAATTATCAAAGAGGGAAAAGGAAGAAATTCTTGTGAAGCTTCTGCAAACTGAAAGAATGCTAGCAGAAGGAAAAACCAGAGTAAACAAGCTTGAGGAAGATAATGGAAAACTAAGGCGTGCTCTAGAGCAGAGCATGACAAGGCTTAACAGAATGTCTATGGACTCTGATTATCTTGTTGACAGGTTAGGCTGTTTAAATGTTGATTCTTACTATGAGGAATTGTCTGCATGTTAGAACTGGATGTATGCATAAGAATATTCTCTATCAGTTTTCTTTTCTTTACTTTTTGGGATGGGAGTTTTCTTGTCTATTGATGGACAGATGAAACCTCTGTCGATAATTGATGCATCGTCTGCATTAAATTGATTAGCATTCTATGCCATATGAAACTTCTTTATTTAGAAAATAGCAATCTACCCCCAGAGAAAATAAGCGTTCATGAAGGTGAACCTTATGGCCATTAATGGTGGGGTAAATTTTAGAATTGAGATGTGTCATTTCTGCAACAGTTGGTCTTCAAAAACAAGCTTAACCATAATCATAGCTGTTACTGATACCAACTTCTTCTGTCACTCTTGAATGTATTTGATTTATTACATTATTTTTTTATACGTGTTTTTGTCACTGGATTATTAAATGTAACCCTTTTTGAGTTTGAAACTACTGTGTTTCATTTTTTAGGTTCTCTGAACAATTAGAATGTTAACATTGTGACTTTTTTTTTTTTTGCAGGCGCATTGTGATTAAACTACTTGTGACCTACTTCCAGAGAAACCACAGCAAGGAGGTATAATGGTTCAAGTAGCTGTGTAACAAAACTAGAAAATGAAGTCTCTACTCAGCTCCATTTATGTACCAATATTTGATTGTCAAGGCTGTGGCACAGTTGGATAGCTTACTTTGTTTGATGCGCTGACCTAAAACGCACTTCTGCTGCTGGAAAGTAATTGCTTCTGCGTTGGAATAGATGCCTTCTTTTGCACTGACAAACATTGCATATGAATTCTAGGTTTTGGATCTTATGGTTCGGATGCTGGGCTTCTCAGATGAAGACAAGCAGAGGATAGGTGTTGCGCAACAAGGTGCTGACAAAGGAGTTGTTCGTGGCGTTTTGGGTCTACCTGGTCGCTTGGTGGGTGGCATGTTGGGTGGAAGTTCGGCTGATGTACATGTGAATGTGGCCCCTGATAACCAGGTATTTTTTTTCACCTTGTTTAGAAAGCTGATTGTCCAATTTCTCTGCATAAATAATGTTGCTTATTTGGCTGTTTTGATCTTTTCTGAAGAAGTGTTTGAAACTCCATTTCTCTTTGCAAGTACCTCTTCAGAACATGCTTCAAGATAAACAGCATTAGAACCTAATGAGTCAACCAGTAGGCTCTGAAACCTATTGCATTTTTCATTATCCATGACATGCTCTGGAGTGTGTGTTGGTGCTGACAACCTGTCTTCTCATGTAAACAGATCCCCAATGCCCCACCTTTTTCTCTCCCTTTCTAGCATTCATGATTACCACTCTCCTGGGAGATCTTATGTTACATGTTCACCTTAATGTTCACACTGCTCAACAGATTACTACTTCTAGCAATTAGACAAATTTGCAACTAACCCTGGTTTTAGCTCAAGTATAGGAATAGAAAAAAGGAAAAATAATTCAATGCACTCTGTACTAAGTGTTAAACATCATGTCATCCATTTGAAGAGAGTCTCGTATCTCTTTAATCCAGTGGTTCCAGTGGTTTTAGTAGAATCTAGAACCTGGGAGGGCCAAAAGTGAGAATTAGAGTGGGTAAAAGCCTACTCAACCCAATTCAATGTAAATGTGAATGTTCGAAACCATCAATGCAGCTCGGCCTTGACCTGATCAGCTGCCATGCCATCATGAATGTATCTCCACCTCCATTTTTCAATTCTACTGTAGGCTTTCCTTTTTCATTTTAACCTCTACTGCTTAGTATCAGGACACTTGAAATTCCAAGTCTCAATCTTCTTTTTGTCCTCAGTCAATTGCAGATCTGTGGGTTGATTTTCTGCTCAAGGAAACTGAAGAAAGAGAAAAGAGGGAATTGGCGGAAGATGCTGGTAGATCCAAGGAAGACCTTCATGGAAGAAGTTTAAATGCCACAGGACCTAGTTCATCTGTTTCTGACCAAATGACTACAACTGCTGCTTCTGGATTCTCTGGGTCTAGTTTCTCCCCAAGCCAGAACTCAATCCCCTCACAAGGAAATTTTCGGCAAGTGGGACATTCCGATTCTGAGTTGTCAACTGTTTCTCTCACTTCATCAGAGAGTAGTGCTCGTCTATCAAGACTACAGCCAAAATACTGAATTCCTGTATGATGTAATTGTGCACAGGTATGGTTTCTTTTTTGAAGTTGTAGGCTTGTTGTAGCCACAATGAAATCAACTTCAATCAATTCTTTCATTCTTGGAATGAGAATAGGTCTTTCCATTGTTCATTATTGCCTATTTATATGCCCATATTATTTAAAAATGGATATTGGTGACACAGATAAACTGTTTAATGATAATAATTTTAATCTCTTTTTTTTTTAATTCGATTTCGTACACTCGTTTAATCCCTTTTACCTTTGCTCACACTTAGTTACAATGGTAAGCAAATACTGCACATGATCTTCTTTTTTTTTGGCAAAATACTGCACATGATCTAAACATAGTTTTTTTGTACAAATATTTGCATTCAAGCAAATTAAACTTGTATGCATAGCCTTTACAGTAAATCCATCACAATTATACCACAAATTCACAAATCCATCACATATTATTTAGCACGGCTTCCTAACCATGAAAAATTAGCGTATAAAATTCTGGGTAACCAATATTAGTCAAGTTTAAGCAACCGAACCGAGTCCCTCAGTTTTGGTCGACCATAAATTAAAGTAAGGCCCTAATGGGTGTTTGTCATTCAATTACACACTCACGAAGGGCTTGCAAATATGTTTTTTACAACTTATTTTTTATCATATAAATCCCTTTCTTTTGATAATTTAATTTTATTTTTCTTTCTTTTGTCTCTTTTGTGAGCATCTAATTAAATTACCAATTAAGCCCTCAATTTAAATGAGTTACAAGTTTTTTTTATTTTTTTATATGCAATTTCCATTTTCTTTTGATTTAAAAATTTTTGGACTCTATAATTTATGCTTTTTTTTTCATCCTCTCTTAAATTGGGCTTTGAGACTATTAGATGATTTTTTATTGGACTTGTATATGATGCATTGATAGTATATAATTTTTATACACTATCAATATATTAGAGATTGACATATTATTAATTAGTAAATTAAAAAATATGGCAAGCACTTAAAAATAAATATAAATAAATTTTTTTAATTTACTTATAAGGGTTTATTAATGAGATGTCAACTTCTGGTACATTGACAGTATATAGAAACTATATATTGTCAGTGCATCATATATAAATCATTTTGTATTATCAACAAATTTGCTGGCCTTTCTTTGGAAATAACTTTTTTTTTTTAAATTATGCCAATCAATATATTCCTAAATACTTTTTTATACATTTTTTTTATTTAAGTTAGTAATTCGGTAATTCTCTTTTTGTTATATAGAAGTAATTCAGTAATTTTTTTTATAGAAGTAATTCAGTAATTCTTTGTTGCTTTTAATTGATGACATTCCTTCGACATTGTTTTCTTATTTATATTATCTTTAAAACAATTTTTATTTTAATTAGTTTTGTTTTAGTTTCTGCTTCAATATGGAATTTGGGTTGGCAGCATATTCACATCGCTGTAATCCTTGGATGGGAAAAACGGTGATTCCTTTCAAGATTCACGTTTCCAATCCCAAACAAAAAGTATAGATTGCATGTGGCTCAAGCTTCTCTCTGATCTGTTTTGTTGGGCTGAGTCGACTTTTATAACCTTTAGCCCATTGGATATGGAAAATCTGTCTCAACAACAACCACAGCCACAGTCGGCAGAAAAGGACGGTCTAACCAAAATGAGATGCTTCATCATATCACAATCATATCCGTACCTCAAAATATTGAAATTTGTATAGAAATTTACACCCATCAGGCTTTGTTTAATTGTATAATAATAGTGCTCAAAACAAACTAATGAAACAGAGACCAGAATGTCTTCAACTATACGATGTTTCAGACATTACTTAAGGGCCACTGTAATATTTTGACAAGCACCTAAATCAATCTTGCGTACAATTTTTGCCTGCATTTTAACATGAAAACCATGATTATGAACTACATGGCTATAGATGTGTATACGGTCATCGGAATGGCCTTGGCGACTTCTCCAATACAGCAGAAAAGAACACCTCTCGATCATCTTTATCTCGCTTTGGAGCTACAACCCATCTGTGTTTTCTGTACCTTAGCGCCTTGAATGCCTCCAAGTAATCCTCCAAGTCTTCCTTCAAACAGAAAAAACAGTCAATCCAGAGCAAACCCCCTGGCCTCAAAACTCTATCCCAATCAAACAACACAAAGTCCAGGAGCACCAAATCAATCCACCCATCAAGAAATCTCGTCGTGTGTATCAAATCCAGGGTGTTGTCGAAGAATGGAAGGCGCTGATTTATAGTCAAATACAGAGGGACTAGTCCTCGAAGAGCTATCATCTCATTGAATGGTGCCCCTAAGTTTATTGTTGCTGAAACTATCGTGACATTGAACTCCCTCATCCGAGCTGCAAAAGTCCCGGTTCCGACGCTGAAATCCAATCCAATCCTAATCTCTCCAGGCTTGATATCCAGCACTTCAGGTATCAGAAAATCCGCTGTCAAATTTGTTTCCGGGTCTAAGTTTGCTGGTTTAATCCACCTGGGCATTTCATGATCTGAAAGATTGAAGCAATCCGCGCATTTGAAGAATCCCTTGCGAGTTGCGTTGTTTGCCAGACAAGTGAAGTTCTTGCATCTGTATCCACTCCATCGAACATTGCGATCATCAGGAAGCTTCCACATGGACTCATTGATCGGGAATGGCTGGGTGTATAGCCGTGGGGCTCTTGCGAGGCACCTCCGTCTTGGCAATGGATCACAACCATGAACCATTAGTTTCTGAGCTAGTTTCCAATCATCATTGCAGATTTCACCAACATCGTAATCCATGTACTCTTCAAGCTCTTTCTTCATGGCAAAACAAGCGTGACCAATGCTTGTAAATGTGCCATTAGCTCCCATGAAGTTTTGTTTTCCTAATCTGTTCGGCTTGACCCTCGCATACTTTCGAATCTCTTCAATCAGAAAGTAATCCGCAGGCTCATCAGACTGTTGACTCGGTTTTACCAGGGGATGGATGGCCTTGTTTCCAGCGCTCTTCTGCATTGATTCAATGAGGCCGAGAATATCTGCAAGAAAAGCATTGTGTCTCAGCAAGATTTCCGATGATGATGACTCGTTTGACATGCCTCTCAACTCCCTCATTTCTAGTCGGATTTTCTGAATAACAGTCTCAAAATTTACTCTCACTTCACCTTCACTTCTGCTTGGATTCACAGGGTTTACATGGTTGCAGATGGAATCAGTAACAAGGAGAGATCTAAAAGAGTAAGATCTAGACAAGGTAGTAAGAGAAATGAGAAGAGCACAAGTACCCAGTATAAAGATAGTCCTGTGAACACTTTTCCATGTTCTAAACTTCCCTAGGCCTTTTAGTTTTGGCATCTCTATCTTCTTGAGACTGAGAAATACCATCTCCAATGGCAATCGAATCTAACAAATAAAAGGAACCCACTGAGTCGCCACGGCAAGAAACCAGAAAAATGCTTACCGTACAAGCAACCATGAGACCGAAATGATGAGTAACAAAGTAAACGGATTTAGAAAATTCCTGAAACTTGAAAAGAAGGTGCATTTGACCAAGGTTACATATATTTTAATCGGGGAAATATAGTTGAAGAAAGGGAGATGCGTAGATTTTGAGCTTGAGGCACATGGCTTCTTATTTATTATATTTTCTTTGAGGTTTGAGCTTCTGGGAAGGCATTGTACAGCACTGTAATAAGTAGTCATCGCTTCCGAGATTCTGGATCATTCTGTCCTAAAACTCACATGCCAGTCCCACGTTATAAAACATCAATCTCTGAGTTCAGATGCCGACTTTCAATCTCCTTCAACGCATCTTTACGTGAAAATGAATCTGAATCTTTTAAGGATTAGGAAACACTGGGTATAGCCTTTAGAGTACAACTTTGAACAAAGGATTGGAAAGGATTGTATGCAAGTTTTAAGATCAAGAACCAAAAATCAACCTATTAAAGTGTTCCGCTTGCTTGAAATATTAGTAATCTTTTGCCCCAGGATTCAGCAAAATAGTTATGCTAACTTCATGACCAAATATGTAAAGAACAAGTAAAGCTGACTTCCATGACTAGGTTAATTTTGGGTCATCAAAATTTGAGAAAGCTTCAGAGATCTTGTCCTTTAGCTTATGGGGATTCAGTAACATTGTCATTAACAAAAAGCATAGATTTCTGTAAACAATTTGCTGCAGTTCAGAATCCAGTACTAAACCTAGGTCCTCTTCAGCTACTTTATAGTTTGCTGGGTCTCTGCCATTCCAGGCAGACTGTTTGATCTTCAATAACAATACAAATTTTAGGCTGATTAAACTCCTGAAGTAGATTTGCTGACGGTAACATTCAAAACACCATTACCAAAGAAAAAGACAGGAGAGTCCGGCAAAGCAAAAGCAGCTTCTCTATCGTCTAAACACAGAACCCAAAAGGAAACTGAGAGCTCGATGAACAACAAGCAGCAACTTTAAGGAACCAGTCCGTCTGAATCTGTCTCTGTACTTTTTGTTTTTTGTTTTTTTTACATAATTAGGGAAATACATAGATATTTTTATTAATTCTTGTCAACTGTTTAATAAGAAATTCAAACAAATAGACAGGGGAACTGAGCACATGGTGACCAATGTCTTAAAATAAACAAGAGAAAACAAAAGCTGGTGCAAAGTAAACATTTCACGAATATAAGTTAGGAGAATATAATTCATGAAACTCTGAATTGATGTGAATCACCCTTTGTCACCCAATTATTGCTGAGCACACAGCATCTAATACTCCAAAATCACAATCCATTGAGCAAAACCCAGTTTCCCTGTTTCCTACCTAACCCCAGAAAAGCCAAAAGAAAAAAGATAAGAAATATACAAATTCCTCCCTAAAACACCCCAAAACACAGCCAAAAGAGAGAGAAAGAAATCATCCACCAAAACTAAGATATTTTAAAAATGAAAAAAAAAAAAAAAGAAGCAGCCCCCAAAAGTCACCTCCTACTCCTTCGATCCGCAGGGTACCGAGACAAAGGCACGACTTCCGACAAAGGCGTAGAAAGTGGGGTTGGAAGTGGCGAGTTCCGACAAATGGGACAAGACCCATTAAGTTTCAACCAAGCATCAATACAAGAAACATGGAAATAGTGCCTGCACTCAGGCATCATCCTTAACATCTCCAAATCCCTGTACTCGCACAAACAAATCGAACATGTCGTGTTCATATTACTAGAACCCGCAACAGCAGCCTCTTTACTATACTGGAACTTGGGGTACGAATTTATAACGGCCTGGTCAAGCCCGACGACGACGTTCTCGTTGTCCTCGTCTTCCGCAACGAAAATGATCCTGGGGAGCATGATTCCATCGGAGCTGGAGAGGACGGCGGAGGTAGGGTTGGGAGAGAAGGCGCGAGGGGGGGTGGAAGTGCGGCAGCAGATGTAGGAGGCGAGGAGGACGGTGGAGAGAAGGACGAGGAAGCCGAGGGCGATGGCGATGGAGTAGCCGAGGCCTAAGTTGGTGAGATAGTTGGGGGAAGAAGGGGAAGGGGTGGACATTGGAGGGGAAGAGGAGGATCCATTTGGTGGGAAGAGAGGGGAGGGAAAGGAAAGGAGAGGAAAGCCAAGGTGGGTAGCTGCTGCATTTAATACTCACTTTGGAAACAGCAGGCTCGCATTTATTGTAGCGTTGCTCTCACTCTCACTTATTTTCTGCCTTCTGTAATTTCGATTTCTTTTTGTGTGAAGCAAAGTGGACTAAGTTCATGACATTGTGTGGTTCATCTTGGCATAATTTTTCAAGAAATATCTCACATAATAAATATATAAAAGTTAAAAATTTTTATTAGAAGAATGTTACCTAACATGAATATTGGTAAATGGACAGAACGTTCTCGGAATAGTTTAGGAATATGTTTTGTTTTTATATTGGTTGTTAATTTTAACAAACAATTTCGAGCATAAGTGTATTTCATTTGATTATATTTGTAAACAATTTTTTTTAAATTTTGTTCATTTAATAAATTATTTAGTGTTCGATTGTTGTTTGAGAATAATAAGTTTTTAAATTATATAATTACTCATATTTTATTTTAATATGTAATTATCAAAATCATATGTTCATGAAATTTTTTTTAAATTTGGCATCATATGTATTAGGATTAATACAATTTATTTGTATAATTTTTTATTTAGTGTTCACGATTGTAAACATTGTTTGTTTCAATATTTAAGAATATGTGTTCGTGAATTTGCTCGTTAATGTTCATGAATAAGCTTAATCAATAGAACAATATTAAAAATTTAACAAATGAACATGAATATAATAATTTTCCTTCATGTTAAGTTCGCTTGCATCCTTAATTTTGACATGCATATTATTTTTTTATTTTTAATGTATTATCTTATATTTTTATTTTTACTTACATTTTAAGTAAAAAGAATTAATATCTAATTGTTTAAAATATCAATTATATATTTTTTTATTTTTTATCAATTAGATTAAATTTTAAAAAATTAAATTTTTTCAATAGATTAAAATTTAAAAAATCAATTATCCTTTTCTAATTTCTTTACCCATACATATTAATTTTTTTTAAAATATCAATTAACTCTTTGTATGTCTTTTTTAATGTATAATCTTAACTTTTTTATTATGCTTACTCTAAGTAAAAAATATATATAATATATTATGATTTAAAAAAAATCAATTATCTTTCCCTATTTCTTTACCTATATAATAAAATTAAACATATATATATCAATTACCTTTTTGAATTTCTCTTTAATGTATTGTCTTCAAATTTCACTTTTACTTACTTTAAATAAAAAGAATAATATTTTATGTTTTTTTTAAATCAATTATCTTTTTCTAATTTTTTACCCATATAGACTAAAATTTTTTAAAAAATAAATTATTTTCCTAACAAATTAAAAGTTAAAAAATTAATATTATTTTTTAAAAATATTTCTATAAACTTTATAAATATAATTTTGTAGATATTTATACTTTGTCTTCAATTATAGGGCAAAAATTTACATCAATCTAGATATTTTTAAACTTTCAATAATTTTACAAATGTATATTAACTTAAACAATTTTATCTACAATAATTGCTTTTATAACAAATTGATATTTATGTTATTACTTTTTATATTTAGTTTATCTAAGTGAGATTATGGCATAAAACTTTATTGCACATGATACACCACATAAATAACTAGCATAATTAACTACTTGATTATTTTAATTTGTATTACTTGAACCCTAATCTTATAATATATAAAAAATCTATTAACTATCGAACCCGTTAAATACTATTTATTAAATTATAGTTTGATTTTCAAATTTAAATTTAAAATCAATTATTGGATAGCTTATTAAAAATAAATTAATAAATTTAATTTAACTTATAAAAATAAATTAAAGTTAAAAATCTTAATTATAATAATTAATTAATTTAATTAATTATAACATTAATAATAAATAATTTATATATAAAAAATATAAATGTCATATTAATCAATTATTATTTATAATCAAGTTCGGGTTACGAATACTCTAAGATAACTACTTGAACCTTACTCGAACTCGTGACGAATAGTAGTTTTATTACTCGAACTCTATCCGAACTTGATTATGTACTACCAAAATTCTTACTTAATCAGGTCAGATAGTGTTAGGTATATGTTTATATGGTACTCATTGTCATCCTTAAAGTTGATAAACTAGTAAAAAATACAAATAACAATAACAAGTTAAACACAATCTCACATTTAATGAGATTCAAACATAAGATCTCAAAATTCTAAAATCTCCTACTTATCAATATCACCAAGTCAATACCTCATTGGCTTCACAAATTCTTTAATAATGAAGTGAAACATAGTTTTCTCTCCTATAACCTCATTTAATATTTAATTTTGAACTAGATAAAAAGATTTAAATCTCTATGTTTGAAATGCAAAGAATGTTACTACTAGAACATTTAATTAGGTTAATCATAACACGTGAAAGTTGAAAAAAAATAAAAAGAGGGGAAAGAATGCTTTTCTTGCTTTTGAAATTAAAGATAGCACAGCGTTTTTTCTGTTTTTCTTTTTTCTTTAGACTGCAACAAAAGGGGTAGTGGATTGAAATTTGAAACCGGAAAGTACTTCACGTTCATGGGACCAAACCCCAAGGCCAACGCTATAATATTCAAAAACATTCATAAACATGATACAACATGTATTTTATAAATTACAGGTATTTTTAATTTTATAAATAAAATTAAAAATTATCTAAATATATCTTATATTTTATTTTATTTTTTATTTTTAATATATCTCAATAATATTTGATTTTGTTAATTTCAATTATAGAATTTAAAAATTCTATTTTTTGGTATAGATCACAAGTATCTTCATCCGTTTTAACGGTCTAAGACTAATCCTATTCGAGATTTAGTTATAATTAAAATTTTTCATCCCTCCTTAGAGATGTGTTTAATAAAAATCGAATTCGAAAACTTTTTTTACAAAAATTCTATTGATACCGATAAAAATGATAATAATCAAAATAAATGCAGATAAAATATCTTAAAATTGGGATGAGAGCAACTTGCAGCCATCCAGAATTGGTCCCAAATCCCAAAAGATGCGCAACTTTGTTTTATATATATATATATATATATATATATATATAGTAGGGATCCACTTACACATGTGTAAAACAAATTTGTTTTACACAATTTTATATTTTCATATAGGATTAATATTTTTGCAAACCAACCGTTGGATTTAACAACCTGCTCATATTTATTATGTATGTAAATTTTTTAATCAATCTGCTATTTCTATCATTTTAATCGACGATAGTATTTTTTTCAATATATATCAACGGTTGAAATTTTATTTTATTAAATAAATAGTTAGACGTATTCGATTAATTTGAAATTTGGCATGCATGATCTATGTGAATAGAACATAAAATTCAACGGTCGGATTAAAAAATTATAAATCATATAAAAAGATATGAAAGTGTGTAAAACTAAATTTGTTTTACACATGTGTAAGTAGATCCCTCCTCATATATATATATATATATATATATATATATATATATATATATATATATATATATACACACACACACATGAAGAGAGATCCACTTATACATGTGTAAAACAAATTTGTTTTACATACTTCTATATTTTCATATAGGATTAATATTTTTACAAACCAACCGTTGGATTTAACAACCTACTCATATTTATTGTGTATGTAAATTTTTGAATCAATCTGCTATTTCTATCATTTTAATTGAGAATAGTATTTTTTTTCAATATATATCAACGGTTGAAATTTTATTTTACGATATATATAATTAGACGTATTCGATTAATTTGAAATTTGACATGCATGATCTATGTGAATAGAACATAAAATTCAACGGTCGGATTAAAAAATTATAAATCATATAAAAAGATATGAAAGTGTGTAAAACTAAATTTGTTTTACACAAGTATAAGTGGATCCCTCCTATATATATATACAGTTACTAAAGGCGACAAAATCTCTTTTTTTATTTTGTAAAAAAAAAAAAGAAATTTCCTTTTACTCTCTTGTTTTCTACTGATTGTTCCTCATGTGGGAAAGATTTCGCTGATAAAGTTAATCATTCAAAGTCCTAGAAGATTTGAGACTGAGTGCTTTTAGAACTAATTTGTGGCTTTTGTAGATCAATTAGCAGGTAGTTGACATGGTAGTGCCATATTCATTGGTGTTGTACCAAATGACTATGACTTGAGCAAATTATCTATTTCCTTTTCATGGCATCTCTATTCTCTACACTTGGTATATTAACATTAGGTGGTCTAAATCAATTTTAATTAAAAAAAAAACTTTTACAATCTCAATTGTACACCCAAGATTTTTATGCTTTCTTCTTCCAAATTACACACTTGCCATGCACAACACAAACAACCCAAAATCAACTTGTGAATTATGCAATTTGCCTTCATGATCTTCTTTTCCAAATGCTTTCTCAGTTTCTTGCTCTAGTCTTCTTTAGTCAACTTCATACTATATATATATATATATATATATATATATATATATATATATATATATATATATATATATAAAATAAAAAAAATCCGTACTTTAAAAAAAATGATATCATTTGAATTAATATTCAAATCAATATTCTATATTTTTTTCTTAAACATTTTGTGGACTCTAATGATTTTTATAGTGGACAGATTATTTGTAAGAATAAAATAAAAGGTGAAAAGTTCTTCATATGTCCTGGTCTTACACAAGTTCTTCTACGCATATATGGACAAGGCACTAACATCTAACAAGGACCACAAATTGAAAACAACAAATAAACGTTAATTTTTTTGAGTGTGGTCTAAAAAAATAGGCTGGACTTCTTGCCCATCGCACTTGCAGAATTTGCTGCAACAGGCTGTTCCCTATCTATTAGCCTTAAAAGTCATTAACTGAGGGCTCAATAACAGAGGCTCCACTTAAACAATGTTTAATGTAACATTGACAATCATGGTTCTGCATTTTCTGTTTATTGGTTCTTTTATTTTTTGTCAATGTTGATAATTTTTTCCCTCTTTAAAGTAAAGGGACACTAGATTTTGACCCATCGAAAGAGAGTTAAATCACCATTAATTTGTAAGAAAAGATAATATCGGAAGACATTACTTCCCCCAAATTGGGTTTTATTGTATGAAAAAAGCACAACAAATTAACAACCTAATGGAGCCGGACTACAGCAAGATTGCAGTCTGAATGCTTATTCTTTTTAAGCCATGGTCAAATGCTTCTTTAAAGGCTAAAGCAGAGCTGTTGCTCCTACTTTTCTTGCAGTCCCCGAATACTTTAGTACCACCTTTTCATACTGATAATAATACAATAATAATAGTAATATTATTCTTATTCACGTGAAGCCAGGAACTCTATAGTTTGGTCAATGAAATCATGCTTCTAATTTGCATTCGGCAGCTTCCCTTCCCACAACTCGATACACATTGAAAACAAGAATTAAAACCCATAATGGCAACCTTGGGCCAGAAAATAATACTAGTAAAGTTCTTTGTGAAAGATGCTAACACTATGCCTACCTAAGAAATCTACTGATCACATCTCCTTTAAAAAAATTTGTCTCCTCTCTCTTTTTCTTTTGTCTGAAAGAAAGTCATCCCAATGCGCCCTGGCCTATGGCTAGGTGATATTATTACAAAAGGAAACTAAAACAAAGCTGTTGAAGATCAGATCCGACCCATGTTTTAAAGCAAGTTGGTGGAATTAAAGGCATTTTGGTGAAGTACCATGGCGGTCCCCATGGCCCTTTCTGTATTTCCCTGGGAAACCAACATACAGGGGACAGTATCATTGTTTAGAAGCAAAATTAAAAACCAGAACTTGACAAAATAACCATTGCACTTTGCAGTCCTATGCTGCTGGTTGCTACGCTCTGCTCTGCTTTCTGACCTCCTCAATTCCAATCGAGACTAAAATTTAAGCCCTTTCATTGTAATTGAGGGCCTAATTTCAGCTAAAAACGTGGATTATACCATACCACATGCTCATGTAACAATATATTAAATGTACACACGTACAAAAACGGAAATAATTTCTAATAATGTAGAGATAAGATTGCATACATATAATCCACTCCAAATCTCTCAGTGTAAGAGTTTTGTGTCCTAGATTACTTTTTTTTTATACACACAAAGCAGACAAGGCAAACATACCCTAGAGCCTAGAAATCAACCTTTCGTTTGCACTTGTATTGCTGAATTGCCTGGCTGGAGATGTTAACTGTCAAGGAGCAGTTCATCTTTACAGTAACATGCCTCTTCATAATATTTAACATATTGATCCTCCCTCCAATTCGTGAGTAGCTGCTCATGGTTAACGTCCCGGAGCTCACATCCGCAATCAAATTTGGACTGGTCAAGATCCGATCCGTGATGATATCAATAGTAACGTTCATCCGCATGGTCCGACGGGGTTTTGCACGGCCAGGTGGGCCACGGGCATCTCCGACCACTGCGCCGTAGTAGTAAAGAGTGGTGGTGGTGTTCCTATACTTGAACGATGCTACGTTTGGATTTTTGACTGAAACATCGGCTATGACGGTGATGTTGGACCCCGGCTTAGGCATTGTACCATTGATGAGCTCCAGATTTGTAACTGTGACACCGTTCATTTTGATCACAGGACCCTTGACTCGAAACACTGTGAAGATTAAAATTACGATCACCACAGCATGGATAAGCACTAGCGCTGCGACGCAAGCGCAACATTTGATGCATTTCTTGTGTCTAACTTTTTTCTGGTGCAAAGCAGCCTCTCCGCCATCACTGCTTGGAAGGTCCGAAGCCGGTGCCAGAGGTCTCACCTGATCCCTTTCCACCATGGCTAGAGGCTGCGAAAGGAAACGATAGGGTAATTAGTTGGGAGGGATCTAAATATTTGTGGTTTTATAATCTTTTTGCAATGAGAGTGGAGCTGTAAGTGGTGGACTTCTGCTTCGTTCACTTGACTCCTAATTTTGATTAGATTTCTTGTTTGTGTCCATACGCAATATTTCTTAATTCAAGCTGCTCTATGTTGACTTTGTCTCTTAGTTGTTTTTCTGGCCAATAGGTGAAATGAAATTTCCACTGTAACCTGAATGCTTTTTAATGTGAAAAGATATTTTTAAAAGCTTTAAAGCAGTCGTTTTGGGCAATGGCAATGAAGTTACTGCTACCTACCTTGATAGGACCAACGCATTAATCATGTTTGGAATTCCACTGGCCATAATTCCATGGCATTGACAAATTGATGAGCAACTTCATCATAGTTAAATCCAAGTGAGGCAACCACTAACTAATTTTTCTTTCTAATTAATAAGCAGATTAACCTTCTTTTGGAATTCCAAATTCTTATCTTTATGTCTATTAGATTCACATGTACTAAAATATTTCCGTGTATTACATCTACTGATCTACGTCACAATACCTTGGAAAAAAATTAGAAAAATTAGACACTCATAGGCCAAAATTAAACTAAAAAATTGTTAGAGTAAAACGGTAAAGATTTAATTTAGTGATTGTTACTTTTTTTTTAAAGAGAAATTAAATCTACACTTTGAATTTTTCCTCCTTTTGTACCTCAGGAAAAAATGCTGAGGTGAAATTAATGAATTTTCAGGAATTAAGGATTTTTTTTCATTGCAATTAAGGATTTTGTGATTTGAAGATCGATCGGTAATTCTCATGATGGATTTTAGGTACGATATGTATATTTCAACATGAAAACAATCCGGAAAGCTGCCTTTGAGAATGTTAATTTTGACTTGGCCAATCATCAATTCCCGTGGCCACGGCCAAATCAAGATTCCAGATGATAATTTTGTCTAAATCAACCATATAGTTGATGTTAGGCTGGCAACAATAAATATTAATTATATGATTTCAAGTAATGATTCTGATGAATATATTTTTATTTTTAAAATGTAAGTATTTTACATATTTTGAATTCAAATATTAATACTTGCAATTTTTTCAAATCAAAATCTTTCATTATATATATATGAGTAGGGATCCACTTACACATGTATAAAACAAATTTGTTTTACACAGTTTTATATCTTCATATAAGATTAATATTTTTGCAAACCAATCGTTTGATTTAACAATCTATCTATATTTATTATGTATGTAAATTTTTGAATCAATCTATTATTTCTATCATTTTAATCGAGAATAGTATTTTTTTTCAATATATATCAACGGTTGAAATTTTATTTTATGAAATAAATAGTTAGACGTATTCGATTAATTTGAAATTTGGCATGCATGATCTATGTGAAAAGAACATAAAATTGAAGGGATACATATTTAATTTACTCTCTTTTACTTTTAACAAAACAACCAAATACACACCATTCCACAACTTTGGCTCCGTCACAACCATATATATATATATATATATATATATATATATATATATATATATATATATATATATATATATATGAGGAGGGATCCAGTTACATATGTGTTTAACAAATTTAGTTTTATACACTTTCATATATTTTTATATGATTTATAATTTTTTAATCCGACTATTGAATTTTATGTAGACATGCTTAAAGGGTCGAGTTAAATCAGAATTGGCTCGAAATCGAATCGATCTAACTCGCCCCAAAACTGAAACTCCCTTAAGGGGTTTTGATTCCAATCTAATTCGGTCCATGATCTGATTGGATTGCGATTAAAAAATAAAATCCCCAATCAGTAAAATATCAATCCGATACAATGCAAAATTGGTAGGTTTTAGATCAATTCCAGTGCAAGTCGTTGCACCCCTTGGCCTGCTGACGTTACCAAACCATTGGCAACAGCTATATAGTCTTTACCTCTTTTTTATTTTTTTATTTTTATTTTCTTAATTTTTCTTATAAATACCCAAATTTCAATGTTTTCACACATTCTTTCAATTTTTCTTTAGTTTTCTCATATTCTCTTATTGTAATATTATTCTTGAATTCTCTTTGAAATTCAAAATCCACTTACATTATTTTCTTCAATTCTCTAATATCCTCTCTAATCCTCTTTAATTTTCAATTCCACAAAGTTACAATATATTTTCCTCCATTTCTTTCAAAATTTCAATATATTTACTTTCAAATTTCTAGTTAAAAAAAATGTCAAACTTTTTTCGTTGTTCATGTTTCATCTCTCTTGTTCTAGCTTCTACTCAAATCCTCGAATTAGGGTACGAGTCTTTCAATAAGTTTGAGCTTGATATTCATATGGAGGAGGAGCTTCTAATTTCGTCGGCTCGTGATGGTCAAACACAATCATCTACCTCCACCATCGCCACTATCACTAAAACATCTTCAAGATTGAAGTCCAACATCGCAAGACTAGTAGCAAATGGGAATACGTTGACAAATTATGCAAAAGAATGTACATCCGAACTTTATGCAGTTTGTAAATTATGTAAAACGATCTATAGTTATAAACCTAGTGGAAATGGTGGGGATATAGCTACGTTTAAAAAACATTTAGTTAATAGGCATACCATATAACCATAAACTAGGGAGGATACCCAAATCCAAATTAATCTACAACAAGGTGGAAGTACATGGGTTTTTAGAAATGAAAAAATTATGAGAGATTCAGTTAGATTTGTAGTTAGATGTGAACAATCTTTCACAATATACCAAAAAAATGGATTTTCAAAATAATTTATGAATTTTTACAACCTACTTATCAATCTTTTTCTAGGCATATATTAAGAACTAATTACATGAATGTGTATTTAGAATACAAGCAAGCTTTAATTAATATTCTGGCAAATTCATGTAGAGTTAGTTTGTCTAGTGATATTTGAACTAGTATTAATGATTTAAGTTATCTCAAAATCACTTATCATTGGATTGATGATAATTAGTTCATGCAAAAATGTATTTTATCTTTAGATTTATTAGAAAAATTGTATACCATATCTACTGTTGGTCAATTTATTACTAAGGTGTGTAAAACATATTGTATTAAAAATAAAATCTTTGCTATTACTTTAGAGAATGCATCAAATAATAATACTGCTTATATGCTGCTTCGAAAGAGTGCTGAAAAGGATCCGCTTTGGTTGGGAATGTGGTATCTCCATAGGTGTAATGCATCGATTTCTAAAAATCGGAGCTAACTTTTCATATTTTCACACAAATGGTTGGGCAGTACTTAGTGTCCTCACTCTAACTTTATTGCAAGAATTACTAAATAAAACAATATTCAATTTTATACATTGGTCCTAGTACACAAATTTCGAGTGTAGCTTGTTTTTCTTACATAAATACTTTATAACAAATACCATGATTTATTTACACATCTTTTCGATTTACTGTTTACATCCATTTTTGCATATTAAAGTACTATACAGTAAATGTTTGAATACCATACATGCAGGGTACGACATCGAATTCCCATAGGCATCTCATCAGAAATCTCTTTCAACAAATTACTATTTCTATAATTAAATCTGGAAGGTGGAGAAGGGGGTGAGCTTTGGGGAAAACCTAGTAAGAAACATACATAAAAGAACTGATATCATGTAATCTATATGCAAGTATCATTTTAAATCTGATGCCAAGAATGCTAAAATCATTAACGAAAATCAGTATCAAAATTGAAAATTCATTTAAACTTATTTGGTCTTAAAGTTTAATAAATACTAGGAACTAACTTTTTTTTAAACCAGTAAACTAAATTACTTTCAATAACGGTACAAAGATCAGAAAATATATTTAACCAAACACTAAAATCAAATATTTATTTAGTCTGGGAGTGCCTGGATCTAAGTTAGCAAGGGATTTGCCACCCTAGTATAAAAAAAACAGTGGAGACTAGGCTTCACCTAGTAGACTCATGCTGGTGGACATATGGCCAATAGTCCAGGGGCCACAGTGTGTATACTAGTTAGGTAACACCTATGGGAGCTAGATGATTGGGCTAGAGTTAACAGCATTCGGAATGGAATGGAAAGCATGTACTTGTAGGTAGATACAGGGCCAACAGTCACGGCACATTCACTTAATTCCCAAAAAAATGAAAATCAAATAGTTCAATAAGTCTTCAAAACCAAATAAAGTAATATAAACACACATTTTATTTTCAGAGTCTGGAACTGCCTGGATTTATATTAACCAGGGATTTACCACCTTAGAAATCAAAATTTAAGTTTTGGGAACCAAGTTTCATTTCAAAACGTATTATTCAAAAAATAAACATTTTATTCAGTATATTCAGATTAATCTAATTAATTAGAAATATTATTTCAACTGACATTCAAAAATAATAAATATAACATTTTATAAACCAGAATGCACTCAATGGCATCAGACCAATTTTAAAATAATCAAATACAAATCATTATTGCAAATATTAATAAATTAGAAATCATGTATTTTCAAAAACTGACATATATATATATATATAATTTTGCTTTTTAATAAATAAATTAAATAACAAAATATACGATTTTATTTACCTTAAATTGACACCTCATCGTATAGGATCAGTCTCAGATTTTTCGATACATTTCATAAACTATCAAATTGATATACAATAATCAGTCACATAGTTTCAAATATTAATTCATTCCATCAAAACTCAGCATATACTTATGATATCAAATTTGATACGAGTCAATTTCCTCAAATATTTCAACATTTCAGTCCTATACACTTTAATCATATATCTCATTCCTATGAATCAATTCTAGTACCTTCAAAATATATCCTTAAATCAACACTAAACTTATCGTTGAAATAATTTATCTAAAAATCAGGACATATTCATTTCAAGCCATTTATAAAAAGTTTCGTAGCATAACAATTTCATAATAGGAACCTCCGACAAGTTTAATTAGTACCAATCCATATATTCATAGTCTAGTTCATTATCCATAAATCCACAAATAGTAAGCTTTTCTTAGATCCGTTAATCAAATCATAATCATTCAAAAATAATCATCCTTACAACCCATCAATTGCTACATTTTCTTCCGTTTACAAAACTCATCACTAACTGAAATATTATCCGTATATTCTAGGTACCAAAATAAAACTAATAAACATTTACAGAAAATTTGAATAGGATAATCTCTATAGCGAGTTAGGAAGTTGGGTGAGTATGGAAGGATGCTTTAGAGCACCTTATTTGTCCTGGTTCCCCAACTCTTTATCTATAGAGAATCTTGAGTGAACGAATAAAGAAGGAATTTATGCGTATTAAATCAGAATAAAAAACCATTCAAAATTTCTAAATTCATGTCAGTCTATGTCAAAACCAATATCGGATTCAGATTCATAATTCACTACCATAATCATTTTCAACTTTTGAAGTTCAAATATCAGTAATTCACAAGTATTCAAATCCTGATCAATCAAAATCATTTCAGAATTCAAATTTCAGACATCAAAATTTCAGAAATCAAATCATGGTACAAAACATGATATCCCTACGTCTCCTATGTATGCCCCTTACCTATTAATTTATCTGTATTCACTTCTTCAGCACTAGTAGCACCCTCCGATCTCGGGCTACAATTTACCATTCCAACTTGATAAATTTACCATATTTTAATTTAAGAGAATGTCTACTTATTCAAATACTAATACATTGTTTGTTAAAATCTCTAAATTTAGTGTAATTCCTAACAATGCCAAAATTACATCTTTTGCTACACAACTCCTTTTTCGATTCCAATTACGCCTATAGTCTCAGAATGATTTATTCATTATTTTAGGACCTAAATTACATTGAAACAAGCATGATTTCAGTCTCCTCTTATCATGGCTGAATCACCCTCACTATGCCAGATGTTGATTTCCTTCAAATTAAGCTTCCTTTTTAATTCCAATTTAATTCTACCAAATTTTTACACCACTTCTATATAAATTACACATTAAATAACATTGAATTCAAGCTCTTCTAGTCAAGGCTGAATTGCATTTTCTCCCTCCACTTGGTATTTTCTTCCATTTAAGCTAAACTAAGCTTGTTTCTTACTTTTTGTAATTTCTAAAATTTTTCTACATTAAATTCTCATCAAATTACACCATATTCATGCACAATGAATAGTGATCAAAACCCTAAGACAGAGAATTTCATGGTTTTGATTCAATCCAAGCCTAGATACAAGCTTAAACACCTTAAACACATAGCTAAAAACCAATAAATCATGAAAATTTCAAGAATTCTCTCACCTTTCTTCATGATCAAATCTGATGTGGGATGATTCACCATCACCATGATTTTGGCCACTTTAGGACTTGATTTTGGCGTCAAAAGACAGAGCACTGAAAACTAGATAGGGTTGAGGAAGACAGTTTTCGGTTTCGGTGTCTTTTTCTAAGGTTTTCAAGCACTTTCTCTCTCCTCTTAAGCTTTCATCAGTGGTGGAAATGAAAGAAGGTAAGGTTGGAAGAAAATGAAGAAGATGGCTGCTGGAAAATTCTGATATTTTGACATTTTAAAGCTTAAATTACCATTTTACCCTTATACTTAATAAAACTTTCCAATTTTACTCCTAAAGTTTGACTTAATTACAAACAACCTATCCAACCTCCAAAATATTTCATTTAATCATAAATCACCTATATTTAACTTGCTCTAATATTTGGTAAAGTTTTTGTTAGGGTTCAGTTACCGATTTGGGTGAAATTATTTGTGGAATTCTTGCCTAAAGTTAGTTAGGAATTATAGGGATTTTGTTAGTTTATATTTGGTATTCTGTAATAAAGAGAATCTGGTCTTATGTCACCAGATCTCTCCTTTATTTCCTTTCCTTATTTAGTCCTAGTATTGTGGCAGGCATACTGCAGCCACTCCCTATATGTATTACGTTATGTTACTGAATAAAAATAGTGCCTTTCTGTCAGAAATTTTCATGGTATCAAGAGCCAACCTCTGAAAACCTAATTTTTCCATGACAAAATATGGCATGGCTACTGATAGACAAAGCTCAACATCCGAAGTGACTTCTAATCCAGAATCTGCACCAGCAACAAGCAAACATGGAGGAACTGAAAACACTTCCATTCTCATAACAAGTCACAAACTCAACGGGCATAATTACCTTCAGTGGTCTTAATCGGTGATGATGTTCATCTGTGGGAAAGGCAAGGATGATTATCTCAGTCACTGTTCCAGAGAAGAATGATCCCAAATTCAAGGTTTGGAAGATTGAGGATCACATGGTAATGTCATGGCTGATTAATTCAACAAACAACGACATTGGAGAAAATTTTCTCCTATATGGGACTAAGGAAATCTGGGACGCTGCAAGAGACACATACTCTAGCTTTG
The DNA here is from genome assembly GCA_032173925.1 of Heritiera fomes. Classification (NCBI taxonomy): domain Eukaryota; kingdom Viridiplantae; phylum Streptophyta; class Magnoliopsida; order Malvales; family Malvaceae; genus Heritiera; species Heritiera fomes. Next base: position 4,744,360 of record JAPDPM010000013.1, on the reverse strand, counting down.
AAAACACTGCAAAATTGTTTGAGATAGAAGCAATTTTGCATGATCTATGTTAGGGAGATCTAACAGTCACTCAGTACTTCAACACTCTCACTCGTTATTAGCAACATCTTGACATGTTCGAAGTTCATGCTTGGAAGTGCTATGAAGATACAGCCTTATACAGAAAAATTGTGGACCAAAAACGGACATTCAAATTTCTTCTTGGCCTCAACAAAGACTTGGATGAAGTCAAAGGAAGAGTGATGGGAACCAAGCCTCTTCCAAGTATTAGAGAGGCATTTTGAGAAGTTCGTTGTGAGGAAAGCAGGAAGAAGGTGATGATGGGATCCCATAGCTCTGTCCCAACACTAGAAGGATCTGCTCTTTTTACTCGAGGAACCCAATCCAACTCCAACAGTGACAATTGACAGAGAAAAGGAAGGCCTTGGTGTGATCATTGTCGTAAACCAGGACACCTCAAAGAAAATTGCTGGAAAATCCATGGCAAACCGACTGATTGGAAGCCTTCAAGACCAGCAAGTGACCAGGAAGTCGTGCCAACATTATTGCTACCACATATGACAATCCTCCCACTTCAGAGGCAAGTCCTTTCACTAAAGAACAACTTGAGGTTTTGCAAAAACTATTCAGCCAGAACACCATGACTTAAAAAAGTACCTGTGGTTCTGGAACCAACATGTTAGCACAAAAAGGTAATTTTTCAAAAGCCCTTATAGTTAATAAACAACACTCAAGTCCATGGATTATTGATTCAGGAGCGTCAGATCACATGACGAGAGATGCAAACCTATTTCATGAGTATAGCCAGTGTAAAGAAAATTACACAGTCCGAATAGCTGATGGAACTATATCCAGAGTTGAGGGAATTGACTCAATCAGAATTATGAAGGACCTAATTCTAAACTCTGTTCTTTATGGTCCTAATTTGAACTGTAATTTACTCTCAATTAGTAAATTGACTCATGATCTCAATTGTGTGACTAAATTTTTTTCAAACTTGTGTGAATTTCAGGATTTAGACTCTGGGAGGAAGATTGGCAGTGCTGAGATGTGTTCTGGACTTTATCTTCTCAAAGCTCATACTCCTCTAAGAAGACAAGCTCAAAATGCAAGTTGTGTGTCCTTTAAGAGAGAGTCAATTTCAAATTCTTGTGTCAATAAAGATAGTGAGGTTATGTTATGGCACTTTCGCATTGGTCATTCAAATTTCATATATCTTGAAAAACTATTTCCTTCTTTGTTTAAAATAAAAGTTCTAAGTTTTTCAGTTGTGAGATCTGCCAATTATCTAAACATACCCGTAGCAACTATCCAAGTCTTTCATATAAACCATCTCAACCATTTGCCATGATTCACAGTGATGTGTGGGGACCCTCAAGAGTAAAAAATATAACAGGAACATGATGGTTTGTGTTATTTGTTGATGATCATACTATATTGACTTGGATTTTCCTGATGAAAGAAAAATCTGAGGTCAGTCAATTTTTTCAAAATTTCAACTCCATGATACAAACTCAATTCCAAACCAAGATCCAAGTTTTAAAAACTGACAATGCCAAAAAATAATTCAAGTTTGTCCTTGGTAATTACCTCTTGAGTCAGGGCATAGTCCAGTTAAGTTCCTGCATTGACACACCCCAACAAAATGGAATTGCAGAAAGAAAAAACAGACATTTGCTAGAAGTAACCCGATCTTTTATGTTCTCCACACACATCCCAAAACACTTCTAGGGAGAGGCAATCCTTACAGCTGCATATCTCATCAATAGAATGTCATCTAGGACCCTCAAATTCCAAACTCCTTACCAAGTTCTCCTTCAAACTTTTCCACACACCAAAATAATCTCTACATTATACCTAAAATCTTCGGGTGCACAGTATTTGTTCATATTCATCTGCAGCACCGTAGTAAATTAGATCCTAAATCCATCAAATGTGTCTTCCTTGGGTATTCCTCAAACCAAAAAGGCTATAAGTGTTACTCTCCTATCACCAAGAAAGTATACAACTCAATGGATGTAACATTCTTCAAGCATCAATCCTATTATCCCAAACCTGCAATTTAGGGGGAGAAAATGAGTGAATATCAGCTTTGGGATACTCTCTATGGGAGTGAATCTCAGCTTCAGCCCGAGGATCCCTCACCATCATATCAACCACCTATCTTACAGCCAGTTGCCATTAAAATCCTAATCCTTGATCAAACTGAGAGTCATTCTTCTACAAGCCAAACTCAAGACCTTGATCAAACTGAGCATCCTCCTATAAACACACTTCAAACCCCTATCCAAAATCAGTCCAAGTCTCCAAAAATTGCAAGTAAAGAGTTTCGTGTCTATGCTAGGAGGACAAGGCTCGAGAGAAAGATAAAGCACTCAATACCTCTCGCACTGGACCAAGATTCTGAACCTAATCTAGATCCTGCTGAAATTCACTCAGGTAAGGAAACTTCTAGTCCTGAAATTATTGTACCTATCAGTGATGATTTGGATATGTCGATTGCACTAAGAAAGCGTGTCAGATCATGCACCAATCATCCCATTTGCAAATTTGTTTCATATGAAAGGTTGACACCATCCTACCAAACATTTGTTTCTGCCCTTGACAGTGTGCAGGTACCTCATTCGATTCAGAAAGCTCTTGAGAATCCAGAGTGGAGAAAGGCGGTTAATGAAGAAATTAAAGCCTTGGAGAAAAATGGTACATGAATTATCTCAAATCTTCCTCCTAGAAAGAAACCAGTTGGCTGTAAGTGGATTTTCATTATTAAACATAAAGCTGATGGAAATATTGAGAGATTAAAAGCTCGTCTTGTTGCTAAGGGCTTTACTCAGTCTTATGGCATAGATTACCAAGAAACATTTGCCCCAGTGGCCAAACTCAACACTATTAGAGTTTTACTCTCTCTTGCAACTAACAAAGATTGGCCATTGCATCAACTGGATGTCAAAAATGCATTCTTAAATGGTGATCTGGAAGAAGAAGTGTATATGGAGATACCACTAGGATTGGAAACTGCTTTTAACCACAATAAGTTGTGTAACCTTAGGAAATCTCTATACGGGCTAAAGCAATCTCCCCGTGCATGGTTTGGTAAGTTTGCAAAGTCAGTGGTGAGAAACGGATACACACAATGTCAGGCAGATCACACATTATTTGTAAAGTCCTCCTCTGAAAGGAAAATTGCAATACTAATAGTGTACATTGATGACATCATCCTAACGGGTGACTATGAGGAAGAACTATTGAGAATGAAGAAACTCTTAGCCCAGGAATTTGAAATCAAAGACCTCGGCTATCTCAAGTATTTTCTTGGCATGAAGGTGGCACGATCTAAGAAAGGTATATTTGTCTCTCAACATAAGCACGTTCTGGATTTACTAAAAGAGACAAGTATGTTGGGATATAAGCCTGCAGACACTCCAATGGATTCAACTAAGAAGATTGGGACTAAACAAAATCGTGCTCCAGTCGATAAAAGGAGATATCAAAGACTTGTGGGACGTCTCATCTACCTCTCACACACTCGACCTGACATTGGTTTCTCTGTTAGTGTTGTAAGTCAATTTATGAACAACCCAACAGAAGAGCATATGGAAGCAGTGAATAGAATTTTGAGGTATCTTAAGAAGAAGAGGACTGTTATACAAAAAGAATGGCAATAGGGAGATTGAAGTCTTCTCAGATGCTGACTAGGCAGGAGATGTTTCAGACAGACGATCCACATCTAGGTATTGTTTCTATGTATGGGGAAATCTTATGACTTGGCGAAGCAAGAAACAACCTGTAGTCTCAAGAAGCATTGCAGAAGCGGAATTTAGAGCAGTAGCTCTTAGTATTTGTGAAGGAATATGGATATAGAAATTACTTAGTGAGCTAGGAGTTGCTAGTGAGAAGCCTATCAAGATATTCTGTGACAATCAAGCAGTCATACGCATTGCAAAGAACCCTGTGCATCATGACCGAACAAAACACATTGAGATAGACAGACACTTCATCTCAGAGAAGATCGAGAACTCAATTGTGCAACTTGTCTACACCCCTACAAGGTCCCAAACTGCAGACATTCTCACTAAGGCTCTTCCAAGAACTAACTTTGAAGAACTGAGTCACAAGCTGTGTATGTACAACATTTACAACCTAGCTTGAGGGGGAGTGTAGAATTCTTGCCTAAAGTTAGTTAGGAATTATAGGGATTTTGTTAGTTTATTTTTGGCATTCTGTAATAAAGAGAATCTGGTATTATGTCACTAGATCTCTCATTTATTTCCTTTCCTTATTTAGTCCTAGTATTGTGGCAGGCATACTATAGCCACTCCTTATATGTATTACGTTATGTTATTGAATAAAAATAGTGCCTTTCTGTCAAAAATTTTCATTATTAAAATACCCCTAACTGTAAAATCGTGTAAATTTCTGTTTTTACGCTTGATTTCTTCTATCAGTCCACATGGTATAAAACCTTGTTGCATGAAAAATTATTCACCACTTATAATTGATCAAAAGTCTTCTCGATTTAATTGTAATTTACGAAATTCTTCTGGCCTATGTCCTTAATCGTCATTTTTAAAATTGTTTCACACCTTTCAATATATACTCAAATGAGGTGATTTTGAGATGTAGTTTCTCGCTATATTCATATTTCACCTCAAATATCATCATTTTAGGATCTCACTTCAATCTGGCAGAGAAAGTCTTTGTGGGGCCCACATTGAGTACTTCCCTGGACTTTATCGAACTGACCCTTCATTTAAATATTTCAACAATAAATTCTCTTTTAAATTCCTACACTCAGTAACTTATATCAAATATGAGGAAAACAGGACTCTCACAATGGGTCAAACACTTCTTATGGATTATCTTACATGATGGCTTGATGACTAAAGAACTTTGCATACAGAGAAATATTTTAGTGGATGCTAAGTGTCCTAAATGTTCAACTGAGGTAAAGGACATTCTCCATGTATTAAGAGATTGTGCTTTATTGCATGAATTATGGACAAGGTGGAAACCAGATTTTAACTCAATCTTTTGGGAAGAAAAGAATGCACATATGTGGATCAACCATAATTTGTCTTCTAAAGATGCAGTGGTAGGAGTCGATGGGGGTTGGGCTATTCTGTTTAGCTACACTTGCTGGTTCCTATGGAATTGCAGAAAAAAATGTATCTTTGAAGATGACTTTAGTTGGCCAAATAATGCTGATCAGGTAATTATTAATTATGTTAAGGAGTATCAATCTTACAATATCAAAGCTAATCGAGCTTTGCTACGGAAAGAGATCTATATTGCATGGAAAGCCCTTCCTTTAGGTTTTATCAAAGTCAATGTAGATGCAGCAACCTTCTCTAACCCGAGACATTCGGCAGCGGGTGGCGTCTTGAGAGATCATAAGGGAGTTTGGCTATCTGGTTTTGTTAGAAGATTGGGCTAGGGAACAATTCTACGAGCAGAACTCTTTTGCTATTTATACTGGCCTAGCTGTGGCATAGGATCTTGGCTTTCGAAAAGTTATAGTTGAATCTGATTCCTTAACTGCAGTGAGGAAGCTTCAATCATTAGGCATTGGTAGAGACACCTTCAACGATATAGTGCGAGCTTGCAGAGAACTAATGTCCAGAGACTAGGAAGTTTATGTTGTCCACGTTTATAGAGAGGCAAATATGAGTGCCGACTTTATGGCCAACCTTGCACATGCAAGTAAGGTTGACACCCTGATCATCCAGGATCCTCCCCAGGGAATTTTAAGCTTATTGCTCAAGGATTGTAAAGGAGATGGTTGTACTCGACTAATTCCATTTTAATAAATTCTATATGAGTTTTTGCACAAAAAAAATAATGTCGTTATTCATATTTTAATTAATAATTTAAAAGCAATTTTAAATTGATTATTTTTTCATGTTAGATGTACATGTTTATATAATAAATTTGTGTGCTCAAAATGGAATTAATGACCCAAGAGCACGTAGATCAGCTGACAGGGGGCTGTTCTAGCTTAACCAGAGGTCTCGAGTTCGAGTCTCTAGGTATGCAGCTGTGTTAAAACTCTTGAGGAAGAGCTTTGCCGCCCTTTGGGTCCTGCCCGGCTCAAATCCGAATTAGTCCTATACCAAATGTATGGGGATACCGTATGGTCTAGACAAAAAAAAAATGGTATTAATGTTAGTGAAATAGTTGCAATAAAAAAAATTAAATCTTTGGTAAGATACATTCACAATCCATATCATAAATGTGAATGGAAGTGGCTATGTCAAACAAGTCGATTAAACTGTGGTTTTTACCATTCTAGCTTTTGAAGAGATTTTTCACGTAAAAAAAAATATTTGATATTCTTATTCCTTTATTATTTTTATTTATTAGAATTGTTAACTACTAAATGAATTAAAGTGATAAGTTTAGAATTCTAATAAATAAAAGTTATTTTCTTTAAAAGTAAATGACAACTACTTTAATATTTTAAATACAAAATGATAAAAAATGAATAAAAAATGATAAATGCTTTAATATTTTAAATACAAAATGATAAATTTTAAATCTAAATTAGAATTTTTTTTAAAACTATAAGTTAAATTAGTAGAAATGTAATAAATAAGTCTTCACTTTATCAAATGAAATTAAAAATTTTAGATGTAGACACCTCATTTTGTCCGGGTTGTATTTTTGTAAAAAACTAATAATTTGTAAATTTTGAATTAACATCTAGAAAAATTAGGATTAACATTATTAGGATTATTAGGATTATTTAAATTAGAAATATTTAATAGAAGATAAATAGTAATATAGGTTAGGATTTATTAGATAATTATAAATTAAAATATTTTTAGGATAAGATAATTAGATTTTTTAGGATAATTAATATTAAAATTGATAGAATTAGATTAGGATTAACATAAAAATTAAATAGATAAAATATTAAAAATAAAAAGATAATTAATAGAATAGGTTTAGTTGTATTAGGACTCTAACAAGTTTATGACTATAAAAAGAGGTTAAACCCATAACTTAAGGGGGGAGCAGTACAACAATTCTCGGAAAAAATTAGAGGGAAGATTCGGATCAACCAAGGAGGAAAAACAACACAGAAGCTCTCTTTTGTATTCTCGCTGAGTAGTTACGGATTTGGCTGGAAACACAGTACCCACTTGACGAATACGGCGGAAACTAGACTACGAGTGGTATCCTCTAGGCGTGTCTTCGTTAGTTCCGATTCAGCCATTGTTTTGAAAAGTCCACTGCCACATCAATTCGTTCTGCCCAATCTTAGATCCACGCCTATTGTCTTCAAAGCCAAAGGAATCGATCTTTGTAAGCTGGTACGTCAATCATCAAGGTAGGAATTCTTACATTTCTTAATTTTTTGTTTTCATGTGATAGTTCTTAATATATGGAAGTGTTTTTTAATGATTGTCAGATTCCTTTTCTTTAGGTGATGCAGAAATATAATATAAAAAAAAGAGAAAGATGATTAAAGTATAAAATATATATATAAAGATACGTAAGAGTAGTGAATTAAAAATAGAAAATAAAGTGAATAAATATAAGAGAATAAATTTATTAAGATAGATGATTAATTGATAAATAATGGTGTAATAAACATTAAGGATGAGGTATACCTTTCTGATGATGGAATCTTCAAGGTGATTACGAATGAGTAACACTCGAGGAATTCCTAGGTGAGAGGATCCTTTTAAATTTATCCAGAATGATGGAAGATTTAAAAGGTATTTTCAAAAGTAAAGGTTGACGCTTTATTCTCCAATACCAAAAAAATAAAATAAAAATAAAAAATAATAATCATAAAAATGTAAAAATAATGGTAAAATAATCGTATAAGACAATTAAAAATAATAATAAATAAATTACTAATTAATTCCGATGATGGAATCTTCGAGGCGATTGCGAATGAGTAACACTCGAAGAATTCTTAAGTGAGAAGATCTTTCTAGGTTTATTCAGAACGATGGAAGACTTAGAAGGCATTTTCAAAATAAACGAATAATAAATAAAGATAAAAACATAATAAATAATAAAATTTATATTCTAATAAAGATAAAATAATAAATAATAAAATAATAATTCCGATGATGGAATCCTTAAGGCGATTGCGAATGAGTAACACTTGAGGAATTCCTAAGTGAGAGGATCCTTCTAAGTTTATCCAGAATGATGGAAAATTTAGAAGATATTTTCAAAATTAAATGCCAAAATCCATAAAAATATTAATAAATAATATATAAAAAATAATAATATTTAAAACAAATAAATAAAAATAATAAAAATAATTAAATAAAAAAATATAAATTAAGGAATAATAAAATTCTAAAATACATCCGACGATGGAGCCTCTTCAAGGGAGTCGAATGCTACCCCTTGAATACTCTTGAGGTGAGAAGAGTCTTTTTAGAGTTCATTCAGAATGATGGAGGATTCTTAAAAGAATTTTCAATATTTAAACAATAATATGAAATATTAAAAGACCACATAATTAAGACTAAGTTAAAATAACACAAGATTAAAATGGTACCAATATTGGGCGTTGTAGGGGTGCTATAACCTTCCCTACACGTAAATGAACTCCCGAACCCAAAACTTAAAATGTAGACCAGTACTTAGAGTCATTTAGGTGGCCAATCACATCTAGGTTAAAAAAGATTGGTGGCAACTTCTTTTCGTTAATGTCTAACGACCTAGCCCTAGGAAACGTTATGACATTAGAAGTAAACTAGAATTTTTTTTAAAAAATGATATGGTTAATTAGATTAGAAATCTAATATATAAACCCTTTAACTTTATCAAATGAAATCAAAAGTTTAATACATAAATTAAAATAATAAATAAATAAATAAATGTGAAACAAAACCGGTTCAGAACTGGAACCTTGTTCTAGTTCCATGGATTGGTTAGGTTCCACTTCCACCTCAACTCTAAAAAATTTGAAACTGAAACCAGTTTGTTAAGAAATCGATTTTAACTGGTTATATTTGTTTATGGGTCAAAACCGATTTAATTCGATTCGAAATCGGACCAGTTTGAGCCATTAACGTGCCAACTCCCACCTATCACTTATTTTTTGCCCTTTTTCATATTGTAGATTTGATTATTTGGATTTTTCATTTTTCAAGTGTCTAGAAAATTTCTAGACCAAGTTTCAAAATTAAGACTTTGTTTGGTAGATTGGAAAGTGTTGTTGCACAAAACAACAATGATTGATTGCTGACATCGATATTGTCTTCTTTCTCCACGTGTCTCCAGAAAAGTTCTGCAAATTAGAAAAAGTTAGAGGGCGCAGGGGTTTTTCCCTGTGCGCGCACTCCGATGCTTAAGTCAGACAGGATTTTGACAGGATTTCAGTAGGCAAATAGAGCTTAGAGTTAAAAATAATACCTGTGACCTATTTATAGAAGTGATTTTGCGCGTAATTACCTTTAAAACCCACAGCTTAAATAATAACTCAGTGGATCTTTTATGGGCCTTCTAAGTCCTCTTTCCTCTTGGGCTTAAGTTATCATTCGGCCTCTTGCAGAAAGAGTCTGCCACGTGGAAACTTGTCGCTAAAATTTGTCATGTGCGTGCCTGTGCTCGCCGAATTGAGGACATGGTTGTCGCCCATTCCTTGTACTCTGTCGCCAGAGATCTTTCAGGCGACAGGTTGGGCTCTGCCCATTCCGTGTACTCAATCACCAGGGAACTTTTGGGCAATAGGCAGGGCTGTAGCCCACTTCTTGTATTCTGCCGCTAGAGATCACTACCTACGGCCAAATATGTGACTGGTCGTCGCCTCAGCTTTTTCTTTCTCTTCTTTTGTCTTTCCATTTTTTGCGGGACAATACCTTTTATTTTTACAGTATTTAGCGTACCTTTACACCACATAGCTCTCCAAGTTCTTCTTTGAAACAGTGTTGTCATTCCTGTTCAAAGATGGACTTTTTTCTCGAGCGTTGTGCTTGGTGATGTACAGAGTTGCCTAATCTTTTTTCGCTTTGGCCACCCAAAATGGCTTGCCCATAGAGTTCTCTCTCTTAGGCGAGTTCCTATATCGGTTGACAAGGGCTTGCTTGCTTGGGTCTTAGGATGGCTGTATTCTTACTCATCATTCACAACCGTACTCGCGTTGTGGCCACTAACTCGTCTGACCTTTTGTGCCCTGCCTGGTTTTTGCCACTCGTCTATGTTCTTACGCATCTGGGCGAACACGAGCAGGCATTTAGAGTGCTAGCATGTTCCCTGAGGTCTTTGGTTGGGGCTTGCCCAATAGAGCTCCCCTGGATTTACGTTCACTCGTTTCGAGCCCTTCGTTCAATTTTTCCCTTTCCTGGGCGAGCTCATCTAGCATTGTGCACACACCTCTGCCAGACCCTTCGGCCTGTTCCTTACTTGCCCATCTAGATTGTTTCTTGTGCCTTGACACGTGCTTTACCAAGCGAGCCTTGTTGCGGAGGCTGGGCTGTGGTGTTGGTCATGCAATCGCCACATGCCACTTAATCGTCGAAAGTGTCTGCTACAGTGGTCTTGTATTCGTCACATGACACTGCATACCTCAGCATTGCTTCACACCTTGTGTGCAAAAGGCTGGGCTCACGAGGGTCATTCGCTCACCTAGAATGCTTGCCGTGTGACTTTTTCTCGCCTGTATGACTGTTGCATAGGACGAACTGTTTTATCGTAATATGACCTATCGAATGTACTCACCATTACCTTTTACTTACTGGGCCAGCATGGAACTTGGGATCAATGCTCTTGTATTTGCGCTACCGCCTTGCGTACGACGAATTGACCTGTCGTTGCAGGAGCCCTTCTGTCGCGGTGGTGCCTGTCGTACATTAGCTATTTTTTCGATCTTTTACTCTTCAAGTCGTGCTCGTCATCATCTCTTTACTACCCAAGACTGCCGCGTATGTGCGGTGTTCATCCTTATGGCCTACTCATTCGCCAAAACTCGTGTCACGTTAACTGTGCTTACCTGTTTTGGCTGTCGATAGGCGAGCCATAATCTCTAATTGAAGGCATGCGATGCAACATGCTTGCCATATTCACGCCTGTGTGTGCTCTTTGTGCGGTACCTTACCTCCCTTGCATGCGTGAGTGGCTATCTCTCGCCAAAGGGTCCTGCCACATGGTCTTGCTCGCCCACATTCCGCTCCTAGAGCGAGCAAACGTAACAATCCTTTGCTCGCCATCGCCAAACAAGCATTTCTAGTTAGGCTTTGTTTGCACAGATCAGTTGTTCTACCGGGGCACCTGTTGCGCGTATTTAAAATTCCACCCACACCAAAGTGGAGTTGGATAAGAACATCATAGCAAAAGCTTTTCTAGTAATTCTTGGTTCGAGCTTTGCCTATAGAGTTTTAGGCCCTGTTACTCAAGTTGGTTAGGAGTGCGGGCCCATCGACCCAAGGTGATAAAAAATACAACCTCATCGACCCAAGATGGTGAGGATTATGGGCCTCGTCGGCTCGAGATGGCCGAAAGTGTGAGCCACGTCATTTAAGGTAGCTAGAAGTGTAAACCCTGACAGCCTAAGGTGGTCGAAAGCATGGGCCCTTGTCGGCCCATGGTAGTAGGGAGTGTGAAGCCCATCGACCCATAGTATTCGAATGCATGAGCCTTATTGACCCGAGGTAGTCAGGAGAGCGGTTCGAAGTGTAAGAGCCATAATGTTGTAACATTTTGTAGGAATACTTCAAATATAATTGAAGCCAATTAGCATCACAACAAATCTGTGTTGCTTGATGGCTTGTTACTTGTTAGTTGCGTTGGACAGCCCATGTTCGAGTCGAGTGCTGTGCAAATATTTTTGCATTATTTGCGCTTAATCACAAAATTATTTGCGCACGAAAGAAATCGAACACGCAACCTTCTGATCTGGAGTCAAACGCGCTACCATTGCGCCACGGATCCACTTTGATGGTATGTTGGTATCGAGTATATTTTAGTAATCGCTCTGCTGCACATGCAAGGATAGATGATGCGCCGACAGGCTTTGTGCGAAAGGCTGTGTGAGGCTTTGTGCGACAGGCTATGTGAGGCTTGTGCGACAGCCTTGTGACGACAGGCTATGTGACGACAGCCTTGTGACGACAGGCTATGTGACGACAAGCTATGTGACGACAGGCCATGTGCGAGAGCTTGTGACGACAGGCTTGTGACGACAGGCTTGTGACGACAGCCTTTTGACGACAGGCCTTGTGACGACAGGTTTGTAACGACAGGCTTGTGACGACAGCCTTGTGACGACAGGCTATGTGACGACAGGCTATGTGACGACAGGCTTTTGATGACGGCCTTGTGACGACAGGCCTTGTGACGACAGGCTTGTGTGAGAGCTTGTGACGACAGGCTTGTGACGATAGGTTTGTGACGACAGCCTTTATGACGACAGGCTTGTGATGACAGCCTTTTGACGACAGGCCTTGTGACAACAGGCTTGTGACGACAGGCTTGTGACGACATGCTATATGACGACAGGCTATGTGACGACAGGCCTTGTGACGATAGGCTTGTGCGAGAGCTTGTGACGACAGGCTTGTGACGACAGCCTTTTGAGGACAGGTCTTGTGCGAGAGCTTGTGACGGCAGCCTTTTGACGACAGGCTTGTGCGAGAGGCTTATGACGACAAGCTTGTGACGACAGGTTAGCCACTCTCTCGCCCAATGCTATCTCGTGCGGAAGCCACTCTCTCGTCTAATTGCTTTTTCGTGTGAGCCTCCTTCTAGCTTGTGACAGAGTGTCTATCGCATGTATGTAGGCGAGTGAATCGCTCTGTCGCGTGAAACCTTCCGTGCGATAGTAGTCTGTCGCGTCTTTTCCACATCCTTTCACAGGCTTTTATATTTGGCTTTTTGCTCAATTTCCCACAGACGGCGCCAATTGTTGTTGCACAAAACAACAATGATTGATTTCTGACGTCGATATTGTCTTCTTTCTCCATATGTCTCCAGAAAAGTTCTGCCAAATAGGAAAAGTCAGAGGGCGCAAGTGTTTTTCCCTGCGCACGCACTCCGATGCTTAAATTAGACAGGATTTTGACAGGGTTTCAGTAGGCAAATAGAGCTTAGAGTTAAAAATAATACCTGTGACCTATTTTATAGGAGTGATTTTGCGCGTAATTACCTTTAAGACCCACAACTTAAATAATAACTCAGTGGATCTTTTATGGGCCTTCTAAGTCCTCTTTCCTCTTGGGCTTAAGTTATCATTCGGCCTAATTGTCTTCAGCTTGACTTATAGAAAAACCCAGTAATAATTGACCTAGTCCACATCAGAAAGAAAAATGAAAATATAGAAAATTGAAAGGAGAGAAAAAATAAAAAAATGGAAAACACTTTTTTTCCATTGATATGCTTAGTAGAAAATATTGAAGATGTGAAATCAAATAAAATTTTATTTGCATTCATTGCTTGCTAAAGTTGAAAAATAGAGAAAAAATTATATTGATATAACATTAATTAGTTAAGATAACAAAATAAAATTAAAAAATAAAAGATAATTGTGTAAATATATATGTAATTCACATCTCTCATTTTTTTAAACTAAATTTTTCGATTTAAAATGATTTCTTTTTGTTACAAGGTTAATATGAAAGAATTTGAGATAGGTGTGAGATTGGTTAAAATCAAAATTAAATTTTATAATATGTCATAATTTTTTTAATCATTATGTAACGAGGATTGAGAGCCTTTATTTATTTATTTTGTTCAATTTTTTTTTGGTCGTTATTTTTTTGTTCATTGAGCCTTTATTTATATTTAAGGGAAATAAATTATTTGAATTATTAACAATGAAATAAGATAACATCTTTCTTATCTTCCTACGCTTTTTACTAAAAATCCATTTTCTTCACCCACCGCAACTTCTATCCAAAAGTCCCATCCTAACTCAGTGAGCTTAGTTTTGGTAAAAAACTTGGACAAGATATATTCTTAATTTCTTTGTCAGATTCACGTTAAAATGATGTGCAAGAGGTCAATGGTTACTCAATGAAGAAATTTGCCTAGTGTCACCGACAGATTTGTTACTGATACTATTTAGCCTTTTTTTTTTTTTACTTGCATTAACAATTAACATGTGTGTGATGGGTTTATAAAGAATTTCATGCTAACCCAAATCAACGCGTTTTAGTATTAGTAATATATTTTTTTTCTGAACAAAAAAAGCAGTCTGCTTGCAATGTGTGTGATTGTGTGACTAAAGCTTTGCTTGCTTGCATGCGTGTGTGTTTAAGCATATCTGTGTGCGTTTTTACTGTCCTACATCGTTTGCTTTGTGGTGTGTGAGTGTGTTTATAAGTGGTGTTAGTAATGTGTTTTTTTCTTGAAAAAAAAAACAATTAACATGTGGCAGATTAAATGAAAAGAAAAGAAAGTTTGGGAGCATTGAGGAAGAAAAATGTCATACTACATTTTTTCCTTAGGCCCAAAGTGAAGGACTCCTGTAAAGGCCCAAGATCATATGATAGGGTTTGATGGCTCAATAAAGGCTCACAGTCCGCTTAAAGGTGGGCAAGTATTTTCAAATACAACTAAAACGATAGCTTATATAAAGAGATGAAGTACAAAAATCTCATATTACAATTTACATTCGATCATATCTATTTACATTTTTTTAACTTAAGGATTTTATTGACTTAAACATCAGAGAGTGCTTTAAAATACAATTTTAATGCTCCCTTGACCTTTTCTGTTCTTAACAGATTTGATATTTCGATTTTAGTAACTTACTGTCATTAACATAGATCAATAAAAAAAATCATAAAAAAATAGAAAATGATAAAATAAATAGTCAATTCTAATTTTTATGATGGCAAACTAAAAGTATTTACAATCTATCAAAATTTTCTTTTATAAATTTTTCCTTTTACGGTATCCATCTTCATGCGGTAGAGGATGATTATACTTGTTATTCTTAAAGTATTAATCATTTTGTAATATTTGAATTCGATTAATTATCCAAATACTTTAATTTTTATTACTTGATTTTCATTCATTTAATATAAGAAATATCTATTAATTATTCGGATCGTTAAATATTCGTTTATTTAGCCAAAGTTTTATTTTTAAATTTAAAATAAATTTTAATACATATTATTAAATAACTAAATTAATAAATTTAAATTAAATTGGAAAAATAAATTAAAATAAAAAATTATAATTAAAACAAGTAATAAAACGATTTAATTAAATATTATATTTCTCGAGAAATAAGGAGAACCATAACTGAACAAGAAGAAAAAGGAGTGGAGATGCGGGGTATCGATCCCCATACCTCTCGCATGCTAAGCGAGCGCTCTACCATCTGAGCTACATCCCCAGTTGGGAAATGTAACCCTAATAAATTACTTGTTATTATAACATTTTTTTAAACCAAATTAAATTCAGTGAAGTTGGGGATTTATTTTTCCTTTCCTTTCAGTCAAAAAATATCCTGAACTCTAATAAAATTTCTGTATCTTAAATTCTTAATCCATAAAGTAGAGAGTAAATATGGGGATTAAGTCTGATTAGTAATAGCCAAAAGATACTCGAAAGCATAATATTTTAGTTTATCCTTCAAGTTCCATCGTAACCAGAGGAAAAAAGGTTTGAGCAAACGTTAGAAATCATGAGAGGCATTATTAATTTAAAGATGTCTCCGAGAGAGAGGAATAGCGATGTCTCCAGTGAGGAGAAGATCAGCGGTGAGTCCCAACTGCAACTCGGAGTCAATGTCCCTTGCCAAGCTTATCAAATGCTTTATGCCACCTTCACCGCCACGTCCAGCATCGTCGTGTCGCTAGCCTTCAGTGACCGCTGGTCTGGTATTGTCCTTGATGCAATCACTCTATCCCGAATACAAATAACCAATAACTAAAACAAATGCCACATGATTTTTTCCAAAGTCTAAATTGGAATATTATTTATGATCCAAGGAATATTCACTAGAAAGATTCTTTGCAAGCACAATTTCCAAATGCCTTCTTAAGTTCTCCAAACTCGAAAGAAAAGGGGGAAAACCAGAAGAAAGGGTTCCTGGTCCTGCTGAAAAAGCAGGGCATATCTCCATTATGCATAATTTTTTTTCTTTTTCCCAGTTCATTTTAAACCCCAATCAGTAAACATGTTAAGAAATTATTGGTGTTCATGTAATAAAAAAAATATGATAAGCTTCCATTGATTCATGGAAGATTCCAGTGGTCTCCTAAACAAAATAATCTGAAAACAACTTTTAGATCCAAGATAAAATGTTTTAATGATATGCCAAATAAAATTAATTATATGAGTATAAACAACATCCTAATATATAATAACACAATTGGTGTTAGTGAGATTAATAGAGGAAGAGCGGGGTTTGGTTCATCTATAGTAGACGAGATAGTAACATTTGTCTTATATATTATTACGTTGTTTTTATGCATCCATTTCTTTTTCATTTGACACACAATTATGAAAGATTTTTATTACTCGATCATTTTAATAAATAAACTTGGATTTAAAGTTATAGTCATACATCAACTCAAAACAAATATATATTTTCTCAAGAAATTCTTGTGTAGATGACATTTCAAACACCGGCATGAAACTATTGGCGTTTATGTAATTAATAAATTACAATGAACTTTTATAAATTCATGGCAACATTCAAGATGTATTCTTTATAAAAACTTAAACTAGTCATTGTCTACACTTAGAACTTAAACTAGTCATTGTCTACACTTAGTACTAGGGTATTCTGATGTCCGAATAGGGATAGTCTACTTCTCTAATGTATTTTTTACACGAATCCAAAATTTTAGGCAAAGTATAGTCGACTACCCTTGAAGAAATTTTAAACAAAAGTTACGCTTTGTATAAGTAGTTGACTGCCTCTCTTAGGCAATTAACTGCCCTAGTACTAAAAATCAACAACTTTTTTATACATGAGCAGTTGACTGTCTCATATAAGCTTTTCTTAATCGATTTAATTCGATTTTATTAATCTGAAACTTTTTTAAAACATTAATTTCTTAAATTCATTGATTTAGACTTAGTTTAGATGGATAGTGAGATTGATTTTGGTGAGATTAAAAATAATAAAAAAAAGTTTAAAGATATATATTTTTTAATAAAATAATAAAAAAGTAAGGATAGGAGGATAATTTACTCTCTTGAAATTTTGTCATTTAGTGCTTGACTTTGAAACAAAGCCTTAAACAAATCTTCATTCACTATTAAAATTATCTAACATAACCAGGGTGAATTAGCCAAGATGAGGGCACCACGAGAATGGATGGAGGAGAATGTCACTGAATGCACTCTAAAAGGGAGTAAGCATGGTGGTTCAATTCCAAATCAGAATGAAAATGATTCAATTCTAAATCAAATGTACAAAAAAAGGTCGTTTGGACATATAATCATGACACACCAATAAATCAATTTTATGAAAAAAAGATAATGATCATGTGACACATGCATACATTGCACGTTGAGAAAATTAATTAGCAAGATTTAAGTTGATATATATATTTTTTTATTCAATAAGTTGATAGTTTTTCTGTTATTGTAATAAACGTCTTTCTCTTAGCACTTATGTTTCACTTTTTTTCCCTATATGTTTCCTATCTCAGAATATCTGATCTTCTTGATGAGATCAAGAGCCATTTCTAAATTCCATGTATAATGTTTCATTGTACTAACTCTTCTGATGTTTTATTTGAGTATTTTACGCACCAAAAAAATATGCATATATGTCCAATAAACTTACGGTTTATTTGGAAATTTAACCTTAAACTAGTACTATTATAGCTGTCTTAGCACAACTAAACTAGTTAGTACTAATGCAAGGTCAACTTGGAGGTTTTATAAATTGAAGGATTATATAAAATAGTTAATCATCATCAGATCTTTTTATTTAAAACGAAACACATAATCATAAATTTTAAAAAATCAATTATATATTAATTATGAAAATAATTCATGAGCACATTGAAATAAACATTTATCATTTAATTATCACATGTGATATTGTGATAAATGCTTAATTTTTTCTAATAATATGATTACGATACTTAATTTGAATAAAAAAACAAATGTTGACCTAAAATAAATGTTTTATATAATATTTTTCTATCACATAGGTAGGCATTGACCTAATTAAGCTGGGGTTTTTTTTTTTGGTAGTTCAAAGAAAGTATACCTTTGATCTTCCTCCATACCATCCGTAAAAGTACAAAATTCTAGGGAAAAAGAAAAAAAAAAGCTCGGTTGGATTAATCTCAAAGTCAGCTCAACCATTAGGGAGTACTGACCATCATGCTTGAATATCAAATAAGTTTCAAGAACATTAGAATTATGAGAATAAACATACATAGTATAAAACAAGAAGACAAGTTTATTTATGATATTAACAAAATGATTTTGCATTCCACATTTACATGCAAATAAACATGGGAAAAGGAAAGCAGAAAATATATATGTATGACAAGAACAGAAGACTTCTTGATTTGTTCTTGAACTTATTAAATTAGCTGAATGAAGTTAAAAGCTAGAAAGGAATTGCATTTGCTTGAGAAGAGGAGCTAGGGTTTCCATTAGCTTTTCACAAGGATGGTTGTGAACTCCTTCATATGTCGTCACCACAATGCTGGTGTCTTTGGAGAGCCTTTGAACCTGTTTCTTCACATTGCATGTGTGATGCGTGCACCGGTAATAACTTCTAATTTAAGTTATTAACCAATATAGAAAAGAAAGAGAATCATTTAATAAATTTCTAAAATAGCATACAAATTTAATAAATAAAAGAATTTAGAAAGGCTTTGGAATTAAAGCATATATATGCTCCATTTTCTTGTATTAAGAGAATATTGAATATTATTTCATTAACGAGTTGGGATTGAGAGAGTTGCTAAAATCTAGAAGTACAGGAATACTATATATGATGCATAATAATATTAATTTACTAAATGAATATAAACTATATATATATATATATATATATATATATATATATATTCTAAGCCTAATTTATCCTTTGGCTAGCTAGCAGTTAGGAGTTAGGATTTTTCTACCCATTATTTCGCTTCAGTTAAAAATTGGATATTAAGTATAACTTCAAATACTTCTTTATCTTAATTACTGGAAATTGTAGAAAATAAAACAGTGTAAAATTTGATATATATACATACATATATATATATATATATATGTATGTATGTATGTATGTATATGTGTAGTTGGGGGGGGGGGGGGGTGGGGAGGAGGGGTAAGCCATAAGAGAGAAAAATGTTATTGTGTACGAAAAGAAAATAAGAAAGATAAGTATTTTTTATTATTATTCACAAAATCAAATCATTTCGAGTTATAAGATTAGTGAAAAAAATATGAGTTAAAAGTTTATATTTACAAAATTATCTTTCATATCTAAAATTTTACGTTAATATCTTAACTTATTAATAGTAAAATAATATACTTATCACTTCTTTATTTTTTTTCATTATTTTACTTTATCAAGCAATGTATAAAAAGAAAATTATATTTTCTTTAAACATTTCCATGTTTACTAATGTTAGCTTTAAATTGACATATATATTTTGAAATGACAAAAACTTAAGTAAGCCTTAATGCTTTAATCCATATTGTAAATTTGCCTTATCACACATGATTTTCTCAATACATTTCAAGTGATCATATCAAACATTAAGACCATGATTAAATGATGCATACTCTTATTGGTCTTAATACTTTGTAAATATTTTGAATATTTTAGAAAATCACTTGATGAATTTTTAGACCATGTTTTCATCAAAGAAAGTCAAGAAAAACTCCCACAAAAGTGCCAATATGTTTTGGGTTGGATTAGGATCAAAGGTCACATCATTTCTAACCCAAAAGTGCAGGAAAATGGCTTTCTGGAGGCATGAGATCGATCCCCTAGTGGCAGTAAGCTTTTTGGTGGAAGAAAAGGTTCCTCAGCCCAGAAAAATCAGTTCTGGAAAGAAGGGATCGATCCCCTAAAGGCAGAATGGCTCCCAACGGCTAGAAAAGGTCCCTCAGCCCAGAAGATTCAGATCTGGAATGAAGGGATCGATCCCCTATGGAAAGGGATCGATCCCTTTGCCCGAAAATAGCCTATAACGGCTAGTTTTGTGAGATACAACGGTCATATTCGATTTTGGCTCCACCCAACGTTCACAAACCATCCAAGGGACTATAAATAGAGGCTTAGAAGCTAAAGAAAGAAAGAGGAACAACCAAGCAACATCTTTCATCATCTTATTCATCTTCCTCAAGCCTCAACATCAATTCAAGAGATAAAGAGTCTTCATCTTCTATCATTCATCTATTTCTTGTATTGCTTAGCACAAACTTTGTATAGGCTTTTCATTGTGCTTAATTTCTGTAATCACTTGCCTATCTAGAGGCCTTCTTTGATTACTTCATTTGTAAACTCATTTCATTCCTTGTAAAGAGGAGGTTTCTCTTGAGCCTTGAAAAAGAGCGAGGTTTCTCTTGAGCCTTGAAAAGAGGGAGTGTAACAAATTCAAAGATAGTGAATTTGGGAAAATCCTTGGGAGCGTCTCAAGGTAGAGGACGTAGGCAAGGTTGCCAAACCTCTGTAAATCGCTTGCGTACATTTCTCTTCCCTACTCTCTTTACTTAATTGCAATTATATTTGTGTTAATTGTTTTGAATTTATATTGCATAATTGAGTAGCCTAGAGAACTTAGAAAATATCAATATAAGCTAGAGAATTTAGAGAAACCGAAAAACGAACATAAGGTTAGCTAAAAACCGATTCACATCCCCTCTCGGTATAGCCTATAAGAGCCAACAATTGGTATCAGAGCTTGGGCTCGAGATTGAATTAGACTAACCTCTATCGAGCAAAACGATCATAAATGGCTCACTTAAATGTAGGCACACCCCTAGGAGAAGAGGGACAATCATTAGTTAGACCTCTACTCTTCAATGGTGAAAATTATTCATATTGGAAAACTAGGATGATGTTATTTGTACAATCCAATGATTATGAAGTGTGGAGAATTATTGTGAATGGTCCTAGAATTCCTATGAAGAAAGTAGATGGAAAGGATGTCCCTAAGAGTGAGGATGAGTGGGACACAAATGACATGAGAGTGGCACAATTGAATGCCAAGGCCATGCACACTCTCTTTTGTGCATTAGGTCCCAATGAATATAACAGAGTGTTCCTATGTGAAAATGCTAAGCAAATATGGGACAAATTGGCCATCACACATGAAGGGACCAATCAAGTGAAAGAAACCAAAGTAGGTATGCTCACACATGATTATGAGCTTTTTAGAATGAAAGAAAATGAGTCCATTAGCGAAATGTTCACTAGGTTTAATGATATAATTAATGGACTTAAGGCATTAGGCAAGAGCTATTCCAATCTAGAAATGGTTAAGAAAATTTTGAATAGCTTGCCTAAGTCTTGGGAGGCAAAGGTAACCGCAATAGAAGAGTCTAAAGATCCAAATACCTTGTCTCTAGATGAACTTATGGGCTCCCTACTTACATATGAGATGAAATTGAAAAGAAATGAAGTGCCTTCAAAGAAAGTAGGGGTAGCACTTAAGTCTTCCACTCATGAGGCCATTAAAGATGATAGTGATGAGAGTGGAAATGAGGAAGAAAAGGAAATGGCAATGTTTGCCAAAAGATTTAATAGATTTATGAGAATGAAAGAGAGAGAGTAATAGGAGACATCATAGGGGAGAGTCAAGTAGAAGAGAAAAAGATCACTTAGTGTGTTATGAATGTAATGAACCGGGTCACACTAAGTTAGATTGCCCCCTACTTAGGAAGGAAAAGGATAGGAAGCCTAGGAAGAAAGTATTTGTGGCTACATGGAGCGATAGTGATAGCTCCGATGATGAAAACATAGATGATGAGGTAGCCTACACATGCTTTATGGCTATTAGTGATGATGAGGCTAGTTGTAGTTCTAGTGAAGATGATGATTATACATTTGATGAACTACAAAATGCTTTTAATGATTTAGCAAATGAATTTCAATGCATGAATTCTAAATATAAGAAAATCATTGCTAAATTGAAAATAGAAAATGAAACCTTGACAAATGCTAAGCTAGAATTTGAAAAGAAATTAGAAGAAGCTAACTTAGAGATAAATGAGTTGAATAAAAAGAACTTAAACTTACATAACTCATTTACTAGGTTTTATATGGGTCAACAAAAGCTAGATCATATGTTAGAGACCCAAAGAGCTTTTTTTGACAAAGATGGGCTAGGATATAATGAAATACATAAAGAAACTCATCTTAGGAATTTCTTAGTGAGCAAAAATACTATGCATGATACATCTCTCACATGCTCACTATGTAATAGGATAGGCCACTCCTCACAAGCATGCACATATAGAAAAACTACATTTAGAGGAAGAGTTGTTAGAAAAATGTGGGTGCCAAAGTATGCAATAAATAATGATGATTTGTGCTTGAAATGGATCCCAAAAGGATCAAAAATTATTTGCACTAACTTTCAAGGACCCAAGAAAATTTGGGTACCAAAGCATGCTTGAATGTATTTGTTGTAGGAGTGTTAGAGCATGGGAATACAATGGAACAATGGAATTTAAATGCTCAACACATCCTCATGGAGTTTGCTTGTACTAATGAGAAAAAGGAAAAGCTTGAGGATCCATCCTTCGCAAGGTCACAACAATTCTTCAAAGAATGGCACAAGGTGGATTCAACTATTCAAGGCAAAGCATTCTCTAGCAAAGGAGTTTTGTAAGCTTAAATCCTATCTCTTCAAAACTCATATATATTAAAATTATTTGTTTGATTTAATGAGACACTTAGTTGATGATTATTGATGCATTGTGAGTTGAATGAATAAAGAAAAGGCATGATAAATGATTATTGAGTGTTTGATGGACAATTCTTGATAGATGAATGAAAGGCATGATTTATGATTTTGAAATGATTTTTGGATTTCTGTAGTTTGAGCAAGTTTGATATGCTTAGATAATATATTTAGTTGCTCAAAAACTGATAAATGTGTCATACATGCAAAATACCATGTCATGAGCTTTAATAAAGAGTTTGCATGTTGGAAATTATGGCATGTTGTTCACATAATATATGTTTTGATGATATATGTGCTTAAAATCTATGTGAACAAGTTTGTTTTGACATATTTATGTAATCTAATGCATTGGTTTGGTCAAAATATGCTTAAAACTTAAAATGACCCCCTTTGAGGCCAAAAATGCATTTTATTGTGTAAATTCTTCCAAAATTGCAAAATCTTTTGTAAAATGGTTTTTCATTCAGATTTTTCATTCATACAAGTCCAAAATCATGTTTTACAAATGTTTAAACCCTTACTTGGACTTAAATTACTCAAAAACGAAGTTTTGGTACCTTACAAGTCCAATTTTCTGTCAAAACATCTGCAGAATCTGCAGAAACAGGATGAGGGATCGATCCCTCAACTTACAGGATCGATCCCCAAGGTAGAAATGAAGAAATCTGCAATTCTGGGTATAAGGGATCGATCCCCTTACCAAAGGGATCGATCCTTATAGGCATAAAGTGTCTATTTCTGGGTTTTTAAGCCTAAGTTGAGAAGTTTTCTTAATTCTCTTAATACTTTCTTTCTTCTCAACTTAAAATTCATTGTTTTAACTTCTTTTTAATGAACTTTAAAATATGAAAAATCATTTTTCATTGATATCATGCCTCAACTTCATCAATTAATATCATTTCCAACAAATGGTATCACTTTCAACAATCTATATCATTTTTCTTAAGCTCACAAGTGCACAATCATTTTTCTTGTTGAAAAACATTCATGAATCTTGAAATAATCTTGAAATATATTTTCAATGAATGCTTAAACATAATTTTGAGATTTATTTCAAGAATTTATGGATATATTTGAGAATTTGATGAACTTGTGCATAATGAGTGTTTTTCATATCTTTTGTTCATCTTAGTCAAGCATGCTTATAGGACTATGTGTATTGGCTTAACTTATCAATTTCACACTAGGTTTCATGATAATTTTACATCTAGTGGATTGATTCCAAATGTAAATTCAACAATTGGTAATAGTCATTGGCCTATAATTTGTGATGGTAAATGAATCCTCAATGTTCAAATGCATGAAACTTTATCATCCTTGTACTTAAAGAACTAAGGTCTTAATGACAACACCAACATTCAAAGATAAATGCAAACTTGAACAAATTTAATATCCATGCATTTATTATTTGAATATTTCCTTGCTCATAATTAGTTAAGGACTTGAATTAGAAAATGAGCATAGGATTTGTGTGCTTGAAACCATGGAAGAAAATGTGTTTGCTTGAATTCCTTGATGTTTTGAATCTTCCATATGGTATGAATTTGTGAATATGAATATGGATTAATATTTTATGATTGTGTACAAATGTTTAATTGATCCATATGCATATTTGATGATATGTGTTGTGTTCTTGCATATTTAGAATGAGTCTTTTCTTGACATGAACACACTACACATAAATATTGGATTCATGCAAAATGCTTAAGTCAACCATTAGTAACAATTGGTATTTAGATTGAAATAATAATTAGTATCATTGGAAACCATATTTTCAATAATTGGTAAGCCAAAACTAAATTGCTAATTGATTTGAGCTTTAAATTGACAACACTTCTCATGCTCCTTAGATTGAAATGACAAATAGAGAAGAATTCTCTTAGGATACTTTTGCATGAAACTCTTGTGTGCTAGAATTTGTAGTTAATTGCTATATGTTTTGAATCTATGCACACTCTTGCTTGAACATGATTTATGAGCACATGCATATGATATGTTATCTAATTTTAGCTCATAATCATGATGTATTGTCATGCACCTTAGTTGGACCTTAGAGAACAATTGATATACTTAGGTGCTTGCTTAACTTTTTACCAATTGGAACCTTCTTGCAAAATTACTTATCAACAATTGGTATCCAAATTATTTATAAACAATTGGTATAGGATCATAAGTCATATTCATTGCATGAATATTTCATACTCTTTGAGAATATTGACTTATTTATTTGTGCTATAAGTCCCATGTACTAACATGTTTATTGTTGGATGGAGCATTTTTATTTATTCTCACATAGCCATGATTTTAGGGGGAGCATATTTTTTAGTATTTTTCCTTCTTTTTGCTATGACAAAAAGGGGGAGAGATAGATAAAGGGAGAGATAGATATAGGGAGAGATATTAAGGGGGAGAAATAGTTTGAAAATTCATTTTCAAAACCCATGCTTATATTAAGGGAGAGTTTTATAAAATCCTGCTTTATTTGAGAGGGAGTATTTTATCAAAGAATTTTCAAAGCAAATTTACATTAAGTTTTGTCATATCAAAAAGGGGGAGATTGTTAGCTTTAAATTGACATATATATTTTGAAATGACAAAAACTTAAGTAAGCCTTAATGCTTTAATCCATATTGTAAATTTGCCTTATCACACATGATTTTCTCAATACATTTCAAGTGATCATATCAAACATTAAGACCATGATTAAATGATGCATACTCTTATTGGTCTTAATACTTTGTAAATATTTTGAATATTTTAGAAAATCACTTGATGAATTTTTAGACCATGTTTTCATCAAAGAAAGTCAAGAAAAACCCCCACAAAAGTGCCAATATGTTTTGGGTTGGATTAGGATCAAAGGTCACATCATTTCTAACCCAAAAGTGCAGGAAAATGGCTTTCTAAAGGCATGGGATCGATCCCCTAAGGGAAGGGATCGATCCCCTAGTGGCAGTAAGCTTTTTGGTGGAAGAAAAGGTCCCTCAGCCCAGAAAAATCAGTTCTGGAAAGAAGGGATCGATCTCCTAAGGGAAGGGATCGATCCCCTAAAGGCAGAATGGCTCCCAACGGCTAGAAAAGGTCCCTCAGCCCAGAAGATTCAGATATGGAATGAAGGGATCGATCCCCTATGGAAAGGGATCGATCCCTTTGCCCGAAAATAGCCTATAACGGCTAGTTTTGTGAGATACAACGATCATATTCGATTTTGGCTCCACCCAACGTTCACAAACCATCCAAGGGACTATAAATAGAGGCTTAGAAGCTAAAGAAAGAAAGAGGAACAACCAAGCAACATCTTTCATCATCTTATTCATCTTCCTCAAGCCTCAACATCAATTCAAGAGATAAAGAGTCTTCATCTTCTATCATTCATCTATTTCTTGTATTGCTTAGCACAAACTTTGTATAGGCTTTTCATTATGCTTAATTTCTGTAATCACTTGCCTATCTAGAGGCCTTCTTTGATTACTTCATTTATAAACTCATTTCATTCCTTGTAAAGGGGAGGTTTCTCTTGAGCCTTGAAAAAGAGGGAGGTTACTCTTTAGCCTAGGAAAAGAGAGAGGTTACTCTTGAGCCTAGAAAAGAGAGAGGTTTCTCTTGAGCCTTGAAAAGAGGGAGTGTAACAAATTCAAGGATAGTGAATTTGGGAAAATCCTTGGGAGCGTCTCAAGGTAGAGGACGTAGGCAAGGTTGCTGAACCTCTATAAATCGCTTGCGTACATTTCTCTTCCCCACTCTCTTTACTTAATTGCAATTATATTTGTGTTAATTGTTTTGAATTTATATTGCATAATTGAGTAGCCTAGAGAACTTAGAAAATATCAATATAGGCTAGAGAATTTAGAGAAACCGAAAAACGAACATAAGGTTAGCTAAAAACCGATTCACCCCCCCCTCTCGGTATAGCCTATAAGAGCCAACAACTAACAAGTACATCAATGGAAAGAAAAAATCCTTTCACTTTTCTTCCTTCTAATTTGTTATCTACTTTACTAAGCAAAGTCTAAAATCATTCTTCTAATAGCTAGGTGATCAACATATTAATACGAACATATATATAATTATGTTTACTGACAATTAATTATTAAGTACTAAGAGGATATATATTTTTGCCTACAAAATATTGATAACTAGTATAGTAGATACCCTATAAATTAATCTCTTTTAAATTAATAATTTTTCTAAATTAATAAAAAGTTACGGTCCGAACTCAAGTCACTATGAAAATTAATAAACTCATCTATCATAATAATTAATAATTTTTATAAAGCTAATGTAAAATTTTAGTCTCAATTGTCATATAAATTAATAATTTGATAAAAATACAAAATTTATTACATAATATTCAAGAACTATAAAACAAACTTCAAGATTTTTTATTTCAAGAACTAAAAGGTATAAAACATACTTTATAAGATATATTTGCAAGGAGATTTCTAAGGAATTTATCAATTAAAATGAAAATTCTACTATACTCCTTTCATCTCAAAATAATTATTTATTGATTTTTGGATTAATTAACATAATTTTATTAAATTTTAATAAAACTAAAAACATGAATTTCAAAAATTTTTAAAATGTGATTAACTTATATTAAAATCATTCTAAAATATGAATTTTTAGGCACCACCGAAACAATGTTAGCTCATATTCTTTGAAAGGCACTCATTCTCATTAATTCAATTATCATTAACTCATATTAACTATGACCGAAATGAATAACTGAGTTATAAAAAAATTAAATATTATCTTGAAAAGAAATAAGAAGACAAACAAACAATCTTGATAAAAGCAATTCTATTTTTAATTTAAAGGGTTTGAAACTAACTTATAAAGCCACTCACGGTTAAAACTAAATTAAATTTTTCAAAAAAAAAACTATAACAAAAAAACCATCAAAGAAGAGAAAAAAATTGATACAATAATTTATCTTAAAAAATAAAAAGCGATAAAATAAAAAAATTGTTAAATTTAGGATTAAAAGGACTTATTTGGTATTTGAAGTCATTTTTTTATTTGTATCTAAAATCTCACTTTTTAGAATCATTTTAATATAATTTAAGGATAATTATTACATACACTGACAGTGGAGTTTTTTTACTCCACAAGCAGTGTTAAGATCGTGACACATGTCTTGTTTTATTTATTTTAATATTTTTATAAGACACATGTCATGATCTTAACGCTGCTTGTGGAGTAAAAAAATTCCACTGTCAATGTATGTAATAATTATCCATAATTTAAACTCTTTTAAAATATATATTTTCAAAAGTTTAAAATATATTAGAATCATACTAAAAAGTGAAATTTTAAGCACCAATGAAAAATTACACATAATCACTTTTAAAAGACATATGATTTGTACAATCTCAAATACCAAATAAATCATTTTTATCCTAAATTTAATAAAAATTTTCTATTTATCACTTTTTTGGATAAATTTTTTATCAAATATTTTCTCTTTTTCTTTGATAGTTTTTTTTAGATTTTCTTGAAAAATTTTAATTTTAATTCGAACATGACTTTAAAAGTTAGTTTCAAACCCTTTAGAGATTGTTTGTTTGTGGCTTGATTTTTCAAACCCTAACCCATCTTTATATTTTTAAAGATAATATTTAATTTTTACTATGTATTTTTATAAGTCAATTATTTATTTTGATTATAATAATTAATATGGGTTAATTAAGTTAATGATAATTGATCTGCTAAGAATAAATATATGATATTAATTGTATGTTTTTCAAATAATATTAAGGTGGTATTATTTTTGTGGCAGCTAAAAAAAATCACTTTTAAGGATAATCCTAATATAAGTTACTCTCTATTTTCAAATTTGAATTCAATATATTATTTTAAAAATAAATATCAAAGTTATGCATTTTTTTTCTTTAACAAAAAGATTTAAAGAAAACCACATCAAATAGGACACAGAGAGTACATATAATTTTACTTTTATTTATTTATTGCTAATTGAGTGGTGAAAATTGATGTTATTTGGATTTCAACCCAATCCTTACATCATTTCATAGTTTTTTTTTAACAACTCAATCAAGAGTTTTTGTTGAACAAAATGTTATTGTTGACTTGTTAGTTTATTAACTAATGATAATGAACTTTGTTATATTATATATGATCAAAGCTTTGGACCCAAGCATTAGACCCAAGATATATGATAAAGCCCAATAACTCATTTAAGGTAAACTATATAAAGAGGTAACACAAGTATCAACTAAAGTGAGTCTCATTTTCACTATAGCTTTTATACGTCTTCTTAGTATGGAGACAGTGGGTTGATTAGAGCGTCGAAGCTCGCCCTGAAGCACTAACTCCGGCGCTCCATTGACCTTGTTTTCTTAGTCACGTAAAGAACACTTCAGTTGAGAATATTTTACCTCAACAAACTTAATCCATCTCGTCTGAAATACAATCATAGATACGTAGTTACATGGCTTGAGGGAACTATTAATGACGACTTCTTATTCTATGAAATTTACGTAAAACAAATATGCATCAAAAGTTAAGAATATAGAGTTATGAACAAGCTTGTCATCAAACGTATAAAAGAGAAACTAGCAGGGATTTTAAATGATTAACAAACCTCGGATAATTGCTATTTTTCACAGCTTTCTGTCCATACTTTCTCCACCTGTAGCCATCGTCCAAAATATCATCAGCACTCTTGGTCTGGAACGCAAACCTAGGCTGGCTTGTCTTTTTGATCCTACTACCTTTCCTCTTATCCTTGTTGCCTTTCTCATCATGATAATCGGCTCCCTTTTCAGCCATCAAAGAAGCACTCTCAGTCATTGGCTTATTCTCACCGAGCAGTACACCTTGATGACCAGAGAGGAGGCTAATCCAATCAATATCGGGGGGAATTTGAGTTTCGAAAGGAGAGTGCAGCGAGGAGGAGGGAAGTGAGGATGCAGAGAGGAGGGGTGACAAGGGCTGCGCAGGCGGCGGAGGGAATGGAGCTGCAGGGATACTTTCTCGGCCATCCATATCTGATGAGGGCTCCACAGATAGAGAGAGATTAGGAAGTGCGAATGACAGAGAAATGAAGTTTAAAAGGGAGAACAAAGTGGTGGAAGGTGGAAGAGGTTGGGCAGCCGTACCATAAGATATATCCAAGAGAGAGGCCAGGAAGAGGAAAGTTTGATGGCCCTTAATTCCATTCTCTTGCAGCCTTGGTGAAGCCAACAACATCTCACCTACTTCTGTTCAACTGCCCCCTCCTCAGGTAATAGGAAACGTGCCCAACATGCATCGACGTTATCATCAAAGCATCTGCGTATATATACACAAACGCATTCCATCCCTACTGCATATACCTGTACAATATAATTTGAAAAAAAAAAAGTTTCAGCAGGATGTCTCCGGCATCTCCTTCAACTTTGTTCTCTATAGTAAGAGATTATTCTCTTGAGGACACATGTTTAAATTATGTGCTACAAATGTTATTAATATTTCCATTTAATTTATCCCAATAAAAAAAACACAAATGTTTGTTGTTCTATATTGTACTGTTTACCAACTAATGTATAGGAACCTAAGTCTTTTTTTTTAATTTTGGTAAAAAAAATAAAAATGTAGGTATAAAAGTTGGAACTTAAAATCTATTGAAAATCATCTATTAAAAAAGTTACATAAATCAATTAAACTAAATCTTGATATAAATCAATTTAATTATATCTTGATACACAAAATTCTTTCTTTTGTATACATAATATATATATATATATATATATATATATATTTATATGTATAAAAAGAAAAATAATTGAAAATTTCCGAGGTGATTATATCCCATGATTTCATTTTTCTCTAGCTCTACAATATATTGCACGGTCTTCATCTTGCTGTTAAATCGTAAAGGTATCATAACAACTAACAGGGTAGCTCGGAGAATATAAGAAAGCGTATATATAGTTTCTACAGAAATTTTGGGCAGTCGACGATCGATGACATTCAAAAGAATGATATCATTCAAGTTCTATAACTGAAAGGAAGACTTGCAATGTATAAATGTAAGATCCCTTGCTTGCTCTTCATTTTAAAGAAGCCATGGAGACCGAGAAAGAGAAACGACATTTCCCTACTTTATCCACGAGTTTAATAATTAATTAAGCCCAAGTTCTTCATTAATTGCAAGTCAGTGTGCCCGTGGCTGAGGTGGGAGAGTCCTGATTAGGTAACCGGCCAGACTTCCTAGTTCCATTCTTTCCCCTATGTGCTCGCAAAAATGCCAGTTTTAACTACATGGAATCTAGTCATCTACATTTACCCACCATCCAGGAAGGTAGAGAAAGGGATTGTTGAGCCAATCATCGCAGCATAAAACCCAAGGCTACTTGTCATACTAAAGGTAGACATACTAATTAGATGCAACCATAATTGCAGTAGACAAGAGAGGAAAATAATCAAAGCAAAGTGATATCAGAATAAAAAATGTCGTGCAATTGTCAACAACAAAAGAAATTCACAAATTGGACTATTCAATCCATCCCGAACCAGTGAGCTTCATTATTTTCCCCCAATTGACTACTGTTCGGATGTTGTATTGTCTTATGTCAGCTTGAACTTCTGATTTAGACTCTACTGCAAAGTTACAGTTGAACCACAAAATGGTTTAGGAAAGATTGTATGGCTTGGAAATCAAACTGAGCAATTTGCCATCAGCTGATGATCATCTTCTTAAGAAATTCAGCTTGTTCAGGAAAATACTCCAACAGTTCATCCTTGGTCACCCAGACGAAATCCTCACACTTCCGGATATTGAACTTATTGGTGTCAATCACTTGAGACTTGAAGAAGAATCGCTGGCGAAAACAAAAGCATGAGTTAGGGTAATAAATATATTAGAACTCCAAGTAAAGTGCATGTACATTATCAAGACAAGATAGGTTTTGATTAAAAGGGTTAGCATTTAAAGCCAAGCTCTCCATCAACATTGAAACCGAAAATAAAACCGTTAAGATTGAAATACCTTGTATGGCTCAGGCACATTCTCTGCCTGCTGTATAACCATATGCCCCATGGGAGCATTTCCAACAAAGTAAGTATGAGAAAGGTCTCCAATTACAGATTCCAAGGCAGACTCTGCACACTGCAGACATTTGGTATTTATATTGGAGTAAAAAAAACAAAAAAAGAAGAAGAAGAAGGAAGAAGGAAATAAGAAGAAAACAACCATTACCATGCGCAATGTCTCCTCTGAATCATAAACTTTTTCAGGAAAATGCCACACAGGTTTCCCACTAGGAGCTCCATGAGTGTTACCATATAGAAGAAGATACAGTCTTCTATCAAGTGCTCTCTGCAATGACCTTATTAAATTGAAGGTTCAAAATTTTCATGATCAGAATAGTGTACTAATTATGGATCAAATGGACTAATTTCATCCTCTATCCCCACAAGACTATAGCCTCCAAGAGGAAGTTTTACTAGTTAGAACAGAAATTTGTTCTCAAACTTGTAATCAATAAGACATTTTCTCAAGAATGTGTTTCATTGTTCATCCACATAACTCTTAAATAGGAACCCATATTCTTTAACCAGGAGAGAAAAGCACTTTCAGATCTACTTCAGACATTTCTTCCTAGGGATTATTAATCCTTGACAACGTATATCTGATCTATATCAAATGTAGAATGATCTGTAGGTAACAATGTTTGAATGAACAATATAAAATCTAGCACTTACTTGCTGTCATTCATTTTGTCGGCTTCAGTGATCCTTGCAGCTGGAACATAGTCAATTTGGTAGTCACCTTTTCCCCTGGTTGCAGAAAATTTTCACTTCATTAGCTGAGAGCCAAAGTCATCTATGTTGCACTTTGTACTTTTTCAGCATGTGCAAATTTGCAGTAGTATGCATGTATTCATTAAGGGTGTAAAGAAAGGAGAAAGAGCATAACATTTATAATCTTATGAACAATGACTTTCATTATCTTTGTGTTCCACGAAAACTATAGCTCTCATAGAAGAGCCAAAAATAGACATCTAGAATCAATCTTGAGGCTGCTCTTATATTCAATTGGAAAACGCAGGTCTAAAATACTCCAGATTGTCTTTCCTGAATCACCTCTTCTGAGAGCTCATAACTCTAAATCACGTGACTGAGTTCATTTCGATAGATCAATTGCTTTCCTGTATGTTAATCTACTTATTTCTGATTTGGATGTACAAAACAGTTTACACAGGTGCATCAAATCAAGAACTATTATCCAGTAACCACTTACATATGGATAACGAAGGAACTCAACAACAAGGAAGCACCCCTTCTATAATAAGTAATACAACTGAATCAAATAACAAAACTTGCCTAGATTTGGACATGTCCAAGAATTCATCAGGATATTTGCGTCGATACTGCTGCCTCCATCGGAAGCTGCACAACACAAAACCAACTACATACATAAATTCCAAGCCTTTTATCTCTTTCCTTGAAACCCCAATCAGTAGCTGAAAAATTGAACAAAAAGGAATAACTTCGAGCAATAAGCCATGGACTAGGCTGTCTAGAGTAAACATGCTAGTTTTTCTTTTACTATCTGCGTTTAATATTAGTGCCTCTTTTGCATCTCTGAGCTAATCAATTTGTTTCAAGGAAACGGACCCTAGCAGGAACTTTCCCACATTTTCTCGGCCAACAAACAAAGAGCAGAGAAGGAAAACTTACGAGAACTCCTGAAATGCATAAACTACAGGATCAATTTTGGGAATAACGACTGGCAATCTCTCGAAGAGTACGGAGGCCATAATTTTCTCGGAGGTTGTGGAGAACCCACGCGTCCCCCCGAGAGGTCGAACCAGCGACGTTAAGGATCCGCGCATTCTCGACCTACAATAAGAAAAGAATACGAATTTTAGAGAGATGGGAATAGGTATAAAGACCGTATACGTAGATATATACGTACGTAAGAGCAGAAAGAATTGAAATACAGCAGATGAGGAAAAGCCGTGCTTAAACCCTAAAATGAAATTGCAGAGTGAGGATGAGGAAGAAGAAATGAGTGTCGTACCTGTTACCGGCAGTGGCAGTAAGAGTTGTTTCGTCTGAATTAACCGGCTCTTTGGCCTTTATTTAAAACGAACTAAGTATATAGTTTTTTATTTGAGTTAGGCCTTGATCAATATTTAAGTTTGAGTTATTTAAATTTAATCAAAATATATTAATATTTAATTTGAGTTGAATGAATTTTTCATGTATTTTTAATATTTAATTATCAATTTATTTTATAATATATAAATAAAAATAATAAATCAAATCGAAATAAAATATTTTTTAAATTCTATCGAATTAAATTTAAATTTCAAAATTTCATATTAAAAACGTAAAGTTTAGGCTTTGTTTGGTATCAATTTTATTTTGTGTTTATTTTTTTGCTTCCAAAATCTTGCAACATAAAATATGAAAATTTTAGAATTTGGCAATGATATTTCCAAAATTATAAGAAACAACAATTTTCTGTTTCTAACAATTTCTAAAACGTTTTAGAAACAATTTTTTATTCAAAACACAGAATGAACAGTGTCCATTAATGAAGTTCACCTTTTGAGTCTTACCAGCGACGTTTGCACCTTTTTTTTTTTGTTTTGGCAAAAGCCTAGCCCTAGTTCCATGCATCATCTTTCTTTGTCGTTGGCCTTGCAACCGATTGACTCTTTTTTCTTCACTTCTCTTCTTCTTCTTCTTCACTTCTCTTCTTCTTCTTCTTCGATTAATCTCTAGATTTCTTCAAATTTCATTCTATATATACTATCTTTTTTCATTAGCTATTGATCTACTCAGGCAACCAACAAGAAAAAGGTCTGTATCAGCTTTCTTCTGTATTATCTTCTTTGTTTCTTTTGTCCAAGGTCTTCAATTTTTTTCTGTCCAGGGTCATATTATCTCTGTAAATTTTCTTCCTCGTATTATAGGTTGTATTTGATTTGTTTTGGAGGGTTAATTTTTTTTATTTGTTTTAGGATTGAATCGGTGCTTGCTGAATTTGTACTTCATGATCCTGCTCTTTGGAGTCTTCCTCCCCTGTCTACAGCCACCCAAACATTTGCTACAACATCCATTTTTTTTTAGCTTTCATTTCCCCTGCATCTTCCTTTGATTTGGCACCCTGAAAACCATCCTTAGTTCGATTTTGAGCCTCTTATTAGCCTTGGGTCATCCATTGTTCAGTGTCTAAACTCCCTTTAGTAGTAGCTGTTAGAGTCGTGCATGTCCCTTTTCATGATGTAGTCCCTATAAGCAGTTTCGTTGTCATTGAATTTGGACCAAATCAGGTAAAAAGCAAATGAAAGTGATGCGGGTTTTTCAGTTGCAAGTATGACTTGTGAGTTAGCAGGTCATTTGACCACCGCTTTGTTTCTTTTGTCCAAGGTCTTCAATTTTTTTTCTGTCCAGGGTCATATAATCTTCTGTAATTTTGCTTCCTCGTATTATAGGCTGTGTTTGATTTGTTTTGGAAGGTTAATTTTTTGATTTGTTTTAGGATTGAATCGGTGCTTGTTGAATCTGTACTTCATGATCCTGCTCTTTGGAGTCTTCCTCCCTTGTCGACAGCCACCCAAACATTTGCTGCAACATCCATTTTTTTAGCTTTCATTTCCCCTGCATCTTCCTTTGATTTGGCACCCAGAAAACCACCCTTCCTTAGTTCGATTTTGAGCCTCTTATTAGCCTTGGTTCATCCATTGTTCAATGTCTAAACTCCCCTTGGCAGTAGCTGTTAGAGTTATGCTTGCCCCTTTTAATGATGTAGTCCATATAAGCAGTTCGTTGTCACTTAATTTGGACCAAATCAGGTAAAAAGCAAATGAAAGTGATGCGGGTTTTTCAGTTGCAAGTATGACTTGTGAGTTAGCAGGCCATTTGACCACCGCAAGCTTAATGTTGATTCATTCTCAATTTCTGTAACAATCACAAATTTCATTTCCATGGTAAATAGACCAATGTGTTAATGCAAGTACGCAAGCTCGAGAATTATGAATATAAAAAAAATTATGGGAGTTAAATGGATAATGCAAATTGAAATTTTAGGAATTATAATTAATAAAGGATTTAGTTTAGGGTATTGATATGGCAAAAGTCCATCTACACTGGGCCAAGCCCAAAGATCATTGGAGGCCCCACGCGGCACACGGTCATTGGGACACGCGGCCTACGGCGAGAGAAGCTAGCCTGCGACAGACCATCTGTCGCAGGCGACAGACTACTTCTATCGCGAAGGCGGTACGTGGCCACTCGCCTCTCGCCTGGTGATAGGCCTCTGCCGCCCTAAAAGGTGTCGCGCCATAGGGTCTCTCGCCGGCGACAGGCTCGTGTCGACTCCGAGATCCACGGAAGATGCATCCTATTGGGAAACAAACTCTTGGTATCAAATCTTGAATATTCGCCTATAAATAGGCCCCAGGTATAATTCTATTCTTAACTTTTTCTGACAACTGGCTTTTACGTTTCCCAATACCTAAGAACTGAGGGCTGACTTAAGCATCGGAGTGTCTACGCAGGGAATCACCCCTGCGTCCCTCTGACTTTTTACTATTTTACAGAAGTTCTGGAGGACACGTGGAGACAGATTACGACCATTTACGTCAGCATATCTTCATTGTTGTCTTGTGCAACAATAATTGGCGCCGTCTGTGGGAAGCGTATAAAAGCCAATCAAACTTCTTAAGATGGTGAGAACTAGATCTACTAACGTGAGAACAGGCAGTGATGAGAATTCCGTGAGTTCCCCTGAACAGCCAATACGCCATAGAAATCCGGTGAACAGAGAAGATGAGAGGATGACTGTATCTATAGCTGAATTCGAGGCCTTAAGGCGGCAGAGTGAAGAAACGACCCATGCGTTGAAAGCCATGGTAGACTTATTCAAAGGGGTCCTCCCGACATTGGGTCTACCGCCGGCTGTACAGAATTTAGTGGGAGAAACAAGTCGAGGGGCTCCGCCTCGTGCTGATGGGCGACAGGAGGATGCGACAGCGGTGAATCCTCCGCTGCGACAGGAGGACCTTCTCGAGAATGACATACACCAGGATGCGGCAGGACTGGGGAGCGGAGTGCCTGTCGCAGGGACCCAGCGGGAGGCTGATGAGGCCGTAAATCTCGAACCCGCGGAAGGGGTCAGGCGACAGGCATCTGGCGTCGGGCGGCAGGTGCCGGATGTCAGGCGACAGGAGTCTGGTGTTGCGCGGCAGGCACCATGGCGACAGGGTTTCGACCGGGCGGCAGGGTCTTCCGCCCACCACCATGATTTGACAAATACTGCTGGTATCGGAGGTGCCGGAAGGAACGGTGACGATGACCTAAGCATTTGGGGAGCCGGATCAGAATTTGATCCCACTTGGTGTACACAAATGGCTCGAACTGACGCGCCTCAAGGAAAGGGAAAGGAAATAGTTGCCGAGGACCTGCCCGATTCATCTCACGCCAGAAATCAAATCACTCCCCCGATTGATATGAAGAAAATGATAGAACAGGTGCTCGAAGAGAAAAAATTGGTGTCCGCAGAGGAGAGCCAGAGGAGAAGAGTACCGTTTTGCACGACCATCTTGCAGAAACCTTTACCGCCAAAATTCAAGATGCCACAGATGGCTACCTACACAGGAAAGACAGACCCCTATGATCATATGCAGAATTATGAAGCATTGATGTTACTACATGGATGGGAAGATGAAATAATGTGCAGGGCCTTTTCTCTAACTTTAACCGGGCATGCAATGAAGTGGTTTAATAACCTGACTGAGGGGTCTATTGTCTCTTTTGACCAACTCCGAAATGAGTTTCTTAAGGCGTTCGCAGTGAATAGTCAGAGAAGGAAAGAACCAACCTATTTGCTTACTCTCAAGCAGGGAGTTAAGGAGTCATTGAAGAGTTACGTCGATCGATTCAGAGACGCTACTCTGGAAGTGCGAGACTTACAAGTTGGTATAGCTGTGGCAGCCATGTTACAAGGGACAAGGTCTGAAAAACTGCAAGAGTCCCTGTCATTAGACCAGCCCATTACAATTTCGGACCTACTTTCCCGAGCCAATAAATATGTCACCCAAGAAGAAGTAATGAAAATGGTGGGTAATGGAGAATCTAAGGAAGGAAGGAAACGAGGAAGAGAAGTCCCCGAAGCATCCTCTAGTCAGTCGAGGAGGGTTAACAAAACCTCTACAATGAAGTATACCGCTTATACCCCGCTTACTGAGTCTCGAACTTCCGTATTAGCTGCTATTGAGGGATCAGGTCTTATACGGTTCCCAAGGAAAGCGTCCGGGGTTCTAGGCCGTGACACAGACTCTTACTGTAACTACCATTCCACACATGGGCATCAGACGGAAAAATGTAAGGATTTAATGAATCAGCTGGAGCAGCTAGCACGTGATGGAAAGATAAATCAGTTTGTGTGGAAAAGCAACAGGAACACTTATCCTACACGAGGCAGAGGAAATTACTTTAGAGATAACTCTAGAGACAGAAGAGGTGGAAATAGGGGAACTGCAAGGCGGGATGATGGTAACAGGAGAGAAAATGACAGGAGAACAGATAGAAGGGATAGAGAAGAGGACAATGAACCCACAGGGCCTGCTATTAATGTGATATCCGGGGGTGAATCGTTGGCTGGTTCATCTTCCTCTTCTCGAAAGTCTTACGCTCGGCAAGCTTATCAAGTTAACTCGGTAATGGAAGAAAAGCATGATGAGGAGCCCATCACTTTTACGCCAGCCGATAGAGAAGATGTAATGATCCCCCATGATGACCCAATGGTGATTTCGACAGTGATAGCAAAGCATCCAGTAAGTCGTATCCTGGTTGATAATGGAAGTTCGGTGAATTTGATATACTGGAGTTGCTTTGAGAAAATGAACATCTCGAAGGATAGACTGAAGCCAGTTCCTACACCATTGTATGGCTTCTCAGGAGAAAAAGTGAAGGTCGAAGGCGCAGTTCAGCTGCCTGTGACATTGGGGGAAAGCCCGAAATGTGTCACTCGACAGGTGTTATTTATGGTGGTAAAGGCAACGTCGGTAGCATATAACATGATATTCGGACGACCATTGTTGAATGATATGAGAGCGGTCGTACATCCATGCTATCTGTTAATGAAATTCCCAACCCCCCGTGGTGTCGGACAAGTGAGAGGAGATCAAAAGAAGGCTAGGACATGTAATATCGCGTCCACCACATGTAAAGGGATTCAAAGGAAGGAAACCCTTACGATTGAAAAACCGCCTAAACCAGAACCTGATGAAAAGATGGAACCAGTTCAAGTAGATAAAGAAGATGAAACTAAGGTGGTGTATGTGGGGAGTCATCTGTCTGAAAAAGCAAGAGAAGAAATAATTCAGTGCCTGAAGGAAAATGCTGATGTTTTCGCATGGACCCCCGCGGATATGCCCGGGATCAATCCCAATGTTGCTTGTCACCGGTTAAACATAGTCTCAGGAGCAAAACCAATCAAGCAAAAGAAGAGAAATTTTGCTCCGGAAAGACAGCGGATCATAAATGAAGAAACCTCAAAGTTATTGCAGGCAGGATTTATCAGAGAAGTGAATTATCCCGAATGGTTGGCTAATGTTGTAATGGTGAGGAAAGCCAACGGAAAATGGAGGATGTGCGTAGACTTCACAGATTTGAACAAGGCTTGCCCCAAGGATTCATATCCGCTACCTCGAATCGACAAGATGGTAGATGAAACTTGTGGATATGAATTGCTTAGCTTCTTAGATGCCTTTTCAGGATATCACCAGATCATGATGCATCCAGAAGATGAGGAGAAAACCTCATTCATTACCGATAGTGGAACATATTGCTATCGGGTAATGCCGTTCGGTCTGAAAAACGCAGGGGCAACCTATCAACGCATGGTGAACAAGGTATTCAAAGACCTTTTGGGCAACACCATGGAGGCTTATGTTGATGACATGATTATAAAAAGCCAAAGGGAAGAGTCTCACGCCGAGAAAATGACAAAGGTGTTTAACGTGTTGCGGCAGTACGAAATGAAATTGAACCCCAATAAATGCTCATTTGGGGTGAGATCCGGAAAATTCCTGGGATTCATGATCACTAATCGAGGGATAGAAGCTAATCCCGAGAAGGTCCAAGCCATCCTGGATATGAGACCACCCAGTACTGTTAAAGAGATTCAAAGGTTGACAGGGAGGATAGCTGCTTTGAATCGCTTCTTGTCTAAATCAGCTGAAAGAAGCTTGCCATTCTTCAAAGCAATAAGAGCCGGAAAAGATTTCAAATGGACAGAAGAGTGCAATAGTGCTTTTGAGCAGTTGAAGGATTACTTGAAAGAGTTGCCACTATTGTCTCGGCCACAAAATGGAGACCATCTCTTCATGTATCTCGGCGTAGGAGAGAAGGCCGTAAGTGCAGTCTTACTGAGAAGAGAAGGAGATAAGGACTGTCCCATCTATTATGTGAGCAAAGTTCTGCTAGATACCGAAGCAAGATACCCCTTAGTCGAAAGAGTAGTTCTATCCTTGGTGATGGCGACTCGGAAGTTACGACCTTACTTCCAAGCCCACTCAGTGGATGTCTTGACAGATCAGCCCCTACGACAAATACTACAGAAACCAGAACATTCTGGACGCTTAACGAAATGGGCCATTGAATTAAGCGAATATGACATACACTTCCAACCTCGCCAAGCAATAAAAGGGCAGGCGCTAGCCGACTTTATCGTAGAATGCACTGGTCGGGAGACCCAAGCAGATACCGGATTAGCTTGGTGGAAGTTATATGTTGACGGAGCTCGCAACATGGATGGTAGTGGAGCTGGAATCGTGCTAACTTCACTCGAAGGGGAGACCTATGAGTATTCCCTGCGTTTCAATTTCTCAAGCTCGAACAATATAGCTGAATATGAAGCCTTAATAGCTGGAATGAAACTGGCGGAGAAACTAGAAGCTAGTAATCTGATGGCCCATAGCGATTCACAATTAGTGGTCAACCAGTTCTCGGGAGAGTACGAAGCACGAGAGCCGACTTTGGTCCCCTATCTGCAGAAAGTGCGATTATTAGCACAATCGTTTCAGAACTTTCAACTGACCCAGATAAACCGATCCGAAAACAGTCATGCGGATGCCCTCTCAAAGTTGGCTTCCTCAAGGGGACTAAAAGGCGGTATGGTCAAAGTGGAATCACTCGCTAGGCCAAGTATCGAAGAAGAGGATGTCTGCGACGTCGAGGTCGGAGGTGATTGGAGGGGCCCAATCAAAGACTACATAATGGGGGGCACACTCCCAACTGACAAAGATGAAAGACGACGGTTGAAATTACGAAGTGCAAGATTTACTGTGGTAAATGGGGAACTCTACAAACGTGGATTTACCATGCCTTTGCTAAAGTGTCTAGGACCGCAACAGGCTGAGTACACCCTAGCTGAAGTTCATGAGGGGATATGCGGTGAACACCTAGGGGCCATAGCTTTGGCCACGAAAATATTGCGTGCAGGATTTTATTGGCCTACCCTTAAGAAGGACGCCACTGACAAGGTGCGAAAGTGCGAAAAATGCCAAAAGTTCGCCCCTATAGTTACTGCACCAGTCTCGACCCTCCAAAGTACTCTTCAGCCGACACCATTCGCACAGTGGGGGTTAGACATCCTGGGACCTTTTCCCTTGGGCACAGGACAAAGGAAATATTTGTTAGTAGCCATAGACTACTTCACCAAGTGGATAGAGGCGGAACCTTTGGCTACGATTTCTGAAAAAAAGGTGGAAGCAATGGTTTGGAGGGAGATTATTTGCCGTTTTGGGATCCCCCGAGTGCTTAACGCGGACCATGGGAAACAGTTCGATTGTGACGCATTTCGAACATTTTGTGAAGGACTGGGCATCCAGTTGAGAATCTCCTCTGTATCTTATCCTCAAGCTAATGGACAAGCCGAAGTGAGTAACCGAACCATACTGCATGGTCTGAAGACCAGACTGGATAAGGCGAAGGGAGCATGGGTAGATGAACTCCCTAGTGTCCTATGGGCCTACAGAACGACAAGCAAAGTATCAACAGGGGAAACGCCATTCAATTTGGTATATGGGACTGAAGCCCTCA
This sequence comes from Heritiera fomes, assembly GCA_032173925.1. Lineage (NCBI taxonomy): Eukaryota > Viridiplantae > Streptophyta > Magnoliopsida > Malvales > Malvaceae > Heritiera > Heritiera fomes. The sequence continues at coordinate 4,702,490 of JAPDPM010000013.1, read as the reverse complement.
TCCCGGTTGAGATTGGAGCCTGTTGGCTCTTATAGGCTATACCGAGAGGGGGGGGTGAATCGGTTTTTCACTAACCTTAGGTTCGTTTTTCGGTTCTTCTAAATTCTCTAGCCTATATTGATATTTTCTAAGTTCTCTTAGCTAGGCAATTATACAATATAAATTCAATGCAATAAACACAAATATAATTGCAAGAAAGTAAAGAGAGAAAGGATAGAGAAATGTACACAAGTGATTTATAGAGGTTCGGCAACCTTGCCTACGTCCTCTACCTTGAGACGCTCCCAAGGATTTTCCCAAATTCACTATCCTTGAATTTGTTACACTCCCTCTTTTCAAGGCTCAAGAGAAACCTCTCTCTTTTCTAGGCTCAAGAGTAACCTCCCTCTTTTTCTAAGGCTAAAGAGAAACCTCCCTCTTTTCTAGGCTTAAGAGAAACCTCCCCTTTACAAGGATTGATGAGATACAAATAATGTAATCAAAGATAAGCCTCTAGGTAGGCAAGTGATTACAGAAATTAAGCTCAATGAGAATCCTATACAATATTTGTGCTAAGCACTACAATGAATATGAGAATGATAGATGATGTAGACTTTGGAGCTCTTGATTGTTGTTTGAGGCTTGAGAAAGATGAATAAGATGATGAAAGATGTTGCTTGGTTGTTCCTCTTCCTTCCTTTAGCTTCTAAGCCTCTATTTATAGTCCCTTGGATGGTTTGTGGACGTTGGTTGGAGCCAAAACCGAAACTAGCCGTTGTATCTCACAGAAAATAGCCGTTGGAGACTTTCTGACATAAAGGGATCGATCCCTTTCCTTAGGGGATCGATCCCATGCTTCATTTTGGCCTTCCGGGGCACACTGCCAAAAAGGGATCGATCCCTTTCCTTAGGGGATCGATCCCATTCCTCCAGAATGGGTTTTTCCTGCACTTTTGGGTTAGAAATGATGTGGTCTTTGATCCTAATTCAACCCAAAACATATTGGCACTTTTGTGGGAGTTTTTCATGACTTTCTTTGATAAAAACATTGTCCAAAAATTCATTAAGTGATTTTCTAAAATATTCAAAACATTTATAAAGAATTAAGACCAATAAGGATGTATCATTAAATCATGGTCTTAATGTTTGGGTATGATCACTTAAAATGTATTGAGAAAATCATGTGTGATAAGGCAAATTTACAATATGAATTAAAACATTAAAGCTCACTTAAGTTTTTGTCATTTCAAAATATGTATGGCAATTTAAAGCTAACAATCTCCCCCTTTTTGATATGACAAAACTTAATGTAAATTTGCTTTGAAAATTCTTTGATAAAATACTCCCCCTCAAATAAAGCAGGATTTTATAAAGCTCCCCCTTAATATAAGCATGGGTTTTGAAAATGAATTTTTAAACTATTTCTCCCCCTTAATATCTCTCTCTATATCTATCTCTCCCTTTTTCTATCTCTCCCTTTTTCTATCTCTCCCCCTTTTTCTATCTCTCCCCCTTTTTGTCATAGCAAAAAGAAGGAAAAATAATAAAAAATATGCTCCCCCTAAAATCATGGCTATGTGAGAATAAATAAAAATGCTCCATCCAACAAGAAACATGTTAGTACATGGGACTTATAGCACAAATAAATAAGTCAATATTCTCAAAGAGTATGAAATATTCATGCAATGAATATGACTTATGATCCAATACCAATTGTTTATAAATAATTTGGATACCAATTGTTGATAAGTAATTTTGCAAGAAGGTTCCAATTGGTAAGAAGTTAAGCAAGCACCTAAGTATATCAATTGTTCTCTAAGGTCCGACTAAGGTGCATGGTAATACATCATGATTATGAGCTAAAATTATATAACATATCATATGCATGTGCTCATAAATCATTCTCAAGAAATATTGTGTCTAGAATTAAATCATATAGCAATTAACTTCAAATTCTAGCACACAAGAGTTTCATACAAAAATATCCTAAGAGAATTCTTCTCTATTAGTCATTTCAATCTTAAAGAGCATGAGAAGAATTGTCAATTTAAAGCTCAAACCAATTGGTAATTTAGTTTTGGCTTACCAATTATTGAAAATATGGTTTCCAATGATACTAATTGTTATTTCAATCTAAATACCAATTGTTACTAATGGTTAACTTAGGCATTTTGCATGAATCCAATATCTATGTGTAGTGTGTTCATGTCAAGAAAATACTCATTCTAAATATGCAAGAACACAACATAGATCATCAAATATGCATATGGATCAACACAGATCATCAAATGTACACAATCATAAAAGATTAATCCATATTCATATTCACAAATTGATACCATATGGAAGATTCAAAACATCAAGGAATTCAAGCAAACATATTTTCTTCCATGGTTTCAAGCACACAAATCCTATGCTCATTTTCTAATTCAAGTCCTTAACTAATTATGAGCAAGGAAATATTCAAATAATAAATGCATGGATATTAAATTTGTTCAAGTTTGCATTTATCTTTGAATGTTGGTGTTGTCATTAAGACCTTAGTTCTTTAAGTACAAGGATGATAAAGTTTCATGCATTTGAACATTGAGGATCCATTTACCATCACAAATTATAGGCCAATGACCATTACCAATTGTTGAATTTATATTTGAAATCAATCCACTAGATGTAAAATTATCATGAAACCTAGTGTGGAATTGATAAGTCAAGCCAAGAGACATAATCCTATAAGCATGCTTGACTAAGATGAACAAAAGATATGAAAAACACTCATTATGCACAAGTTCATCAAATTCTCAAATATATCCATAAATCATTGAAGTAGATCTCAAAATTATGTTTAAGTATTCATTTAAAGTATATTTCAAGATTATTTCAAGATTTATGCAATTCATGACCATTTTCAATGAGAAAACTGATTTTGCACTTGTGAGTTCAAGAAAAATGATATAGATTGTTGAAAGTGATACCATTTGTTGGAAATGATATTAATTGATGAAGTTGAGGCATGATATCAATGAAAAATGAATTTTCATACATTAAAGATCATCAAAAAGAAGTTAAAACAATGAATTTTAACTTGAGAAGAAAGAAGATATCAAGAAAGTGAAAAATCCTTCTCAAATTCGGTTAAAAAAGTGCAGAATAGCCATTTTGGCCTGGGGGGATCGATCCCTTTGGGAGGGGGATCGATCCCTTAGTTCCAGAATACACCAATTCTGTGTTCTGCTCAAGGGGATCGATCCTGTTTGAAAAGGGATCGATCCCTCATACTGTTTCTGCAGATTTTTGACAGAAAATCCAACCTTTGAGGTACCAAAACTTCGTTTTTGAGTTATTTAAGTCCAAGTAAAGGTTCAAACATTAGTAAAACATGATTTTGGACTTGTATGAATGAAGAACATGATTGAAAAACTATTTTACAAAAGATTTTGCAATTTTGGAAGGATTTTCACCAATAAAGGCATTTTTGGCCTCAAAGGAGGTCATTTTGATAGTTATGCATACTTTGACCAAACCAAATCATTAGAAATCACAAATATGCCAAAACAAACTTGTTCACATAGATTTTAAGCACATATAACATCAAATCATCATACTTGTGAACAACATGTCATGATTGTCAACATGCATATTCTTCATTAAGGCTCATGACAAGGCATTTTGCATATATGACATATTTGACATCTTTTGAGCAACTAAATATATTATCTAGACATATCAAACTTGCTCAAGATGCAGAAAATCAAAAATCATTTCAAAATCACAAATCATGCTTTTCATTCATCAAGAATAGTCCATCAAGCATTCAACAATCATTCATCATGCCTTTTGTTCTATCATTCAACTCACAATGCATCAAGAATCATCAACCAAATTTCTCATCAAATCACAAATAATCAAATAAAAGTTTTAAGGAGTAAAGAATTAATCTTACAAAACTCCTTTGCTTGAGTATGCTTTGCCTTGAATTGTTGAGTCCACCTTGAGCTATCCTTTAAAAAAATTGTTGTGATCTTGTCAAAGATGGATCCTCAAGCTTTTTCCTTTTTCTCATTGGCACAAGCAAACTCCATGAGGATGTGTTGAGCATTCAAACTTCATTGTATCTTGTATCTCCATGCTCTAACACTCCTACAACACACAAATTCAAGCATGCTTTGGTACCCAAACTTTCTTGGGTCCATGAGAGTTAGTATTCACAATTTTAGATCCTTTTGGGATCCATTTCAAGCATAATTCATCATTATTTATTGCATGCTTTGGCACCCACATTTTTCTAACAACTCTTCCTCTAAATGTGGTTTTTCTATATGTGCATGCTTGTGAAGAGTGTCCTATTCTATTGCATAGTGAGCATGTAAGAGATAGATCATGCATAGTATTTTTGCTCACTAAGAAATTCCTAAGATGAGTTTCTTTATGTATTTCATTATATCCTAACCCATCTTTATCAAAGAAAGCTCTTTGGGTCTCTAACATATGATCTAGCTTTTGTTGACCCATATAAAACCTAGAAAATGAGTTATGCAAATTTGTGTTCTTTTTATTTAACTCATTTATTTCTAAGTTGGCCTCTTCTAGTTTCTTTTCAAATTCTATCTTAGCACTTGTCAAGGCTTCATTTTCTATTTTCAATTTAGCAATGATTTTCTTATATTTGGAGTTCATACATTGAAATTCATTTGCTAAATCATTAAAAGCATTTTGTAGTTCACTAAAGGTATAATCATTATCTTCACTAGAACTACTACTAGCCTCATCATCACTAATAGCCATAAAGCATGAGTAGGCTACCTCTTCATCTACATTTTCCTCATCGGAGCTATCACTATCGCTCCATGCAGCCACAAATGCTTTCTTCCTAGGCTTCCTATCCTTTTCCTTCCTAAGTAAAGGGCAATCTAACTTAGTATGACCCCGTTCATTACACTCATAACATACTAAAGGGTCCTTTTCTCTTCTACTTGACTCCCCTCTATGATGTCTCCTATTATTTTCTTTTTCTTTCATTCTCATGAATCTATTAAATCTTTTGGCAAACATTGCCATTTCTTTTTCTTCCTCATTTCCACTCTCATCACTATCATCTTCAATGACCTCATGAGTGGAAGACTTAAGTGCTATCCCTACATTCTTTGAAGGCACTTCATTTCTTTTCAATTTCATCTCATATGTAAGTAGGGAGCCCATAAGTTCATCTAAAGACAAGGTATTTGGATCCTTAGACTCTTCTATTGCGGTTACCTTTGCCTCCCATGATTGTGGCAAGCTATTCAAGATTTTCTTCACCATTTCTACATTGGAATATGTCTTGCCTAATGCCTTAAGTCCATTGATTATGTCATTAAATCTAGTATACATATCACTCATGGACTCATTTTCTTTCATTCTAAAAAGCTCATAATCATGTGTGAGCATTCCTACTTTGGTCTCTCTAACTTGATTGGTCCCTTCATGTGTGATGGCTAGTTTGTCCCATATTTGCTTAGCATTTTCACATAGGGACACTCTATTATATTCATTTGGACCTAATGCACAAAAGAGGGTGTGCATAGCCTTGGCATTCAATTGTGCCAATCTCATATCATTGGTGTCCCACTCATCCTCACTCTTAGGGACATCTTTTCCATCTACTTTCTTTATTGGGATTCTAGGACCATTAACTATTACTCTCCACACTTCATAGTCATTAGATTGCACAAATAACATCATCCTAGTTTTCCAATAAGAGTAATTTTCACCATTGAATAGTGGAGGTCTAACTAACGAGTGTCCCTCTTCTCCTAGGGGTGTGCCTATATTCAAGTGAGCCATTTAAGATCGTTTTGCTCGATAGAGGTTAATCTAATTCAATCTCGAGCCCAAGCTCTGATACCAATTGTTGGCTCTTATAGGCTATACCGAGAGGGGGGGTGAATCGGTTTTTCACTAACCTTAGGTTCGTTTTTCGGTTCTTCTAAATTCTCTAGCCTATATTGATATTTTCTAAGTTCTCTTAGCTAGGCAATTATACAATATAAATTCAATGCAATAAACACAAATATAATTGCAAGAAAGTAAAGAGAGAAAGGATAGAGAAATGTACACAAGTGATTTATAGAGGTTCGGCAACCTTGCCTACGTCCTCTACCTTGAGACGCTCCCAAGGATTTTCCCAAATTCACTATCCTTGAATTTGTTACACTCCCTCTTTTCAAGGCTCAAGAGAAACCTCTCTCTTTTCTAGGCTCAAGAGTAACCTCCCTCTTTTTCTAAGGCTAAAGAGAAACCTCCCTCTTTTCTAGGCTTAAGAGAAACCTCCCCTTTACAAGGATTGATGAGATACAAATAATGTAATCAAAGATAAGCCTCTAGGTAGGCAAGTGATTACAGAAATTAAGCTCAATGAGAATCCTATACAATATTTGTGCTAAGCACTACAATGAATATGAGAATGATAGATGATGTAGACTTTGGAGCTCTTGATTGTTGTTTGAGGCTTGAGAAAGATGAATAAGATGATGAAAGATGTTGCTTGGTTGTTCCTCTTCCTTCCTTTAGCTTCTAAGCCTCTATTTATAGTCCCTTGGATGGTTTGTGGACGTTGGTTGGAGCCAAAACCGAAACTAGCCGTTGTATCTCACAGAAAATAGCCGTTGGAGACTTTCTGACATAAAGGGATCGATCCCTTTCCTTAGGGGATCGATCCCATGCTTCATTTTGGCCTTCCGGGGCACACTGCCAAAAAGGGATCGATCCCTTTCCTTAGGGGATCGATCCCATTCCTCCAGAATGGGTTTTTCCTGCACTTTTGGGTTAGAAATGATGTGGTCTTTGATCCTAATTCAACCCAAAACATATTGGCACTTTTGTGGGAGTTTTTCATGACTTTCTTTGATAAAAACATTGTCCAAAAATTCATTAAGTGATTTTCTAAAATATTCAAAACATTTATAAAGAATTAAGACCAATAAGGATGTATCATTAAATCATGGTCTTAATGTTTGGGTATGATCACTTAAAATGTATTGAGAAAATCATGTGTGATAAGGCAAATTTACAATATGAATTAAAACATTAAAGCTCACTTAAGTTTTTGTCATTTCAAAATATGTATGGCAATTTAAAGCTAACAGAGCCGAGTCACCTAGATTAGTCCCTTACATCGAAGAGGTTAACTCCCAGGGACTAAAGGAGAATCTAGACCTAATCAATGAGTTGCGAGACACGGCAAAAATGAGATTGGCTGCATACCAGCAAAGAATAGCCGCCTATTACAACGCACGAGTTAAGAACAGAGAACTGCAAGAAGGAGACCTGGTACTGAGAAAGTCAGCGATTACAAACGCCCATAGGGAAGACGGGAAACTCCGAGCTAATTGGGAAGGACCTTACAGAATCAGGAAGATGATCGGGCCTAGCACAAGCATCTTGGAAACCTTGCAGGGAAAGAAGATCTCGAAAACTTGGAATGCCAACCACCTTAAGCCATACTGGCAGTAAAAAGTTGTACACTTTCCATAAGATTTATATTTATTTCCCATTTATTACTTTATTACTTCGCAAAGTATTCTTGTTTTAAGATCATATGATTCCTGAATAAAGTCAATTATTTGCTTCCTATATCTTCTAATTCAACTTGTTAGACAGTCTATGTAGTAACAGGAATTGGAGTGATGAGCATACGCAAAATGGGCATAAATAAGACCGTAAACCCGGCAGAAATAAGTCCCTGAGCGAGAGACATACGCAAAATGAGCATAAATAAGACCGTAAACCTGGCAAAAATAAGTCCCTGAGCGAGAGACATACGCAAAATGAGCATAAATAAGACCGTAAACCGGCAGAAATAAGTCCCTGAGCGAGAGACATACGCAAAATGGGCATAAATAAGACCGTAAACCCGGCAGAAATAAGTCCCTGAGTGAGAGACATACGCAAAATGGGCATAAATAAGACCGTAAACCCGGCAGAAATAAGTCCCTGAGCGAGAGAAATACGCGAAATGGGCATAAATAAGACCGTAAACCCGGCAGAAATAAGTCCCTGAGCGAGAAGAATACGCGAAATGGGCATAAATAAGACCGTAAACCCGGCAGAAATAAGTCCCTGAGCGAGAAGAATACGCGAAAAAAGCACAAATAAAACCATAAGCGGCAAAAACGCGAAAGCGGCAGAAATAAGTCCTTGAACGATAAGACAAAATGGACACGCGAAAATGCCGTTAAGAGGTATGTTACAATACATCTGTTCTATAATTAAATATGTATATTTTTGCTTATTTGCTGATCAAATTTAAGGGTGCGCAAAATGCCCAAGACAAAGTTCAACCTTGGACTATAACACCGTCTCAAAACAAAACTTGAGGAGCAGTATGGTGTAAAATAACGCTTACTAATTACTGACACCTTAATGTTGTTCTGTCAAGTTTTGTGATATATATATAAAAAAAAAAACCACAGAAAGCAACTGTACTTCTTATTGAAGAACGAATCTTTACATTGAGTAAAACAAACAAAAGGAAATACAAAACACCCTAATCTAGGTTAAAGACAAGGTCGTCCAGCTAAGAGTCTCCAACAACCGGAGGATCAGAAGTGTGAAGAATTGAGGAATCGAGCTCTTGAGGAACTGAAGAGGCCATCCCGAGAGAGGGGGCACCACTTAAAGGATCAATCACAGCCATACTATCTGACACAGGATCAGCAGCTGCAGAGTCTGAAATTTGGAAGTCGTCGCCGTCCAGCCCTACCAACGCTTCGATAGACTCAGGTTGGTTGCCCGCCTCAGTCGGTTCGGGCTCATCATGCGTCACTGACGGCCCGGATTGGTCGCGTAGCCCAGTAGGCTCAGGATGGCTACGTGGCCGTCGAGGAGGCCATGGACCCTCGAGATTATCCAGGTTATCTGTAGCTCCCATCTCTATATAATCCTCCGGACTTAATGAGTCGGGTTCGTATTTGGTCCAAGAGGGAGCTTCATAATACTGGGCCTCTTCAGTAAAAAGAAGTTCGGGAAAAGACTCATTGGGACGGCTTTTCTCTAACCAAGAACGGGCTAAGTAGAAGCCATACTTGATGAACCCCGCCGCAAGCATTTCTTTCTTTTCATAGCAGTGCTGAGACAGGCGGTATTCACGAACAGCCTCGGCTCGAACCTCTTTTTGTCGGTCCAACAAATCGTGCAGCTCATCGGCGGTCTCATCCCGTTCCCTCCTCATGGCGTCCCGATCCTCCATCGCCTTGTCGTAGGCGTCTTGAAATCCCTGAAGGGAGGCCACCTTAGCTTGCTCCTCCTTCAACCTGAGCTCAAGTTCCGCATTCTTCCTCTCCAATCCCTCAACCTTACCAACATAGGGACGCAATTGAATGACCTCGTTTTGAAGCATCATCTTCGTCTCTCGGAGCTCACCAATTTCTTTTTCAGCCTTCTCCCTGAGAGCCCTATGACGAGCATTAACAGCCGCGGTTTGCTGAGCCGACTGAAAAAACAGGAGAACAAAAATAACTTAAAAACCCGACAAAGGAAAAAGAAAAATATAACTAACATATAAACACGATGCTATCACCTTCATCGCAAGATAGTCAGAGTTGTTCTCGGCTTCCGTCAAATTAGGAAACAGCGCTGCCTCGTCACGAGGAATAATGGTGCTCCATGCCAGACGAGACGCTATCCCAGGCTCCTCAATGCTGTCATTATCATTTACCCCGGGATAGGTTTAGAAGTCCTCGCCATCTACGACCACTCCACTATCGACCACGTAGCGCTTCAAAGTGGGATTAGCTACCTTGGGCAATATCGGTCTTGAGGGCATCGAGGCCTCAATAATCAACTTCTTCCTAAATTTGCGCCTAGGCTGACGAGGGGCCGGCCGATCCTCGCTGGCATGAGAAGCACCTTCTCGTCGGGCCGACTCGCTCCTCTATGACCCAGAGCTCCCTTGATCGTCTGAGCTACGGTCGTGGACAAGGGGCCTCTTTCGCTTGTTCCTCCCAGCCTCTTGCACAGTGTGGCTAGGTCCGCTGGTAGGAGGAGGAGGGGTAGACATACGAGGATGTCTGGAAGCTGAAGACCCGACCTGTGGCTGTTGCTGAGAAGGAGGAGCCATTCCAGCAGAAGCATTGGCTTCCCTTCTGCGCATAGCACCACGAAAGTCCATACCTGCATAATACCAGGAGAAACAATTAATGAACCTAAAACCCAAAATACCACACACATGGATATATAAAGTATAGAAAAAAGGAAACCTATAAGATCACCAAAATCCTCTAAGTTATCCAAATTAGGATCCGTCGGGAAATCAACAAAAGGGCTCCCAAAAACGTTGCCCTGAGCCCATTCAAGATCCTCCTCTAATGGACCACTGGTACCCTCAACCTCAGGTGTTTCGTCTCTCGAATCCGGAGAAGACTCATCCACAAGGTGACCTAAAAGGTTAGAGGTCTCAGCTGTAGGAATACTGGTCGGTTGACTAGGACCGGCATCGGGCACACACAACCCAATTGGAAGGCTAGAGGGGACAGTCGAAGTCCCGGGAACAGCTCGGCTTACTCCCCAACCAGCCGCTGTAATGTTCTCCGAGGTCAAAAGGGAAAATAGATTACGTTCCCCGATAGAACATATTCGTCGTATAGGTTCACTAAACTGGTCTTTTAGGATCTCTACTTTAAACCTTTCTGAGCGCCTCAAGTGGTCGCTAGTATCACGGTTCCATGTAGTGCGGATTCGCAGATCGTTTGGAATTTGGACGACGACCCACTCACTCTCAAAATTTCGCAACTTATTTGGAAGGTCAGAAAAGATCTTGTTATCAGGAAAATCGTCAACCGTTAACCGTTGGAGGGAAAAAGTTATTAGTCCTTGCAAACCACGAACTCTGAAAAAATCACTCAAAAGGGGGACAGTAGGAATAATACCTAAGCTATGGCAAACCACCGAAAATCCTACTATCTGAGCCCATGCATGAGGATGAAGTTGGCAAGGAACTATATCTTTGTATCTAAGGAACGCTATACCAAACTCGGGCAACGGAAAACGGAAACCGAAAAGTAAAGACGCTTTATGCACCGCTACTCCATCCCTAACTAGATCGGGTGAAAATTCCCCACTAGCTGGAAGTCTATAACTGTAACCAGAGGGAAGAGGAAAACGAGTATTGAAATCCTCTAAGTCCGCATTCGTCAGTGTGCATTCAACACCACCTTTCCTAAGAAATTTACCCGGACGCTGTGAAGACATAGTAAAAGAAAGGATAAATAATGAAGAAGGGCGGCAGACAACCTGCGGCAGACCTACTAACAGGGACCTGCGGCAGACCTACTAACAGGGACCTGCGGCAGACTTATTGGCGACAGACCAAATACGACAGACCTATAGGTGAAACACCTGCGGAAGACATAAAGACCGCGCGGGAGACAAGGTAAACGACAGATGAATACTTACTAACACTTCGAGGAGCGAAAGACTTCTGCTGGCGATAGACTGTTTTAGCGAGAGAGTCGGAAATCGGCGACAGACTGCTGTTTCAGAGGTTTTCTCTTAGCCCTTTTTCGGTGGCCCCCAGCGGCTTTATATAGTTGTGACAGAGAAGACCAAACGTCTCGGTAGACCACGCCTCCCGCAGAATAGAGCTTTTCACCTACAAGAAAAGAAAAAAGTATATACCAAAGAAAAATCACAAAAACCAGAAAAACTATTCATAGTGGATAAAGGCCCAAGGACACATATTTATACTCTCTTGATTGGAATAATCCAACAAGAGACTGGGGAGCAATTGATATAGCAAAAGTCCATCTACACTGGGCCAAGCCCAAAGATCATTGGAGGCCCCACGCGGCACACGATCATTGGGACACGCGGCCTACGGCGAGAGAAGCTAGCCTGCGACAGACCATCTGTCGTAGGCGACAGACTACTTCTATCGCGAAGGCGGTACGTGGCCACTCGCCTCTCGCCTGGCGATAGGCCTCTGCCGCCCTAAAAGGTGTCGCGCCATAGGGTCTCTCGCCGGCGACAGGCTCGTGTCGACTCCGAGATCCACGGAAGATGCATCTTATTGGGAAACAAACTCTTGGTATCAAATCTTGAATATTCGCCTATAAATAGGCCCCAGGTATAATTCTATTCTTAACTTTTTCTGACAACTGGCTTTTACGTTTCCCAATACCTAAGAACTGAGGGCTGACTTAAGCATCGGAGTGTCTACGCAGGGAATCACCCCTGCGTCCCTCTGACTTTTTACTATTTTACAGAAGCTTCTGGAGGACACGTGGAGACAGATTACGACCATTTACGTCGGCATATCTTTATTGTTGTCTTGTGCAACAACAGGTATATAACAAGTGTGTATACACATATGAGGAAAATAAAGTACAAAAGATCATCGTTATATAAAGTATAAACATAGATATATATATACACATATATAAAGTAAAAATATATATGTACACATATATATATATTTATAAAATAATTAAAGTATGAAAGAATTATAAATAAGTATGTATATATAAAAGTACTAAAACATTAATATATCTATAAAGAAAATGTTTATTTATTAAATTTAAAATAAATAAATAAGAGTTTGGTGGGAAATTTCCCACCACACCGACTGTCCTACTCTGCCATTTCACTTAATACAAGAAATAAAAGAAAACAAAGGTTAGAAGGAAGTACAAGCAAAAGCAGAGAAAGATGAAAAGAAAGAGGTGATGTCGGAAGATGAATGGAGGTAGATCTGAGGGAGGCGACGCCGGTGCAACCAAGAAAGGGAGAAAGAGAGACTGACATCGGTTGTAAAAAAAAAAAAAGAGAAAACGGGAGTTGGGCGAGAGTGAAGAGAATCGAGAGAGCTTGAGAGGAAAAGAGGATAGAAGAGAGGAAGCCTATGGGGAAAAGAAGAAATAGGGGAAGCGATCGAATGAGAGAGAGATCCCAGAGTTGATCGTAGGCGAGAGAAAGGGCTGTCCATCAATGGTGGTGAGAGGTGAAAGGAGAGGACTGAAACGATTGCACGAAGAAGACATCGCTGCTGCTAGGCATTGCCGCTCCTGGTTCCGCGCCACTCCGCCTCGATTTGCTGCCGGAGAAGGCAGATTTCGAGAAGGGGAGACAGCGACATGACTCTTCAAGGCACTCTGAGAGTTGCCTTCCTTGGTTCAAACAGGAATTTTGGGCCGAGGCATTAAAAAAAAAAGAGCTATAGGGGCCGGCTTTCAAAACAATGTCTAGGGAGTTTTGTTTTTGAGTTGAAACTAGATTTTTGGGCTTCAGTTGATTTTCTTGGGCTACTACCAAGATTGAAGTTTCCAAGAAAAGGAAGGAAACTAGAGCAACAGTGAAGTAAGGAGAAAGCCAAGAATGAAACGGAAGATAGGAGGTGCGTGAAGGCTGGAAACAAGGGTTTGGGTGTAAACAGGGCAGACCAAGGCAGGGGTATAAGGCTGTTCAAGTGCTGATTTGAGCGTCAAAATGGGGGGCTGATCTGGGCTGTGAGCTAGGTTCTCTTTAGGCGCTGATTTGAGGCTGATTAGGTGAGGAACCAGGGGCTGTTATGGTGGCCTGAATGGTGGTTGTTAGGAGGGTTGAATAGGGGTGACTTCCAGGAGCCATTGAGAGTTATTTAGGCACTGAGTTAAGGGGCTGATCAGTTGATATTTTGGCACTGTTGAGGCTGTTATTGGGCGTTGTTGCAGGCTGAAGACTGTGATTTTTTTGGAGATGGAGCAATAGGTCAGAACAAGGTTGTTTTGTGGTTGAAAATGTTGCAGCAGGGGATGCGTTAGGAGCTGCCATTTTTGGTATTACAAAAGAGACTTTATTAAGGTTGATATGTCGCTAACTTAGGGGGCTGGAGTCTTGCAGTTGTTGAAGGTTGATGATAATGTTCAAAAAGGAAGGCAAAAGGATGAGGCTTTGCTGAGAAGAAAACAAATAGTAGGGCTGAAGCTCGATACACCCTTTTGGCTTTGGACAAGACAATGGCAGGGACTGTAGACCCTCACTCTTTCAACAACTCAGGACAACAGTAGGAGATGCCACTTCCTCCATTTTCGGCTCATGAGTAGCAATCAATTAAGGAAAAGAGGGCTGAAAGTGAGAGAGATTGGAAAAGAAGAAAGAAGGGTCATCCAGGTATATCTTTCAGGTTTAAGTTCTAATTTACTTGAGAATTAAGTTGTATGTGTATATCAATGCATGTGAAATGTTGATGATAAATGTAGTGTAGGAACAAGTAGAGGACCTTGAAAAATTGGGATTGGAAGGCTCGGTTTTGAGAGGCTTTTAAAGGTTTATGTTGAAGCCTTGAGTAATATTAGTGAAGTGCTTGAGTTGAAGACTTTCGAAGGTAAGAAAATGATAAGTGTGATATAGTTGAGGATGTATAGGAATGAATATTAAATAGGATTTGATGTATTCAAATTGTAAGGGGAAACTTTCAAGGAGCTGGGAATTAACTATTGGCTAAAAGCGCGCAAGAACAGTATTGCTAAGCATTGAGCTTTACATAACGAGGTAAGGGAATATACGATAAATGCTTGTTAGTTTGTCATGTTTATGTATGTTTAAATTAATGTTATTTAACACTTATGGATTTAAATGCATTCTTGGTTGAATTTCAAAATATATTGGATTGAACTTAAAGTGCAAAATGTTTGAGATTTGAATTGTGTTGGATTGGTGAATAAAATATACTGCTTGTTGGAGTTTTCTGCAAGTTATTTGGTTGTGGTTGTGATGTTGGGTAGTGTCTTACTTATGCTGTCATAATGCTAAAATTTCGTTAGAAATCGTTTAAGTAAATTTCATGGAAATAATTTAGATTTATAATATGTCTTTAAAACTACATGCATATTTAGCATCGTTACTTGTTATCGAGATATTGGTTTTTAAGTATAATTTCGTACGATGAGATTTTTAAAACTATAAGTATTTAAAACGATTCATGCTTTCAGTACTCAACTCATATTGTAAGTGCTATTTCTAAACGAGTTTTGACTCATGAGACACATGATGATGGATAATGCCTGTGTGGCACTTGAAAATGCTTGTGTGGCGTTTATTATGCCTGTGTGGCACTTAACTTGCCTATGTGGCACTTGTTATGCCTATATGGCATTTGTTATGCTTGTGTGGCATTGAGGCGCCTATCTATATATACACATTTCAGATTCTTCTTGTGTGTTGATGGATATCTGTGTATATATATATGAATTGTGAAATATCCTGGATGTTTTGTGATCTTCCAGGCATTTGACAACTAGTCGTGACTTGTACCTCAGCTACTAGATGATCACTAGTGCTGGGATGATTCATGATCATGGATAGCGCCATGATATATGGGTCTATGACCACTGCTAGCTACAGTGGATGCTTTCGTAGAAAGCTTATCGGTTATTTCCAAAGATCACGGTTATATTACCAAATCTTACCAATGAATGCCCGTCTCTTGAAAATACCTTGAATGTATATCTTGATTTTATAAATGCGTGACCACTAATATGTTTGGAAATTACTCGGTATAGTCTTTTATAGCTTATAAACAATGGCATATTGACTTTGCATTATTTTCAATAAAGCACATTTAAGCATGAGTTTTGTGCATTTGTTTACGCATAAACATTAATTAAGCATAGCAGGAGCCTAACATCACTTAGCATATATTTTCTTACTGGGCTTTTGCTCACCTCCCTCTTCCACCTCACACGTTACTTTAGATAGGCTCGAGTGCGAGAGTGTTGCACTAAGAGCTCGACTTATGTGCTGCTAAGTTACTGCTTTGTATATTGAGGTATAACCTTTCATTACTTTTGTTTATATTCCAGACGATAAGATTCTTTTCGGTATACACAGTGTACATGGATTAGGATGTAAGTACTAGGACTGTATCGAGAATTATATATAATTGCGCTTTGTAATGAATATTATCTCGATATTATATCTTGATGAAAATGTGATATTCTGGATGGTTTCTTGATATGATTATTGTGCCACAGGTTGGGTTATGATTGTGTTACAAAGTGTGGTTGGACAATAAATATATATAAAAGGACGGAGTTTTTCAGTTTCGATTTTGGCACACATTATGAGGCAATTGAATGAGACTTTATACAATTAGTCTTAAACAAATAAATAAGTAGTAATCTACTTGTTAAGTTTTAGCTACACTGAGCGAGTGACAAACATAGTAAGTAGAGGAAAAAGTTAGCTCGAAAATTCTAGCTTCTGAGGGCGTTACAATTTTGAAATGTCATTTTCCTATATGAGCCGAAATGGTTTTGTGTTTGTCCAAGGACTAATAACCTGGATCAGGTTTGGAGTTTCCTCTACCTTTATATTTCCTGAATCATTAGTGTTTGCAGAGAATCAAAGAGGGTTCTCATGGCAGATCAACTGTACATTTGTAGGTATTTGTCAGGGGTATAGGTCGAATCATGTAAATGAATTTAAAAGGAAAAAAATGAAAAATAGAAAAATAATTACTAACACTGCTAGAACTAGAAAACATATAAAAGCATTGCAGCCGTAAAAGGTTTGATAGTTCTCAGCTACAGTTTTGAAGTGCTTTTATAATTTTAATGAGCTATCTTTTGTATAATTCAAATTTAATTATATGTTGTGTTTCGATAAAAAAAAGAAGCAATTAGTTGTCAATCATTAACTAATTTAATTATTAGATGTCAGAAGCTTTTTGGATAAAGTTATTTGTGGTTACAAATGAATATATTTGCTTCCTGAGTTGTAGGGTTTAAATGATTCATGGAGTTCCAACTCTGGTATTATGCTTGTTCGATGATTTGAGGATGGGGTAATGTTTGTTGGTCTCAAATTAGCTTTGCTTTGGCCTTAAATTAGCATTGCTTTCTTATTTCCTCACTTCAGCAAATTCACTGGCATGAATGTGTTTTATGTTATGAGATAAATATTCAGTTGATATTTGATGGTTATTGGGTTATTTCTGTTCTACTAACATTTAAGCATCAATGATTGATAAATTACTTGATATATTTGATGATTAATTTATTGAATATTTAAGCATCAATGATAGAACTTAGATAACTTGATATGTTTGATGATGGATAAAAATTACTTGTTTCTTTTTTTAAGGGCATTTGTAATATTTTTTTTTATTAAGACATATACATATGAGAGATTTTTATATGAGAGATTTTAATCAAATAATTGAAGTACAATTAAAATCTAGATAACTAACAACTATCTTGTTGTGGGACTTTGTATTTTTAGATGGCAAGTGGTGATAAAAATTTGCAACCAATTGATAGTGGGGGTGAGGAAAATGATCTTGTCGAACTTGGAAATGATGGTAAAAATATATGGACAACCGAGAAAGAGAATTTATTCATTTGCATTATGAAGGAAGAGGTTGTTAAGGGAAATAGAGTTATAACTACATTTAGTAAAGAATAATGAAAGTTTATTCGAGAAACCTTTAATAAAAGAGCAAAGCACAATTATTTGGATTCACAATTGAGAAATAAATTTAATTAATTAAGAATTTGTTATAATAGTTTCAAAAAGTTGTTAAAGGAGACTGGAGTTGGATATGAAGTTAACACTGGAAAAGTTATTGCTGCGGAGGAAATATGGCACCGTTATATGCTGTAAGTTCCTTAATTTCTTCCTTAATTTCAATAGTATAGATATATATACAATTTAAATTTCATTTTGATGACATATATATATATATATATTGTTTTATAGGTTCATAAGATGGCCAAAAGATTTCAAATAAAGGGTTGCCCAATGTATGACAAATTGTGTGTAATTTATGGAGATACTTCTGCCATTAGATCAAATGCAAGAACTTCTACACGTAGTCCATCGGATAGTGATGAGGAGGGAGTGAATCCAACTTATGACATAGACAAAGAATTAAAGGAAGATGTAGAAGGTGATGGCGATCAAATCCTAGTGGTAGTCATGCTAGAAAGCGTACCCATTCTACTACCCCTATCATTCGCCAAGGGAAAAGATCAAATGTTTCCATAGCAATGCAATCTGCCTTAAACTCTATTAGTGAAAGTTCTAAAAGAAAAGTCGACATATGGGAGAGATTGTTAGTTGGTTCAGCTCATTTCACTCATTTTGGGGGATCTACTGGGGATATTTACACTGAAGCTATTTCGGAATCTAGATCACCTAGAAGGAAATTCTTAATGGAGAGTTTAGAAGTATTAGACAAACTTGATGGTATTGATGGGGCAGCTTATGCTAAGGCTGTTGAGAAATTTCATGATGATGAATTGTGGAGAGAAACGTTTCTTCAAATGAATGATGGAAGGAAGAAAGATTGGATTTTTAATTTAAAGTGAACTTGTTTCTAATGTCATGTTTTTTCAGTTTTGGAACATCTTTCTTTGTCTTGGATTTTTATTTATGACGTTTATGTTCATCGTTTGTCTTTTTTTTTATTTACTTTATTAGTGGAATATGCTACTTGGAATGTATTTTTTGAACTAGGTATTTCAACTATATGTATGAATGGAGTTTAGTTTTATTTTAATATGCATTTGACTCTTTTTATTAATGATTTTGCAGAGATCTTATATGATCTTTTTTTATGAAATTTTAATATAGATTTGAGTTTTTTTTAACCATTTAGTTCACTTATATTATTGATTTATTAGATTTACATGATGGATCGTAATAAGATGACACAAATTGCCTCACTTATTAAGTTTGATGATGAAGAAGATGAGGTAGAAGATATTTTATTGATTATGGTTATTGAAGAATATTATAACAGGTATGTCGTAATGATTTTGTCTGGGGACTTGATTGTTAGACGTTAAAATTATGGAGTCGCCACCAATTTTTTTTTTTTTACCTAAGTGTGATTGGCCACCTATTTGACTCTAAGGATAAAGCTTAATCTACGTTCTGAAATTAGGTTCGAGAGTACGATTACGTGTGAGGAAGGTATTAGCACCCTCACAATGCCCGTTTGACGAGTGGTACTAATTAATCACGTTTTATCTTAAGCAATCTTAATTTAAATGGCCTTTTATGCTTAATTAAAATTTTCTTTTTATTATTTAATATTCAATTATTTAAATATTGACATTTTTCTTAAGATATTCTTCAACACTTTGAGCGAATTTCCAAGGAAATTTTGTTACCTCAAGAGTATTCACAAGACACACTCGTGCTCGTGAAGAGACTCCGTCGTCGGATTAATTAAATGTTTTGTAAAAAAAATTAGTTAAAATTTATCATTTAATTTTAATTTACTAATTTTGCATAATTTGCTATTGGATTATTAATTTATTTAAATATTTAAGATTTCTGTAATGTTTCTCCAACACTTTGATTGAATACATAAGGAAATATTTTCACCTCAAGAGTACTCACAAAATACACTCATCTTCGTGAAGAGGCTCAGTCGTCGGATTAATTATTATTTTTATGAAAACTTTTTATTTTAAGATTTATCTTTTCGTAATTTTAATTTACTATTAAATTATTATTATTATTACTTTTTATAAATACCCTTAGTGTTGGAATTATTTCCCTTGAATTTTCCAACATTTTGGTCAAACTTAGAGGAAACACTTACTCACCTAGAAATCTCTCAAAATTTGCACACTTGCGAAGTTCGAGAATTCTATCATCAGAAGAGTTTTCATTTATTCGTAAAATATAAAAATTTTATATTTATAGTTTTAGGGATTATTCATTATTATTGTCCTCTTAAAATTTTTGGATTTGAATTGGACTATTTCATTAATGTGTTATTTAATTCTTTACAACTTTTTAGCAAAAATTTCCCTACATCCTTCAATACTTTGATCGAACGTAGAGGGTTAAAGTTATTAATTCTGTTCCAAATTTTCCAACACTTTGGTCATATTTGGAAAATCATTTTTTCAATTAAAGATTTATTTTTAATCTACTATACATGAACCTCTTTCATTTTTAGGTTTATAGATTTAATTACAAAGCAAATTATGTCCAAAGTAAGTTTTTTATCAAATATTTATGGAATCCAAGTCATGATATCTAATTAATATGTAAAAAGCCTAAACTAAATTATTCATCCATTATTCAGAAGCCTATGATCATTTATTTGCATATATTATCTATTAATTAGCCTTTTATAAAACCATGATTATTATTATTATTATTATTATAAATAGAACCCAAGCTTAAAACATAAACCTTTTTTTAAGAAGCCTAAAATAAATACATGTCCTCAATATTGTCATGTCCCGGGAGCTTAAGCACAGCAACCGTACGGCCTTAGGGTGGGAAACTCACGTCCACGTCCATAAGTCAGCCTACTCTTGCCCAGGATACTTCTACTCGCAAACACGTAGCAAACACACGCACATAAGGCACAAACACAGGGGCACACAATATGGGGAACTGTACACTTGTATTCACTCAATTCAACAATGTACAGGAGTTGTTACAACAGGGAGGCACAGCCAATGGCCTCAACTAACCTGGCTGGACACACCCAAGTCGTCCTAGGAGGTTCCCACAAGGGCTTCAACCTATTGCTCAAGCTCACTCCCTTACCCACACGTAGAGACTCTCCCCTAAGCCTCCTTTAACACTCAATGTATCACTATATCTCCCTTTGTACAAATGGGGAAGACACCCTTTTATATAGGCAAGCCCTCATACAGGTGTGTGGTAGTGGTTAAGCCAAGTGTAGGGCTGGCAGACTGCTTTGAAAACCTTCCCTGCCTCTCTGGCACGCATTGGGCCAGCTGAAAGTCACTGGTCTGACACCGTTCCACTCAAGAGTTAGTCTCAGCTGTTTCCCTGCCCAACTGGCTCGCCTGGTCCTGGTGACTGGAAGCTCGCTCGCCCACCTGGTTAGAGCCTCGCCCAAATGTCTGGCTCGCCTGGTTAGCGTCTCACTCACTTGTCCAGCTCACCTAACCAGCTTCTACTTTGCACACTTCGTACACCTTCTGGCAAGCTTCCACATCACTCCCACTACCTTGGGCTGCCTTGGCTTAGGCCTCCAGCCTCTCATCACCTTGGCTAGGCCCTAGTTTGGCCTGCTCCAGTCCATCAGGCCTCGGACTTGCGCGCGGGACGTGACAATATGCACATGACCCATATTATTAAATCAAAGCCCAAGCCAACGTCCAGCATTTTCAATGACTCAGACAACATTATCAAAGCAAAGGTACAGAATAGAAAAATCAAAAGGCTAATGGGAAAGAATAAAAGATGCTCACACTGTGTTGGGTTTGGTTTTCTTTTCTTTTCTTTTCCTTTATCTTGTGTTTTCTCTTTTCTCAGCTTTGGATTGAGTCTTCACCCCAGCTCGTGGCAGTGGCCAGTCGACTGTCAACATCGCCTCCAGCCATGTCATTGCTTAGCCCTGCCGATCCTAGGTTCACTATGAACCCCAGCTGCAGTGACCGAAGAACCCACCTCCTAGCACCAACAAATCAGCCTCCAATTTCTTTTGCTAATTTTTATTTTCTGTTTTTATTTTGAATATGTCTTGTGACTTTGGATTGAATTTGGGTCTAAGTATTTTCGATTTTTGAATTGATTTCGGATTTCTTTTTTGTTGTTGAATGGATTGCAAACAAAATGAAAGAGGGATCGGTTGACAGTGGGCATGTTGGGTTCTTGGTTGATTTCGGTAGAAGGAATGGATGTTTGACAGAATGTGTCAGCTTTGGTGATGGAAAACAGAGGTGAAGCTCGGGTGGTTGGCAGAAAGCGATTTTCTTTGGGTTTTTTTTTTCAGATCCTTTTTGTTCTCTCTGTTTCCCCCTTTTCCTCTGTGTTTTTCTATGTATTCATCTCTGATCTCCTCTAGACTATTTATAGGCATTTTTAGTCAAGAAAATCGGACGAAATCTTTGAAACCAGGGACTATAATCCATTGTTCCGCTGGTTTTTTTGAGCATTCTTAAATGCTTGCTCGAAAAACTGTGGTTCTTCCATGTGAGTATAGTAATCTTCTTGAAACCGATCTCCCCATTTTTCTTCTTCATCTTTTCTGAACAGCTTCTAATATATTATTTTAATCAATAAAAATCGGAGCAAATCTCAGAGAATTAATTTGCAGAAGACTTTCACTCCCACATGAGGTCTCTCTAAGGGTCGACGAGGATGACAGGGCTAAGCTTAAAGTGGCTGGCTAATAGCCTTCTCGCCGGTGTCAACGTGGTCCTGCTTTCTTTCTTTCTTCTTCTTTCTTTTTTTTTACTATTATTATAATATTATTTTTTTGCTATTATTATTATATATTTTTTAATCATAATAAAAGATGGGCCAATCTCAATCTAATTTGGGCTCATTAGATCTTGGGCTTTAGCCCAAATAACTTAATTAATTTTAACAAAACAGGCCTAATTATTTAAGACAAATTTGGAATTGATCCCGATAGACAAAATTCGATTTTCATGATAGTTGAACTAATTAATCTCAAAGTCTATTTTTGACAAATTAATTCAAGCGCATGATTAAATCAAATTAATTAACAAGCAAATTTCAATCTCAAATTACTAAGATTGAAACAAGATTCAATTCAAATATATTTATAGTTCCGGACAAAATTAGGTGTTTACAACTTTGAGATTAATTAGTTCAAGTATCATGAAAATCGAATTAATTAACAAGCAAAATTCAATCTCAAATTACTAAGATTGAAACAAGATTCAATTCAAATATATTTATAGTTCTGGACAAAATTAGGTGTCTACAAGGTACTTACTTAAACAACCTTGTAGAACATCTCAATTAACAGGTTACACATATGTTCAAGAAATTCTTTATGGGAATAAAGTTAAATGTTTTGATGAGTTAAGAATGGAGCCACCTATGTTTATTAATTTTTGTGATACTTTAAAAGAACAAGAATTATTACAAAACTCCAAGTACTTTACAGTAGAAGAACAAGTTGCTATCTTTTTATTTACTTTGGCACATAATGAGCAAAATTAAGTTATTGCGAAACGATTTCAACATTCCGGTGAAACTATTTCTCGACATTTTAAAAATGTGTTAAAGGTTGTGTGTCGTCTTGGAAAAGAGATCATAACTCCTCTATCATTCGATGTAATCCCTCCTCAGATTCAGTATGATGAAAGATATTATCCATTTTTTAAGGTAATACAATTCATTACTTTTTTCATATTCATTAATAGAAAAATTTATAATAATTAGTGATATATCTATATATTGTTCAAATAGAATTGTACTGGAGCAATAGATGGAACACAGATAGCTGCACATGTTCCTAGTAAACAACAGATACCTTATGGTGAGAAGAAAATGGAACCAACACAGAAAATTATGTGTGTCTGTTCATTTGATATGCGATTTACATATGTGATGGCGGGATGGGAAGGAACTGCAAATGATTCTAGAGTTTTTATTGAATGTGTATCTAATCTTGAAAATTGT
The DNA here is from genome assembly GCA_032173925.1 of Heritiera fomes. Taxonomy (NCBI): domain Eukaryota; kingdom Viridiplantae; phylum Streptophyta; class Magnoliopsida; order Malvales; family Malvaceae; genus Heritiera; species Heritiera fomes. The sequence continues at coordinate 4,679,123 of JAPDPM010000013.1, read as the reverse complement.
TTTCCAATGCCTCCACAAGGTAATCTTACTTTTTAGCATTTAATTAAGCCTTTTAGTTTTTGTTAGAGAATTTTTTTTGTGTGTAGGTAAATATTATCTTGTAGACTCTGGATATATAAATATTTCAGGTTTCTTGTCTCCTTATCGTGGTGAAAGATATCATTTAAGAGATTATAGAGGAAGAAGACGACAACCACATGGTCCAAAAAAGATTTTCAATTATAGACACCCATCTTTGCGTAATTGTATTGAGCGATGTTTTGGAGTACTAAAGGCTCGATTTTCAATTTTAAAAGGAATGCCACCATATAGTTTACGCATGCAACGTTTTATTACCATTGCATGTTGTACGGTGCATAATTTTATTAGGACATATAAGATGCAAGATGATATGTTCGAAGAATATGAGACGGACAATCTTGTAGTCGATAACAATGAAGAAACTTTAGGAGCCATCAATTCACAAGAACAAGTGAAGTTTAATGTTACTCCAAGTCAATTACGGTATATGCATAGAGTTCGTGATGAAATTGCTACTAAATAATTGATTATTGTATATGTATCATGACTTAAACTAGACTTAAACTATCCTTTTTTTGTGTTTTTTGTATTATAAATTTTACTTTTGTATTTTTAATTGTGCTTATGTAATTTTATTGATATCGTATTAAAATTTAGTTGCATTAAATTTAAATATTAATTATTTTTAGATATATAAAATATGAAATAAGTCTCATATAAATTTTAAAATAAAAATTTTAAGATAAATTTTATATAATAATAAATGAAATAGTTTATGTAATATATCAAAATTAAGAATAAAATTGCACATTATTAATATTTTTATTAAAATTATATAATTTTAATAAAAATATTTAATGCAAAATTAATAAATTATAAGATTAAAAAAATTATGTTTCAACTTATTAGATGCCAAACATGTTTTATGTTTTCAGTTTTAAAAATTATACAACAACATTAGTTACCAAACATGTTTTTTGTTTTCAAATTTTCAAAACAAAACAAAACAAAAATAGAAACAAAATTTCCAAAAACAAAAAACACAAAACACAAAATTGACAACAATACCAAACGACCCCTTAATAGTATTGATTCAAGTTTATTACACTCATTTCTTCTTCTTCCTTTTGTAGCTTCTTCTGAATTTGCACTTTGCACCCAAAAATAAGTTATTTTAAAAAATAAAAAAAAAGGAAATTTCCATTTTTCGGATAAATATACAAGGCCTTCAGTTTTTAAAATTGTAAAATGGTATAATTCTCTTTGTATTCGCCATATTGTTTCAAAAATTGGTGCAAACATTTGGCCAAAATCAGACTCATAATATGTAACTTCGGTGAACCAGATTGAAAGGACGGCTTTTGCCGAAAACTTTCTACTGATTGAACAGATTTAGTAGAATTTAAACTTATATATATATATATATATATATATATATATATATATATATATATATATTGTAAGCACATAAATCTTTATCCGTTTTACGGTTTGAGATTAATTTTGTTCAAATTGAAAGTAATAAACGATAAAATCCTCCCAACATATTTAGACTCCAAAACTCGAATCTTGTTTAAGTATCTGAGTAAAAAATCCACTCCCACTTCTAACTTTAAATTTGAACTTTTACCTTCTCAAAAATTGAACTAAATCAGGTTCCCTAATTACGATGAATTTCAACTCAGTAGTCTCAAAGAATTGAATCCATTCACTTTGTTCTGCAACTAAATTTAAACTTAAGATAAAACTCATAAATCACATCCAAAGAAAAATGATCATTGCTAACATGATAAAACAAACCAGACAATCAAATATAGAGATGAAGTTCAAGCTCGATCCTGAACAAGTTGGTTGCGTATAATATACACAGGCCTCATTTTTTGCATCTTGGGGTGTCGAAGGATTTTACTGGAGTTGTTTTCTGATTCACAGAATAATTATATGTCTATAAAGGGCGGATTCTGATGTCTTACTAATAACGCAAGGTTCAAAACCTGCTCTGGATCCTAAACCAGATAGACCAAGAAATTGCAGCCCCGATGGGCCATCAAGAAAACAAGAGATAAGATAACAGCAAGCTGATATACAAAATGCAATTATACATATATGCACAGGCACTATCATCAAGTACCTGACCGAAAACTGTCCAAGGCCTAGCATCAAAACAAGTCGAACGCGGATGAGTTCAGCATTATTAATTGACAATATTCTAAGCTTGAAAATGTTTCAAATAATCAGCAAGATTTTGGGCGGACTTTTATTTGCTGCATAGATGATGGAATCAAAAGGCTTGACAATCCTGTTCCTCGTAGAAACAGGTACTGAATTTCTATATATACACTTTTCAAAGAAACCATGCCTGATCCATCAATATAACCCGAAACTCTTCGCATGCTTTGAGTTCCTATCAATCCAATGACTTCAGTTGCAGGTATAAAAGGTATGGCATTGGCTGTTCATCTTTCCCAATTGAAATCCAATTCAGCATTAGACATTTATAAGTTAGAATCAGTTAGTTTGACTTTGGCACTTCAACATTTGTTCCTTGAAACCAAAACGAAAATGAAAGAAATATTAATCAGACAGTGAGATATTCCGACAAAAATTGTATGTTTAAATTAAACTTTATTGATTTAATCTCTTTTAAGGCAAAAATAACTTTACCAGGAACGACTTTGCGAGCAAAAATTGCGATCTTGGAAGAAGCTTCACGATCTTTATAATCGACGGGACCGTAAATTGATTGTCGCGGAGTTGGAGCTCCGGCACTGAGTACCAATTGCCGGCGACATGGTGATTGAGTACGGAATGAGGACCAACGAGGACCGAAGAGGAGCTGGCAGATGGGATAGGTGAAAGAGTCACAGAGGGAGTAGCTAATGAAGAGGAAAAGTCGAAGAATAAGAGTGGGCTTACCAAGTAAAGTGGCGAGTGAGTTGACAACATTTTCGTACCAGTGGAGTCTGTGATGTGTAGAACTCTTAACTGATAGGGAAAGACACGTCGATTTGAGTTTGACTGTTTTGCGTTGAAAATTAGATATTTGGATTTACTTGAGTTGTTGGATGCCGTGACATCTGAAGGTCATTTCGGGTTTTAACATTGAATACAAACAACTGATAAAAAAAAAACATTGAATACAAACACAACGTTCAAAAAGGGCGTGCATGCAACGCGCGAAATAATCGTTTTACATATATAATTAAAATTTTTGCTGTTTTATTTTTCTCTTTTTTTTCCCTCTCAAGTCTCCAACGAATTTTTAAATATCTAAAAAATAATAAAATTAGGAAATTTTACATATTTTTATATTTAGAATAAAAAATATCCACGCATCAATTAATTTTTTGTTGAATTCATATTATCAAAAAGTTAATTACTAAATATGATAACAAAAATGAAGTTTGAACATAAATAAAAAAATAGAAATAGTTAAATAGATGTAGTAATTAAAGTAATGACATTATCATTTTTTTTTTGTAATTGGAAGATGGGGATGAGATTTTTTGGGAAGAGATTTTTTTTTTCAACAATTCAATCAAGAGATTGTTAACATCCATAAATGTTTTTTAAGTCATTCTTTTCATTATTTGTTGAATAACTTTGAACGTTACAGTTGTTCCATATGATAGCTTTTATGCTTAAACTTCTATCACTCTAAGAACAACACCACCTAAATAAAGTAAATTACTTTTTTTTGTTCAAAATAAAGTATATTACTACTAAGGAGTTAGAGTTGCCTTTATTCGTAACCTCCTGCTTATGTCTATTTGGAGAACATTTTAAGCATATTACGATAATATTATATAAATAAAAATAATTCAGATTAAAATTTTTAAAAAATATATAGAAACTTAATAAAAATTAAAAAATTTAGTATTTTGTATTGAATGTGTCAACATAAATTATGATATAATAATTTTTTATTTCATACTTATATAAAAATAGGAATATGCAAAGTATCAAATCTACTCTCCCACAATTGATTTTCTTCTTAACTAAGAAAAAAATTATGCAAATGTCTCCATGCAAATTACAGTTCTTTGAATCCAATTGGCATGTTGGGGCGTAGCGCCAGAAGAAGAGTTGGGAGAAAAACAAGAAGTCAAGAAGGGCCAAAGAGGTTGGAAACTGGAAATCAAACTTGTCGTAATTTGGTGCAGTTGGCGCAGCCGTAAAACACCAACCCGAACATTATTTGCGTCATTAATTTAGTCACTTCTTTTTTTTGGTCGAAACCCTCTGGTTTTTACCTTCGGTGACTATTTCGGAGTCGGAAGAAGCAGAGTGTGATTAGGCTTGTCTCCCTCCCAACACTAACACTCCGTACACAAGTCAGAATTCGAACCCTGACCTTGATTAAGGGACGAAGGCCGCTTGTCACCCACGCCAACCAGTTGTTGGTATTAATTTAGTCACTTACACTTCCCAAATCTCCAACAATAACCGTGATAAATTAATAAATGAATTCTCACTCACTTCACCACTCCAAAAACTTTATACTTTTCGTTATCCTCTCTCTCTAAACCTCCAAAATGGCATTTTTAGCCAAGCTGTCCAAGGCTTCTTCACTCGCCAGAGCCTGCCTAATTCGCTGCTTGAGCAACGTGCTGGAGAACACCGTCTATGGGGGGCCAAAGCCTCAAACCTCCAACCTTAGAGTCACCCTTAACCAGCTGAAGCAAAAATACAGGAAGGGTGAGCCGATCACCGTTGTCACAGCCTATGACTACCCTTCAGCAGTCCATCTCGACACCGCTGGCGTTGATATGTGCCTCGTTGGAGACTCTGCTTCAATGGTCGTTCACGGACATGACACCACTCTCCCTATCTCACTCGACTCGAGGAAATGCTCGTTCATTGCCGGGCTGTTGCTGGAGGCACCAAGCGGCTGCTACTCGTTGGTGACTTGCCTTTTGGGACATATGAGACCAATACCGGTCAGCTGCCCTATGAACAAAATTTTTTTTTCCTTTTGCCCACATTGCATTTTGGTATTGATGAATTAGCGTTGTTTGAATGAGTTCTCTTTGTTAAACTTATTTTTAGGACAAATTCTTCTGTTATGTTATGATAGTCTGATGGAGCAAATGTAAGATAGTTGGTGATATTTGACGTTATTGCAGTATGCATTGTGGGCAGGCAGTTGATACGGCGGTTAGGGTCTTAAAAGGAGGAGGAATGGATGCTATCAAATTGGAAGGAGGGTCCCCTGCGAGAATCACTGCTGCAAAAGCTATTGTTGAAGCTGGAATCGCGGTTATAGGACATGTGGGACATACTCTTCAGGCAATTAGTGCGCTTGGGGGATTCCGGGCACAAGGCAAAAATGTTTCTGGTGCCTTCAAGGTCTCTTTCCTAGTCTATTTTGTATTACCTTTGATTATATGCATATCCTTGTCTCTTGGTATGTTGATTTGGGTTGGTTTATGCAGGTTGTAGAGACTGCAATGGCTTTGCAGGAAGCTGGATGCTTTTCGGTTGTTTTGGAATGTGTTCCAGCACCTGTGGCCGCTGCCGTCACATCTGCTTTCCAAAATCCCACAATTGGTATTGGAGCTGGTCCTTTCTGCAGTGGACAGGTTAATTTTTGGACCATTAAAATCTATATGCCCACATTCATTGGTGTGCCGCTATTACAAAAAGACAAGAAAATGATAAAATTATTTTTTACCTTTAATTTTAATATTAATTTTTTAAAATTATATTATTAAAAATGTATTTTTAATTATTATTTTATGTTTTTTAAATTTCAGTGAAGTTAATTTCATTCTCTATCCAATCCCTCCATTTCGCATAGAAATTTGTATTTGTGCATCATAAACTAATTGATTTTTTTTTGGCTGTCCTAATATTTGGTAGGATTAGTGGTGATGATGTTATTATGACACGCAGTTCTTGGTTAATATTTAAGTTTACAAACTCATTACATGTGTGACTCAAAAAAAAAAAAATCATTACATGTGAAACCCGATTCTATTGTACTGTATATGTGATATGTAATTAATTATTGAGTGAAAATTTATGTGTTAAGTGATTAAAGTGAAAGTGTGATGTGGGCCCCACTTATTTTAAATGTATTCAAATGGGCTCAAGACTGAAAATGTTGTGTTCAGTGGTACAATAAAATCTAATATAATGATTTTGAGGTTTAAAATAATTGAATTTTATTATTTTAAATTTTTTTGAATTATTTTGTGAAGGTGGAAAACAAATTGGAAAATGATAGTTACGTCTTAAGGGTATTTTCGTAAATTGTTCTCAAACCAAAATGAATTGGACAAAGTAAAAATATCATGAGATTCTATGTGAAAAGTACTTTAACACAGTGTCAATAAATTTCTTGAATCGGATGCCAAAACAAAAAATTTCGCTAGCGGGTCGTGGGGGTAAAATCGTAATTTCTCATTATCCATGCACCGTGCGTCGACGAAACTACTTCCAATCATTAAGATACATTTAATAAGATCAGTTGGTATTGGAATCCGAAAATTTGGAGTATGTTTACACGGTTTTACCCCAGCGGGACCATAAGGGTAAAATTGTTCGAAATTTTCATAACTATGAGCATTTTGGTAATTTTGCCCATTTCCAGAACTCTCTACATAAACACCTCAGCTGCTGGCAGTTACTATTCATTGTCTTCTACAATCACTCCCATGCCATTTCTCAAGGAAAGAAGAGAAAGAAAAATTCAAGCCTTTATAACTACTAATCTAGCCAAAATTTCACCCACTTTTCTTCACCAAAATTGATCCTCTCTCTCTCCTCTACATTTCTATACCAATATCTCACTGAATAATCAACAAAACAAGGAGAAAAGAGGAGGAATACCATTAAGCCAAGTGAGGTACCATGCTATTTCTTACATTTTCTATTTTTCTTTAATTCCAATGATGTAGTTTCATTCATCTAAGCATGCTTAACATGTCTATAGCTATGGTTTCATTTAAAAATTGAAAAATAAAAATATACCATTGGAGTACCATTCGGCCAACATGGGAGCATGGTGAATTCATATGGTTTTATGCTTAAAAATGGTGCCAAATTAATTGTTGAGCATAGTAGAATAACTTAGTGAAATTAGATTCTTGAAATTTCATCAAAATCACCACCCTTCATTTTTGGTCAAGGCAAGGGGACCTTGAATCATGGCTGTTCTTGATGGTTTAAGAGTAGATTTAGACTGTAGGAATTACGAGAAGTCTGCGGGTATGCTCGGATTTAAAATCTGATGCAAAACGAAGAAGTTACGTTATACCATCGGTAGAAATTATACTGCAAAAATATTTACAATGTCCAATGTGGCTACATTATAATATGAACTATAGCTTAAAAATAAGTATTTAATAAGCTAATAATTTTGGTGGAATTAATTGCAGCCCGAGAGTTATAGTATTTGTGTGGTACGATTGGGAAGTGCGATTTCGGTAGACAGGTAAGGCACGCGTGTGTAATTTGTAGTGATATCCCGAATGCATGTTTTTCATGTTAATAATTTTTTGAAATTATTTTGAAAGTGAATTGCCTCGAATGTGGTGAAAATGTGGTTATTTTGGCTGGTTGAACTGTGTTTGAAATTTCAGGGGGTTAAGGTGTTAACAGCTGTTATGCTGCCGGAATTTCTTAGAAATATTTCTAAAAATGCCATAAAATATTCTAATGCATTGTGAAATATTTTCCTAGCCTCGAGGGTGAAATATTTATTATTTTTCATTAATTGTGAATTTACCAAAAAACATTTATTAAGTATTCATGCTATTGATTTCGATAAAAGTTAAATTATCAAAAATTCATCCCAAGTGTTTCATAGTGGAATATGTGATTTGTAAAGTGAAATGTTGAATAGTGAATATTTTATAAATTATTTTCAGTGTAATATTCACTATTTTATTCAATATCCTTTATAGACTGACTGAAGATTTTACCACGCGCAATGATTTCCATAAAGGTGATATTATCGTGTAAATATTGTTTTGAGACTAAAATGTTTCTACATGTGTACCATAGTGAAAAATGTATTTATGAAATCACTATGAATTTTGGAAAATAAATATTACTATTTTCTATAAAGTATGAAATTACCAGAAAAATGATTTCCAGTAATCTTGACAGTTGAATTTTGGAAGGAAAGTGTGGAAATACAAGTACATGTGTTTAAGGTGAAATAAAATATTTATGAGATTTATTACTACAGTGTAATTATTTTAAAACATTGTTTTCACCGTACGGGATATTGTAATTTATACCTTTATGGATTTTCTGAAAAATATTATTGATTTTACTTAATTCTATAAAGGTAATGAGATTTCACATATACTATTTTGAGACCGTTAGGCCCCATATAATGCTCACGTGTCACGTGTTCATATGTTATTGTTACTGTGTGAAGCTGTTGACATTGAGCCTGTCTTCAGCGTCCCGGTTGAAACCTGCTCAGTGTACGACCGAGGACATTTATAAACTATGGCAATAGATTTCACGTGTTTATTATTACTATTCTCAACGGGGATTATAGCATGATATCATTAGGGTGATTCCTGGTCTCCATTATTGTATCACGAGTTATTACTGATTTTGTGATATTTACTAAACTGTAATGGTTACTGAAATATTTCTATCACTGAACTGTTATCATATTGAACAGTCTATTTATTGTTACACGTGTGAAAGTGATGACTTTAAGGGGAAATCAAATTGTTTATAAAGTGATGAATTATATAATTTAATGAGTTATTTTACTCATTTTTGTAAAATATTTATATATGGTGAATTATTAAATAAATTTCACAATAAATTAAATTTCTACTCCTTATAGTCGCTTTAGGTTTCTGGGACAAGATAGGTATTTCAAAATACAATCCTTACTCTATCTGGATTACTTGGCTGACTATAGTATTCTTCCTTTTAGTGTGCCTAGCATACCAATAAGAAACTAAAGGATTTTACAGCATATAGTTTTCGTGATATCAAAATTGCTTACAACTCCTTTATTGAGCCATGGTTTGCTCACCCATTTATTTTCATCTTCCACAGATTTTATGTATGGATTAATTGAAGTGTCAATCCATGAATTAGCTGAGTTTTGAATAGCTCGAAGTAGCCTCTACTGAAGTCTAGAGGTATCATGTTTACATTTGTATGTTCAAACATTTTTATACAATACTAATTGTTTTAAATCTTAATTTCAAAGGATGTGAATTGATTCATACTACTGTAAACGTTTCTTACTATGTGAAGTATTATAGTTTAAATGAATAGTGTTAAAACCATCACAGACAATCCAACCGATACAGTGTGCGTGAAAAAGTGTAAAATACTATATATTCAGACTGTGACATTACATGCGTTTATGCTTTTACAGCAGCCCCTCATATTGAATAAGAAAAAGAGGTGATGTGTAGTTCAATCAAGCTTAGAACGAATGGTAGATTACCCATTATGTATAAATTTCATTAGAAAAGAAGAACTAGGGATTACATTTTAATAACAGGGAAATTCAGAGGGTTTACAATTACAGTTACTTGTTTTAATGCATAACAATTTTCTGATTCCATGGGTGGTCCTTTATATTAAGTTAAACACAAGAGAACATTTTCCTGACATCTGCATCTCCACACCTGGCTGGTGACATATAACCAACTTATTTGGCTGAGGCTATCTAGAGAAAAGCTTAGTTTCATGCTATAGCTAAAATTTGACCTTAAAAACAGAGTGTTACTCATAACGGGAGTTACGTTTGATTGTTTCACCAACATATTTGATTGTTTGTGTCATACAGAAAAGCGTAGGTTTTATGCAGTATCAGGTTACCTTAGCAAATACAATGTGCTCTCATAAATATTGTAGAGAAAGGCTTAGGTTTGATGCAAAAGCTTAACAATGTTGCTTCCTGCATGATGCTTTCTAGCATCTTTACGAGTTTTTGTTCAAATGATTGTATTACTTTTTAGTGGTAGAATATTTGAGGCTTGTACTTTTTCAACCGTATTGCTCTGTACTTGCACCATATGGTGTTATGATGTTTGTTTTGAAGAGATTAAATTGGTAAATTCGTGTCATGAAGTTGTATGATCATGTTCCATACCTTTTGATCTTTTATTTACTTCACAAGAAAGAAATGGTTGGCATTTCTGTTGCATGTACGAGTACTTGCAGTGAATTTTGATCTTGCTGTTGATATAGGTGCTAGTTTACCGTGATCTACTGGGAATGCTGCAACACCCGCATCATGCAAAGGTTTGTGCACAATTGCCCCTTTGTCCTGCAGATTTTTTCCTTTTGTATAAAAAAATGTTCTCAAAAAGGGTTGTTTCATCTTCTGCAGGTTGCTCCAAAGTTCTGTAAGCAGTATGCTCGGGTGGGAGATGTCATCAATAAAGCTCTTTTGAAATACAAGGAAGAAGTAAGCAATGGGTCATTCCCCTGTCCTTCGCACGGTCTGTACAAAATGAATGCTAAAGACATGAATGGCTTCTTTGAGGAGTTGCAGAGATTGGGGTTAGACAAGGCAGCATCTGCGGCAACTGAAGCAGCTGAGAAGATGAATAGAGCAACAACCATTTACACCCCGATCCTTCTCACAGCTTGAGTAACTTGCGAGTTACACCCCTGGTCTTACAAATAACGCAAGGTTCAAAACCTGCGCTGGATCCTAAACCAGATAGACCAAAAATTTGCAGTCCACGAAGGGTTAAGATTCCCCAGATGGAAGATGCTTCTGCACAATAAGGAAGTTTAGAAAGGGTACACTTTTAAATATAGGTAGACAACAAGATCAAAGGAGGAGCACCCTCACCCTACCTCCTTAAGATTCTGCCGAGTAGGTAACAACATTGCAAGCAATTTCAACATCCTGAGGAAACCTCTTGCAGTATTTTTCTTTCTGATAAATAACCTGTTCAAAGCAAGCTATATACGGCATCTGCAGACATCCGTCTCCTATTGGAGGTATCACTTGTTAAAAGGTACTTGTTTCAACCGTTGTGGTGCAAAGCTCAGATCAGTAACCCCAGAAAACCACTGTAACTCTAGCCATCAAGAAAACAAGAGATAATAACATAACAGCAAGCTGATATGCAAAATGCAATTATATATACACAAGCACTATCATCAAGAATAGAGTAGAATACCTGATCGAAAAACGGTCCAAGGCCTAGCATGAGGAACAAGTCGAACGCGGATGAATTCAGCATCATCGACAATATTGTCAGCTCGAAAATGTTTCAAATAATCAGCAAGATTTTGGGCAGACTTTTATTTTCTGCATAGATGATGGAGTCAAAGGTCATGAAAGAGATACTAATCAGAAAGTGAGATATTCCAATAAAAAAAAGGATGTTTAAATTAAACTTCATTGATTTAATCTCTTTTAAGGAAAAAGTAAAATTACCAGCAACGACTTTGCGAGCAAAAGTCGAGATCTTAGAAGAAGCTTCACGATCTTTATAATCGAGAGGACCATATATTGGTGGTCGCGGAGTTGGAGCTCCAGCACTGAGACCAACTGCCGGCGACGTGTTCCGCCGATGAATATTAGTAATTTTTTAAGGTTATTAACATCAATATTAGTAATTTCTCCTTTTCATTATTTGTTGAATAACTTTGAACATCATTGTTGTACCATATGACAAGTTAATTTTTTAAGATTATATTATGTTTATACTTAAACTTGCATTACTAACAGCACCTAAATAAAATCTATTAGTGTTAAGGAGTTAGGTTTGCTTTCTAATCCTGAACTCATCCTCATGTCTTTTTTGAAAACACATAAATTTAAACACGGTAAGATAATATTATAAAAAAATAATACAAAAATAATGCAAATTAAAAATTTTAACAAAAAAATTTGTATACGACATTTATAAAAATTAAAATTAAAAAAAAATATTTCATATTTGATGTGTCAACTTAAATTGTGACATGTTTTAAGCTTATTTAACACGAATAAATATACAAAGTCTCACATCTACTCTCGCAAAATTGTTACTCCATTTGGATAAAAAAAAATTGTTACTCCATGAGAAAGAAAAAAATGATGCAAATGTTTTCATACAATTCTTTGAATCCAAATGGCACGTTGGAGCGTGGCGCCAAAAGAAGCGTGGGATAAAATAAAGAGGAAGTCAAGAATGGCAAAAGAGGTTGGAAATTGGAAATCAAACTTGTCGTTCCAAATTACTGCAGGTGGCGCAGCCATAAAACACCTCCTCTAACATTATTTGCCTCGCTAATTTCATCACACTTCCCAATTCTCCAACTACCTTGATAAATAAATAAATAAATTCTCATTTCACCCCCAAAAACGGTGAACACATCGTTCTCCTCTCTCTCTCTTTCTCTCTCTGAACCTCCAAAATGGCATTTTTACCCAAGCTGTCCAAGGCTTCTTCTCTCGCTAGAGCCTGCCTAATTCGCTGCATGAGCAACGTCCCGGAGAACACCGTCTATGGCGGCCCAAAGCCTCAAAACTCCAACCTTAGAGTGACCCTTAACCAGCTGAAGCAAAAATACAGGAAGGGTGAGCCGATCACCGTTGTCACAGCCTATGACTACCCATCGGCGGTCCACCTCGACACCGCTGGCATCGATATCTGCCTCGTTGGAGACTCTGCTTCCATGGTCGTTCACGGCCATGACACCACTCTCCCTATCTCACTCGAGGAAATGCTCGTTCATTGTCGGGCCGTTGCTCGCGGCGCCAAGCGGCCGCTACTCGTTGGTGACTTGCCTTTTGGGACGTACGAGACCGACACTAGTCAGGTACCCCTTGAACAAAAAATGTTCCTTTTGCCACATTGTATTTTTGGTATTGATGAATTAGCGTTGTATGAATGAGTTTTCTTTTTTAAGCTTACATTTTTAGGACAAAATCTTCTTCTATTATGTTATGGTAATCTGATGGAGCAAATGGTGTTGTTGGAAATTGGCTTTTGGGGAAAATGTAAGATAAATGGTGATATTTGACTTTGCTGCACTATGGATTATGGGCAGGCAGTTGATACGGCGGTTAGGGTCTTAAAGGAAGGAGCAATGGATGCTATCAAATTGGAAGGAGGGTCCCCTGCGAGAATCACTGCCGCAAAAGCTATTGTTGAAGCTGGAATTGCGGTTATAGGACATGTGGGACTTACTCCGCAGGCAATTAGTGTACTTGGGGGATTCAGGCCACAAGGCAAAAATGTTTCTAGTGCCGTCAAGGTCGCTTTCCTAGTCTATTTTGTATTACCTTTAATTATATGCATATGTTTGTCTCTTATCTTGTTGATTTGGGTTGGTTTATGCAGGTTGTAGAGACTGCAATGGCTTTGCAGGAAGCTGGATGCTTTTCGGTTGTTTTGGAATGTGTTCCAGCACCTGTGGCCGCTGCTGTCACATCTGCTCTCCAAATTCCCACAATTGGCATTGGAGCTGGTCCTTTCTGCAGTGGACAGGTTCATTTTTGGACCTTTAAAATCTATATGCCCACATTGCCTTTAATATGTACTGCCTTTGGTATAGAATTCTGTGTTGTGCATCATAAAGTAATTGATTTTTTTTTCACTGTCATACTATATTTTAGGATTGATGTTGATGATGTCTTTATTATGACATGCACAGTTGGTTAATATTTAAGTTTACAAACTCAGTACTGGGTTTCTGCTTTTACAGGAGCCCTTTATATTGAATAAGAAAAAGAGGCGAATTGTAGTTCAATCAAGCTTATAACAATTTTTTTTTTGGTGAAATAAAGGTGCAAAAATAAAACAGATTAGTCCGCCCTAATAGGGGTACAAGCAACTATCCTGGGCATCGCAAGCCCTTGTTTATCATACAAAAGCTTCAGAGATAGACAAGCTTATAACACTTGCTAGTTTGTCCATTATGTGTAAGTTTCATTAGAAAAACAGAACTAGGGATTACATTTTGATAATAGCAAAATTCAGAGAGTTTATAGTTACTTGTTTTATTGCATAGCCATTGTCTGATTCTGTGGGTGGTCCCTTCTTTGTATTAAGTTAAACAGAAGAGAACATTATTTTGACATCAGTATCTCCACTTCTAGCTGAGGACATATAACCAAGTTATTTGGCTGAGGCTATCATAGAGAAGAGCTTACTTTGATGCTATAGCATGGCAGGATTTTTTTTCTTACACTAGTCCAAAGCTGAAATTTGACCTTAAAAACAGAGTTTTACTCAAAATGAGAGCTATTTTTTATTGTTTCACCAAAATTGGTTGTGTCATGCAGAAAAGCTTAGGTTTTATGCAGTATCAGGTTACTTTAGCACATATAATATGCTCTCATAAATATTGTAGAGAAAAGCTTATGTTTGATGCAAAAGCTCAAAAATTTTGCTTCTTGCACAATGCTTTCTAGCTTCTTTACAAGTTTTTGTTCTACGATTATGTTACTCTTCAGTAGCAGAATATTGGTAATGCTTGTACTTTTTGAACCGCATTGCTCTGTATTTGCACCATATGGTGTTATGATACTCGTTTTGAAGAGGCTAAATTGCTAAATTTGTGTCATGAAGTTGTATGATCCCTACCTTTTGATTTTCTTTTATTTACTTCACAAGAAAGAAATGGTTGGCATTTTCGTTGCATGTACGAGTATTTGCAGTTAATTTTGATCGTGCTGTTGATACAGGTGCTAGTTTACCATGATCTACTGGGAATGCTACAACACCCACATCATGCAAAGGTTTGTGCAGAATTGCCCCTTTGTCCTGCAGATTCTTTCCTTTTGCATAAAAAATGTTCTCAAAAAGGGTGGTTTAGCTTGTGCAGGTTACTCCAAAGTTCTGCAAGCATTATGCTCGGGTGGGAGATGTCATCAATAAAGCTCTTTTGGAATACAGGGAAGAAGTAACAAATGGTTCATTCCCGGGTCCTTCCCACAGCCCGTACAAAATGAACGCTAAAGATGTGAATGGTTTCTTTGAGGAGTTGCAGAAATTGGGGTTAGATAAGGCAGCGTCTGCGGCAACTGAAGCAGCCGAGAAGATGAACACAGAGCAACAAAAGTGTGCCGAGCAGTCCCAAACCGACTAAAATAGGGCCAGATTTCTTCTGCTTTTACCTTAACGAAATTTATTACGAACTAAATAAATGCCATTCTTTTCAGCATTGCATTTCTTTTTTTACTCTTCATCTTAATTTGTGGTTCACCCTTGCCCCTCTTTTTCATGGTTTGAGAAATGGCTTTCGTTTGAGCTGATTCTCTATTGGAACTATAAACAGATTGCAAGTCTTATTTGAATTTTAATGGAAAAGCTGAGAGTAGCATATCTGAAAACGTGTTTGATGTTTGGCTAAATCCTCTAATCATGACCGGAGAAAAGAGAATTACAGCCCTAATAAGGCTTCTTCCATATGTTGGCAAGTTAACCATGCTCTTGAGAGTACCTTCAACTAAAGCCATTATAATTACTTGTGAAATATTTCGGCAAATCAGTCAAAATGTATATATGAATTGGGTTATAAAAAAAACTCATTTTTCAGGGTAAATTTGTTATCTGGACCAAACCAGTTTAAACAAAAAAAGGCCGAGAATAAAGCCCATGCTCTGGTCGACTGGACCAAACAAACCGTAAAACTTGGGTTTCAATCTTCAACATCGAAAGAGAAAAAACAAACGTCTTTTTCTCTCAGACATTTGCAGTCTCGGACATCTACAAAGACAAACCCTCTCACAACTACCCACGGAAAAATGAACACTACACTTCCCGCATCAAAGCACTCAAAACTGCTACGCCTCCGCATCCTTACACTCCAACCGGCATCCTATCAACTCCACCGTCACTTCTGCACTGAACCTAACCCCCAACCACCACCGCCACCTGAGGACGATGAATCAAAAATTACCCAAGTAGTTCAACTGCTCCTCGAAACTCCACACCAAGAATGGTCCTCTTCTCAACCCTTTCAATCTCTCCTCTTCTCTTCTCCTCTTCCATCTCCTAGCTTTTTCTTTAAAATTACTCGCAGCCTTAATTCCGCTTGTCAAGCCCTCAATTTCTTCAAACACCTTCAACAAAATTCACCATCTCAGGACACCCGATTCCTCTCTTATCCATTCCAAGCCCTTCTCGAACAAGCGGGTCGAGAAGTCGATGCTGGATCTCGGTTATCTGAATTATATCAAGCTTCGAAAGAATGGGAAATTCCTCTAACTGTCAATGCCGCCACGCTACTTATTCAGTATTTTGGGAGACTCAAAATGGTAGATAACTCTGTTATTGTTTTTAACGAACTCGACCCTTCTCTTAAAAACACGCGCGTTCGCAATGTTTTGATTGATGTCTTGTTAAGAGATGGTCGTGTTGATTACGCGCTCAATGTGCTCGATGAAATGCTTCAACCCTTATCCGAGGTTCCGCCTAATAATATTACTGGGGATATTATTTTTTACGGTTTGGTGAAGAGAGACTGGAAAGGAAGGCACTTAACCGAGGAAGATACCATTAAGTTGGTTTTAAAATTTGGGAAACATAATGTTTTTCCAAATACCATATGGCTGACCGAATTGATTACTAAGTTATGTAGGAGTGGGAAAATCAATCAAGCTTGGTATGTTTTGCATGAACTGCTGAGGCTGCGAGCGCCTCTTGAGACTCCTCCTTTCAATTCAATTTTGACCGGGTTAGGGAGGAGTGGAGATGTTAGAAGAATGAATACCGTTTTGGCTGAGATGAAGGAGACTGGCATTCAGCCCAATGTTGTAACTTACGGGATTCTTATTAATCAGTTATGTAAGTTAGGGTGGGTTGATGGTGCGATAAACATTTTAAACGAAATGGGTAAAGGAAGCGGGACTGATGGTGTTTCAGTTGAAGCTGATGTTATTATTTATAATACTTTGATCGATGGACTTTGTAAAGTAGGGAGGCAAGAACAAGGGTTGCATTTGATGGAACAGATGAAGTCCACAAAGGGTTTGGCACCTAATACAGTTACATATAATTGCTTGATTGATGGGTTTTGTAAAGTTGGAGAGATTGAGAGAGGAAAGGAGTTGTTTGATCGGATGAATGAAGAGGGTGTTTCACCTAATGTGGTAACTCTTAATGCATTGGTGGATGGTATGTGCAGACTTGGGAGGGTCAATAGTGCATTTGAGTTCTTCGGTGATATGCAGGGGAAAGGGCTCAAGGGCAATGCAGTTACTTATACTGCTCTAATTACTGCTTTCTGTAATGTTGACAATATCAGGAAGGCGGTTGATCTGTTTGATCAAATGTTGAGCAGTGGATGCTCAGCAGATGCTATTTTTTACTATAGCTTGATATCTGGTTTTTGCAGAGCCGGAAGGATGGATGATGCCAGCAATGTTTTGTCAAAGTTGAAAGAAGCTGGGTTCTGCCCTGACATTGTATGCTACAATGTTCTTGTTAGTGGGTTCTGCAAGAAGAATAAGGTAGATGAAGCTTATGAAATCATCAAGGAAATGAAGGAAGCAGGAATGAAGCCTGATGGTGTTACGTATAACACTTTGATTGCTTATTTTAGCAAAAAGGGGGATTTTGAATTTGCTCATAAGATGATGAAAAAGATGACTAAGGAAGGTTTTGTCCCTACAGTTGCCACATATGGAGCTCTTATACATGCATACTGCTTAAATGGAGATATTAAAGAAGCCATGAAGCTTTTCAATAAAATGAGTTCCATATCAGAGATTCCACCAAACACCATAATATACAACATTCTTATGGAATCTCTGTGCAAGAATAATGACGTCAAAGACGCGCTTTTTCTGATGGATGATATGAAAGCAAAGGGGGTGAAGCCTAATGCCACCACATACAATGCATTGTTTAAAGGCCTTAAAGAGAGGAATTTGTTGGAAGAAGCCTTTAGATTGATGGACTGTATGATTGAGCATACTTGCAGTCCTGACTATATGACCATGGGGATTCTCACAGAATGGCTTTCTGCTGTTGGTGAATCAGAAAAATTGAAAAGCTTCGTACAAGGATACAAGGTTTCGAACTCGACTGCATAGAATGGCTGCAAGATGAGAATTGCATTATTTAACTATTTTTGTGGCTGATGTGATGAGTTGGCCATCGTCAGGGCACCGAAGAGATCAAAAAATTGCTCTGCTTTTGCAGCCTAAAGATTTTTGTTCAGGCTATAATGGCAGGCAGCAGAGCTTCACCTGAAGTTATAATTCTATAAGCCAGTTGACCCTGCAATAATCTATCACTGGTTTGACAGATTCCATCAGCTCGTTCTGCAACAACCGATTAGGGAGGCTTACATACTCCACTGTATATTGCCATGCAGTTCTTACTTTTGCGTTTTGCCATTTACCATTGAAAATTTTGAAAAAAAAAAAGAGTTTTCTTAATAGTTCATTTTAAACTGGCATTTCAGAATTTTGGCTATTAAACCGTTTTCTGGGTTATTAATGATTGCCCAGATCAGGAATGAGTCATCACTGTTTATTGTTCATCTGTAAAATTCCTTCAGACTGGAGTTCTATTTGAAAAACCTTAAAAAAATCATGTACTAGTAGTTTCTACTCTTTATTTTTCATAAATGTAGTAAATTATTTGTAACTGAGAAGCCAAAGAGCTCGTAAAACCATTATGTAAACACTTTTGCCATAATGATCCAACGACGGGTGGCATTCATCATATTGGCAGCAACAATACAAATGCTCTCCACCATAAGTACCCGGCATCAAATTTACATGTTTAAGTCAATACAAGGATCAAATTAACAATCAAGAATCCACACAGGTAAACAAAGACGGTTATGATCTTGATAAATCAATGACCAATTCCAGTTTAGTTGTATCTGGAAAGACAAAAAAAATAAATAAAGGATGTCTGAAACTAAAAATTCTCCAAGCTATGTAACTAACTTTACCTCAGACCGGAAACAGGAATCCAACACTTTTTTGTCTTCTACAGGACTCGTTAATGGAATCCTAAAAGGTACAAAGCGAAAGCATTGTTAGCTTAGATTCTACCAAAAGGGTACAAGCCAATTCCCTCTTCCTTTCAAAGTGTGTGACATATACAAAAATTAAAAGAAAAACATTTAAAGCCATGAAAGAAATCTCCCCAGGGGAGTTTTAGATGCCACCGGCGGCAGTAGCTGAATCGTTAGCAACCCAAGGAAGGTCAAAACTTGCCGGAAAATTATC
Source organism: Heritiera fomes (assembly GCA_032173925.1). Lineage (NCBI taxonomy): Eukaryota > Viridiplantae > Streptophyta > Magnoliopsida > Malvales > Malvaceae > Heritiera > Heritiera fomes. Next base: position 4,659,964 of record JAPDPM010000013.1, on the reverse strand, counting down.
AGAAAAGCAATCTCCGGTTACCATGTCAGCGAGTCCTTCTAAACCCTCGAAGAAATCATCACTCAGTGCCGTGTCTGACATCCCAAAATCATCTTCCCCTTCATCTTCAGCCAAATCCTCTCTGCTCTCCACCTTTGTACTTTGAACTACAAGGTCTTCATCCACGGAGGTAGTTGGAGATGAGCTGTTGGCGGGGTTGGCTAAAGAGGGTTTGGTGGAGTCACAGGCGGTGACTATTTGCGGAGTAGAAGGCTTCTGGCGGGTGCTGCCCGCGAGTGAATTTCGGTGCGTCGGAGCAGGGTGGCTGTGTTCAGCTGTGTATGTGACTATGAACACGGCCGGGTTGGATCTGTTTCGTTCAACTTGTTTCCGGGCCAAACATCCCTTTGAACTGCTACATCTGTAATAGCCCCTGTTATTATTCATAGAAACAAACAAAAATCAAGTTGTTATAATCTAACATGCAAAGAGACGAATACAGATGATTTTCTAGAATTTTTTGTATGAGTTAATTACCGTGGATAAGGAGAGCCTTTGATGGGTTTCTGACCATATTTTCTCCATGCCCACACGTCTGAAGAAAGACCTTCTGCTGTTACTTGACAAACCCTTCTTAATTGGTTCTTTCTGTTAAAAGGGAAAGTAAGAAGCTTCAATATAATCGAGAAAAGAGACGATTTTGTGAGATAGTCTTTGAGAATATGTACTTCTAAAGAAATACAAATATTACTAAATTTACCTTCTTTTAGATCGATAATTATGAGAACTGGCAGTTGCAGAATTGCTACTAGATGTAGTAATAAAGCCAGCGTGAGACCGCTTAGGCTGTTGCTTTTGTTCTTCTTGTTTAATCTGTGCTTGATCTTTGGACAAGCCAAAAGAAGAAGAAGGCGAAGATAAAGGCGTGCTCTGTGGGGAAAAAGGTAGAGATTTGGGGAAGAAAGGCTTGTAAAGCTCATGCAATTCTTCCGAAGCATTTTTTCTAGCTTCAAACTGATTCGGAAACGACAAAACTTGACCCTGAAAAGCTTCTTGGTTACCAAACGAAGAAAAACAAGATTGAGGGTACAAATCCGCCATGAAAGAACTGGTTGCAACACCACCGCTTCTGGTTGTTGTAAGAGCGGCGCAGCCTCTCACCACCGCATGCAAATCCCAATCAACATCCATGAGCCTCGTATCTTTTTCTCTCTATTTCTGAGGCAAAACTCAAGAAAGAAAAAAAGGCCTCCTCTGAATCTGCAGCTGACCACTCCGGCAAGAACTGTTAGAAAAGATGGAAAAGAAGAAGACAAAACAAGGCGCTGACTTTTTAAAGCCCGTGGGGAGGAAGAGAAAAAGAAAATGGTTGGGGATTGTTTTTGAGTGGGGTTTCGCAATTATATAGTTCTATAAAGAAGCAATAAACAATGGTTCAAAGAGACACACAGAGTCAGAGCTGGCATGTTTCGGTTGGCAAAGTGGGCATCTCCAAAGCATTATCTTGTCATTGTTCTCTCTCTAACTTTTTGCTTTGCTATGTTTCCAACATTGAAAACCGGTTCCGTTTTGGGGTTGACTTTGGGCTATGCCCAAGGAATTTTTATTGATGGAGAAAAAGTCCACGCGGTCTGCCTTCTCTCCATCTTTTTCCTTTTCGTGTGCTCTGAGTGGAGGGTGGACTGGTGGTGGAGGCGAGGCTCGTGAATTACCAACAAATGAGAAAGGAAATATGACAAAAAAAAAAAGGATTAAAATAAAAGTGGAGGCCAGTTCATTTGGGTGCCGCCAACAAGATGATAGGTACATCTATGGAGTGTCATCGTGGCTCACAATTTACAAACTACACTCGCACGAACTCGCTTAAGAATGTAATGAGTTCAACCAAATCGAAATAGTTGAATATTAAGTTTAAATTTATTTTAATTTAAAATTTTATATTGCAAAATCCAGTTTAAGTTGAAGCGAACTAATTTTTGGAATTTGGGCTTTGATTCTGTAAAATATTCGAGTCATTAAAGTTCTATTTAATAGGTTTGAATTTGATTTATTAATTTTGATTTGTCAATTTTTAATTATATATCATAAAAATAAAATAATAATTAATAATAAATAGAATTTATATTAAAAAATTCGATTAGATTCGTTAGCTATTCAAACCGGTTATTAATACATTTAAACTCGACTCAACTCGTTATTTGAGTAATTTGAGTTTAGTTCAAAAATAAATAAATCAAATTTAAGTAATAATGGAATACAGTTCAATATTAGCTTAACTCTTTTACTCTCCTTATCAAACCCTAAAGACTTCGCTAGCCTCCTCTATCTTTTTTTTTATGTAAAAATGAAAAAATTATTAATCTAATTATTATATTTTATAATCATTTATAGTTTAATAATTAAATTAATAAATTTTTTATTTTTTATCAAACAACCCTAAATTTGACTTTTTTTCATCTAATACATATATTTTTCTTAAGTCAATTATAAATATTAAATTAAAAATTATCAAAAGCATTGTCAATAAATTTTTTTATATTTCACAAACGAAATTAAAAAATAACAAATACCTTTTAAAATTTATTAAAAAATTAATTAAAAAATGAAATGTGTGGTAGTTTTTTTACATCACTTACAAAATTATAAAAATTTGTTTGTCTGTTATTAAAAATTAACCCAAACTAAATATATGTATTTGTCATTTTAACAATTTTTAATTTTTTCTGTAAATAAACTAATAAAAGTCATTCAACACGAAAATAATAAAATTAAAGATTCATTGGCCTCGGTTAACGTGTTAAAAAAGTGAATGTAATTATTTGAAAGATTAGAAAACTAACGAGGGATCGAGGTTTCTTAAAACCCTACAAGTTTTGATACCTAATTTGTTACTTATTTCTTTGATTGTAATTAATATTATTAAAGTAAGATTAACAGGTGTTTATTTATAAAACACATAAATTAAAAATAGTTAAGATTTTTATACATTGGATTTTGCGAATGAGCGTCTTTAAAAAACTCTTTTAAGGTTATCATATTATTTTTTTAAGTCATTGAAACAATCACCTTAACTATCAATTATTACATTTAATTCAAAAATATTATTATATACAATATCCTAACTATCTAATGACACTAGTTAACATTTTTCATGTCATTATTAAATATTTTAGAGAAAGACAGAGGATAGTTTAGAGGAGTGATCAAGTTACACCGTTATAAAAATAATTCTGTTTTACATCATTTTTATAACTACATGTAAAATTAATATTTTTATAAACCAATAGTTAGATTTAACAATATATCTGTATTCATCATGCATGTAAAGTTTCGAGTCGATCTAATATCTTTATTATTTCGATAAAAAATAACATATTTTTCAATATATAAAATAGTTAAAAATTTATTATTATCAAAATAATAGTTAAACATTTTCGATTAACTTGAAGTTTTGTATGCATAATCTACTTGAATAGAGTAAAATACTCAACAGTCAGATTAAAAAAGTAAAAATCATATAAAAATACAAAATGGTATAAAATAAAATTGTTTTATATTGGTGTACCTTAATTTCTACTTGATAGTTTATGTTTTATTTAGAATTTATATTTGATGCATCTATAGTTAACGGAAGTTAAATTATAAAATGAAATTTTATTAATGAACAAACTAAAAAACATATGGATTTTTGAAATAAATATCAATAAAATTTTTAAGTTTAATTAATTTAAATATCACCTTATTAATATTTATTTTTTAGAGTCTATAAATATATTTTTTAGTTTTACTCCTTAATTTTTATTGGGAGGCTAAATTTTACTCCTCAATTAAGTGGCACTAAAATTGATTGACGGTGTACAATAGTCAATGTATGAGATATTTATAATTAAGAATATGTTATTCTCACTGCATTGAAAAGAACATTATTTAATATAATAATCTTAAAATATTTTCTCCTAAATCCCTCATTATTGAAATCTAAACAAGTGAAATATAAATAACTTTCGACGATTCCTTGACTATATGTTTCATAACAAGTAATACGATATCAAGTAAGGGCATTTTTTCGGTTATTCAAAATTAAATTTCATTGAATTAGTTTATTTTTGTTTTATTAATAACCAAACTTTTTTAATTTCAAAATTAACTGAACAAAATACAATTTAGTTAATTCAATTAACAGAAAAAATAAAGTACATTTAAGATAAGTTATTAATTCTCATATTTGAAACAAACTAAATAATATCATTCAACAAAATATTCAAATACCCAAGTATTAAGCTAAAAACTCTAACAAAACTTTTTTTTGGAAAAAATTTAAAATATCATCTAAAATTCAAATATTAAAATATCTTAAGATTTCATATATTTTAATTTTTAGTTAAAATTTTAATTAATTCGATTAATTAATCAAACTAAATAAAAATAATTTTTTTTTAAAATTATTTTTGTATAATTAAATAATTGACCAATTTATCAGATTAAATTTTGATTCAATAGAATAATTTAGTTAAAATCAAAATTTTAAACATCTCTAGTGTCAAGTCTTATGATGGTCTACTGTAAAAATTTAAAAATATATTATAAAAATGAGACATACATTAATTTACTGTTGGAGAAAGGATTATATGAAACAGTTACACCACGTCCGCATATATTACTTTCGTTCAAATCATGCCACGTAATAATATTGTTAAAAAAAGTCAATGATTTATCATTAGAATCACTACTGAGTTTCTTGAAATAGATATTCATCATTTAATTATATAATAAATTATTAACTTTTTTTAACACTGTGATTACGTGGTATGATTTGAATAGAAGTGATATATGCTAACGTGGTGTAACTGTTTCATACAATTATTTCTCTTTACCGTTGATATATATATATATATATATATGAAGAAAGATCTACTTATATTAGTGTAAAATTAATTAGTTTTATATTTTTTTAACCATTAAATTAGTATAAACTAATGGTTGAGATTAATAAACAAACAATGTTGACCGTATTTAATTAGCACTCATTGAATGTCTACTTCCATAAATACCGAAAATATGTAAACTATTAAGGGTACAATCAATGCAAAACAGTCGCAGGCAATTGCACGCGGGACAGCCTCCGCCACGCTCGTGACTGACAAGTGCACATATGGTAAATTTCCACTGCGCTTAGCAAAGAAACCGAACGACAACTTCCGGGGTAGCCACGTGTTCGTTGGAGAGCAGAGAGTTTTTTATTTTTATTAGCTTTGCGTACTCGAAACGATTGTGAGTTGACCAGTCTGCTACATGGACGGTTGAGAGTTTCAAGCATGAAATCTGGATTAGCGCGTGGCGGTGACAGGAGATAAGGTGAGTTGGCAAATAAGTGCTCGAAGATTTTGTGGGCCAACGTTTTTTCTTTCTTATTCCTTTTTTATTTTAGCGTTTCAACTATCGCGTGGCACGTGATATTTGTATCGAGATTTTGCTTTTTTTTTTGGTTACAAATCGAGATTTTTCTTTCTACAGAATCCTATGATGGAAGATCGGACGGCCGAGGATGATTCGGTGTTGTTTTTTTCCTTTATCTGAGGCTGAGACGGGCAGACGGCGTTAAAAATGCGTTTGGAGATATCCTAAGTCTTGTGATTTCGTTGGAAACGTAGATTGAGTTTTGTGAGAAAAATTTTTGATTCGATTTCTATTAAATATATTTTTGAAGAGAGATAAAAAATTTTAATTATAACTAAATTTCGAATAAGATTAATTTTATACCGTTAAAATAGATAAAAATATCTTTGATTATAAAAAAAAAAGAGGCCTTTGGAGATAAAACACTGTTGGGCATTCAATTGCGAGCGTGTGGGGTCGATTTGGCAAGTGGCAACTCGAACAAGATTTAAGCATAGCACGATGCAGCAGCCAGGCCAGCTGTTGGTTGCTTTGGGATGTCAGAATTTCTCGGCTTTCAAAAATTAATTTAAATGAATACTGTGATTTACTATTGTGACTTGTGAGTCTAAAAAAAATGTTAATATATATTTTTTAATAAAATAATAAAAAATTTTAAAATTATAAGTAAAAAGATAATTTAGGGATAGTTTGGTATTGTTTCTTGTTTTCTGTTTTATGTTTTCTGTTTTTGAAAATTTTGTTTTTGTTTTGTTTTATTTTGTTTTCAATTTCTGAAAACAGAAAACATGTTTGTTTAATGCTGTTACGTTTTGAAAACAAATATTTAAACTGATACATATATAATAATTCAATTCACAAAACAAAATTTTAAAAATTAAATAAAAAATAATATATTTATTAAATAATAATATGTAGATAATATTAAATAGTATTATTTTATATTATTTAATACTAATATTAAATATTTTTATTTAATCATATAAAAATTTAATATAATTTAAATAATGTTATAATTAAATAAAATATTAAATAAAATAATATTATTGAATTTAATTGTAATAATCATAAATTATATTTAATAATAATTTTTATTTAATTGTAATAATAATAATAATATTACATTATTAAATAAAATATTTAACTAATTAATTTATAATAAATTATATAGTTATTAAAATATATTATATTTAATATAAATAATATTATTTAATGTTAAGTATTTACTTATTTAATAATATTAACTTATTTAATAGTAGTAGTGATATATTTTAAATTTAAGATAGAATATAATATTAAATAATAATATTCTTTAGTAAAATAAAAATTAATTATATTAGATAATAGTATTAATTATTAACATATCAAAATTATAATAAATGATATTATTTAAAATATTTAATATATTCAATAAATTATTATAAAAATTTAAATTAAATAATATTATAATATTATAGTTCAATGTAATATTTATTTAATTGCTTTTTATGTTTTCAACTTTTTTATATTAAAATAAATATATTAATTTTAAAATATTAAATAATATTTTATATTAAAATTTAATATTATTTTATTTAAAAAATTAATTAATTTTATTTATATTTTTATTATAAAATATTAATATTATATTAATATATAAACTCTGTTCACTTACTTATGAACAGTAATAGAAATGAAAACATGTTTCCGAAAACAATGAAAACAAGAAATTCTTGTTTCCAACAATTTTGAAAATTCTTGTTTTCGTTTTTGTTTTTTGAAAACGGAAACATGTTACCAAACGTGTTTTTTGTTTCTGTTTCCAAAAAAATTGAAAACAAAAACAGAAAACAGGAAACAAAAACAAAAACAAACGACCCCTTAACTTTTTTTTTTTACATTTTGTCTTTTTGTGTACTATTCACCACAGGTCTGATTGCATCGGTTCCCAAGCTACCGGTATTTCAAATAGGTTAGATAATTTTTTTTTTGATAAGAATATTATTCGTATTGTTATATCGTGTTATCTTTTTGTGTTTAAAATTATCTAAACCAAATAGGTTAGATAATTTTAAACACAAAAAAATAACACAATATAACAATACGAATAATAGATCTAAGCATGTCAACAATTCATTTCAAAAAAAAAATTGTATGTCAACAATTAAAAATTGGTAATAATTATACATAAATATGATAAAAATTAAAAAAAATGTTTTTGCTTGGAGTATTAATATGAATTTTGACACAAATTTTTCATATTTTACTAGATACAAATATAAATATTAAACATAAATTGCTTGGTCTATTTCCAAGTGCTATTAATAGTATAATTTACCTTGCTGAAAGAAAAAAATTTTAAGATTTTGAGATTAAGACTCCGTTTGGTTCAAGTAAAATGACTTTCAGAAAATGATTTTTATAAAATGATTTCTAAAAATTTGATTTTTTGAAAAAACTAATATTTTTTGTTGTTTGATTGATATGATAAAAACTAATATTTTCGCGAAAATGAAATACACGAATCAAACGGACCCTTAAATTTTATTATGTGTAAATTTGAATTTAATTGTTTAATTTAATTTATTAATTTAATTGATTAAGTAGTTGAGTTAAATTATTTATATGTGTTTACAAATTCTGAAAGTATAAAATTTAATTATGATTATAACTTCTCATATAACATACCTTTTAGAAAAAAATAAAATTTACTAGCATGATTTTAGTCATTTAAATTCAGTTCCATATTAATTTAAATCTAGTCTTTAATTGCCGCGTGAAACTTGAATTTGACTAATCCTATAGAAAGGGTTTGAAATTTAAAATTTGAATTAAATTTCGAGTCTCAAAGTTCCATAATTATGAAGTGTCAACTTTTTTTCATTTTTTTTTTAACTTAAAAATATTTTTTGATAGGAAAACTATCGTATATTTAATAGTTAAAAATTGGATTGTAATTTTACAAATAAAAATTGCTTTCTATAACCAATGAAACCTTGGCTTAGTGGCAAGGAGAAGGTCCTAAGACTTTAAAGTCTCAGGTTCGAGTCTCACCAAGTGTGAACTTGAATTAGTCTAGTTATTTACTAGTTTGTTTAGTTTGTTATAGTTATTTACTAGTTTACTTAGTTTGAGTAATGTAATTTTCATAGTTACCTGTTCATGGAATGTCATATGCTGATTGTGATTGTAACTTCTAATGAAAATGTACTACTAAAAAAATCACTTTCTATAAAGATGCCTTTTTTGTAAATAAAAGAAATTGTGAGGACAAGCATTTAGAGCAAACAATAATTCATTGCGGGCATAATCTCAATATGTATAGAGGATAATTATTTTATATATTGTCAATATAATATTTTTATTCTACAAGCGGTATTAGAATCGTAATATGTGTCTTATAAAAATATTAAAAAATAAAAAATAAATAAAATAGGACACATGTCATGATCTTAACACTTCTTGTGGAATAAAAATATTCCACTGATATGATATAGAATAATTATATATATATATATATATATATATATATATATATATATATAGAGGAGAGATCTAGTTACACACATGTAAAACAAATTTAGTTTTACATATTTTCATATCTTTTTATATGATTTATAATTTTTTAATCCGACCGTTAATTTTATGTTCTATTCATATAGATCATGAAAGCCAAATTTCAAACTAATCGAATACATCTAACTATTTATTTCATAAAATAAAATTTCAACCGTTGATATATATTGAAAAAAATACTATTTTCAATTAAAATGATAGAAATAGCATATTGATTCAAAAATTTACATACATAATAAATATGAGTAGGTTGTTAAATCCAACGGTTGGTTTGCAAAAATATTAATCCTATATGAAGATATAAAACTGTGTAAAACAAATTTGTTTTACACATGTGTAGGTAAATCCCTACTCATATAGAGGAGGGATCCAGTTACACATATGTAAAACAAATTTAGTTTTACACATTTTCATATCTTTTTATATGATTTATAATTTTTTAATCCGACCGTTAAATTTTATGTTTTATTTACATAGATCATGAATGCCAAATTTTAAACTAATCCATATATATATATATATATATATATATATATATATATATATATATATGGGTTTGTATATGATGCACTGACGGTGTATAGTTTCTATACACTGTCAATGCATCAGAGGTTGACACCTCATCAATAAGTCCTTATGCGCAAATTAAAAAAATTTATTTATATTTGCTTTTAAGGACTTGACATATTTTTTAATTTGTCAATTGATAAGGTGTCAACCTCTGATGCATTGACAGTGTATAGAAATTATACACTGTCAGTGCATCATATATAAATCCTATATATATAGCATCAACAATACCTCCTATTTGGAATGCAGTAAAACGTAAAATCATCGACAAAGTTTTGCATTTTAAGTTTTAAATTTTTGAAGTTTTGCAATTTGAAGTTTGAACGTGTGCTGTTTATACCGTATGCATCAAGTTTTGCAAAACATGTCAATGAATATCATAGTGCAACTCACTTTTAAGGTTTTTTTTAATAGTATATTTTTATTCAAAATTATAATCACAATTAATATATTACATTACATGAATCGATAACTTAATAAATACAAATTATAACAACAAATTAAACAAACAATATTTAATAGGCTTAGGTTTGAATTAAACAATTATATCCTTATTCTTAATTATTTAATATTTCTCTTATAACAAAAAAAACTAAATAAATAATAAACAAACTAAACTCGATCTTACACCTTTTTTGGTAAACATAAACATAAAGATTATTTTTTAAAGTCCTTATTTTTTTTTGTATAACTATTGATATCCTCATCCGTCTTACGATTTGAAATTAATTTTATTCGAATCGAAAATTATAAATGGTAAAATTCTTTCAACAATAATAATTTTAAGATTCAAATAATATCTTAATGCCTGTCCTTATTTGATGTTATCTCATCAGTTATTTATGCATGATAAAAAGAAACTTTTTAAAAATCCAAATGCCATATCACCTCTCCAAGATAATAGTAGCATAATAACTAAATAATGATCTTTTCAAATCTTGATATTGATTATTGACAATCGACAAAGGGATAGAATTACTTTATTTAACACAAGTCAATCAAAAAGCTTGAATCACGGTTTTTTTATTGAGCAAATAAGTGGTTTTAAGGGCTTGTAGCATATATCTTTTATTTATTTATTGTATCAAATTTAATAAATTTATGTGAAATTATTTGACCAATTGATACTTATCCCATCAGATTGCAAATATGAAAGGGATGGATAAAACATTTTTTTTATATGTTAGGTCAATACGATGAGGTGATACATATCATCATCACGACACGTTCAAATGCTCCCAAAACTATAAAAATTCTCTCCATGGCGAGTGATGTGCGTGGTGAGTGGAGACTGGAGAGTAGTGTGTGGTGTGTAATGTGTGGTGAGGGAAAAATCCGGTTAGACTATACTTCAAACAAAGAAGTGAAAGTATGCATATGAAAGTGATGGTAGCAATTAGCAAAGGTGAAACACATTTACCACTGTCGATGTGTGTGTATATATATATATATACATATATATATATATATATATATATATATATATATATATACATATATATATAAGTTTGCGCTTCTCAATGTTAGGAATCTATTTTAATTTTAAATATTGATTTAAATAATAATCCAAATGGTTGGTCTAGTAACGTAGGACCTCATTAAATTCTTAAGTAAGGATGATCAGAAGTCTTGCAAATGAGAATTAGTTTCAATCCAAAATAATATGAGAATATCTCGTGATTTATATAAAAAATATTGATTTAATTAATTATATCTGTATTTTCAAAGTGAGAAAATTTTATAAATTTAAAATTCTAATTTTACTATTTGTATTTTTTTTTTCAGATAAAAAAACCTTCTTTGTATAAAAGAATATCATATAATAACAACCGATCTTTATGAAAAGTATTTTTTTAAAAAAATATAAATATATCAAATCGATTAAGAGATTAATTTTAAATAACATTTAGAAGCATGATCTGATTATAATATTAAATATATATAATCCAAAAATTAAATATATAAAAGCAATAATGATGGTCGACAAAAGTATCTTTTCCGTTCAAATCGAAAAATTTTTGCCACACTTGTATATTAATCTTGCAAGTGTTTGTATAATTCTTTTTGACGTTTTCACAAAAATGGTGATAACTCTAATGCAAAGAAAAGGTGCCAGTATTATCGTCAACTTTTTCATGGTATATCTGCAGCCTAGCTCCCACGTTTTAATTATTCCCCTTGGATCCTGCTGGTTTTAGTCGGAAAGAACGGGACCGAAGAGGCCTGCCAAATCCAATCAAAGTGATGGTTCCTTAATAGTCCCATTGCCTTTTGCAGCGAAGCAAAAGAAATTGCATATTTGCGTTAGTTTCAACAAAGTGGAAAGTGTAATAATGATGGCGATCATGACGATGCAGATTTTATTTGAGGGCAGGTTTAAGCATCTCTCGAATTGGTCCACCCCTTCAGCGCCATTGCCTACACCAAAAACCCTGCCGTCGCCAACCTTTCCAACTAATTTTCTCTTTTACAAATCAAAGTGCATGATTCCCAAAGATTTGAAAAGCTTTGTTAAAAATTGGGTTTGGTTGGTAGAGATCTTCCATGCTTGAAAGTTGAAAGCACCTTAGGCCAAGAGTGTAGACGGGGATTGAGGCTAGCTTTTCCGATTAGTTGGTCAAACATTTACACTTCATGAAGCCTTTCTTGTTTCAGTCTTTGTTAGGCATTGGAATGTAACAAGACTTTTTTTTTTTAATTGATACAGAAAAGTTTAGGAATATGAGAGGTTATTTCATCTCCAAAGTCAAAGTATATTGTTAATCTATTATTGAAATTTATGTATATATTAAATTTTCACTTTTTAATTTTTTGAAATTTATCATCTACCAACTAGAGATAGATGGAATTTAAACTTGAGTGTTTTATACTCGATATTCAAACCTTAATCAATTATGCCAACTCTCGTTAACGGAATGTAACAAGACTTCCAGATATTGAGATGGTGGATGGAGACTTGAAAAAAGTTGGGATGGCACATGATCCATGACTACAACCCCACAATGGTTCACATGCAAGTCATAACCATATCGGATGTGGGGGTATATTTTCAACATTTAGCGTTTAGAGAGGATGAGGAAATTAGAATTACCCTAGCTTTTGTCTCACAAAAACAATTCAATTGATAGACACGACCTTGGCTACTATCAAAGAGAATAGCCAAGCCATATACTCTCTCCTTACCATACTTTTTCTTCTATTTTTCCCATCAATCTCTTTTTGTTCATATCAAATCCATGTAAGAAATAGTAAGGGGAATTGTAGGAAAATTATGCAGATAAATACACACAGGATCTTATGTTCAATCATCAAGAAAAATAATATGGAAGCGTACTTGAATCTATTGGAATTGATTTCTTGAGGTTAGAGTATTCCACGTCTAAACCTTTTGAGAGAATCTATATCTCACTCAATGATGAGATTTGAGAATAAGAATTACTTTTTGTTTAGATCGGCGACTATAACCTATTTATACTTGGAGTATATTTTATTTTTTTTGGCCAATTATAAAAATAAAATAAAATATTGAGTCTCTACACATTGCAAAGCCCATACTAGATAAGATGCCTTAAAGTCCAATAACTTAAATTTTATTTGATTACCTTTAAATGACTAAACAAATAAGATAACATATAATATACAATTAATTGATATATGTAAGCCCACTTAAAAAATTTCCCAACAATCTCCCACTTGATCCACATATGTCACCTGACAATTGTACATTTTAAAATAACTTTTGTTAGCTTTAAATTGACATGTATTTTGAAATGGCAAAAACTTAAGTAAGGCTAAACATCTTCTCTACAATATAAATTTGCTTAATATGGACTCAATTATGGAAAATCTTTTAAACAAAGTATGAGACTTAGATTTCAATTGAAAAAGTCAGGAAATACTCTTATAAAAGTGTTAGAATATTTCGAACTAACTTAAAATCACAAAAAGCCATCAAACTCTATCAAATTGCAGCAAAAAAAAGTGCAGGAAATGGTGAGGGATCGATCCCCCTGTAGAGGGATCGATCCTTAGATGTCCGCAAGGTTGGAAGGCATTCAGAAATTTGGGATCAATCTCTTATGGAAAAGGATCGATCCTTTTTCACGAAAACAGTGTTCAACGGCTAGTTTCTGAGGGTTTCAACGGGAAGTTTTGTATTAAATGCTTCAACAACCATCTCAGTCGGTTGGTGGACTATAAATAGAGGTATTTATGAAGTTTGGAGGTAGAACAAGCACTCAGAAAATCTCAAAGCTTCAAGAAAGAAATCCAAGCTGAAAAATTCATTCCTTGTATTCCATTTGTGATATTTCACCTTGTTCATCACCCACTTACACAAATATTTGATATTCAAAGGGGTGTAATTTCCTTGTAAGGTTGTTCTTGTAAAAGTGAGGGTAGCATTACTAGGGGATAGACTTAGAAGGTTATTTCTAAGCCTTCAAGAGAAATTATAAGAGGTCTTACCACACCTTGAAGTGGTTTGTAAGCATTCACAAAGAAGAGTGGAATCAATCCCTTGACAAGAGGATCAAGGAGAGAGGACGTAGGCAAGAGATTGGCCGAACCTCTATAAAATCTGTGTCTGCTTCGCTTTCCCTTCCTTATTACTACATTTATTTCATTATTGCCTTATTTATTTTATTTGTGCATTAAGCTTTTAGAAAAACCATAAATTAGTAGAAAAATCGATTCACCCCCTCTCGATAGAGCCAACAATTACTATCAGAGCTTGGACTCGAAAATCGATTAGGAGTAATTTCTTTCGAGTAAAAACGATCTAGATGGCTCAAACTAGTGTATCTACACCTTTGGTAGGAGAAGGACACTCTACGGTTAGACCACCACTCTTCAATGGTGAAAATTATGCATATTGGAAGACTAGGATGGTGTTATTCATTTAAGCTAATGACTATGAAGTATGGAGAATTATAGTTAAAGGTCCTTTAGTTTCTATTAAGAAAGTAGATGAGGAGGAAGTGTCAAAGAAAGAGGATGAATAAGATACAAACGATTTTAGAATGGCACAATTAAACACTAAGGCAATGCACGCACTCTTTTGTACATTAGAACCTAATGAGTATAACAGAGTGTCACAATGTGAGAATGCTAAACAAATTTGGGATAAGCTAGTTGTTACTCATGAAGGTACCACACAAGTTAAAGAGATTAAAGTAGGAATGCTCACTCAAGATTATGAGTTATTTAAAATGAAGAGTGATGAATCAATTAGTGATATGTTTTCTAGATTCACTGATATCATAAATGGTCTCAAGTTTTTAGGAAAAACATATTCAAATGTTGAAATGGTGAAGAAGATTCTAAATAGCTTACCTAAATCATGGGAAGCAAAAGTTTCAGCTATTGAGGAATCTAAAGATCCACATACACTTTCTCTAGATGAACTCATGAGATCTTTACTCACCTATAAGATGAAAATCAAAAGGAATCAAAAACCTCCCAAGAAAGTTGGAGTTGCATTAAAATCCACCACAAATGAGGAATATAAAGATGATCATAATGAAAGTGGTGATGATGAGGATTTAGAGATGGCCATGTTTGCAAAGAGGTTTAATAAATTCATGAGGATGTGATGCGCACGGACAAGAGAAACGTAGCTTGGAATTTGATGGAGCTAAAACGCAATAGGACAAACTTCTGAACCCTAGACCCGAAGCCTAAAGAGACTCGAACCCAAAGGTATTGGACCTTGACCCTACGAATAAGAATTCGAGAACCTAAGGTATAGCAATGGTGGATGGTGAAGAAGGAGGCGTCACAAGGAAGAAGACCTTGATAAGCCTAGTAGAGAGGAAACCCAAGAGAAAGGCACACTCAAATTCTGAAAATTCAATTTTTACTGATGTGTCCATCAATAGCGTTTACAAGGTATTTATAATAATACCTAGCACTTAAGCCCATAAACAAGTGGGTTGGAATTAACGCCAACAGAAAATAAGACTAAACCCAAATTCATGCCTAAACCTAGTTACATAAAATAAATAGTCCAAAACACAACAAGACTCAAACGTGGGCTATCCAAACACTTAGCCCATCTTATTGTTAAGCTAAAATAAGACAGTAAACCATGCTCATGTCGTTTGGGCTTCCAAGCAAGTATAGATGTCTTGGGACTCTTCATGGAAGCTTCCTTGACACTTCAATGATGCCAGAGCTTGTTGCATTAATGAGGTCAGGGCTTGTTGCGTCTTCTTAGCTCGAGTTCGGGTAATTGGACCTCCTTGGATGACCAATGGATCCTTAGCATCACGAACATCACGAGCAAGTGAATCTCCATCATTCCCCCTCTCCTCAAAAGGATTTGTCCTCAAATCGCATATACCTTCATCAAAAGAAAAGGGAGAAAGATCAGAAACATTAAAAGTAGCAGATACACCGTACTCACCAGGAAGATCCAATTTGTAGGCATTATCGTTGATCTTCTCTATGAATTGGAATGGTCCATCTCCTCAGGGATGCAGCTTGGTTCGTCGCTGAACAGGAAACCTCTCCTTTCTCATATGCACCCAAACCCAATCACCAGGCTCAAAGACTACTTTCTTTCGATGCTTATTTGCTTGGGTGGTATACTGCTCAGTCTTCTTTTCAATAGCTTAACAAACTCTCTCATGGAGTTGCTTCACAAACTTAGCCTTCTGTTCTCCATCCAAGTTACTCTGCTCCGCACTAGGTAATGGCAACAAATCCAAAGGAGTAAGAGGATTGAAGCCATAAACAACTTCGAATGGAGAGCAACTAGTAGTGGAGTGGACACTGCGGTTATATGCAAACTTCACATGGGGCAAGCAATCTTCCCAATTCTTCAAATTCTTTTGGATAATGGACCTCAATAAGGTAGATAGGGTTCGATTGACAACTTCAGTTTGTCTATCAGTCTGGGGGTGACAAGTGGTGGAGAATAACAATTTTGTTCCCAACTTTCCCCATAACGTCTTCCAAAAGTAACTAAGGAACTTGACATCACGATCGGAAACAATAGTCCTTGGTACACCATGTAGACGTACTATCTCTTTGAAGAAAAGGTCAGCAACATTGCTCGCGTCATCCGTCTTGTGGCAAGCGATGAAATGAGCCATCTTAGAGAACCTGTCAACCACAACAAAAACAGAATCTCTACCGCGTTTTGTTCGAGGCAAGCCCAAAACAAAATCCATAGAGATATCAGTCCACGGAGTAGTAGGAATGGGTAAAGGAGTATGTAAACCATGATTATGAACTCTAGATTTAGCTTGCCTACATGAAATGCATCTAGCACATAACCTCTCTACATCTCTCCTCATGTTAGGCCAAAAGAAATGTTCTTTCAAAACATCTAGAGTTTTCCTAACTCCAAAATGACCCATTAATCCTCCACTATGGGCTTCTCTAACTAACAGCTCGTGCAATGAACTCCTAGGCACACATAATTTATTTTCTCTAAATAAGAACCCATCGTGCCTAAAGAACTTGCCAAAACCAGATGTAGCACATGCATCATAAACATTACCAAAATCAACATCATCAGCATACTGTTCTTTGATATACTCAAATCCTAAAAGTTTAGCATCAAGAGTAGTGATAAGAGTATACCTACGAGATAACGCATCAGCTACGACGTTCTCTTTACCTTGTTTTTACTTGATCACGTACGAGAACATCTTAATGAACTCTATCCACTTGGCATGACACTTATGCAGCTTACTCTGTCCTTTCAAATGCTTCAAGGACTCATGATCAGTGTGGATGACAAATTCTTTGGGCCACAAGTAATGTTGCAATGTCTCCAAGGCCCTCACTAACGCGTACATCTCCTTGTCATATGTGGGATAGTTAAGTGCTGCTCCACTTAACTTCTCACTAAAGAAAGCAATTGGGCGTTTTTCCTGCATAAGCACAGCTCCAATACCTACACCTGAGGCATCGCACTCAATCTCAAAAGTTTTAGTAAAGTCAGGCAGAGATAACAAAAGAGCAGAACAAAGTTTATCCTTAAGCAAATTAAAAGCATGCTCTTGTGCAGGACCCCAATGAAATGCAACATTCTCTTTGACCACTTCGATCAAAGATGCAGCTATAGTGCTAAAATCTCTAACGAATCGATGATAGAAACTAGCTAAACCATGGAAACTACGCACCTCAGAAACAGACTTAGGTATAGGCCAATCTTTAATTGCTTTTACCTTCTCATTATCAACAGAAATGCCATGTGAAGAAACGACATACCCAAGAAAAACAATCTTATCAGTGTAAAATGTACATTTCTTAAAATTGGCATACAAACTTGCATTCCTCAAAACAGTAAGAACATTCCTAAGATGTTCAACATGCTCATGCTGGCTCTTACTGTATATCAAAATATCATCAAAATAGACAACCACATACTTACCAATGAAATCACGTAAAACATGGTTCATTAAACGCATGAATGTACTGGGTGCATTAGTCAAGCCAAAAGGCATAACTAACCACTCGTAGAGACCATGTTTAGTCTTGAATGCAGTTTTCCATTCATCACCTTCTTTCATACGAATTTGGTGATATCCGCTCTTTAAATCAATTTTAGAAAACATGCATGCACCATGCAACTCATCAAGCATGTCATCTAGCCTAGGAATAGGATAGCGGTACTTTACAGTGATTTTGTTGACGGCTCGGCAGTCAACGCACATTCTCCACGTCCCATCTTTTTTTGGCACAAGCAGTACGGGCACGACGCATGGACTCATGCTCTCTCTCACATAACCTTTCTTCATGAGCTCCTCAACTTGCCTTTGAAGCTCCTTTGTCTCCTCGGGATTACTTTTGTAGGCTGGACGGTTAGGAATGGTAGCTCCGGGGACAAGGTCAATCATGTGCTCGATCCCACAAATCGGTGGTAATCCACTTGGGATCTCCTCAGGGAATACATCCTCGAACTCCTGCAACAATGAGACAACATTAGTAGGCAAAGTATCATGGAGTTCAGCATCAATAAAATAAGAATCTTTAAATAAGAGTAAAAGGATAGGAGACTTAGCAAGAAATGCAGTCTTCACATCTCGGGGTTTGGCATAGCAGCTCACTATTTTGCTTTCCTTGTTTTCCTTTTTTCTTTCTTTTCTTTAGCTTGCTTCCTTTGCTCATCATGTTGCTCCTTTAGCCTTAATTGGTCCTCATAAATCTCCTTGGGGCTAAGGGGAGCAAGAGCGATCTTCTTGCCATCCATAGTAAAGGAGTAACGATTAGTGTAACCGTCGTGGATGACTCTCCGATCATACTGCCACGGTCTGCCCAGCAATATGTGGCTAGCTTGCATGGGCACCACGTCACACAACACCTCATCGTGATACCTTCCAATACGAAAAGGAACCAAGACTTGCTTCACCACGTTGACTTCACCACAGTCATTAATCCACTGCAACTTATATGGGTGATGATGCTTGGTAGTGGGCAACTTTAACTTATCAACAAGGTATGTGCTAGCAACATTAGTACAACTCCCACCATCAATGATTACAGTACATACCTTGTCACGAATATGGCATCTTGTATGGAAGTTGTTCTCGCGCTATGCCTCATCTTCAAACTTCACATGAGTAATAAGAGCAGCAACAAGTGCTTCACCATGAGCAGCATACTCAACAACTTCTTCTTCGTCGACATCTTCTAACGCAGGCATCTCATCTTCTATACTGATTTCAGAACCTTCACTCTCAACATCTCCATTCCCAAGCATGATCATAACTCTACGGTTGGGACATTGAGAGGCAATATGTCCATGACCTAAGCACTTGAAACACTTAATGTCACGTGTCCTGCTTTGGGATGCTTGGGCAGATTCAGTCTTGGGCTTTGGGGGGTCCTCAAGCTTGGGCTTAGCAAAGCTCTCTGACTTAGGTGTAGACACAGGCTTATCATCCCTATGAAAGGTGTTAGATTTCCAAACAGGAACTGAACTAGAAGTAAAACGGGATGTACCTTTCCTTTTGAGTTGCCTTTCCACTTTGATGGCCACATGCAGCATCTCCTCTAAATCCACGTAATGCTGCAACTCTACTACATTGGCAATCTCACGGTTTAAGCCTTGGAGAAAACGAGCCATAGTAGCTTCTGCATCCTCCTGGATATTGGCTCGGATCATGGTTATTTTCATCTCTTTGTAGTAATCCTCAACACTCTTTGAGCCCTGGGTAAGACCTTGGAGCTTCTGGTATAACTCTCTGTAGTAATGAGTAGGAACAAATCTCTTCCTCATTATGCGCTTCATCTCATCCCATGTAGACACTGGAGGATCACCATATCTTCTTCTACTAGTGACTAACTGATCCCACCAAACCATAGCATACTCTGTGAACTCAATTGCTGCAAGTTTGATCTTCTTTTCCTCGGAGTAGTAGTGGCAGTCAAAAACCATTTCAATATTCCTTTCCCACTCCAAATATGCCTCAAGATCATTCTTGCCTTGGAAAGGAGGAATCTTCAATTTTATACTGCTAAGGTTTCCATCCATCTTCTCCTTGCCTCTATCATGGGCTCTATCAACTCGATCTCTATACCCATGGTACCTTCTATGATGTCTATCTATCCCAGACTCTTCGTTCGAATCATACCCAACATTATCATCATACTCGTCATTGGCAAAAACCTTACTTTTTGGACGAGAAGTATCACCTTGCTGAATCTTTGCAAATCGAACTTCATGTTGGTTCAACTTATCATGAATGTCATTGAATTTCACGTCCATCCGTTGGAACTGTTGTTGCATTGCTTGAAGCATGAATTCAATCTTTTTGAAGTCGGACTTATCACCTTCAGAAGACATTTTCAACAAAGATATCCTCACGTGTTTACACTCGTGTTTCACTCAAGTAATTTGGCTTTTCTCTACTAATGTCTCTCACACACTCGTGCCTTTTTCCCTTACTCTACCTTAACTCTATAGATTCACAATCGCACTAGAGACTCAGTCAAAGATTCAACCTCGTAAAATCAACTAATTCACCAAGTATTGTCACCAAGAAATTTTTTTTTTGAATTCCTTTTTTTTACAGAAAGGTGTGGCTAGGGCTAGGGTGACTCAAATAAAGAAAGACAGAATAAAAAAAATAAGAAAAAAAAATAAAAAAATCACTAGAATGACCAAAAAAATAAAAAATGGCCTAAAACTATAGGAAAACGATGGAATTTGGCTGAGATAGGGTGGGCCCGTGTAATAAATTTCACGGGGTCGTTTTATTTCGTCGTTTTCTTTAAAACGGGTACTCGCACGCTTCCTAACTCAACCAAATTTTTCGGTTTGAACAGTACCGCAACATTTTTTTTTGAATTCTTCTCTTTTTTTTTCCTGCGAATTCTTTTTTTTTCTCCTTTTTTTTGTTTTTTTAATCTGAGGTTTGCGGCTTCCTTGAAAAGAGTAGGGGTGTGACTAGGGTTATGAAATAATGGCAGCTAGGGTTATGAAATAAGTGGCGGCTAGGGTTTTTGTGTTATGAAATAAGTGGCGGCTAGGGTTTAGGGTTTTGAAATAAGTGGTGGCTAGGGTGCGGCTAGGGTTTAGGGTTATGAAACAAGTGGCAATTAGGGTTTTTTAGGGTTATGAAATAAGTGACGGCTAGGGTTTAGGGTTTTGAAATAAGTGGCGGCTAGGGTTTAGGGTTATGAAATAAGTGGCGGCTGGGAACACACAAACAAACCAGAAAGTGGAACGAACAAAAGAAAAAAATTGAAACCAAAAAAACCAAAAAAATCTAAAAGTGAGTGACGCACAAACAAACCAGAAAATCGGAACTTGAGCTCTAGATACCAACTGATGCGCACGGACAAGAGAAATGTAGCTTGGAATTTGAAGGAGCTAAAACGCAACAGGACAAACTTCTGAACCCTAGACCTGAAGCCTAAAGAGACTCGAACCCAAAGGTATTGGACCTTGACCCTACGAATAAGAATTCGAGAACCTAATTTATAGCAATGGTGGATGGTGAAGAAGGAGACGCCACAAGGAAGAAGACCTTGATAAGCCTAGTAGAGAGGGAACCCAAGAGAAAGGCACACTCAAATTCTGAAAATTCAATTTTTACTGATGTGTCCATCAATAGCGTTTACAAGGTATTTATAATAATACCTAGCACTTAAGCCCATAAACAAGTAGGCTGGAATTAACACCAACAGAAAATAAGACTAAACCCAAATTCATGCCTAAACCTAGTTACATAAAATAAATAGTCCAAAACACAACAAGACTCAAACGTGGGCTATCCAAATACTTAGACCATCTTATTGTTAAGCTAAAATAAGACTGTAAACCATGCTTATGTCGTTTGGGCTTCCAAGCGAGTATAGATGTCTTGGGACTCTTCATAGAAGCTTCCTTGACACTTCAATGATGCCAGAGCTTGTTGCATTAATGAGGCCAGGGCTTGTTGCGTCTTCTTAGCTCGAGTTCGGGTAATTGGACCTCCTTGGATGACCAATGGATCCTTAGCATCACGAACATCACGAGCAAGTGGATCTCCATCAGGATGAGAACTAGTGGAAACTCTAGGAGACCCCCTAGGAGAGAATTTAACAAAAGAGAGATAAGTAGGAAAGAAAAGGATCAAATCATTTGTTATGAATGCAAAAAACCTCGTAACATTAAATTTGATTATCCTTTTTATAGAAAACAAAATGAGAAGAAACCAAAGAAGAAGGCAATGATGGCTTATGGAGTGAGAGTGACTGCTCCGATGAAGAAAATGTAGAAGATGAAGTAGCCAACCTTTGCTTTATGGCTATTGAAGATGAAAAGGTAAAAACTAACTCATTTGACACTAATGAATATACATTTGATGAATTACAAGATGCATTTGATGAGTTAGCAAATGAGTTTGAGTGCATTAATGTAAAATATAAGAAAATGATTTTAAAATTGAAAAAGGAAAATGCGATGCTTATGAATGTCAAATTAGAATGTAAGAAGAAATTAGAAAATGTAAATCTAGAAATAGAAGAATAAAGTAAAAAGAACCTTAACTTACATAATTCATTTTCTAGATTTTATATGGGTCAACAAAAACTTGATCATATGCTAAAGACCCAAAGATCGTTCTTTGATAGAGAAGGAGTAGGCTACAATGCATCAAACAAAGAAACTCATCTTAAAAACTTTCTTGTTAAAGATAGAAAATTTGTATTATGTACCTCATGTAATAAACTAGGACATTCTACACAAGCATGCACATCTAGGAAGACCATTATTAGAGGAAAAATAGTTGTTAAGATTTGGGTGCCAAAGCATGTTTTAAATTCAAGTTATGAGTTATTAAAAATGAAATGGATCCCTAAAGGATCAAAAAATTATTAGTACTAACTCACAAGGACCCAAGAAAATTTGGGTACCTGAGATAAAAGTTTGATGTATTTGTGTATAGGAGGAAGAGCATTGCTACAAGGCTAAGTCCAAGGAGCATTGGTACCTTGATATTGGATGCTCAAGACACATGAACAGTGACAAGAGCCAATTCAAGTTCTTAAAGCCTAAAAGAGGTGGAGAAGTCATGTTTGGAGACAACTCCAAAGGACAAATTGAAGGAATTGGCTCCATTGGTAACTCCTAAACTATTGAAAATGTTTTGTATGTTAGAGGTTTGAAACATAATTTGCTTAGTATTAGTCAATTGTGTGATAAAAGCTTTAAAGTTGTGTTTGATGCTTTGTGTTGTAATGTTGTTAATGCTAAAACTAATCAAATTATTTTTATTGGACATAGACAAGGAAACATTTACATTTTTAATTTAGATGAGCTAAATAGCAAAAATGTATGCTTTATGGCCACTAGAGAGGATGAACCTTGGTTATGGCATAGAAGACTAGGTCATGCTAGCATGCATGTTTTATCTAGATTAGCCAAAAGAGACTTAGTGGTAGGTTTACCTAAGCTTCAATTTGAAAATGATAAAGTTTGTGAGGCTTGTGTAAGAGGAAAATACAAGAGAATATCATTTAAATCTAAAAAGTGTGTTACAACCTCTAGGTCACTTCAACTCTTTCATTTAGATCTTTTTGGACTAACTAGAACCACTAGTTTAGGAGAAAAACACTATGGTTTTGTCATAGTTGATGACTACACTAGGTTCACTTGGGCGTTCTTTTTAAGTGTGAAAAATGAAGCCTTAGAGAAATTCATTATCTTTTCAAAACTTGTTTAAAATGAAAAAGGTTACTCTATTAATAGCATTAGGAGTGATGATGGAAAAAAATTTGAAAATCTTGGTTTTGATACATATTGTAATGAAAATGGTATTAGCCATAACTTTTCAGCTCTCAGAACTCCTCAACAAAATGGGATAGTTGAAAGGAGAAATAGAACCTTAGAAGAAATGGCTAGAACCATGCTTTGTGAAAACAATTTACCAAAATATTTTTGGGTTGAAGCTATAAACACTGCATGTTATGTTATAAATAGAGCTATGGTTAGACCTATTTTAAAGAAAACCCCCTATGAGCTTTATAAAGGAAAAGGCCTAACATGAGCTATTTTCATCCATTTGGCTGCAAATGTTTTGTTTTGAATAATGGAAAAGATAACTTAGGAAAATTTGATGCAAGAAGTAGTGAAGGCATTTTTCTTGGTTATTCTTCGAATTCTAAGGCATATAGAGTTTTCAATAAAAGAACAATTGTTGTAGAAGAATCAATTCATGTGATTTTTGATGAATCAAATACCTCTAGTAGAACTAATCTTGATGATAAAGTAGAGATATTTGATGAACCCATAGTTGATCCATCTCAAGACAAAGATGTTAGGGAACAATTAGAAGATCTTGATATAAATAAGAATGAGGAGTCATTGGAACAACAAATAATTGAGAAAAAATCAAGATGTCCTAGAGAACTTGTTTATGTGAAGGATAATGATATTGTTGGATATCTTAATATTCGTGTTAGAACTTGATCAACCTATAGAAACATATGTCAACATGTAGCTTTTGTGTCACAATTTGAACCAAAGAATGTGCATGAGGCCTTGAAAGATGAAAATTGGATTATGGCTATGCAAGAGGAATTAAACCAATTTGAAAGAAGCAAAGCATAGACACTAGTGGAAAGACCTAAGGATCATCCAATTATTGGAACTAAATGGATATTCAAGAATAAAATGGATGAGAATAGCATAATATTTAGAAACAAAGCTAGATTAGTGGCACAAGGATATAGGCAAGAAGAAGGGATAGAGTATGATGAAACATATGCTCTGATAGAGCCATTAGAATGCTACTTGCCTTTGCTTGCTACAATGATTTTAAACTATATCAAATGGATGTTAAAAGTGCCTTTTTAAATGGTTACATAAATGAAGAGGTCTATGTTGAGCAACCTCCTGGTTTTAAAAATCCAAAGTTTTTTAACCATGTTTTCAAACTATCAAAAGCTTTATATGGATTAAAACAAGCTCCTAGAGCTTCGTATGAAAGACTTTCAAAGTTTTTGATTGAAAAAGGTTTTGCAAGAGGCAAAGTAGATACAACCTTATTTATTCAATCCAAGGGTAGTGACTTATTAGTAGTTTAAATTTATGTGGATGATATCATTTTTGGATCTACAAATGAGTCATTGTGTAAAGATTTCTCTAAATTAATGCAAGGAGAATTTGAAATGAGCATGATGGGAGAGCTAACCTTCTTACTAGGACTTCAAGTTAAACAATGTAAAGAAGGTATTTTCGTAAATCAAGCTAAGTATACTAAGGACCTACTCAAAAGGTTTGGAATGGATGAGTCTAAACCTTATTCCACTCCAATGAGCACAAATATCAAGCTTGATAAAGATGAAAAAGGAAAATGTGTAGACATTAAACTATATAGGTCTATGATTGGTTCATTGCTATATCTCACTGCTAGTAGACCCGATATAATATTTAGTGTATGCTTATGTGCTAGATTTCAATCATCTCCTAGAGAATCACACCTACAAGCTGTAAAAAGAATCCTTAGATACCTTAAAGACACTTCTTCCTTAGGACTTTGGTATCCTAAAGATTCTACTTTTATTCTCCATGCTTATTCCGATGCAGATTTTGGTGGTTGTAAAATTGATAGGAAAAACACATCCGGAACTTGTCAATTCTTAGGAAATAGGCTCATTTCATGGTTCTCTAAGAAACAAAATAGTGTAGCTCAATCCACAACCAAAGCTGAATATATTGCTTCTGGAAGTTGTTGTGCTCAAGTATTGTGGATTAAACAACAAATGAGTGACTATTAAATAGAAATGAATCAAGTTCCTATCAAATGTGATAATACTAATGCCATTAACCTTACCAAAAATCCCATACAACACTCTAGAACTAAGCACATTGAAATAAGACATTATTTTATCAGAGATCATGTGCAAAAAGGTGATATAGTTCTAGAATATATAGATACCTTGCACCAATTAGCTGATATCTTCACAAAACCCTTGGACAAGGAGTGATTTTGCACACGTAGAGGTGAACTAGGTCTTATGAATGCTCCTTGAATTAAATTGATTTTGAATGAATGGTTTAAGTTGGTTGTGATGAATGCAAGTCAGAAATTTAGAGAATGTATTGATCACTTGTTGTTTATGGCCTTAACTTGCCATATTTTTACTAGTTCTTAGGATGAACTGTTGAATTATGTATATTTGATCATGTTAATTCCTTATCATTTAACCTCATCTGCAAAAACTCACTTCTCATGTTTAAGACATTCTCACAATCATGCCAAAATGGTTTTCAATGATTTTCTACATATTTTGGCCTTTTTCAAGTCACATATCATGTTTTCCAAATTGCTCAAACTTGATTTTGATTTTAAAACAGTGAAAATGCACAAATTCTTCTGTTTTCAAATCATTTTTCTGCATCAAAACTAAGGCAATTGACTGAGGGGTCAATTCTTCCAAAAATAGGATTGATTCCCATGTCATTCAAGCCAAATTTCTGGGTTTCTGCTATGAGTGATCGATCCCTATCACCATGGGATTGATCCCATAGTTCCCGAATCGTTTGGGGGGCTCTTGGCCTGGAAGGGATCGATCCCCTCAGGCCAGAATGCATTTCGCGAGCTTTTAAAAATTGTCGACCTCCCTTATTCTTTAACACTATTCCCTTTCCCTCTCACGCATAACCCCCTTCCACCATTTCCTTACACCAAAACTTCAAGATCTAACTCATTTCTCCACCAAATCACTTCATTTCTTCACCATTCTTCATCTTTTCTCCATCTCTTTCACTTCTCATCATCCTTTCACACCAAAACCTCATCGTTTTTGATTTCCTCTCTTCTCCCTTGTGTTCATCACTATTCACGCCCAACATTTCAATTGTAAGTGTTTCTTCACTAATTTCCATCGATTTTCTTGCATTTCACGTTTATTTCATCATATTTTGTAAACCCATTTACAATTTATTGCATAATTTCTCTTGTTATCTCATTTTCAAGTATCCACAAAACCCACACTTTTATCTAAGTTATAGCTCTCATAACTTTTGATTCCTTGCATATTTCACCACTAGTCCTTTATCAATATTGTAGTTTGCTTTACAGTCTGTGGGTATACGCTGTTGGTTAGCCTTTCACCTTCCCATACACTCATCCACACTTAACCAAACTTGTGCCTACCACCTGTTCGACGAAATTCCTCAGAGAACTTTGGTCTATTCCTCATACTCAAACCTTGCTTAAAATGGCTCCTAAAATCAAACACACTGCTCAGAAGCTTTCGAAATACCGAGGAGAAAAACAAGTATCATGAGAAATTTGCCAACATGCGGATCAAGCATTGTCTTCCAATTGATTTCGGATTCTTATAATTGATTAACTTTCCTTATTTGGCAAAGTTTGATGCCTTCCATTGGACTCATTATCTAAAAATCAACACTCCGGTCCCTTGCAACATCGTTCAAGCATTCTTCTCCAATGCCGAACTAATCAAGGATCCCAACAATACATGTAAGGTAGTAGGGATTCGATCGTTTGTCATGGGCAAGCCTGTTGAAGTCACCGAGGAATCCCTCTCACTTGTCTTCTGCATTCCCAAACATGGCCTTCGCTTTGAGACTATGGAAGTTCCATTGGAGTTTAACATAGTAGTTGACCGTGCGGGTGATCTTCCCGTCTTTGCATGACTCCTCCATATTATAATCTCCTGGAATCTTCGACCTCTCGGCACCAAATACTCTCAGCTCTGGCGACTTGATCGTTTTTGGCTTTACAACATTCACTCACCCGACGACACTAGACCAGACCTTATTCATTTTATTCTTCAAGATTGGGTGAAAATTGTTCGTGGTACGGTCAAAACGATTGTATTCCCTCAGCTGCTTGCATTTTTCCTGCTCGATAAAGGCATCGACTGCTCATGTAAGGCTGCTGTCCTTCCTGAACCCAGTACCACCATCAATCTCGCTACCATGCATAACCTTGGGTGGTATTCCCGTCAACAAGGTGATACTATAGTATGGGAAAAGAGTCATGGTCAACCTGCATCTCCTTCGCATAATAGCAAAGAGGAAGCCCCTACCGAGCCTTCATTTTCCGCACCATCGGGATCCACCTCGGCTTCTCATGACCAGGTCATGCAAATGCTTTAGCAAATGAACACTTCTCAACAGACTTTCCAGCAAGATGTTGCTCAGCGGCTCAATCAAATAGAGGAAACTCAGGCTGCCTTGTTCGATGAAGTCTAAGACATTTGCATGCAGCAAGAGGACTTAGTTGAGTAGTATCACTTGACATTTCCTAGGCGCCGTTGACTTAAGTCTTTTTGCTTGTCATGATTTTCTGATTTCGGACTTTATGCCTATTAGATTGTTGTGACATTTCCTAGTTGTGTTTGTGCTGTTTTAGACTTCTCCTAGTTGTATGCGCTGGATCTTAGACCTTTATTTCTCTATGGCATGGCTTATAATTATGTTTATGACATTGACTTGATCTATGTTTCTATTTATGCCATTGGAATGGTTTATGCTTCGACCTTTGTTGCTTTAAATTGACTTATGCCTCTGATTATTTTTCCATGATATCTATTTTTATAAGGGGGAGTATCTTTATTATCTTTGCTATGACAAAAAGGGGGAGAATTGATGCGGTACATTTTTATAGCTTTTCATGCTTAAATTGAGGGGGAGCAATTATAGTTTTTCATGCTTAACTTGAGGGGGAGCAAATCTTAAGGGGGAGTAGCATTTTTCAAAAATATAATCAACCTCATTTTTCAAACATATAAGCAAATTTACTTTAAGTTTTGTCATATCAAAAAGGGGGCATGTATTTTGAAATGACAAAAACTTAAGTAAGGCTAAAAATCTTCTCTACAATATAAATTTGCTTAATATGGACTCAATGATGGAAAATCTTTTAAACAAAGTATTAGACTTAGATTTCAATTGAAAAAGTCAGGAAATACTCTTATAAAAGTCTTAGAATATTTCGAATTGACTTAAAATCACAGAAAGCCATCAAACTCTATCAAATTGCAGCAAAAAAAGTGCAGGAAATTATGAGGGATCAATCCCCCCTGTAGAGGGATTGATCCCTAGATGTCTGTAAGGTTGGAAGGCATTCGAGAAATTTGGGATCGATCCCCTATGGAAAAGGATCGATCCCTTTTCATTAAAACAGTGTCCAACGGCTAAATTTTGAGGGTTTTTTTGGGAAGTTTTGCATTAAATGCTTCAACAACCATCTCAGTCGGTTGGTAGACTATAAATAGAGGCATTTATGAAGTTTGGAGGTAGAACAAGCACTCAGAAACTCTCAAAGCTTCAAGAAAAAAATCCAAGCTGAAAAATTCATTCCTTGTATTCCATTTGTGATATTTCACCTTGTTCATCACCCACTTACACAAATATTTGATATTCAAAGGGGTGTAATTTCCTTGTAAGGTTGTTCTTGTAAGAGTGAGGGTAGCATTACAAGGGGATAGACTTAGAAGGTTATTTCTAAACCTTCAAGAGAAATTGTAAGAGGTCTCACCACACCTTGAAGTGGTTTGTAAGCATTCACAAAGAAGAGTGGAATCAATCCCTTGACAAGAGGATCAAGGAGAGAGGACGTAGGCAAGAGATTGGCTAAACCTTTATAAAATCTGTGTTTGCTTCTCTTTCCCTTCCTTATTTACTGCATTTATTTCATTATTGCCTTATTTATTTTATTTGTGCATTAAGCTTTTAGAAAAACCATAAATTAGTAGAAAAACCGATTCACCCCCATCTCGGTAGAGCCAACAACTTTATAAGCTCAAAATTTGCTATCTTCACGAGGCAACATCTCTAAACAATCTCGGCCATCAATAATACTAACATAGGATCAAAGCAATCTTTGTTGCATATATTTCATAACTAGACCCATTAATGGTCACGTATATTAACATAATCAACGACATAGATCAAGTATAGATGTGTAGCATGTAAATTACATGCAATGTGATCCCTTAAACCTGCCTATTTCCAACTAGTCCTACTTTTAAAAACTTTATGCTCAACTAAATTTGAAAGAATAAAACTTTATTTTAGAGTTTCAGCAATAACAATATGCTTTAGTCTGATAAGAAAAATGTCTCAATAACAAATGAATATAAATAAAACAAACTCCTACTATACAAGCATATCATCAAATTAAACTACACCTATACGAGCTACATGCTCATGAAATACCTTAGGTGGTACACCCTTAGTAAGTAGATCCGCAATGATGGAGTTTGTATTAATATATTCAATAGATATCTAAAGACTTTGAACTCTATACTTAACAACAAGAAACTATGTCAATATGTTTTGACTTCAACGAGCTTCTGTTGTTCTTAGAGTATAACTCTGCGACTTTATTATCACAATAAATCTTCAATGGTCTCTCAATACCATTGATAACGCATAGCCTAGTAATAAAATTTTGCAACCATATTACTTAGTTTATGCCTCATAGCAAGCTATAAACTCTACTTCCATGATGGAAGAAGCTATAAATAACTGTTTTACACTCTTCCAAAATCTAGCTCCTATAGCTAACATGAAAACATAATCAGAAGTGGATCTTCTATTATCAAGGCAACCAGCAAAATCAGAGTCTGTATACACAACGATCTCTAAATGACTTGACCTCTGATATATGAGCATGTAATCTTTAGTTCTCTATAGATACCACATAACTCTCTTTACTGCTTTCCAATGATCCATTCCAAGGTTACTTAAATATCTGCCAAGCATTCCAACTATGTACATAAAATTCGGACGTGTACAAACTTGAGCATACATGAGACTCCCTACTACTAAAGCATAAAGAATCTTCTGCATATTTTCCTTTTCAATCTTATTTCTTGGGCATTGAAACAAACTGAATTTATCACCTTTAGCAATTCTTGATGCATAATTTTTCACGTCAAATTTGCTAAGCACTTTATCGATTTATGCCTTTTGTGATAAACCAAGTATACCACGAGAATGATCTTGATGGATCTGTATGCCCAACACAAAATATGTATTCCGAAGATCTTTCATCTCAAATTTATTTGAAAGAAATCTCTTGGTCTCTTACAATAGGCTTGTATTGATCTTTGCCAACAAGATGTCATCGACATATAAGACTAGAAGAATAAACTTGCTCCCACTGTTCTTGTGATAAATACACTAATCAACAGTATTCTCCTTAAAACCAAAAGAGGTGATCAGTTGATCAAATTTTAGATACTATTGACAGGATGCTTGCTTTAAAGCATAGATTAATTTCTTTAATTTGTACACCAGATGTTTCGATTCATCCGACACAAAATTTTCTAATTACACCATATAAATCGTTTCTTCAATGTCACCATTAAGAAACGCTATCTTTACATTCATTTGATGTAGCTCCAAATCATAATGAGCTATAAGTGCCATAATGATTTTAAGAAAGTCTTTCGATGAAACTGGAGAGTAAGTCTCTTTATAATTAATGCTTTTCTTATGAGTGAAACCTTTGGCAATTAGATGTGATTTATATCTTTCGACATTGCCTTTTGAATCCTGCTTGGTTTTGAAAATCCATTTACAACCAATCGGTTTTGCTCTTTTAGGCAATTCGACAAGATCCCAAACGCCATTGTCCTTTATTGATTTCATCTCTTCTTTCATGGCCTCTATCCATTTACGAGAGTAAACACTTTGTTTGGCTTCATTAAAAGATTTGAGATTATCTTCAATCCTATATCAAACTCATGTTCTTGGAGATATACGATATAATCATCTGGAATCGCCGATTTCCACTCTCTTAAAGATCTCTTTAATGGCACTTCCAATTGAGTAGGAGTAGGCTCTTCAATACAAGTAAAAGGTAAACAAAGAGTGTCTTGATAATTTGGAATTGCATCTTGAACAATGTCAGACATAATTGTTTGATCATTTTCAGTTGCAACTGTAGAAACTATAACATGTTCTTCCTTAAAGACAAAGTTCTTGAGCTTAGCATTCTCATCATATTCAACATCCTCAACAAACTAAGCATTTTTTGTTTTAAGAAAAGATTTATTTGAGGGATCATAAAACTTGAATCCCATCGATCTTTCTGAGTATCCAACAAAGTAGCAGCTTATTGTTCTTGAGTCCAATTTCCTTTCATTAGGCTTGTAAGGCCTAGCCTCAGTTACACAACCCCAAATATGTAAGTGCCTAATACTTGGCTTCTTTCCTGTCCATAACTCATATGGGGTTTTAGCTACTGCTTTGCTTGAAACTCGATTAAGAATGTACATTGTAGTCTTTAAGGCTTCTCCCCAAAGTGACTCTAGCAAAGAAGAATGACTAGTCATACTCTAACCATATCCTTTAGGGTTTAATTTCATCTCTCAATTACACCATTTTGACTTGGAGTCCTTGGTGTAGAGACCAAATTTTGTCCAAGCTGACAAGACTATATTCGATTGGGCTCTCAAAGTCCAGATTGAGACATTGGACTCTTAGGCCTATCAAAATGAGCTGAGTTTGATATTCTTATGCTTTATTATTTTATTTATTATTATTATTATTATTTTTATTTTTATTTTTATTTATATTGTTTGTTTTTATTATTACTTTTATTATTTGTTGTTGTTTGTTTTATTTTTTTTTTATTATTATTATTATTATTATTATTATTATTATTATTATTATTATTATTGTCTTTATATATAGTATTTATTTTTATTTTTATTATTATTAAGTGTTTTATTTGTTCTTATTATTATTATTATTATTATTATTATTATTATTATTATTATTTGTTTTCATTATTATTATTATTATTATTATTAACTTTTTTACTATGATTTTTATTAGTTTATTTCAGTCACATTAAATGCTTCAGATCTGCCAGATTTGCCGGCCAGACTCACTGCCCCAACCGCCGGCGCCTCAACCCCCTCCCTAGGTCTCGAGTTCCAGCAAAATTCCATCTTCCCTAGGCTGTCAATCTCATCCTTGATCAGTGCCTACGGCAATCGGTAGACAACCTAAGATTGATTTGGTAGTGCTAGCCAAAAGGTGTTCGAAAATTTGTTTAAGAGGACCTAAACAAGAGGATCGGTCTTCTTCTTCTTTGGACATAGAGAGAACAAAAAAAAGGAAAAACACAATAGAAAACCCAAACACCTACCCAGCCATTACTAGAATACCACCATATCACCACCATCCCAATACCCACAACATCACCGTATGCCACCACTAACAACCAAACACCACCATTCCCGTATCAACCCTACCATCGAGAAGCCACCACCATCTTTGAACCATCACCCTCACTGAGCCATCACTAACAAACCACTCATCATCATCACCATCGGCCACCTATCATTATCCTAACCACCACCAAAACGCCAACACCCTCACCGAGCCATCGCCAACAAAACCACTAGTCATCACCACCATCAGCCACTTATCATTATCCTAACCACCACCATCACTGAGCCTACACCACCGAAACCACGACCCAACTCAGATCTTGGAATCGAGACCCCCAAAACTCTAGACCTAAGATCTAAATCCTTAACACCTGCAAAAAGAAACAAAACACAACAGATCTGCAAGCCCAAGAACAGCCGAATCATCAACCAAAAAGAAAACAAAAAAAGGGCGAAATGTTTTCGGAGAAGGTCAAATCTATGGTGTTGGAAGTGTTTTTGGGAGAAACGGTCACCAGATCCGGTTAGAGGGAGACGAGGGGAGTGTTTTAGGGGCTTCAGAGAGACCTTCAGCAACCGGCGTACGACGGCCGATGCGGCGGAAGTCACCTTGCAAGACTGAGGGGGTGAGAGGATTTTTTGGGCTTTTGGAATTTTTTTGGGGAAACCGGTGGATATGAGGAATTAAAGAAAAAGGGGAGGCCTTTTATAAGATAGCCAAACGGTGCGTTTTAACCCAGAGGATCCGAGTGCCACGTCCGACCCGACCTGGGATCCGCAACCCGGCTGCTGCCCGGCTCCACCTTCAGTTCGCGACCCGTGTGTCTACCCGACCCGCTTCGTTCAACCCGCTCGCGACTCGCTTCCTTGGCAAAACTGGGCCTTGTCGATTGGGCTTGTTTTTAGGCTGTTTGAAAGGTTTATTTAGGTATATTTTTTCCCCCTTACTTAATTATTTAGTATTTATTTATTCTGTAAATAATCTGTTTTATATGTTTTTTATAAACTTTCATAATGAAAAATAATAATAAACATTTATTTATATGTGAAATCCTCTAAGATATATATTAATATGGAATTAATTTTAACAATAAATATACATGGTTTAAAATGTATATAAATATATATATATATATATATAAAGTACATAAAATAAGTATATAAAATGCATATAACCACATAGTTTTTTTTATTTTCTTAAACAATTTACTATGAAAATCTTTTTAGGAAGCTAGGAAATATATATAGTTTTTGAAACGCATATAGATGTATATAAAATATGTAAATAAATATGTAAAATACACATAAAACCATATAGTTTTTGAAATGAAATAAATTTTTATTAGACAATAAAAAAGGTGTATTTTAGGAAGTTTAAAAATATATATAATAATAATAAAAAATATATAAAAATAATAAATCAATAAAAATAAAATAAAATAAGTAGAAATCCCAATGATAAGTCTTCGTAGAACTCGCAAGTAGCGATTCTTCAAAAAACTTTAGGTGAGAGGAATTATACCGAATGTTACCAGAGTATTAGGATATTCGATATTATTTCTCAATATTCAATTTCATGCTTATTTTTAAAATATATATAATAATAAAAATAATAAATCAATAAAAATAAAATAAGTATGAAATCCTAATGATAAGTCTTCGTAGAACTCACAAGTAGAGTTTCTTCAAAAAACTTTAGGTGAGAGGAATTATACTGAATGTTACCAAAGTATTGGGATATTCGATATTATTTCTCGATATTCAATTTCATGCTTATTTTTAAAATATATATAATAATAAAAAATATATATAAAAATAATAAATCAATAAAAGTAAAATAAAATAAGTATGAAATCCCAATAATAAGTATTCGTAGAACTCGCAAGTAGCGATTCTTCGAAAAACTTTAGGTGAGAGGAATTATACCGAATGTTACCAGAGTATTGGGATATTCAATATTATTTCTCAATATTCAATTTCATGCTTATTTAAAATATATATAAATATATATATTTATATATACAATGATGAGTTTTGTAATGACAAATAAAGAGTATTTAAAAAATATTAATTAAATAAAGACTAATAAAAACAAAAGAGGTAATGGAAACAATTGAGAGAAATTAACAAAAAAAGGGATTTAGAAATACATAAATACAAAATAATTAAACTAATAAAAATTAATAATAGTAAAGTTTCCAAAGGTAAGTAATAATAGAATTTTAATAAAAGGGAATAATCGAAGGAATCAAGATAATAAATCTAAAAAATAATTTCAAAATAAATGAAATTCTTCCGATTATGGGATGTCATGAAACTCACAAGTAGTAATTTCTTGACTGATCCCTAGGTGAGAGGACTTGGCTAAATGTTACCAGAGTATTAGGATATTTAGTTAAATTTTTCAATATTAAGAGTTTCGTTAATAAAAATTAAAATACAAAGTTCTTTTTATAATTTCATGTGCATCTCATACTATATGCTTGCATCATATGCATAAATATTAAAAATGGAAATAAAAGGAAATTCTTCCGATGATGGGATGTCATGAAACTCACAAGTAGTGATTTCTTAACTGATCCCCAGGTGAGAAGAATTGGCTAAATGTTACTAGAGTATTGGGATATTTAGCTAAATTTTTCAATATCAAGATTTTCATTAATAAAATAAAAATAAATGAAATTTCTTTAAGTTTCCTATGCATCATACGTTTTTATTAATACTACACATGTACACGATCAATTATAAAATAGTGTGAACCCCATCGAAGATGAGATTCTATAGAACTCACAAGTAGTGATTCTTAAGAAATCTCTAGGTGAGGAAAATTATTTCAAATGTTACCAGAGTATTGGGGTATTTGATTTAATTTTTCAATAAATGGTGTTCATGTTAATTTTCATAATAAAATTTTTTAAAACATATATATAATAGTAATTTTTTTGAAGTATATACACGAATTTTTTTTAGCTAAGACTGTTTTATTAAAATCAAAAGATACCACATAGTTAGGATGGTACCGTTTTCTAACGGGCGTTGTGAGGGTGCAAATCTTTCCTCACACGTAACCGAACCCCCGGACCCAAATCTTATTTTCGTAGACCGAAATTGTCTTTTTAATAAAACTTAATTAATTTTGAGATTTTGTTAAAAAGATAAATATTTTAGGTGACCAATCACACCTAGACAAAAAAGATTGATGGCGACTCCCTTTTTGTTTTTAAATGTTTTCAAAAAAATCGTCGAGCGCGAAATCGTTACGATAGCTTGGCGACTCCGCTAGGGACGCTAAGAGGGTCGAGCCATTGAATAACCATATGGCATCTTAAATTTTAATTCGATAGTCTTGATTGGCATTTAAATTTAATTTTCTTTTTTTAAAAAAATGAAATAAAAATAAAAAAGATAATAATAAAAAATAAATTCTATATAGAACTTAAAATAAAAAAAAACTTCATTTCATCCATCTTGATCATTTGATTCATTACTTTCTTTATGTATGAGATTGTTGTTGAATAAATAAAGTAGAACATATGCTCATTTACTGTTGCATACATCAATGCATTCACATGCATGAGCCCTACACCTGGGTTCCATCCTCCTTAAAAGGGGGTAAAGTAGCTATGCTCTCGTGAGGTAATCACCTCTGCAATGGCAAGTGAAATACTCCCACTCAGATCTGTTCCTTACTAGTCCAGTGTGGACGACAGTATGGAATGATTTGGGAACCTTGTAGATATGTGAAACCTTAAACCAGCATATAGTATGTTGTGAGAAAACCAACCTAAGTTAGAGCCATTCCTTCCTTTTGATAAGAGTGACCTTTGATAGGGCATAAATAAGCACTCCATCCTTTATCTGCCTTTTATTTCATTGTTTATATTTTATACACATACTGATTTGTATTTGTTTTCTTGTTCTTTTTGCATGAATCTTCTTGCATTGCATAGTCACATAAGGGGGTGTTTTAACCATGGCTCTCTTCAATGAGTAATTTTTCACTGAATCCATAGAAAGGCTAGCTTGTTCGTCATCTGTGAACGTTCCATGTGATTCCTACTGGGAGGTACAAATTGGGTCCGAAAAGGTTCAATAAGTAAAAGGGGATTGCTTGACTAGGAATTTCATATCCTCGCTCCCACAAGAAGTGAATCTGAACCACCAGCAAAAGAACCTAATAGATTTAGCCAACTTATGGGATCAAATCAGTGAAGAAGGGAAGAAGGATTTCCATGAAAAGTATGGCCAAATAGAGTCTTTGATTGCTGTAAAAGTTGAAAAACCATTGATCAGAGCTGCTATTCAGTTTTGGACCCCTCCCATAGGTGCTTCTCTTTCAATGGGATGGACTTGACACCCATAGTAGAGGAGTACTCCGTTCTGTTAGGTATTGACTTGAAAAGTCCGGATAACATATATGTTCGAAAGCCAAAGTCTAGATACCGCAAAAAGTTAGCCAAACTTATGGGAGTCAGACCGGAAGACATAGACTCCCATAAAAAGGAGAAGGGATCCAATGTTTGTATGCCCTGAGATTTTCTTCATGAATTCATTAAGGGACATCTTAGTGACCAGCAAGGGTTGGCGGGTTTTGCTTTAGCAATCCATGGTTTGGTTATCTTCCCGAAGGTGTTAGGGCACATTGAAGTAGTAGTGATAGACTTTTTTGAGCAAATAGAGAATAATGGGAATCCATCACCTGTCATACTAGCAAAAACCTTCAGGTCATTGAATTATTGTAGGAGAAACGGAGAAGGGTGATTTGTGGGATGTGCACAATTACTGCATGTTTGGGCTAAAAGTCATTTTAAATGTGAGGAAAAGTAAGTGGCCGAAACCGAAGAGTAAGGAAGAATGGGTGGATTTTTTGCAAAGACTTGAAGAAAAACAGATTGTATGGATGACACCTTGGATGCCTCTTGTACCGGTCTTATATCGATGTGGAGAAGAAACGTGGGTGCAACTTCTAGGACCATGGGGGAGTGGTAAGCTATGCACCACTTATGGTACTAAGACAGTTTGGAGCTAAACAGTTTATTCCACTAACACATGGGCTTAGTGATTTGGAATTTTCTTATGGTGAAAGGCAATGAAAAAGGGAGAGCAAGTGGTTCGATCATGGAAACAAGCATGAAGAATCAACCTTGGACCTCTCTCTGATAAAGCTACCCCGGAATACTTGGTGTGGAGGACAAAGCAAGTGAGGGAGGTAGTTTTTCTCCCAAGAGAATGCAGCATGCCTTTAGAACCGAAAGCAAAAGCATCCGAGGCCGAGATCGCTAGGCAGCAATTCAAGATAGATGAGGAAAGGTGGAGACAAGAGAATTTGAGGCTTCGAAAAGAGATGGAACAGCTCAAATACGAGGCAGAAATGCGGGAAGCTAAGCTCAAGAAGGTCCAACAAGAACACAACGTCACTAGCAAGGATCTCAGAAGTCTGCACCTAGAGAACAAGAAGTTGAGATCTAAAATGAGGGTTGGAGGAATTATGCAAACTTCAAGTGAAAGGAAAAGGGAATTAGAAGACTTACACAAAAGGGTAGAACACTGGGCACACAAAGCAAAGAAAAGTGAAGAAGAAGTTGTCTATTTGTCCCAAGAAAGACAAAATTGGGAAGACATATACTCAGTAAGTGCAAAGAAGTTAGCCTAATATCAGAAAGAGAATGAGGAACTAAAGGAGAAGTTGAAAAAAGGAAAGCAAATCGAGATAGATAATGAAAAAGCTACATTGCAACAAAAGGTTCAAATGTTAGAGGAACAGCTACAGGAACATAAGAACCACATTAAAGTGATCATAGAAGATTGGGAGCGAAGTGAAAATAACTGGAGTTATGGATATGACTTGGCACAAGATACAAGCATGATGTGGAGAGTGGGAAGTTTGGGAAGACAACAATATATAGAGCATTTGGCCACTCAAGTTTGCAAGGCCGTGACAAAGGCAAAGGAAATGGTTGATAAAGCTGAAGCTCTGAGACAAGAAATCCTTCCAACAGAAAAATACGGGCAAAGGCTGCTGAACTTTCTAAATGAAGCTAAGGATCAATATTAGCAAGTTAGTCGTTTTTATGGATATAATTGAAATATGATCGGAATGTAACAAGTGACTCTTTGAATGAATGAAAGTTCCTTTTTTGAAATTGTTATGGCTTAAATATCCCTCAAAATATCATTCACTTTGCATCACGTTCATTCATTTAACATCACATTTATTCATTTGTTCATATGATTTAAATAAAACACTATGTTTCAAAGTTGCATCATGTAGTGATTAGTTTTTTATTGTGGTAATCAAGATTCAAGGATTGTTCCAACATTCAAGATTTCAGCCCAAATTCCCAAACACTCATACAATACCCGGTTACGCTTAAGAGTGATGGAGGAAAAACATGATAATAGGATGGATAGAATGGAGAAAGCACAAGAAGAAATCCGAGAGCAGTTGGCCGCTTTAATGGAAATGATGACAAGGATGAACCGAGAAAAAGAAATGGCTAGAGAAACCCCTAACCTAGGGACTGATCAGTCTCGGGAAGATGACAATCCTCAATACCCTCCAGGATTTACCCCACTTTATGTCCAATCCTCACAAGGCATACCTCTACCTCCACCTTATGCCCAATCTTCACAAGGCATACCTGCAC
This sequence comes from Heritiera fomes, assembly GCA_032173925.1. Classification (NCBI taxonomy): domain Eukaryota; kingdom Viridiplantae; phylum Streptophyta; class Magnoliopsida; order Malvales; family Malvaceae; genus Heritiera; species Heritiera fomes. Next base: position 4,620,206 of record JAPDPM010000013.1, on the reverse strand, counting down.
CTACACCTCCACCACAACTTATGGGTAGCTATGCATACATGTATCCTGGAGCACCGAGCGCCTCAACACAACCTCATATCACAGTGCCTATACCTCCCGCTCAAAGGACAAGACCCGCGGATCCAATTCAAGTCCCTGACTTAGATGATCTAAGAGAGAAAGAGAAATTAAGGGGTAGCGTATCGGAGGTAAAAGACGATTCAGACTCTAAAAAGTTAAACATTATAGAGGAAAGATTGCGAGCTATTGAGGGAAGTGATTTCTACGGGTCAGTAGATGCAATGGGATTGTGCTTAGTTCCGGATGTGGTAATCCCTCCTAAGTTTAAAACTCCTGAGTTCGAGAAGTACGATGGGACCAAGTGCCCAATTACTCATGTGGCAATGTATTGTCGCAAAATGGCCGCTTACAATCACGATGACAAGCTGTTGATACATGTGTTCTAAGACAGCCTCACGGGGTTCGCTGTTAGGTGGTATATGCAGCTAGATCGTACACGCATCCACAATTGGAGTGACCTAGCTAGAGCATTTATTGCTCAGTACAAGCATGTCACGGATATGGCCCCAGACAGGTTATCTTTGCAAAACATAGAAAAGAAGGCCAATAAAAGCTTCAAGGAATACGCTCAGCGTTGGAGGGACATTGCATCCCAAGTCCAGCCACCTCTAATTGAGATGGAGATTACGGTGATGTTTGTCAACACTTTGAAAGCACCATATTATGAGCGTATGATAGGGAATGCAACGAAGAATTTTGCTGACATGGTCATCACCGGTGAAATAATTGAAAATGCAATTAAGAGCGGGAAGTTGGAAGGTAGTGATTCAAAGAAAGGTGGGTTATCCAAGAAGAAAGAGGTTGAAACCCAGGCAGTCACATATACAACACCTCGGTATAGAGGATGTGCACCTTATTCACCCCGGTTTCAGCCACAGCCTCAACCTTACTTGAATTACCAACCCTATTTCCCAACCACAAACAATGTCTCGTACGTTCCCTACCAAAATTCATTCTAACCACAGATGTTTCGACCAAATCTTCACCCTCTAACACCTTACTATACACCAACGCCTACAGTCCAGCCATATCAACCAAACAGTAACCCAACCACAAACCAAAAGCCTCCTCGAAGAAATATTGAAAGGCATCCTATTGATCCTATCCCCATGTCATACACATACTTATTCTCGCAACTTGTGAAAGGGCACATGATCGCCCCTCTTTATATGGAGCCGATGAAACCACCTTTTCCAAGATGGTATGACTCCAATGCTCGATGCGATTATCATGGTGGGAACCCGAGTCATTCTATAGAAAACTGTACGACTTTGAAGTATAAGGTACAAGATTTAGTCAAGTCAGGGAGATTGACTTTTTCCAAGGAGGTGGAGCCTAGTATCAATGCTAACCCACTGCCCAGTCACAGTGGAGGATCGGTTAATGTAACTGAAGTGGGGAAGGAGTGTTGCATAAAGAGACATGTGGATGAGATTAAGACTCCCATGAGTCTAGTATTCGACGCTTTAGTCAAAGCAAAGATGATTCAGCCTCTACCGTTGGGCTTGAATATTTGTCAAGATGAATTTAGCTTAAACCAGACTTGTGAGTACCATATGGGATCTGTTGGCCATTCGGTCTAAAATTGTCCTCAATTTCGGCATGAAGTCCAATCATTGATGGATTCATTTTTACTAAAGTTTTATACGGAGGAAGAGGGAGATGTAGTGAGCACCGCCTCAAATGAATCTTCGGGATATGATTACCCTTTGGGGAAGCCATTGACGGTGTTTTATAAGGAAAAGTCGAGTCCCAAGAAAGAAGAATCTAATTTTGTTACTCCTCCAACCATGACAATCAAAATTTCGAGCTCTTTCCCTTACAAAAGCAATAAGGCCGTCCCTTGGAAGTATGAGTTTAAAGCAGTAATTAGAGGACTAGGTAACACGGACTCGGACACGCCAAATAATGCCAACATAAGTGTAATAGGCGGAATCACACGAAGTGGGAGGTGTTATACTCCGAAAATGTTAGATAGGGCCCGAAAAGGAAAAGCAAAGGAGGGAGAAGAAGATAATCAGGCGAAAAAAGAAGAGGAACAGGATGTGCGTTCCAAAGATCAAGGGAAAAAATTACAAAAACCGGTATCAGAAGAGGATGCAAGGGAGTTTTTAAAGTTGATCAAGCACAGTGAATATAGTGTAGTCGAGCAATTGAATAAGATGCATGCTCGAATTTCATTATTATCGTTGTTTTTGAATTCAGAATCGCACCGGAACGCCTTGATGAAGGTGTTGAATCAAGCTTATATGCCTCATAACATTCCAGTTGACAGTATGGACCCGTTAGCGGGAAATATCACGGTGGCAAACTTCATATCTTTCACCGATGATGAAATTTCGCCGGAAGGACGAGGGAGTATTAAGGCCTTAAACATCACTACAAGCTGCAAGGGTCACACAATTGCCAAGGTTTTGATTGACAATGGCTCATCGATCAACGTCATGCCTATGGCCACACTAAAAAAGATGCCTGTTGACCTGTCTTACATACAACCAAGTAACATGGTTGTGAGGGCCTTTGATGGTTCTAGAAGAGACGTGATAGGTGACATTGAAATCCCTATTGACATCGGGCCGATCATCTTCAACATCCAATTCCAAGTAATGGATATCTCGCCGTCATACAATTTCTTGCTAAGGAGACCATGGATCCATACGGCAGGAGCTGTTCCTTCGTCGCTGCACCAGAAAGTGAAGTTCATCGTTGGTGATAAACAAGTATCTGTTTCTGGAGAAGAAGACCTCTTGATCACCAAACCTTTGTCTGTACCCTACATCGAGGCAGCCGAAGAAGCATTGGAGTGTTCTTTTAGGGCATTTGAAATAGTGAATGAAACATATGTGGGAGAAGGATCAAGAATACTCACCCCTCGGCTGTCAACCACTACTAAGATGATTGTTAGACAGACACTGTAAAAGGGTTGGCGTGTCGAAAGAGGCTTAGGGAAAAATCTCCAAGGACATAGGAAACCTGTGAAGGTCATAGAGAACAAAGACAGGTTTGGCCTCGGATACAAGGCCACTGGTTCAGAGAGAAAGAAGATTTTGGAAGAGAGAAGGAAGAGAAGAATAGCCCACCTTCGAGGATACGAAGAAGAATCGGAGAAGATGGTGATCCCGTACCTCTATGATACATTTCGTTTTGGCGGATGCTATCACCCTGATTCATTTGAGGCAATGGAAGGGGGCTTATGTTATTGATGAAAGGATCCTCTCGCGGGTTCCTAATTTAAATGGTGCAGGGAGAAATGACAACTTTTGTTATAGAAATGATCGTGTTGTTGGGCACAGAGCTGAAAGACTGAATTGTTGAAAGGATACTTTCTATCTTTTTGTTTTTCCTTTTGTAATGTAGTGAGGTAGATTATCAACATCTCGGTCTAGAGAGCTCTAGAAGATTCTTTTGTAAACTTGATCTTCATCATCATTTCAATAAATTAACAAGTTTAATGCATTTTGAGTACTCTCTTTTCATCCATCATCATTTTCATAACTGTTCTTTCTTTTCATTCACCACCATTGGTATGAACAACCAACCATATCTGTCAAATTTTTCACTTTTTCAGGAAAATGAATAATGAATGTGAAGATAACCTTAACAGCTATCTGGGGTTCGATTTTGAAGACTCTATCCATGTTGGTGAACTCGATAACAGTGTAGATTCAAACGATGATGCCTTGTCTCCAGATTTATTGAAAATGATTGAGCAAGAGAAAAGACCGATTGAACCCAACAAAGAAGTTATTGATGTGGTCAACCTAATGGATGATGAGAACATCAAAGAGGTTAAAGTGGGCACAGCACTTCCATTGGTTGAAAGGCAAAGGCTAGAAGAGTTACTTCATGAGTACGTTGATGTGTTTGCTTGGTCTTATCAAGACATGCCTAGGTTAAACACTGATGTTGTGGAGCACCGTCTGTCCTTGAAAATGGAATGTAAGCCAGTACAACAGAAGCTTAGGCGCATGAAACCTGAGATGTTGTTAAAGGTGAAGAAAGAAGTGAAAAAGCAATTTGATGCGAGGTTCTTAAAGGAAACCAAGTATCCTGAATGGGTGGCTAACATAGTCCCGGTACCGTAAAAGGATGGCAAAGTAAGGATGTGTGTAGATTATCGAGACTTAAACAGAGCTAGTCCCAAGGATAATTTCCCATTGCCTCATATTGATACGCTGGTAGATAATACAGCTCAACACTACATGTTTTTGTTCATGGATGGTTTTTCAGGCTACAATCAAATAAAAATGGCTGAGGATGACATGGAGAAAACCACTTTTGTGACAGTTTGGGGCACATTTGGCTATAAAGTTATGCCCTTCGGTTTAAAGAATGCCGGGGCCACCTACCAAAGAGAAATGGTAACCCTCTTCCATGACATGATGCATAAAGAGATTGAGGTGTATGTACATGATTGCCAAGTCCCGAGGAGAAGAGGATCATGTAGCCAACCTTTGAAAGCTGTTCGAAAGGCTACGGAAGTTTCAGCTCAAGTTGAAGCCTGCCAAATGCACTTTTGGTGTTAAATCGAGAAAATTGTTGGGATTTGTAGTCAGTGAAAAGGGAATCGAAGTGGACTCGGATAAAATCAGTGCGATATAAAATCTGTCGCCTCCACGCACATAAAAGGAAGTAAGAGGCTTTTTGGGAAGATTGAATTATATTTCCCGTTTCATCTCGCAACTTACGCTTAAATGTGATCCCATTTTTAGATTGCTTCGGAAACAAGATCCGAGTGAATGGAATGAGGCATGCCAAGAGGCTTTTGAAAAGGTAAAAAGGTATTTGTCAAATCCACCTATTTTAGTACCGCCGGTGGCTGGAAGACCCTTGTTGCTGTACGTGACTGTCAATGAACACTCTATGGGATGCATACTGGGCCAACATGATGATACAGGCAAGAAAGAATGGGCTATCTACTACTTGAGCAAGAAGTTCACTAATTACGAGGCCAAGTACACTACGATAGAAAAAATGTGTTGTGCATTAGCTTGGGTTGCTCGCAGGTTGAGGCAATACATGTTGTATCATTCGACTTGGTTTATAGCTAGATTAGATCCCCTTAAGTACATCTTTGAGAAACCGTCATTATCAGGAAGACTGGCTAGGTGGCAAGTTATGCTTTCTGAATATGACATTGTGTACGTATCCCAAAAACCAATTAAAGGTGGGGCAATAGCGGATTTCCTTGCAGACCGTGCTACTGATGAGTATGAACCTATTAAGCTAGATTTTCCAGATGAAGATATAATGTTTGTCTTTCAAGTTGAGAAGGTAGAGCCCAATAACAAACCATGGAGAATGTTCTTTGATGGCGCGTCCAATGCCTTAGGATATGGGATAGGGGCAGTTTTAATATCACCACATGGAAAATATTACCCGTCCACAGCCAAGTTAAATTTCAACTGCACCAATAACATGGCTGAATATGAAGCTTGTATAATGGGTTCAGAAGTTGCAATTGAGAGGGGAATTAGAAACCTAGAAGTCTATGGCGATTCAGCACTAGTCATTTATCAATTACGAGGTGAATGGGAAACGAGAGATCAGAAGTTAGTTCAGTACCAGAAGTACATAGCTGGCCTTGTACAACAATTTGATGACATTGTCTTTCAACATTTATCTCGAGAAGAAAACCAGGTCGCTGATGCCTTGGCAACACTAGCTACAATGTTTAAAATGGAGGTAGAAGCAGAGGTCTCACCTATCAAACTGCGGATGAGAGACTCTCCAATCCACTGTTCTAACATTGAAGAGGAAGTGGATGGACAACCTTGGTACTACGACATCATGCAGTACCTTAAGAATCAATAATACCCAGAGCATGCATCGAAGAGTGATAAAAAGATCCTCAGAAGACTGGCAATAGGATTCCTTGTTGATGGAGACATTTTGTATAAAAGAGGTAGAGATCAGATGCTGTTGAGATGTGTAAACGCGTCGGAAGCTAAAAGGATTCTTGAAGAGGTACACGATGGAATTTGTGGGGCGCATGTAAATGGTCATTTTATGGCTAGACAGATTATGAGGACAGGCTATTATTGGACTACACTAGAAAGAGATTGCATTGATTATCCTAGAAAATGCCACAAGTGTCAAATCTATGCTGACAAGATTCAGGTTCCCCTAACATCACTGAACGTCATGGCACCACCGTGGCCTTTCTCTATGTGGGGAATGGATGTGATTGGGCCCATCTCTCCCAAGGCGTCAAATGGGTACAGATTTATTTTCGCGATGATAGATTACTTTACAAAATGGGTTGAAGCTGCCTCTTATGCCAATGTGACTAAGTCCACTGTTTGCAAGTTCATAAAGAAGGAGATAATATGCCGGTACGGGCTTCCAAAAAGGATCATATCAGACAATGCCCTCAACTTGAATAATGACATGTTGAAGGAAGTATGTGCACAATTTAAGATCAAGCACCACAAGTCTGCCCCATATCGCCCGAAGATGAATGGAGCCGTTAAGGCTGCTAATAAGAATATTAAGAGGATTGTGGGCAAGATGACAAGTACATACAAAGATTGGCACGAGAAGTTGCCATTTGCCTTGCATGCTTATAGAACATCAGTGCGTACTTCTACTGGGGCAACTATGTTTTCTTTGGTTTACGGCATGGAAGCAGTGCTGCCTGTTGAAGTTGAAATCCCCTCTTTAAGAGTCTTAATGGATACATGAGGCTGAATGGGTTCAAAGTCGCTTTGAACAACTGAATCTTATCGAAGAGAAAAGGCTCACAGCACTATGTCATGGTCAGATGTACCAGAAAAGAATGATGCGAGCCCATGATAAAAAGGTTCGACCCAGACGTTTCCGTGAAGGGGAATTGGTGTTGAAAAGAATTCTCCCAAACCACCATGATAATCGGAGCAAATGGACACCAAATTGGGAAGGACCATATGTGGTGAAGAGAGCGTTCTCGGGTGGAGCGTTGATCTTGACAGAGATGGATGGGAATGATCTGCCTAATCCAATAAATTTCGATGCTGTGAAGAAATACTATGCTTAAAAAAAGAAGAAGACAAAAAAAAGAAAAAGAAAAAAAAAGAAAGAAAAGAAAAAAAACAGAGAAACAATGAAAGGCGAATTCAAACTGAAAACCCAAAAAGGGCAGTTGGATAAAAAGAGGATATCTAAGTTGAAAACCTACAAAGGCGACTTAGATTCAGAAAAGATCAACGCGTGAAAGTCAAAATCATATGGAGAATGGCATTAGTCAGATGAACTCAATGTGACAGGGGGGCGTCGACAGATTAGTTTTCCAAAGAAAACACTGGTTTGGCTTGTGAACGGTTATCTGGACATTCATTATTTTGTTGTGGTCACCCTTCCTCAATTCACCACTTGACCCTAATGGTATTTGCTACCTGACTGTGTTTTTGTTTTCACTGTCTCATATCTGCCCAATAATAAATGCTTTTCTACCCAATTTTGTTGTTCTTTTGAGCATTCCATAACTAACCGATAAAGTGCAAGAACGCATTATGTTTGTTAACAAAATGAAATGAAGATGATGATTAAAATGATAATCTACCTGCTAACATTACTAAAGAAGAAGAAAAAAAAGGAAGAAGAGAAAAAGAGAAATAAGGGAATGAAACAAAGGAAATTGAAGATTGTGACAAGTACATGTTGTGAACTAGCTCCGATTCGAAATTGGTGACAACTATTTTTGTGAAACACGGGTGAAAAGATCAAAGGACACAAAAGGGACAGTTCTGAGAATTTCATTACCACAATAGGAATTGCATGACTTTGTCAATACATGCATTTGCATTTCATTCACATTATGAGAATTCAAACAAAAAAAAACAAACAACAACAACAAGAAAACAACAAAAAAACAAACAAATAAAAAGACAAACAAAAAAAGGGAAGAAAAATGTTTCAGCATACCTCAGAAGAAAGAATTTAAAGTTTTATCGCCTCTACTGCAAGAGAAGCACATTTTCAGAAAAGATTTTAAAATTTCACTGCCTCTGCTGCAAGAGGAGCACATTTTCAGAAGAAATTTTAAGTTTCATTGCCTCAGCTGCAAGAGGAGCACATTTTCAGAAAAGATTTTAAAGTTTCATCGCCTCTGCTGCAAGAGGAGCACATTTTCAGAAAAGATTTAAAGTTTCATCGCCTCTACTGCAAAAGGAGCATTTTTCCAGAAAGATTTAAAGTTTCATCGCCTCTGCTGCAAGAAGAGCACATTTCTAGGAAGAATTTAAAGTTTCATCGCCTCTGCTGCAAGAGGAGCACTTTTCCATAAAGATTTAAAGTTTCATCGCCTCTGCTGCAAGAAGAGCACATTTTCAGAAAAGATTTTAAAGTTTCATCGTCTCTGCTGCAAGAGGAGCACATTTCCAGGAAGAATTTAAAGTTTCATCGCCTCTGCTGCAAAAGGAGCACTTTTCCAGAAAGATTTAAAGTTTCATCGCCTCTGCTACAAGAGGAGCACATTTCCAGAAAGATTTTAAAGTTTCATCGCCTCTGCTGCAAGAGAAACACATTTCTAGGAAGAATTTAAAGTTTCATCGCCTCTGCTGCAAGAGGAGAGCGTTTCAGGAAGAATTTTAAAATTTTGCTACTCTGTTGTAAGAGGAACACTCAAAAAAAAAATAATAAAGAAGAAGAAAAAAAAAGGAAGGAGAATTAGGTCTTGAGTTAGACAAAATTGTTGTCTATTGTCTTTGCTCTATTCCTGATCCTCAGTAATGAGCAAAGAGGGGCAACTGTAGACACTAAATTTTGTCCAAGTTGACAAGATTATATTCAATTGGGCTCTCAAAGTCCGGATCGAGACATTGGACTCCTAGGCCTATCAAAATGGGTTGAGTTTGATATTCTTATGCTTTATTATTTTATTATTATTATTTTTATTATTATTTATATTTTTTGTTTTTATTATTACTTTTATTATTTGTTGTTGTTTTTTTATTTATTTTATTTTTTATGTTATTATTATTATTATTATTATTATTATTATTATTATTATTATTATTTATGTTTATTATTATTATTATTATTATTGTTACTTTTTATGTTATTATTTTTATTATTGCATTTATATATAGTATTTATTTTTATCTTTATTTTATTTTTTATTATTAAATGTTTTATTTGTTCTTATTATTATTATTATTATTATTATTTGTTTTCATTATTATTATTATTATTATTATTATTATTATTATTATTTGTTTTCATTTTTATTATTATTTGCTTTTATTATTATTATTATTATTATTATTATTATTATTAATCTTTTATTATTTTTTTTATTAATTTATTTTAGTCACAGATCTGCCAGATTTGCCAGCTAGACTCACTGCCCCAGCCGCCGACGCCTCAACCCCCTCCTTAGGTCTCGAGTTCCAACAAAATTCCATCTTCCTCAGGCCATCAATCTTATCCCTGATCAATGTCTATGACAATCGGTAGACATCCCAAGATTGATTTGGTAGTGCTAGCCAAAAGGTGTTCGAAAATTTGTTTCAGAGGACCCAAACAAGAGGATCGATCTTCTTCTTCTTCGGACATAGAGAGAACAAAAAAAGGAAAAACACAACAGAAGACCCAAACACCTACCCAGCCACTACCAGAATACCACGATATCACCACCATCCCAATACCCACAACATCACCGCATACCACCACCAACAACCAAACACCACCATTCCCGTATCAACCCTACCACCGAGAAGCCACCACCCTCTCTGAACCATCACCCTCACCAAGCCATCACCAATAAAACCACTCATCATCACCACCATTAGCCACCTATCATTATCCTAACCACCACCAAAACACCATCACCCTCACCGAGCCATCGCCAACAAAACCACTCATCATCACCACCATCAGCCACCTATCATTATCCTAACCACCACCATCACTGAGCCTACACCATCGAAACCACGACCCAACTCAGATCTCGAAACCGAGACCCCTAAAACTCTAGACCTAAGATCCAAATCCTTAACACTTGCAAAAAGAAACAAAACACAACAGATCCTCAAGCCCAAGAACAGTTGAATCATCAACCAAAAGGAAAACAAAAAAGAAGGGCGAAATGTTTTCGGAGAGGGTCAGATCTATGGGGTTGAAAGTGTTTTTGGGAGAAACGGTCACCAGATCCGATTAGAAGGAGACAAGGGGAGTGTTTTAGGGGCTTCGGAGAGACCTCCGACGACCGGCGTACAGCGGCGCACGGCGGCCGACGCGGCGAAAGTCACCCTGCAAGACTGAGGGGCTAAGAGGATTTTTTGGGGTTTTGAATTTTTTTGGGGAAACCGGTGGATATGAGGAAATAAAAAACAAAAGGGGGAGGGCCTTTTATAGGATAGCCAAACGGTGCGTTTTGACCCATAGGATCTGAGTGCCACGTCCGACCCGACCTAGGATTCGCAACCCGGTCGCTACCCGGCTCCACCTTCAGCTTGCGACCCACGTGTCGACCCGACCCGCTTCATCCGACTCGCTTGTGGCCTACTTCTTTGGCAGAATTGGGCCCTGTCGACTAGGCTTGTTTTTGGGCTGTTTGAAAGGTTTATTTGGGTATATTTTTTCCCCCTTACTTAATTATTTAGTATTTATTTATTTATTTTGTAAATAATCTGTTTTATATGTTTTTTATAAACTTTCATAATGAAAAATAATTATAAACATTTATTTATATGTGAAATCCTCTAAGATATATATTAATATGGAATTAATTTTAACAATAAATATACATGGTTTAAAATGTATATAAATATATATAAAGTACATAAAATAAGTATATAAAATGCATATAACCACATAGTTTTTTTTTTGAATTTTCTTAAACAATTTACTATGAAAATCTTTTTAGGAAGCTAGGAAATATATATAGTTTTTGAAATGTATATAGATGTGTATAAAATATGTAAATAAATATGTAAATACACATATAACCATATAGTTTTTGAAATGAAATAAATTTTTATTAGACAATAAAAAAGGTGTATCTTAGGAAGTTTAAAAAAATATATAAAATAATAATAATAAATATATAAAAATAATAAATCAATAAAAATAAAATAAAATAAGTATGAAATCCCAATGATAAGTCTTCGTAGAACTCGCAAGTAGCGATTCTTCGAAAAACTTTAGGTGAGAGGAATTATACTGAATGTTACCAGAGTATTGGGATATTCGATATTATTTCTCAATATTCAATTTCATGCTTATTTTTAAAATATATATAATAATAAAAATAATAAATCAATAAAAATAAAATAAAATAAGTATGAAATTCCAATGATAAGTCTTCGTAGAACTCGCAAGTAACGATTCTTCGAAAAACTTTAGATGAGAGGAATTATACCGAATGTTATCAGAGTATTGGGATATTCGATATTATTTCTCGATATTCAATTTCATGCTTATTTTTAAAATATATATAATAATAATAAATATATATAAATAATAAATTAATAAAAATAAAATAAAATAAGTATGGAATCCCAATGATAAGTCTTTGTAGAACTCGCAAGTAGCAATTCTTCGAAAAACTTTAGGTGAGAGGAATTATACCGAATGTTACCAGAGTATTGGGATATTCGATATTATTTCTCAATATTCAATTTCATGCTTATTTTTAAAATATATATAATAATAATAATAATAAATATATAAAAATAAAAAATCAATAAAAATAAAATAAAATAAGTATGAAATCCCAATGATAAGTCTTCGTAGAACTCACAAGTAGCGATTCTTCGAAAAACTTTAGGTGAGAAGAATTATACCGAATGTTACCAAAGTATTGGGATATTCAATATTATTTCTCAATATTCAATTTCATGCTTATTTTTTTTAAAAAATAATGTGTATATATATATATATATATGCCATGTTGGTATAGGGGATTGGGAGATAAGTGATTTTGATGGGGAATGGGTTTACTTTTGCTTACCCTTGTCTTTTTTCTCTCTTTCTTTCTCTTTTTCTCTTCTTTCTCTGGAAGACATTGTGAAGGATTCTGAAGAAACTCTCTTGTGAGGAAATCTGGGAGAGAGTTAGAGTCCCCTTTTATAAACTCAATTTCAAAATCAAAGATTGATAAAATTGCTTGCCATCTTGCAAAAATCTGTTTGGATGCCATATTTTTCACATCTTTTCGAAGAATCTCTTTTGCAGATTTGCAATCAATTCTGAGAAGAAATTTTTGATTTAAAGGATTCTGAAAGCTCTCACTCTTTTTGTAAATCAAAATTTATCAATAAAAAGTTTTATCAATCTATCTATTTTATCCAAATTTTATTTCATCAACCATTTATTTCATCAATCATATTCAATATTGTGCCATGGGTTAGGCGTTTTAGGATTTTATCTCCCTTGTAGGCATTCAATTTAGCTTTCCTTCGTAGGTAGCAATAAAAATTAAAATAGTTAAGTTGTTATTTTAAGGATGCATTCTTTATTTAGATCTAATTCTTCTGCTTCCAGTAGCTTAAGAACCCATGAACCAAACGATAATGAAGAAGAAATCAACCTGGCAAACATAATTCAAGACATAGATAATTGGGAAATTCCTAAAATCCACCTAAACGAAATATACAAACAAAATAAATCTTTAATAAGTCATCTGTTAAAAACGGATTATACAATCCAACTAAAAGAAAAAGATCTCCCAATTACAAATTCTTATGAATCAATTCAATTATTAGAAAGAGAATCAATTAACAAACATATTCAAAGAAAATATAAATATATTCATATAGGATTAATTCAAGTCGCAGTTAAACCACTCTCAAAAGAAGGTCTAAACACTTCAATCTTTATGACATTAAGAGACACCAGGTTTGAAGATTTCAATGATTCCCTCTTAGGAACTATTGAATCAAGTCTCTGTAATGGTCCAATTTATTTTAATTGTTTTCCAAATTATACAGTTTCTTTACAAGATAAAAACATTTTAGATGTTTTAACTCTTCAAATAAAAACCCATAATTATAAAATGAAACCAGGATCTGTGCCTTTGGCTTTAGCTTATAGAATATATTATAAAGCTATGATTTCAGCTTTAGGTTCAGGAGCCTTAATCCATAGCCCAAAAGGAGAGACACTTCTTTTCCAAACAGACATGACTAGATCCAGGATACATATTCCCAAACCAATTAAGTGGAATGAAGTTTCTTTCCCAGATGAATGGGTTTTAGAAAAAGCAGTCCAACCTATAACACAAGAAACAACTGAATTAAGAGTTGTCTCTCAAACTGATAATGGAGATGTCAAGGTTTCTTTTAATAGAACAAATTCTATAAATTTAGGACATCCCTCTCATATTCCGATACATTTACCATATCAAAGTTTAAGATCAAATTCAAGTTTTCAAACTCCTAGATATTCAACATCATCTATTCCTTCAACTTTACAAGATTTTCAATCTGTAGCCACTAATCTTCAATCTGTAAATACATCTACAAGTGTTCCTAAACCAATCTACCAAAGGCAAAGACAGCCTATGTCTTCCCAAACTAAATCAGAAAGTGATGAAGATTTACCCATTTCCCCAACGTACTCTTCAATGACAAATAATCCAGAATTAAACGTTTTACAAAAAGAATTTTCTATTGAGAAAGAGAAAATAAGAAAAGAATTTTATTCTAAAAAGAATAAAATCAAACGTGAACTATTCTTTAAAAATCATCAAGATAGTAAACAAGAAATACAAGAGGAATATTATGATTTCATGAATACACATAAAATTCAAATAAAATTTTTTAAATGGTATGAACAATATTATGATAAGTGTATTAACACAAATAATACAGTTAAAGTATGGCAAACAAATAAATCTCAAATTGAATCTCCACATCCACCATTGACAGAAATTCAATATGAACATAAAGGATCTGGATTGAAAGCATCCCCACTCAAGGTTACAAATCCTGAAAGAGAAAACTCCCAAGTCACTTATAAAGATATTAAACTCTTGATCGAGCAAAATAATTTTTCAAATCTAAATCTCCATACAATAAGCCAACATTTAGAAAAAATTGAAACAAAAATAGACACTTCAAACATTCAGACTCCCTGGTATCAGGCTCTGATACCAGTGTCTCCGGAGGATCTGCTGTAGCAGTGATATTAGGACGATAAAAATATTGAATATGATTAATGAAATAAATGGTTGATGAAATAAATGGTTGATGAAATAAAATTTGGATAAAATAGATAGATTGATAAAACTTTTTATTGATAAAATTTGATTTACAAAAAGAGTGAGAGCTTTCAGAATCCTTAAAACTTGAAACTATCCGTCCTAAAAACTCTGCCTCTCTTTCGTTTTAGAATCCTTTTTATAGCTAGGATTCTTTTACATATGATGCTTCATGATTCTAAAGTTTGAATAATTGTCTGTTGATTGATGGGAATGTCAGTGGGCCATGCCTTTGTCTGTTGATGGAGCTTTGACTGATGGGAATCTCACTGTGCTTGTCAGTGGGCCACGCCTTTGTTTGTTTGATGGAGCTTTGACTGATGGGAATCTCACTGTGCTTGTCAGTGGAATCTTTACTGTAGTTGTGACTGATGGGAATCTCACTGTTTGCTTTTTCTGTTTGTTTTGTCAGTTTTGATTGAAGGTAAGACTCCGAAGCAGTCATCTTCATTGTCTTGAGCTAAATCTAGCGAGAGCAAAGATCCTGTGCTGCTTTCATGATTGCTACTCTGTTCACTGTTCTCTTCATCATCTGAGTTGACTGTTTGGAGGATTTGCTTCATCAATTCTTTGTATTCTTTCTTTGTTTTGGCTTGTGCTAACAGTGCACTGGCATGTGACTTGGCTTGGAGAAACTGTGTGGTACCTGATGTTTGAGCTGATTTGCAAAATTCTGGATGTTTCCGGAACCAGTCTTTTACACTATCTCTTAAGCATTTTGAGTAGTCAAATTTCTCCCACCACTTTGTTTTGAATCTTCTAATGATTTGTTTGTGACTTGATACTGGATCATTCATAAATTCATAGTGCCATGAAGAAATCCAAGACAGACTAAAGGTTGAGCAAAACATCAATGATTTCTGGAATCCTTGTTGAGTTTGTTCTTCTTGGAAATATTCACTGAAAAATTCATAAGCTTCCCATACTTGAGGGGGAAGGATTTCATGATTTGGTCCGTACCACTGCCACCAGTGAGTAAACCAGACTGAGAATTGGTATTTGGTGTCTTTTTTGAAGTAAATGAGCCATGAATGGCGATTGTGTTGGTTTTCAAAGGTGAAAGTATTGAACCAAGCTTGTTGATAATCCCAGTAATTAAATGTGAGGCAATGGTGAAGTCTGGTATTATAGCTGGCTGGAAACTTTTTGAGATTGTTTGGATCATTACCCCAGTCAATTGGTCTGAGGACTTTGAGAATTTGAGCAGTTGAATGGGTGATAAAGTCTGGTTGGTCTTTGTTGGCATAATGTTTGATTGCCAAGGAACCTGTTTCAATCAAAATATTTTCATAAAAACTTTGAGGTTTTTGTTGATCCCATGATTTGTAATGAAAACCTTTGAAAATATTTTTGATAATAGTGTTTGGATTTTCATGAAAATATTCAGGCTCAACAAGAACCATATGTTGAAATTGCTGTTTTGAAAAATATTTTTGATCAGCTTTAGGACGTGGATATGTAATCACCACTCCTTGTTTTGAGAAAATAGTTTGGAGAGGTTGGGTTTTTGAAATCATGACCTCTCTATTTTTTGAAATAGATTGTACCTCTGAAGAGGTTTGTGATAATGACTCGGAGAATTGACGAATCATTTCCAGTTGTGACTCTTCAAAATTGGATGATGACTCCTGTCTTTGGTGTTCTTGGGCAAAAATCTGTTGCCATGTTGGTATAGGGGATTGGGAGATAAGTGATTTTGATGGGGAATGGGTTTGCTTTTGCTTACCCTTGTCTTTTTTCTCTCTTTCTTTCTCTTTTTCTCTTCTTTCTCTGGAAGACATTGTGAAGGATTCTGAAGAAACTCTCTTGTGAGGAAATCTGGGAGAGAGTTAGAGTCCCCTTTTATAAACTCAATTTCAAAATCAAAGATTGATAAAATTGCTTGCCATCTTGCAAAAATCTGTTTGGATGCCATATTTTTCACATCTTTTCGAAGAATCTCTTTTGCAGATTTGCAATCAATTCTGAGAAGAAATTTTTGATTTAACAAGTCACTCTGAAACTTTGTGATGCATAAAACGATGGAAAGAATTTCTTTTTTTATTGTGGAGTAATTCTTCTGGGTATTGTTCCAGTGTTTGGAAGTATACTGAACTATACTTTCTTTGTTATCTTTTAACTGTTTGAGGATTCCTCCGTATCCTATGTCAAAAGCATCGGTTTCTACAATTTTGAAGGTATTTGGGTCTGCTAAATGTAGACATGGTAATTCTTTGATTTGAGCTTTAACAGATTGAACTATTTCTGTATGGGCTTGAGTCCATGGTGGAGGATTTTTTTTAAGTCTTTCATGAAGAGGTTTAAGAATTTTATTGAGGTTTGGATAGAAATCTAAAATATAATTCAGACTCCCTAAAAACCTTTGAAGTTGGGTTTTATCTAAGATTTGATCAGGAAACTTATCAGCAAATTGGATTGACCTTTCTATTGGAGTAATGGTTCCTTGATAAACATAATGTCCTAAAAACCTTACTCGTGTTTGAAATAAACTAATTTTGGATTTGGAAACAACTAAACCATTTTGTTTCACGGCTTTAATGAAAATTGATAAATGTTTGAAATGTTGGTCAATAGTTGTTGAAAATATTAATACATCATCAATGTATACTATCATAAATTGGGAATATTGATGAAATATTTCATTCATTATTCTTTGGAATTCTGATGGAGCATTTTTAAGTCCAAATGGCATTACATTCCACTCATATTGTCCAAACGGGACTGTAAACGCTGTTTTATACCTATCTTTTTCTGAAATTTGAATTTGCCAAAATCCTGATTTCATATCAAATTTTGAAAAGATTTGAGCATTGCAAAGTTTTTGAAGTAAATCTTTTTTATTTGGAATAGGATATCTAATCCATTTTAATGCTTCATTCAGAGGTTTGTAATTAATGACAAGTCTTGGTGTTCCTCGTTCTAGTTCTGCATTTTTATTGACATAAAAAGCTGAACAGCTCCAAGGAGATTTACTTTGCCTGATGAGTTTTTTGTTTAGCAGTTCTTGTATTTCTTTTTTACAGTATTGCTCCATTTCTTGATTCATTTGGATTGGTCTTGCTTTTGTTGGAATTTGTTTTTCATCATAATCTTTTTCATACGGTAATTCTACCACATGTTTCTTTCTTTGCCAAAAAGCTGTTGGTAAATCAGAACAAATTGTTTTCTCAATTTCTATTTGCAATAACTTTATCTTATTCTGTATTTGAGGATTTTGTAGTTGCTGTTCGATTCTTTTGAAATTAATATCTTCTTTTAAATAGAATATTTGATTCTGTTTGTCTTTGATTATTATATTAATTTGTTGATTTGTAATTGTTTTTGATTTTAATAAATTTATATTTCTTATCTTTGGTTTTTCTGTAAAATTCCATATTAATTTTGATCCGAGGATTTTTGTAGATATTCCATTATTTGTTACTTTATATGGTTTGATTAGGGATATAAATGGTAATCCTAATATAACATTTTGACTAATATTTTTTATTATTAAAAATGGTGTCTTGAATGTAATTTGGTCTTTACATATTTCTGCTTTTGTCAATTTGTATTGGATTTGGAGTTTTTCATTGTTTGCTGCTTTTAAACTTTCAAAAGTTTTCTCACAATATTTTGTTGGAATTATTCCTTCTTTAATACAATTTTGATCAGCTCCTGTGTCAAATAGAGCTATTGTTTCTACTAAAAATTCATTATTGATTAAAATTGATATTTTAATTAAGTATTTTTGGATTGAGACTTCAGTTAGGATATTTAAAAATTCCTGTGATGGTCGTTTGTCTTCGTCAGAAGATTCACTGGAAGTTTCTTCATTTAAGTTTGGTAAAGTTTTTAGTTGTTGACTGTGCTGTTGTTGTTGTTGTTTGAGCAATTTTATTTCTGTTTTAATATTGTGGATTTCATGTTGGAGGTCTTGGATAGTGATTTCTTTGTTGGATGTTTGTATTTTATCAAAGATTATATCTTTTAAATTATAAGATTTGGAAGTTGATGATATAAAAGTTGGTGTAGAGAGGGATTTTTTTAATTGTTCTAAATAATCTTTCTTAATCTGGGGATCTTGTATTTTATCAATTATTTCCATCATCAATTCTTGGTCTTTTGTTAAGACATTGAGTGTGTCTTGACCTGAAGATGTCTCTATATCATCCATTTGATTAACTTGTATATCTGATGAAGATTGTGATTCAGTATCTGAAGTTGGTGTCTCTGAAGTTGTATATGTCAGAAGTTCACAAATTTTCTGATTTATTTCTTGATCAAGTTGTATTTGATTTAGCCTTCTCTTTATTTTACAATATTTTGAAATATGTCCTGTTTTCCCACATCTATAGCATTTTATGTTTGGATTTTTCCATTCCTTTTTACGTTTGTTTTCTTGGCTTTTAAATTCTTTTTTAGCTTGAATTTTATTTCTTTTGGGTTTCTGGTAATATTTGTCTTTGGAAAAGTTTCTTTTGTATTCAAATTTCTTTGTTTTACAACATTTCGTTGAAGAACATTCTGGATTATAGTTTATATCAAATTGTTTGCAAAATGTTCCTAATTCTTTCTTAGATTGTCTTTGTTCTTTCTTCAACTGTTTTTGTAGTTTGATATCCTGACAAATTTTTAATCCTTCTTTTTGGGTGTAACTAATTAGTTCACCATATGTCAATTTTTCATAAGGAATTATTCCTTTGAAATCTTCTCTTATTTTGTTTCTAATTTTTGCCCCTAGCAGATTTGGTAATCCAGCTAGAAATTTTTCTTTCCAAAAGGGTTGGTTATTATCTGTCCTTTGCATGACTCTGGTAATAAAATTATCTTTATACCATTTAAATTCGCCTAATTTTTTACATTTGAGATTGGACAGAAGTTCTGCATTTTTATCCCTTAAGTGTGATGGATCTCCAATGAAATGTTTAGCAATTGCAAAGATTAATGTTGCAACAGCATTTTGTATATGTTGATTTTCTTCATCTAAGATTGGATTATTATCATTATCAGTTTTGATTGCATTAAGTCTTTGTTGAATTTCTTGCAGGAAATTTGATTGGGTGTTTGAAGATATTTCATGTGGTTTAAATAAAGGTTTTGAATTTTTTGTTTTTTGTTTTTCTTCACTTGTTTTGTCTTTTGTAAAAGTCTGAATGTTTGAAGTGTCTATTTTTGTTTCAATTTTTTCTAAATGTTGACTTATTGTATGGAGATTTAGATTTGAAAAATTATTTTGCTCGATCAAGAGTTTAATATCTTTATAAGTGACTTGGGAGTTTTCTCTTTCAGGATTTGTAACCTTGAGTGGGGATGCTTTCAATCCAGATCCTTTATGTTCATATTGAATTTCTGTCAATGGTGGATGTGGAGATTCAATTTGAGATTTATTTGTTTGCCATACTTTAACTGTATTATTTGTGTTAATACACTTATCATAATATTGTTCATACCATTTAAAAAATTTTATTTGAATTTTATGTGTATTCATGAAATCATAATATTCCTCTTGTTTACTATCTTGATGATTTTTAAAGAATAGTTCACGTTTGATTTTATTCTTTTTAGAATAAAATTCTTTTCTTATTTTGCTTTAGAATCCTTTTTATAGCTAGGATTTTCTCCAGTTAGGCGTTTTGCTTTAGAATCCTTTATATATATATATATATATATATATATATATATATATATATATATATATATATATATATATATATATATATATACACATATATATATATATATAGATACAATGATGAGTTTTGTAATGACAAATAAATAGTATTTATAAAAATATTAATTAAATAAAGACTAATAAAAATAAAAGAGGTAATGGAAACAATTGAGAGAAACTAACAAAAAAAGGGATTTTAAAAATACACAAATACAAAATAATTAAACTAATAAAAATTAATAATAGTAAAGTTTCCAATGGTAAAGAATGGTAAATTAAATTAATTAAATTAGTAATAATAGAATTTTAATAAAAGGGAATAATCGAAGGAATCAAGATAATAAATCAAAAAAATAATTTCAAAATAAATGAAATTCTTCCGATGATGGGATGTCATGAAACTCACAAGTAGTGATTTCTTGACTTATCCCTAAGTGAGAGGAATTGGCTAAATGTTACCAGTGTATTGGAATATTTAGTTAAATTTTTCAATATTAAGAGTTTCGTTAATAAAAATTAAAATAAAAAGTTCTTTTTATAATTTCATGTGCATCTTGTCATAACATATTAAGTTTTGGAAAACCTAATAGCTAGACACTAAAATTATGGGAGTCGCCACCAACCATTCTACCTAGGTGTGATTGGTCACCTATAACTAAAGATAAGGCTTGATCTACGTTCAAAGATACTAGGGTTCGGGAGTACGGTTACGTGTAGAGAAGGATTAGCACCCCTACAACGCCCATCCTAAAATGGTACCAACTAGTTTTAGGTTATCTTTATAATTTACAACGCCCATCCTAAAATAGTACCAACTAGTTTTAGGTTATCTTTATAATTTGCCTTGTGTTTATATTAATTTCGATATGCTTATATATTGGGAATATTTCTAAGATTTTTCCATCAATTTGGCTCCAATCTTAAAAATCTCCCTCACCTCAAGATGTTCAAGGAGTCTCAATTGACTTTTTTGAATTCCATCGTCGGATTAATGAAATATTTTATGAAGATCCTATTCTTTCTAACTTTGGCTCTAATTTCGACTCCATATTAATCTCTATATTTTCTAATCTTATTTCATATCATATTTACCTATATATTTTATTTATTTATTTTATTATTTTAGAGAATAAATATGAATCATGGTTTATTGAAGGTTTTCTTAAAAGCGTCCCATCAATTTGGCTCGGCTTTAAAGAAATCTTTTCACTTAGAAAATTCAATGAGTCCCAATTAACTTTCTTGAAATTTCATCATTAGCATAATTTATATATTTTTTATGTCCTATAATTTTTATTCTAAGCTATTTAGTTCATTTATTTATTCACTTATCTAATTTTATTTAAATTTCTTTAATCTTAATCTTGATCTAATTTATTTTTATTTTATTTATTTTATTTATTTATATTTATTTAATAAACATGAATTATATTTTTATTGAAAATTCTTTCAAAAGTATCCCATCAATTTGGCTCAACTTAAGAAAGAATCATCTCACCTAGAAATATCCAAGGAGTCTCGATTGACTTTCTTGGAATTTCATCCTTGGTATAACTCATATTTATTTATTTATTATCTAGTTTTAGTAATTGCTAATTATTGTCAATCTAAATTATTTCATTCTATTTATTTAATTTTTCATCTAATTTATGTTCTTGTATTTATATTTATTTATCTATTTATTTATATCTTATTTATATTTAATTTACTAAGAATAAACATGAATTATAATTTATTGAAAATTCTTTCAAAAGTATCCCATCGATTTGGCTCAACTTAAGAAAGAATTTCCTCACCTAGACATTTTTAAGATGTCTCAATTAACTTTTTCAAAATATCATCATCGGTACAATCCACATTTATCTTTGATAATTAATTAATATTTTTTATGAACATATAATTCTTATCATTTTTTTGTACAAATTTCCAACATCCCTGTGTACAACACGTCCTCCTCCCCTATTCATAATATAAAAAATCCCATCATTTTTTATGTTTGTAATCATTATTAAACTAGATCTAATCAGCATCTTTTCTTTCTTTCTTTCTTTTTAAAAAAAAAAACAATCATTACCTAAGACTTATATAAAACGTAAATTGGAGCAATATACAACAACACAAACAGATTATATATATAGCAAACTTACTGCAGTGGGACGAAAGGAAGAAGCAACGAGGCTAGGCAGCAAAGCAGGGAATGGCAGCGTGGATAAGCAGCAGAGACAGCAAGAATGAGCGGCAATAGCGTGCAGAAGCGGTGGGCTAAGCAACAGCAGAACGAGGAAGAGCAGGGGTGACGAAAATGCTGCTGTGTGATGCAACAAGTACTGATGCGACAGACAGGGATAGATTGAGGCATAGCAGGAACGATGAAGATGATGAAACTAGGATCTCTCAGACTTTGATGCTTCAGGAGACGAGATGAAGATGAAGAACAGAGGTATCAAGAGGAACAAAGATTTCAATTGAGGAACAAGGCATGGTAATGATGGTTGAGGGTGTTTGGGTAGTCATGCAGGAGTGGCAATGATGTTGAGATGGAGAAGGTCATGGCAGCTTGAAGGTGGTGAAGATGAATACAGTGGCTACGTAATGGGGTCTAAAGTGCCAAGAATGTGGCGTCTAGGAACAGTAGAAAAATTTTTTAGGGTTTTTCTTTTTCCTCTGTGTATTCTCCCCCTTTTAGGTTAACCGTGGCTCCCTCTTTTATATTTTCTTTATCATCATATTTTTTTAAAGGAAAATAAATCAAAGGCCCTTTATTGATCCCATGATCATGGGATTCTTCCATTTATTTTCTTTGACTTTCCTTTTTTTTAATTTATTTCCATTTCATTTTTTTATTTTTGGTAATCAATCTTCAGATTTTATTTCACTGTGATTATTTCTTTTATTATTACTATCTTTCTTATGGCAACAAATTTCTTTTATTTTTGGCAAGAATATCAACTTTAGTCAACTCTTGAAGGTGTGAATTTTGCATGTGCTTCACATGAGATTTTCAAATTTGAAATTTTTAATTTTAGAGTTTGCATGGGATGCATGGAGTTCTAACTTAAGATTTGACCAAAATTGATTTTTTTTATCATTTTTTTATTTTTTTGATTTTTTTAATTTAGAGAAATTGTTCGGACAAAATTAGGTGTCTACAGTTGCCCCTCTTTGCACATTTTCTGAAAATCAGGAATTGTGCAAAGACAATTAGACAACTATTTTGTCCGGATTTTTTTATTATTATTTTTTGTTTTTTTTTTTTGCAAAATAGTTACAATTTTTAAGAAACATTTAGTTCCTCTCACCAGAGGCTATAAGACTTTGAAAAATGACCTTGTGCTCCTCTCACCAGAGGCATTGAGACTTCGAAAAATAATCTTGTGCTCCTCTTACCAGAGGCATTGAGACTTCTGAAAAATAACCTTGTGCTCCTCTCACCAGAGGCATTGGAACTTTGAAAAATAAACTTGTGCTCCTCTTACCAGAGGCATTGAGACTTTTGAAAAATAACCTTGTGCTCCTCTCACCAGAGGCATTGGCACTTTAAAAAATAACCTTGTGCTTCTCTCATCAGAGGCATTGGAACTTTGAAACAAAGAGCTCCTCTCAATAGAGGTAATGAGACTTTTTGAAAAATAAAGCTCCTCTCAACAGAGGTAATGGGACTTTGAAAACAACGAGCTCCTCTCAACAGAGGCAGTGAAACTTTTTGAAAAATAAAGCTTTCATTTCAGAATGCCAGTTAACATGGATTTGACTGGGCTTAACTTTCATTTTGATACCAACAATATTGGGCTTCATCCTCCTTTAAGGTGCCAGCTAAATTGGACTTTCCTCTCATCTAAGGTTTTTTTCTCATCATTTTTCAAATTACCATCTCTTATATTTTTATCCTATTTATTGTATTCTTACACTTTCTCTTTTCTTCAAAATTTTCATCATTTAGAACTTCTTATCCTAATGTCTTAACAAATAGTTCAATGTCAAGTTGCAATAATGAAATGTCATGCATGTCATGAATATAATGAATGCCATGAATACCATGAATGCTATGAATGTTATGCACATGTCCATGTCATGGCCCCTGAATTATTCCATGAATGTATGTAAATGCAATCTCAATTGTGGTAACAAGATTCTCAAGCTCATCTCGTTTTCCTCAAGTTCTACATATCTGCTGGATTCTTCTTATTCAAATCTTCTATCTCCACTTCTTATCCCACCTTCTAATGAGTTGGTCCCATTATGCTTGAAGACTTGCCATCATGCTTTCAAATTTATCTTTTCATCATTTTTTATTTTTATTTCTTTCTCTCTTTTAGTAATGCAAGATTTCTGAAAAGAATTTTTTTTCTAAAATTTACCCAAAAAGGGTTACCAACATTTATTTATTTTCCTTCCAACTCGACCACCAATGTAATGCACTCATACATCTTCCCAATTTATTATAGGGATGAAACGAATTTAAAATAATCATGAGAGATATGGGTATTCATTCTTAGAAAATGAACATGAAATCAAGAAAAATCAATAGGCTAGTTTGTTTGGAATAGGGTTTTCAGTATCCATTTAATAAACATTCTGACAATTTCAATCAAGTCAATCTAGAATTCTTTTTCAAAAGTCCACTTTTATTGATATGTTCTTTCATGTAGTGTCTGTCTTCGTATCAGAACCATTTTTATGCTAATAGTTTCCTAAGCCGCCTTTTCAGATTTTCAACTTAGGTGCCCCTTATTTGATTCAAACTGTTTTTTTTTTTGGGTTTTCAATTCTGAATCCTCCTTTTTTTCTTTTTATTTTTCTCTTTTTTTTCTTTTTTCTTCTTTCTCTTTTTTCATATATATATTTTTTCTTTTTTTTTCTTCATCTTCAACTTCATTGGCTTTGACAAACTTCAACCTTTAGTGCTCAATCCAAATTCATGTCCCTAATAGGCGTTCTTGATTTCGATCCAAGATATCTTCCAAAGCTCATGGGTTTTTTCATTCAACTTGATCTACTTCCTTTAAAGGATCATCATCTCATTGTACAAGTATGTTTTCATTCAACGCATGATTCTTCAATTCAAGCATTTACATTTGATCAAAATGGGCTTTTAAAGGCACGTAATGTAGGCTTAGGTGAGGGCTTATGAAAGAAAAGGATATAGTAGGCCCAAAATGTGTTTCAAGGTTTATAAACCAAGGGATCACTTTCTTTATCAAGTAAAACATTTAGGCATTTTGCCCTTTCTTGCTTTTTTTTTTGGGAGGGGTTTCTTTTTGAATTCAAACCCTTTTCTTTTTTTTTCTTTTTTTCACGAAAATGGGCTTTTTTTTTGCCCCTTGATTCATCATGAACACTTTCATTTTTGCCCCTAAAATTTCTTTATTTCATCTTCCTTGCCCCCAACGTGGGGGGTGATCCTTGGTGGGTTATATTACAAAAATATAATAGGCTTAAAAGGGGTAATCAAAGGATAATTTTACTCATGCTTGAAGGATTGTGAAAGAAGGCCATTTATCATTTCAAATGTAAGTGCTCTCCTTAAAGATCATTTATTGAACAATGACAAACTTGTTAGAAGCTTTTGTAATAGATTCACCTTTCTCGTACCGTCTATCAAGTGCGGATGGTGAGCAACCTTTCCTTCATTTTCTTGCTTTCGCAACATTTAGCATACTATTGATTCATCAACAGTAGTAGTTCTTTCAAAATTGAACCCCAGATTTATTGACATCATTATCATCATGTTCATTATTTGGATACTTGTGAATGAAAGATATGGTGAGCATGTGAGAAATGGCAAATGAATAGAATGAGAAATTGACATGGCATCACACTAGTCGCTTTATTGAAAGGGAAATAAATAAAAGTTAGCCCATACATAAAACTTTATCTCGTGCTTAGCATTTTCAAAAACTGTCTTGCATTACTTAAAGAAATAAAAGAAAGCAAAAACTAGAATTTATAAATCCTCAAAATCGTATGGCTAGAACCCGAACCCTTCATGCCCCCATAAGACAAATCTCTTTTTGAACTATAACTTATTCTATTACTCCCTTTCCCTTACTCAAGTTTTTCAACAACTTAGTAATTTGGGCCAATTGCCCCCTTATATCCTCTTGAGCTTTTTCCATCTTCTCCATGCGAATGTTTTGTTCTTTTTCCATAATCCTAGCTTGATAATGAGTGTGATGTGAATGGACTTTTGGTCGAGCTATCCTTGAACCTTTATTACCACAATTAAGAGTTCATCATTTTTTGTGTGGTGATGCTTAAAAAAAGTTTGAAAATGCTTTGTTAAAAAAATGAATGAAGATGAACAAAATGATATGATGCTACATGTTTATGAATGGAATGGTATGGTAAAAGGTTGCCATGTGACAATAATGGATGAGTGATGCATGGAAGTGTTTTGGTAAATGACTCATGGTACCCTCTTAATGTCTCATGTGTAAAATAAACTTGATCAAACATGTGTCCTAAGTAATGGGTATTTTCTATAGCATGGGTTGATATGGCTCTATCTTACAGTTGGTCTTCTTAATTTCACTATATGCACGGCTTTAGATAAAAGGGCTAAAGGTTCCCAAATTGTTCCTCACTGTCGTCCACGTAAGACTAGTAAGGCTCCCAATCCTCACCCATTACAGGTTACAAATGGAAAGGTTCAATTTGAGTGGTAGTATTTCGCTAGCCATTGCGGAGGTATTACCTCACGAGAGCATAGTTACTTTACGTCCTCCTAAAAGGATAGAGCCCGGGTAGAGGGCTAATGAATGCATATGCATGTGAAGTGTGTGTCGAAGAAACATATAGTTATTAATGCCTTATTATTTTATCAAAATTAACATACATAAGGCAAACCTAAAATAACCTAAAACCAATCATTGGCTTGGCTCTCTAAAGTCCCCAGTGGAGTCGCCAAACTGTTATAACATATTAAGTTTTGGAAAACCCAATAGCTAGACACTAAAATTATGGGAGTCGCCACCAACCATTCTACCTAGGTGTGATTGGTCACCTATAACTAAAGATAAGGCTTGGTCTACATTCAAAGATACTAGGGTTCGGGAGTACGGTTACGTGTAGAGAAGGATTAGCACCCCTACAACGCCCATCCTAAAATGGTACCAACTAGTTTTAGGTTATCTTTATAATTTGCCTTGTGTTTATATTAATTTCGATATGCTTATATATTGGGAATATTTCTAAGATTTTTCCATCAATTTGGCTCCAATCTTAAAAATCTCCCTCACCTCAAGATGTTCAAGGAGTCTCAATTGACTTTCTTAAATTCCATCGTCGGATTAATGAAATATTTTATGAAGATCTTATTCTTTCTAACTTTGGCTCTAATTTCGACTTCATATTAATCTCTATATTTTTTAATCTTATTTCATATCATATTTACCTATATATTTTATTTACTTATTTTATTATTTTAGAGAATAAATATGAATCATGGTTTATTGAAGGTTTTCTTAAAAGCGTCCCATCAATTTGGCTCGACTTTAAAGAAATCTTTTCACCTAGAAAATTCAAGGATCCCAATTGACTTTCTTGAAATTTCATCATTGGCATAATTCATATATTTTTTATTTCCTATCATTTTTATTCTAAGCTATTTAGTTCATTTATTTATTCACTTATCTAATTTTATTTAAATTTCTTTAATCTTAATCTTGATCTAATTTATTTTTATTTTATTTATTTCATTTATTTATATTTATTTAATAAACATGAATTATATTTTTATTGAAAATTCTTTCAAAAGTATCCCATCAATTTGGCTCAACTTAAGAAAGAATCATCTCACCTAGAAATATCCAAGGAGTCTCGATTGACTTTCTTGGAATTTCATCCTTGGTATAACTCATATTTATTTATTTATTATCTAGTCTTAGTAATTGCTAATTATTTTCAATCTAAATTATTTCATTCTATTTATTTAATTTTTCATCTAATTTATGTTCTTGTATTTATATTTATTTATCTATTTATTTATATCTTATTTATATTTAATTTACTAAGAATAAACATGAATTATAATTTATTGAAAATTCTTTCAAAAGTATCTCATCGATTTGGCTCAACTTAAGAAAGAATTTTCTCACCTAGACATTTTTAAGATATCTCAATTGACTTTCTCAAAATATCATCATCGGCACAATCCACATTTATCTTTGATAATTAATTAATATTTTTTATGAACATATAATTCTTATCATTTTTTTGTACAAATTTCCAACATCCCTGTGTACAACACGTCCTCCTCCCCTATTCATAATATAAAAAATCCCATCATTTTTTATGTTTGTAATCATTATTAAACTAGATCTAATCAACATCTTTTCTTTCTTTTTTTTTTTAAAAAAACAATCATTACCTAAGACTTATATAAAACGTAAATTGGAGCAATATACAACAACACAAACAGATTATATATATAGCAAACTTACTGCAGTGGGACGAAAGGAAGAAGCAACGAGGCTAGGCAGCAAAGCAGGGAATGGCAGCGTGGATAAGCAGCAGAGACAGCAAGAATGAGCGGCAATAGCGTGCAGAAGCGGTGGGCTAAGCAACAGCAGAACGAGGAAGAGCAGGGGTGACGAAAATGCTGCTGTGTGATGCAACAAGTACTGATGCGACGGACAGGGATAGATTGAGGCACAGCAGGAACGATGAAGATGATGAAACTAGGATCTCTCAGACTTTGATGCTTCAGGAGACGAGATGAAGATGAAGAACAGAGGTATCAAGAGGAACAAAGATTTCAATTGAGGAACAAGGCATGGTAATGATGGTTGAGGGTGTCTGGGTAGTCATGCAAGAGTGGCAATGATGTTGAGATGGAGAAGGTCATGGCAGCTTGAAGGCGGTGAAGATGAATACAGTGGCTGTGTAATGGGGTCTAAAGTGCCAAGAATGTGGCGTCTAGGAATAGTAGAAAAATTTTTTAGGGTTTTTCTTTTTCCTCTGTGTATTCTCCCCCCTTTAGATTAACCGTGGCTCCCTTTTTTATATTTTTTTTATCATCATATTTTTTTAAAGGAAAATAAATCAAAGGCCCTTTATTGATCCCATGATCATGGGATTCTTCCATTTATTTTCTTTGACTTTCCTTTTTTTTTTTAAATTTATTTCCATTTCATTTTTTTATTTTTGGTAATCAATCTTCAGATTTTATTTCATTGTGATTATTTCTTTTATTATTACTATCTTTCTTATGGCAACAAATTTCTTTTATTTTTGGCAAGAATATCAACTTTAGTCAACTCTTGAAGGTGTGAATTTTGCATGTGCTTCACATGAGATTTTCAAATTTGAAATTTTTAATTTTAGAGTTTGCATGGGATGCATGGGGTTCCAACTTAAGATTTAACCAAAATTGATTTTTTTAATCATTTATTTATTTTTTTTTGATTTTTTTAATTTAGAGAAATTGTTCGAACAAAATTAGGTGTCTACACATCTCATACTATATGCTTGCATCATATGTGTTGGCTCTTATAGGCTATACCGAGAGGGGGGGTGAATCGGTTTTTCACTAACCTTAGGTTCGTTTTTCGGTTCTTCTAAATTCTCTAGCCAATATTGATATTTTCTAAGTTCTCTTAGCTAGGCAATTATACAATATAAATTCAATGCAATAAACACAAATATAATTGCAAGAAAGTAAAGAGAGAAAGGATAGAGAAATGTACACAAGTGATTTATAGAGGTTCGGCAACCTTGCCTACGTCCTCTACCTTGAGACGCTCCCAAGGATTTTCCCAAATTCACTATCCTTGAATTTGTTACACTCCCTCTTTTCAAGGCTCAAGAGAAACCTCTCTCTTTTCTAGGCTCAAGAGTAACCTCCCTCTTTTTCTAAGGTTAAAGAGAAACCTCCCTCTTTTCTAGGCTTAAGAGAAACCTCCCCTTTACAAGGATTGATGAGATACAAATAATGTAATCAAAGATAAGCCTCTAGGTAGGCAAGTGATTACAGAAATTAAGCTCAATGAGAAGCCTATACAATATTTGTGCTAAGCACTACAATGAATATGAGAATGATAGATGATGTAGACTTTGGAGCTCTTGATTGTTGTTTGAGGCTTGAGAAAGATGAATAAGATGATGAAAGATGTTGCTTGGTTGTTCCTATCTCTTCCTTTTGCTTCTAAGCCTCTATTTATAGTCCCTTGGATGGTTTGTGGACGTTGGTTGGAGCCAAAACCGAAACTAGCCGTTGTATCTCACAGAAAATAGCCGTTGGAGACTTTCTGACATAAAGGGATCGATCCCTTTCCTTAGGGGATCGATCCCATGCTTCATTTTGGCCTTTCGGGGCACACTGCCAAAAAGGGATCGATCCCTTTCCTTAGGGGATCGATCCCATTCCTCCAGAATGGGTTTTTCCTGCACTTTTGGGTTAGAAATGATGTGGTCTTTGATCCTAATTCAACCCAAAACATATTGGCACTTTTGTGGGAGTTTTTCATGACTTTCTTTGATAAAAACATTGTCCAAAAATTCATTAAGTGATTTTCTAAAATATTCAAAACATTTATAAAGAATTAAGACCAATAGGGATGTATCATTAAATCATGGTCTTAATGTTTGGGTATGATCACTTAAAATGTATTGAGAAAATCATGTGTGATAAGGCAAATTTACAATATGAATTAAAACATTAAAGCTCACTTAAGTTTTTGTCATTTCAAAATATGTATGGCAATTTAAAGCTAACAATATGCATAAATATTAAAAATGGAAATAAAAGGAAATTCTTCCGATGATGGAATGTCATGAAACTCACAAGTAGTGATTTCTTGACTGATCCCTAGGTGAGAAGAATTGGCTAAATGTTATTAGAGTATTGGAATATTTAGCTAAATTTTTCAATATCAAGAGTTTCATTAATAAAATAAAAATAAATGAAATTTCTTTAAGTTTCCTATGCATCATACGTTTTTTTTAATACTACACATGTACACGATCAATTATAAAATAGCGTGAATCCCACCGAAGATGAGATTCTATAGAACTCACAAGTAGTGATTCTTAAGAAATCTCTAAGTGAGGAAAATTATTTCAAATGTTATTAGAGTATTGGGATATTTGATTTAATTTTTCAATAAATGGTGTTCATGTTAATTTTCATAATAAAATTTTTTAAAACATATATATAATAATAATTTTTTTAAGTATATACATGAATTTTTTTTTAGCCAAGACTGTTTTATTAAAATCAAAAGATACCATGTAGTTAGGATGGTATCGTTTTCTAACGGGCGTTGTGAGGGTGCAAATTCTTCCTCACACGTAACCGAACCCCCGGACCCAAATCTTATTTTCGTAGACCGAAATTGTCTTTTTAATAAAACTTAATTAATTTAGAGATTTTGTTAAAAAGATAAATATTTTAGGTGACCAATCACACCTAGACAAAAAAGATTGATGTCGACTTTCTTTTTGTTTTTAAATGTTTTCAAAAAAATCGTCAAGCGCGAAATCGTTACGACACCTGGCATGATGTATTAAGGAACAATGCCACATCTGCTAAATACCTTGCAAAAAGGCTTGAACGTTGTTCACCTGATCTATCGTATCTAACGTAATATTCACCTCCACAGTCAAATTTAATGGTTTTAATTTTCCTACTACGTTGATTTTCAACTTCAGGTTTATAGGTCTTGAAAACATTCAATGACTGAGACTTCTCATGAATCAAATATAGGTACCCATAACGAGAATAATCGTTTATGAAAGTAATAAAATATTGTTGACCACTCCAAAAGGCTGTAGGGAATGGACCACAATATCGTATGAATTAAATCCAAGACATTTAGACTTTTGTTAGCACCAATGTTATTGATATTTGTTTGTTTTTGCTTAATACATTCAATACATATTTTGAAATTTGAAAATTTAAGGGAATCGAGAATTCCTTCTGACATTAGCCTTCTTATTCTTTATTCAGAAATATGCACTAATCGTTTTTGCCATAACATGGAAGAATTCTCATTAATTAATTTGTGCTTTGTACCACAACTACTTATATGTAATGATTCATTAATGTGTGAGGCATGAAGGTTCAATTTATATAGATTATCAACTAAAGAACCTGTACTATTAAGATTTTAATACTGGAAGAGACTAAACTTTCCATTTCCAAATGAACAAGAATATCTTAATTTGTCCAAAGAAACAGAGATCAAATTTCGTCTAAACGACAATATATAAAAAGTGTTGTTCAAATCTAAATAGTAACTAGATCATAACTTTAATCAAAATAGACAAATAGATTTAATGGTAGCCCTTTCGTCATTTCCTATATAAATGAATTTTTCAGCATCAATTGGCTTTTTGCTCCTTAGACAACCCTACATAGTTACACTTATGTGAATAGTTGCACCCGTATTTATCCACCAAGTATGATTGGGTACTAATGCCAAATTAACTTCAAAACAAACGAAGTTGAGAAACCCTTTTTGGCAAGCCATTTTGTATAATTGGAACAATCCTTCTTCACATGACCACCTTTACGGTAAAAAAAAACAGTAATCACCTTATCCTGTTTTTGCTACCCCTTAGGCTGTGAAGTTTTAGTGTCTGTAGTACCTTTTCCTGTAGTGTTCCTTTTCCTTTTTTCTATTGGCAACATTGGCATTGGAAGAAGATGCTAAGTGAGTACTTTCTATCTTCTCTTATTTTAACATCTCTTCCTCTTACACACACTGAGCAATGAGCTCATTAAGAGTCCAATTCTCTTTTTGAGTATTATAACTTATCTTAAAAGGACTGAATCGTGCAATAAGAGATATTAGGACTGTCATAACGTCTAGGTCCGTGAACCTAACTGCTAGACTTTAAAATTCTAGGAGTCACCACCAACCATCCAAACTTAAGGTGTGATTGGTCACCTATTCTTGTCTAAAGATAAGGCTTGGTCTACGTTCAAAGAATCTAGGGTTCGGGAGTACGGTTACGTGCAGGGAAGGATTAGCACCCCCACAATGCCCATCCTAAAATGGTACCAACTATTCTAGGTCATTCTAAATTTATCTTAATTTGAGTTAATTTCAATATGCTTAATATATTGAAAATTTATTTAAAATCCTTCCATCAATCTGGTTCAGACAATAAGTAAATGCCCTCACCTCAGGAGTATTCAAGTAGTACCAATTGACTTGCTCGAAGAGGCTCCGTCGTCAGATCATTTAAATACATTATGACAACCCTAATATTGACTCTATACCCAATAAATCCTTCTAAATTTAATTTAAATTAATTTTGATATGCTTAAAATATTGAAAATTTACTTAAAATCCTTCCATCAATCTGGTTCAGACAATAAGTAAATTCCCTCACCTCATGAGTATTCAAGTAGTACCGATTGACTTGCTTGAAGAGGCTCCGTCGTCGGAATATATTATGAAAATCCTAATTTTGGCTCTATGCCCAATTCTTTACTAATTTTCTATTTTTTATTGTCTTAATCGTATTTACTATTTTATATTTTAATTCAAATTATTTCCATATCCTATTTCTATTTTTATTTTAATTGTCTTTATTATTATATTTTATTTATTTCTATAAACACATATTATTGTATTGAAAATTTACTCTAAACCTTCCATCAATCTGGTTCAGTCTAGAGCAAACTCCTCATCTAGAAATTTCCAAGGAATACCATTCGACTTTCTTGGAATTTCATCATTGGATAATTTGTATTCATCTTCTTAATATAATTTTATTATTTCCTTATTCAATCTTTATTCTATTTTATTCTTATTTGCATTTTTTCCTTTAATTTATTTTATTTTTATACTATTTTATTTATTTAACATCTATCATACTAAACATACAAAATATAAAATATATCATACAAATTAAACTAAACAAATCATATCAACATACAAATTATTTATTCACTATATATTAATCAAATATTATCATGCCAATTATTAAATCATGGAAAGTAAATCAAATCATATTGTACAAGTCATGCAAATAAATCCATAATTAACTAATTCAAATTTTTTAATTAAGTCAAGTTATGTTATTTTAATCTTATTATGTTAATTAAGTTAATTAATCTTAAAAAATATATTAAACAAAATATATACTACATATAATACAATCAAAACCAGCAATTGAATAACCAAGATGAGTAACCAAATCAATCCAAGGCAGACGTAAACAACTAACATATTAAAACAAATCCATTAGCTTGTTGTAAATAAATGAATGACACACCACGTTTTAATTGTAGTAAGCAACCAATTCTGAACAAAAATAAAATAAAATAAAAAATAAAAATAAAAATGAAATAAGCAACCAATTAACTAGCAAAAGAAACATGTCCAGAGAATCAAAACTTGCATATGCTAGCGTGCCAAAAAAACTAATGACTAAGTCAAATTAACAAGAAAAAAATGCCAAAACGTAAGGAAGGTAAATGAGCAAGAATAACCAACCTGTGGGTGCAAATAATCGTGCAGTAAATGTGTCAATGGTGGAGCAGTAAATGGCGAAGCGTGATGATGCAGGGAGCGCAGGACAATGGAGGCTGACTAGGAGAAGATTCTTGCCCGTGTATCCCTTCCTTCACGATAGTGCCATACTTAGGCTTGGCAGCAAGTTTGCATCCCTGCTTTCACGACTCCAAGAAGAACTACAACACTGCAGTAATGCCACAACAGTAGGACTAGCGACAGTAGGGGCGAAGTGCAGCAAGCTATGGTGAGTGATAAAGATGGCTCTGGTCTGGCAAGGTGGATCGGTTTTGGGGGAAGAATTTGGAAACTAAGATGCTCAATTGTGAATGAATCAAATCATGAGGTTTAATTCCTTTTTATAGCCACAAACTTGTTAGAGTCCTAATACAACTAAATCTATTCTATTAGTTATCTCCTATTTTTTAATATTTTATCTACTTGATTCCTATATTAATCCTAATCTAACTCTATTAATCTAATTTTAATCTAATAACAACTCTCCTATTAATAAATTCTAATAATTATCCTAAAAAATCTAATAATCTAATCCTATTTTTATTTTATTTTCTTATTTCATTTTTTTCTTTTTTTGTTATTCCTTTTTTATTCCTAAATCCTATTTTAATTTTAATTTCCTAATTAATGTTAATTCTAAATCTAAAATCCTAATTAAAATACAATGTCACTTAACTCTACTAATTATTTTTTTACAAGTTAAGACCCCGGACAAAATACGGTGTCTACAGTTGCCCCTCTTTGTGCATTTGCTGTGAAACAGTAATTGCACAAAGACATAGACATCTATTTTGTCTGACTTCTCTTTTTTTTTAATTTTTTATTTTTTTCAAAAAGCTCCCTCTAAACAGAAAGGCAGTCAAACTTTAAAATCTTGTCTAAAAAGCTCCTCCTAAACAGGCAGGCAGTCAAACTTTAAATCTTGTCCAAAACGCTCCCCCTAAACAGGCAGGCAGTCGAACTTTAAAATCTTGTCTAAAAGCTCCTCCTAAACAGGCAGGCAGTCAAACTTTAAAATGTTGTCCAAAATGCTCCCCCTAAACAGGCAGGCAGTCGAACTTTAAAATCTTGTCTAAAATGCTCCTCCTAAACAGGCAGCAGTCAAACTTTAAAATCTTGTCTTAAAAAGCTCTGATTTTTTTTTGAAAATTTTAGGAAACTCCTCTAAATTTTTCTTGTCAAAATTTGGAATCTTAGGAAACCCCTCTAAAATTCTTTTTCTTATTCAATTTTGAAATTTTGGGAAACCCCTCCAAAACTTCTTTTCCTTTCTCATTTTGAAATTTTAGGAAACCCCCTCTAAAATTCTTATCTTATCAAAATTTGGAATTTTAGGAAACCCCTCTAAAACTCCTTTTCTTGTCCAAAATTTGAAATTTTGGGAAACTCCTCCAAAACTTCTCTTATCTAATTTTTGAAATTTTAGGAAACCCCTCTAAAATTCCTTTTCTTGTCAAATTTTGAAATTTATGGGAAACCCCTCCAAAACTTCTTGTCTTGTCTAATTTTGAAATTTTAGGAAACTCCTCTAAAATTTCTTTTCTTGTCAAATTTTGAATTTTAGGAAACCCCTCTAAAATTTTCTTCTTGTCAAATTTTGAAATTTTGGGAAACTCCTCCAAAACTTTTTTTTCTTGTCAAATTTTGAAATTTTAGGAAACCCCTCTAAAATTTCTTTTTCTTGTCCAAAATTTGAAATCTTAGGAAACTCTTCCAAGACATATATCTTGTCTAATTTTTGAAATTTTAGGAAACCCCTCTAAAATTTTCTTCTTGTCAAATTTTGAAATTTTTAGGAAACTCCACCAAAACTTTTTTTTCTTGTCAAATTTTGAAATTTATGGGAAACCCCTCCAAAACTTCTTTTTCTTATCCAAAATTTGAAATCTTGGGAAACTTATCTTATCCATGCAATTGCAACCTGTTCTATCCATGCAATGTCATTCATGTAAGCTATCTTATTCAAGCAATATCATTCATGCAATCTAGTCTATCCATGCAATGTTATTGATGCAATCAATTCTATCCATGTAATGCAGTCTGTTTTATCCATGCAATGTCATTCAAGCAGTCTGTTTTATCTCTATGATGCAATCTACTCTATCCATGCAATGTTTTTTCGAAAAACATTTCAAGCTCAATTGTGGCAACAACAAGGTTATTCTTTATCAATCCATCTCATGCATTCTTCTCTTTCATCTGTCCTCTTGTCCTTCTATTTCTTATTTCTTTCCTCATTTTCCTTCTTCCGTTTTTCTTGCCCAATGAAACTCTTGTCTTCATGCCCTCTTTATCTTATCTTCTCCCTTGATTCTTCTTTTTATTTTCCTCTCTATCTGGTCACTCATTTACTCATTAAAATCTTTATTGAGACCTCATCATTCATTCTTTCTTATTCATTGGTTTTTCTTGATTTCCAATTTCCATTCATCCATAAGTTTCCTTTTCTTTCATTTTCCTAAATAATATAGGAGTCTTTCACATATTTTGCCAAGCAAACATTCATTATCATTCCAATTTCAAAATCAATGTAACACAATTTCTCAATCCCTCAAGGTAAAGAAATAATAGGTGAAAATGAAAGGAATGGTATTATTCATTATCTGGAAAGATTTAACAAGAAATTGTCAGGCTTAAAAGAAAAGTAGGCTTGAATGAGTAGGCTTGAATGAAAAGTGAGAATTTTTAGGATTAGATAATAGTATCCAAATAATAACAATTCAAACAATTCTGATCAATGAATATAAAATTCCCTTCAAAGGTCCACCTGATCTGATCATGTTGAGTTCATTAAAATATCCTCTTGCCCCTGTATCATTGACATCCAGTTTTTCTGGTATCTAAGCTGCCTTTTCAGGTTTTCAACTTAGACGCACTCCATTGATCCAAACCGCCCTTTTTGGGTTTTTGATCTGAATCCTCCTTTCATTTTTTTTCTCTTTTTTCTCTTTTCTTTCTTTTTTTTTTATTCATTTCTCTTCATTTTCAACTTCATTGTCCTTGATGAAACTTCTCTTATCTGTTCTCCATTCTGATTCATGCCCCAACATCAGATACTTCTTCATCCAATTTAATGCTCACATGGATCCAAGAGTCTTTGGAATCCCACTTCTTCCATCTAGACAAAATCTTTTTGCTTATCTTGATCTACTTGTCCTAATTCCATCCAAAGGATCATCATCTCATAGTGTAAGTATGTCTTTATTCAACACATGATTCTTCAATAGGAGTACTCATATTTGATCAAAATGGACTTTTAAGGCACGTAATGTAGGCTCAGGAGAGGGTTCATGAAAGAAAAGATAAGATAGGCCCAAAATAAGTGTTTTAGGGTTCATCAAACCAAGAATCATTTTTAAGCATTTTGACTTTTGCCCCATTCTAATTTGCTTTCTCTCTCCTTTTTTATTCAAATGTGACTAGGGTTTTCACTTTCTTAATTCAAACCCTTTTTCCTTCTTCATTCTCTTTTTCTTTTCGTTCCCCCTTTTTTTTTCACAAAAGTTTTTTTTTGCCCCACTGATCTTTCATCTTCTATTCTCTTTGCCCCCCAGTGTGGAGGGTGATTCTCGGTGGGTTATATCAAAAAGAATATAATAGGCTTAAAAGGGGTAATCAATGGATAGTTTTACTCACACTTGAAAGATAGTGAAAGAAGGTCATTTCTTATCTCAATACAAGTACTCTCATTAAAGGTCATCTATTGAACAAAAACCAACTCATTAGAATTTCATGTAGAGATTCGCCTTTACTCATAACTTTCTATAGTTGAAGATTTTGGACAAATATCTTCTATTCTCTTCTTGCTTGAACAATCTCGGCAAATTAAAAATCCATTCAACCAACAAAAGCAGCTCTTTCAATATTGAATTTTATACTTATTGCCATTATCAGTATCATGTTCATTATTTGGATACTTTCAAGCTTGGTAACAATGTAAATCATGTAGGTATTGGTGTTTTGCTTAAAAGAACAAGGTAGGAATGAGGAATTGAGAAATATGCATCATACTAATTTTTTATTGAAAATGAAAACAAATGAAAGTTGGCCCAATACATAAAAGAATTCTCAGTGCCTTGTGGGCTTAGGCATTCCTATATTACCTAAGAAATTGAAACGTCCTAAGATGAATGAAATTAGAAACAAAGAAACAACCATAATCTTCAAGTTAGTGAATCAATCAATATCATCCAGTTTCTTCCATAGCATCAACCGCTACCCTTTGTGTGATCTGGTAGAAGATTATCATTCATATTTGGATCATTCTTTGTTCCAAAACTCAAAATTCCAGCATTGACAAGTGCTTGGACTTTCCTCTTCAAGCCCATACAATTCTCAATAGAGTGTCCAACATTG
The DNA here is from genome assembly GCA_032173925.1 of Heritiera fomes. Classification (NCBI taxonomy): domain Eukaryota; kingdom Viridiplantae; phylum Streptophyta; class Magnoliopsida; order Malvales; family Malvaceae; genus Heritiera; species Heritiera fomes. The sequence continues at coordinate 4,581,475 of JAPDPM010000013.1, read as the reverse complement.
TCATTATGATAGGCACACTTTGCATTAGGATCATACCACTTTGGGTAAGGAGGTTTCAAGGGTTCTATATAAATAGGGGCAATAAGATGACCTTCCACCAACTTTGGGAATAGCTCAGCATATGTCATGGGTATAGGGTCTATGGTAACATTTCAGCTAAGTCGGGTGTTCCTTTGGTCATTAGGTGGGAAAGTGGGGTTTGTTGAGGCTGTAGGAGTTTGTCGAGGGAAAACAGGTTAATATGTGTTTTGGGGATGAGTTTGTGGGTAAGATGGGGAATAGGCGTAATTCACTGAAGGTGGGTAAGGGGTATAAAGGCGGCGTGAATTATTTGAGACAGCTTGTGCATCTCCTTCCTTCTTCGAGAATCCACCCTTCCTACTATCATTCACTGGTGCTTCGATCTTACCACTCTTGATGGCATTCTCAATGGCTTCACCGGTTAACACCATGTCTGCAAAGTTCTTAGTTACACTGCTAAGCATACGCTCATAATAAGGAGCCTTGAGAGTATTCAAAAAGAACATGGTGATTTCCTTCTCAGTCAAGGGAGGTTGAATTAGTGATGCCACGTCTCTCCATCGTTGGGCATATTCTTTGAAGCTCTCATCTTTCTTCTTTTCCATACCTTGGAGAGATAAGCGGTCTGGAGCTATATCGAACACATGTTTGTATTGAGCTATAAAAGCTCTTGCCAACTCAGACCAAGAAGAAACTTTGCTCCTTTCCAATTGGTTGTACCACTTAGCTATTGACCCAGTCAAGCTGTCTTGAAAAACATGAATTAATAGCTTGTCATCCCATGCATATGCCGCCATCTTTCTACAATACATGGTGAGATGATCTTTTGGGCACGATCTTCCATTGAACTTTTCAAATTCAGGCACCTTGAATTTTGGTGGAAGCACGACACCACGTACCAAACACAACCTTTTGGCATCAACGGGTCCAAAATAGTCAAATCCTTCCATGGCACTTAGTCTTTCCTCTATCAAGTTCAGCTGAGCTTTAGTATCACTATATTCTTCTTTATGCTTCAACTTTTCTAACTCTGTGGGATCATCTAAATTTGGCACCTCTACTGGGTTTTGAACTTGTATATGTAGAGACGTTGAGCTTTGACAGTACTTCCTTCGGGAACAAAAACAGGGTTGTCTTGCATGCTTTGTTGAGTCTCTTGGACAGAATCATCTTGATTACCCATCTTCTCCTTTCCTTTAATCATGGCTTTTAGCAACTAAGTAATTTCGCTCAATTGCCCCTTCATCTCTACATTATCCCTTTCCAACTTTTCTATCTTGCTATTTTGATCCTCTTCCATTATGCGTGCTTGATATCTTGTATGGTATTTATGGAAGGTGGACCGTCTAGTGGATGCAATTTTGAAACCTTGAGTGCCACAATTAAGTTGAAATTATTTCATGTGGTGATATGTTTATGCACAAAAATGAATGCACATGGAATGCCCTTAGGTCTAGTAATCTTTCCTAACAATTAAAAGTGTGTTCATTCTCATGATAAGACAGGTGCAAACTTACATGAATGATATGTTATGTGATGCAAAATCAAACACAACTATGCATGACTTAATGATACAGACAAATTCTTTTTTTTTGTTTTTTACTTTTTTATTTTGAAGAATGGAAGAAAGAAAAACTATTTTTTTTTATTTTTTATTTGTAAAAACAGTGTACAAAAGAGGAAGTAAAACTTATTCCTTCATGTGTCCTATCTTAGGTTTGAGTCTACACTCCAATCTAATATGGTTCCACCCTAAGGCTAAGCCTTATGTTTCATTACATGCTGGGTTTGGATAATTCAAGGTCTAAAGGTTCCCAAATTGTTCCTCACTATCATCCACACAGGAATAGTAAGGCACCCAATCCTCACCCATTATAGGTTACAAGCGGAAAGGTTCAACTTGAGTGGGAGTTTTTCGCCAGCCCATGCGGAGGTTACCACCTCACGAAGGCGTAGGTACTTTTCTCCCTCCTAACAAAGATAGAGCCCGGGTTGAGGGCTTATGCCTGTATGCATGTGAAGTGTGTGCGTATGAAATGATTATTAAGCATTATGAAATCAACATTATTTCTAAGCAAATTTCTAATGACCTAAAATATATGTTGGCCTGACTCTCTAATGTCCCCAGTGGAGTCGCCAAACTGTCGTAACGTCTAGGTCCGTGAACCTAACCGCTAGACTTTAAAATTCTAGGAGTCGCTACCAACCATTCAAACCTAAGGTGTGATTGGTCACCTATTTTTGTCTAGAGATAAGGCTTGGTCTACGTTCAAAGAATCTAAGGTTCGGGAGTACGGTTACGTGTGGGGAAGGATTAGCACCCCCACAACGCCCATCCTAAAATGGTACCAACTATTCTAGGTCATTCTAAATTTATCTTAATTTGAGTTAATTTCAATATGCTTAATATATTGAAAATTTACTTAAAATCCTTCCATCAATCTGGTTCAGACAATAAGTAAATCCCCTCACCTCAGGAGTATTCAAGTAGTACCAATTGACTTGCTCGAAGAGGCTCCGTCGTCGGATCATTTAAATACATTATGACAACCCTAGTATTGACTTTATACCCAATAAATCCTTCTAAATTTAATTTAAATTAATTTTGATATGCTTAAAATATTGAAAATTTACTTAAAATCCTTCCATCGATCTGGTTCAGACAATAAGTAAATCTCCTCACCTCAGGAGTATTCAAGTAGTACCGATTGACTTGCTTGAAGAGGCTCCGTCGTCGGAATATATTATGAAAATCCTAATCTTGGCTTTTTACCCAATTCTTTACTAATTTTCTATTTTTATTGTATTTATTTCAATATCTTATTTCTATTTTATTTTAATTGTCTTTATTATTATATTTTATTTCTATTTTAGAAAATGAACACATATTATTGTATTGAAAATTTACTCTAAACCTTCCATCAATCTGGTTCAGTCTAGAGCAAACTCCTCACCTAGAAATTTCCAAGGAGTACCATTCGACTTTCTTGGAATTTCATCATTGGATAATTTGCATTCATCTTCTTAATATAATTTTATTATTTCTTTATTCAATCTTTATTCTATTTTATTCTTATTTGCATTTTTTCCTTTAATTTATTTTATTTTTATACTATTTTATTTATTTAACATCTATCATACTAAACATACAAAATATAAAATATATCATACGAATTAAACTAAACAAATCATATCAACATACAAATTGTTTATTCAATATGTATTAATCAAATGTTATCAAAGTAATTAAATCATGCAACATTAGTATTTTAATATACAAATTATTAATCTAATATTAATTAACTATCTAACCCTCCTATTAAATTATTGACCAATTAATATAATAAAACAAAAAAACTTACCTGGGCAATAACCTCACCTCTTGTTGGCTTTTTTTTCTTTTCCTTTATATTCCCCTTTTCCACGTGTTCTCTTGCTATAGCTCTTCTTTAATATTTCCAAAGTGGTGTGCCTCAAGAATTTTCGCAAAGATTTCCTATTTTCTTGCAACAATCATCAAGAGCAACAAAAACGAAGGCATGCAAACATCCACGTGATGGGTCGGCAACCTGCAGTAGCTGTGCGGTGACTGGGCTTGCAACGGTGGTGCGAGAGGCAGGCAGAAAAATGAGCTGACAGAACAACAACGATGGTGATCGGGTTGAGTGCTTGATTTCCCCCAGAGTCCCCTTTTTATAATAAAAAATTTATTTGAGTCCTAATACAACTCTACCTATTCTATTAATTATCTCCTATTTTTAACATTTTATCTATTTCTTATATTAATCCTAATCTAACTCTATCAAATTTAATATTAATCCAAATAATTATCCTAAAAAAATTTAATTATCCTATCCTAAAATTATTTTTATTTTTATTTCTTTTTATCTTTTCTCTTCTTTTTTTATTATTCCTAAATCTTATTTTAATTTTAATTTTTAAATTAATGCTAATTCTAAATCTAAAAATTCTAATTTAATTCTAGCCTAATTCTAAATTGTTAAATTAAAATACAATGTCACTCAACCCAATTAATTATTTATACAAATCAAGACCCCGGACAAAATAAGGTGTCTACAAGGACCAAATGCGCAAAAATATCCTCAGACAACTCTAACTTTAGTGCCTTTAGTCTTGTAACAAGATTAGATATTTCGATAATGTATTCTCTTATGTTTCCTTTGCTACTATAACACACTGAAACAAGCTTAGACAGGATGGTGTTTGTTTCGACTTTTCATTTGCAGCGAATCTGTCTGCAATTAGCTATAGGAAACTTTTAGCATTTTCTTCCTCAGACATTACGCCCCTTATGGCATCGGAATTGAGTGCTTCATGATCATCAAACTCATGCAGTTTAAATCCTCTTATTTTTCATAAAGTGCTTTTCCCGTAGATGTACTATTATCAGTAAGGATTGGAGGTTTGTCAGACTTGATTGCATAGTCTAGATCCATACACCCAAGCACAATGATAATGTGCTCCTTCCATTTCTCGAAGTTAATGCCGTTAAGTATCGAAATATTATTCGAATTGGTAGATATAGAAGAAGCATTTATAGAAAGCAAAAAATAAAATAATAAGCTCACAATTAACAGACAATAATTTTGGATTATATAAGATACCAAGCACAACATCGATATTTAATCTTTAGACAAAAATTTCAATTTGTAAGTGGTACTCTTAAACTTTATTAGTAAATATTGATAATCAAATCTTGCCAACAACATTCCTTCCTTTCGGTGGACATATTGTATGCATGGTAAAAAATAATTTTATCACATTTTTACTACTATATTGTGTTTATAATCCGACCAAACAATAACCTTCTTTTAGACTGATTATTTTCTCAGGGATTAAAAACACTGTTATTAAAATTCCTTAATGACAACCTTAATTTTCAAAATAAATAAGTTAACATAAAATAGGTTACTTTGGTGGCATTTTATATTAATTTAATTTATTTTGAACTTTATTTTCAACAATTATGCACATATACAAAATATTGAGAGTACACAAATTTATTTACAATACTAGGGAGAGTGAGTACCGCTAGTCAACTCAAAATATCATGAAATATTTTATCATGAAATAAAATGTCAAAAAATATGTGCATAATACATCAAAACACTGAAATTATCATGAATATTACATAATAAATAATTAACAATTTCAAAAATTTCAAAAAAATCACCAAAAATTTTAAAATAAAATTTCATATTGGACTGGAGAAACCGGGCATGTGGGGGAAGATCCCACGTGTGTTCATCTTCTTCTCTAGCCACCTGGGTTGACCCGACCCGACTTAACTGGTTGCTGGAACAAACCTGACGAGTCTGTTCTTGTTTCTTCACGATTTTTGACCCCCTTTGAAGCCTTTTTTGACAAAATTGAACACACAATCATGGAAGTAACATCTTTTTATACAAAACCCAGGCAAAAACCGGGATCAAAACAACAAATTTAGTGACAAATTTGATCAAGAAAGGTTTAAGAAAAAATCCATGAAAGAACCCAACCCCTTTTCTCGATTTCTTTCAACCAAAACAAAAAATTTACCGAAATTGTGACTTTGTGTCAACCATTTAAGTCACAAGAAACAATTATCACTCATCAATTTGAGTCAAAAATAAAAAACATAATTGTTTTGGTTGAATATTTAATTTGAGATTTATTGAATATTTAATTTGAGATTTAAAAAACTTAAAGAATAAATTACTTGAATATGAAACAAAATTCATAAAATTGCTTGCATGATTTTAATCTTTATTTTTTTGGGAATAAAAGCCCTAAGGTTTCAAAGAAAATTTTTTAATTCTTAATGATCAAACATGAACACGCTCTTAATATCACTTGTAGAAAAATCATAAAAATAAATACACACAGTATCTCATGTTCAATCATCAAGAAAAGTAATATGGAAGCGTATCTGAATCCATTGAAATTGATTTTTTGAGATTAGAGTTTTCCACGTCTAAACCTTTTAAGAGAATTTGTATCTCACTCAATGATGGGATTTGAGAATGAAAATTATCTTTTGTTTAAACTGGAGATCATAATCTATTTATACTTGTAGTATATTTTATTTTATTTTGGCTTATCATAAAAATAAAATAAAATATTGAGTCTCTATACTTTGCAAAATCCATACTAAATGAGATGCCCTAAAGTTTAATAATTTAAACTTTATTTGATAAATTTTAAATATACTAAATAAATAAAATAACCTATAATGATATATGCAGATCCACTTAAAGAATTTCTCAACAGAAAATAGTTTATAGTAGGAGGAGGTGCCACACTAGTGAAAATGGGGTCACACCAACTACCATTAAGATGTAATGCCAAATCCCCCGGGAGTCACAATCACTAGCTTATAGGTACGCTTTTCATGTATCTTTTTTCCTTGTTTCATTTGTGATTCATGAACTTGGGGGTAGGATTGGGAAGGGGAACTTGTATTCACTGTTTTCGCCTTCATATATTTGTGCAATCTCCATCATTAGGCCGGACATTCTAGTTGCTTTAGCGTTGTAAGTTCACATACAAATATCACTTCAAAAGGCTGGAATTTGCATTCAAATACTCCATGGCATCCGTGTTATTTATTTTAGCTTAATAGCCAACTATATATTTTTAACTTTTTTAAAAAATAGATATAACTTTTGAATATTTTATTATATGCAAATCAGTTTATAAACTTTTATTTTACTTTAAATGAACCCTCTAAGTTTTTAAAATAACACGATTAAGTCCAAATCTATTAAATAATACTAACTACTGTTTGGACATTCTACGTGACAACTAATATAGATAGTTTTGTGGAATGTCATGTGGCATGTCTTGTGCACAATACAAACAGACGTTAGTGTTATTTAATGGATTTGAATTTAATTGCATAATTTTGAAAAGTTAAGATTTATTTAAAGTAAAATTTTATGGACTGATTTGCGAACAATAAAACACTAAGGGTTTATATTTATTTTGTGCAAAAGGTTAAATGTATATTTAAGTTTTAAGCCTTTAATATTTTCATGAAAGTAAATATGATCATTTTATGCATTGACTTAGTATTATGATAAGAAAATAACACAAAGAATACAAAAAATGACATGAATTAAATTTTTCATAAAAATTATATATGAATTTGAAAAAAATTTAAAAAATCGGTTTCATATTTACATAATACATATTATGACATAATAAATTTTGTATTGAAACAAACATAATATAAGTGCGCGAATCATCAAGTTTAAATGAAAGCAATTTTTTAAAAAAGGCCATCAAAAGAATATCTATAGAGCACGTTGTGAAATTCAACCAAGTAATAATTGTTAATTCTTCTCTTCGTTTTGATCATAGGAGAACGGGAAAAATAAAATGCTGGGTTTCTTTTACCATTTCAATGAACGAATACATCTTTGAGTATTATCTAATTTATTTATCTTGCACTATGTTTTGTGTGGTCGAGATGGTTGATGATGGAAAAGGAATAAGGATGAATATTTATTTTAATTTTATGTTTGGATTCATTTTAAGGAAAAAAATGCATGAATTGCGCAATATTTGGATTAACTTCTTTTCTCTTTATCTGACCTACCCGATAGAGTTTTTAAAAAAAGTTATGAGCTGTTTCGAAATTACTTTTATAACACATAGATCGTATTATCAAGTCATATCATTAATTAATAGAATTTTATGACATGTTTAATTCATAGAATGAAAAGAGGGAGTAAATAAAAAATATTTTGTAAGAATTAAAAAAAAAGAGAGATATAGTAATATTTATGATAAAGCTTGATTCATTCATTGGAATGAAATTTATTAGGAAATATTATTATTATTTTTTTGATTCATAGGATGTATAAGGGGGGAATAGGAGAATCAAACCTTAAACCTTAAACCTAATCCCTTCTTAAAAAGAATAACAACCGCTAGGTTAAGCATTGGTTATAATTTATTAAAAAAAAACAATACTAATTAGTCATAAATTATTATTTCAAAATAATATGGTTGAAATAATTTTAAAAGATCATTATACTTTTTTTATTAAATTAGTTATAATTTATTATAAAAAATACTAATTATAATTAATTAATAAAACACAATTATTAATTAAAAATAATGATTAATTATTAATTATTCATCAGTTATTAACTGTCAACTATTAATTATTGCTTAATTAATATTTATTCTTTTTAATAATTAATATTTTGATTAAGTGTTAAGTATTAATTAATTAAGTATTAATTAGTTATATTAATTGTTAAATATTAAATAATAATTATTTATTAATAATTGATCATTAATTAACTATTAATAAAAATATTAAAAGTAAAATAAAGGTTATTTTTTAATAAAAATTTAAGGAATAGAAAAGATTATTCTATTTTCAAAGTCAAGATATACTATCAATCTATTATCGAAATTTACTGGATCGAATCTTGAAGTGTTATTGTTGGAAAAGTTTTACCGTTTATCACTTTTAACCTAAACAAGATTAATCTAATATCGTAAAACGAATAAAAATATCAGTTATTATTAAAAAAAATACATTTTCGTAAACGTTACCGCAAGAGGTTGAGAAAGAAGTGAACAAAACTCACATTGAGGATAAAATTGGGCCCATCTCTATTTTGTTTACATCCTCTGGCCCATTCTTGCGAAGATATAGCTCAAGTGGATATAAAAGCCCAAACCCAGCTGTTTCAGACCACAATTTCCTTTTTCTTTTTCTTAAAGCAGTAAATTTTGTTTGCATTTCCCCCTTGATTTTTCATTTTGAAACCAAAAGCAATGAAGTATCTTTCTTGTCAAAGAAAACGTAATTTCTTTTCCAAACCCAGATAATTCCTCCTTAGATTTTCTTTTGGCAATTTCTTATTGCATTTGCTATTATTCCAACGAACGAATTTAAACGGTGAATCGGGTAATTATTATTTTTTTTGGGGTGGATCGGGTAATTATCTCTGGAGAATATTCGATCAGATTTTTACACATTCTAGATCAGATAAATGGGAGTCATTTTCGTCCTTCAGTTCATCATTGCCGTTCCCAATTCTGGTGCCAATAATTTTTTTTTTCATTTTGGCCAATATTAAAAGCCTGCACGTGCCTCAAAAGGTTTGGTCAACTAAATGGTTAAAAATAGTGTTTTTAGGTGTGGTTTGAAACATATGAAAGTAAATGAATGGTCCAGAGAGGAGCTATCACCTCAAATGATTTTAGGGGACATATTTCCGATATTCATGACTTCAGATTGACTTGTACAAGTTCATTGTTATGGCGTAATGAGTCTTTAATGAAATTAGTTTCATAGGATTCATTAAAGTTAATTTTAACGTTGTAAGAACTAATATGAGAAATTAAATAAATAGAAGCTGAACCATGTTTATTTATTTCTTGGGATATAGTTGATGGAATGATACTAATTACACTGAAACTTTATTATAACTGAAAAGCTTGAGTTAAGAATCACTCTTAAACTTTCTACATTTAGGTTGTCATATGGTGTTGAACAAAAACAAATATGGGATTACAGCTTTTGTCCACTTGGGGTACTATGAAGATGAAAAACTTAAACTTCTTCTTGGGCTTCAACTTCTGGAATTGAACTTCTTTGATCACGAACAGTCACGAACTAAATGCAGAGAAAGACTTCAAGGTGTGCTGCTTTGATGCCACTTTCCTTAAGACTTATTTCACCCCCACCAGTTATGGTATGCAACAGGGATTATAGAAATAGCCTCAGGATACAATGAAGTCAACTTGTTTAATATTACCTTGCACTTGTAATATTAAACCACTAAACACTTTAGACAAATACAAACACTTTAGACAAATACAAAAGTATTATGTCTTAGCCAAAGTTTTCTGCAGCAAACAATGTCTAAGAGACTTGTTTTCTATTTCCAGATTGGAAGAGAAAGAAGAATTCAGAATATTTTCGTTATCTTTTGTTCTGTTGTTCTGTCTTTTTTCTATATTCTTGAATGAACATTGTCATCTCTTTTATAGAGATAATTTCAAGATATGTGATCTTTAGTTTGAATGATACAACCTTTCAATTGTGTTGTTTCATTTAAACAAACACATCATTCAGATTGTTCACAACCTCTCAAATTCAATGGTTATGTCTTTTAACCATTCTGTAGTGAAAGATTACCCTTTGAATGAGGTTGCACCTATTCAAAGAAAACTAGTCATTACAATTCATTTTACACTAGAGCAGTTGACTGCCATAAAAGGCGGTTGATTGCCCTTAAATTTCCAGGCAAGGAAGTTGGATGCCCGAAAATAGCATCCGAATGCCCTAGTGTATTTTTGAAACGGTATGCAACTTCCAGGAGGGCAGTCGACTGCCTTCATATGGCAGTCGACTGCCTTAAAGTAACTTAAAATCTGAGTATTCACATTGTATAGGGAGTTGACTGCCCTATTTGGGCAGTTGACTGCCATCCCGGGGCATCCAACTGCCCTTCCAGTGCATCCGACTGCCCAAGTGCATTTTTTGGACAGAATACTTACTGCGCAAGGGCAGTTGACTGCCCTGTAAAATTAGTAAAAATCATTTTACCATGATTTTACTTCACCTGGAGTCATACCAAACACTAGTTTTACTTGTACATTGATTAAACAACATTTTAATCAATCTTTTCACTTTATATTTTGAAATTTTCTAACAATCCCCCACCAATTTCAAAATAGAACAAGTCTAATACTTGAGGAATCCTCATGCATAAAATGATGGTGAACTAGGTCTTGAACCATCACCTTAGAGAAAAAGTACTTTCAGTTAATCAAAACGGTATGGTGGACTAAGTCTTGAACCAACGGTTCTATGATGATTAACTAATGACTAAATCTCACATAAGACTTCAAAAATTTGTCCAAAGTCATTTAGTAGAACTTCGACACTTATACTGGCCATGTGTCTTGTATCATTTCATAAGTGCTTAAGAGCTAAACCCTAAGCTCCTAGAAGCGGCACCACTTCCACTCATATAGGTGAACTCATCAGAAATGCAATCATATAAGCATTCCAACACTTATACTTACGTGTTATGGGTTCATTAAGAGTAACAACTCAACCTCCTTATTTTCATATGATTTCAAGTATTCATAACCTTTGGGATGTTAATTAGCACAATACTTGCAGCCACATTCAGATAATGTACTTGATCTCATTGAACTCAAGACTTAATGTCCAATTAAGCGTTGAGTTGAGTTTCCATTATGTGTGACTAATTCAAATGGGTTTTAGTCCCATCCCCTTGGAAGTTCTAGACACTATCTCTCTTGTGAGACCTTTTGTCAATGGATCCGCCAAGTTTTCACTTGACTTGACAAAGTTAATGGTGATCACCCCATCTTTAATCAATTGTCTAACATAGCTGTGCCTTAGACCAATATGTCTAGATTTCCCATTATATACTTGGCTATAAGCCTTTGATAGTGTAGCTTCACTATCACAATGTAATGATATAGGTGACATTGGTTTAGGCCATAAAGGAATTTCATAGAGTAAGTTTCTCAACCACTCAGCCTCCTTACTTGCCGAAGCTAATGCCACAAATTCTGAAGTCATAGTAGAATCAGAAATACAAGTTTGTTTCATGTTATTTTAGTTAGCATGCAAGTTATACATTTTTCATCACTTCTAACTACATATGGAACCAGATTAGATTTAGACATCATGATTACTTTATCATGATTTATATGTCCTAATCTACTATGCCATAAATCAAAAGAATCCATAATATAATCTGAATTATTCTTCTTATTATTGATATTGAAATGAGATACATTAAGTTTGAACATGCCTTCATTGGCATATCCCTTTCCCACAAAAGTTCCACTCTTGGATAGTATACACTTATCCCCTTCAAAGACAACTTTGAACCCAAACTTATTGAGTAAGCTAACAGACACTAGATTCTTCCTAACTTCTGGAACATAGAAAACATTGGTTAAAGTCAATGTTTTTCCAGAAGTGAAGTTTAAATCTATGGTCCCCTTGCCTTTGATTTCAGTTGAAGAAGAATTCCCCATTTAGAGCACATTGCCATCTACTTCCTCTTTGAAAGTTTTGAACATAGCCTTGTTTGTGCACACATGTTTTGTAGCACCAGAATCTATCCACCATGCTTCTTTGTCTTCAATGACATTGACTTCAGAAATCACAGCAACAAAGTTGTCCTTGGTTGCATTGGATGCTTCTTTCTTCTTTTTGAAGACATAGCAATCCCTTTTGAAGTGCCCTGGTTTTCCACAGTGGAAACATGCACCTTTGTTTTTAAATTTCTTGCCTTTGATGGAAAGTTCTTTCTTCTTCTTTGTGGATTTTTTGTTGGAAACAGTATCTTCCACCACATGGACTTTGGAGATGTTAGTCTCCTTCTCCTTTTCTTTGTCATTCTCCTTGCGATATTGCTCTTCAATCCGAAGATAGTTTGCAAGGTAATCAAGAGTGATTTCTTCCTTTTTGTGTTTCAAGGTTCTTTTGATATCCTTCCATGATGCTGGAAGTTTGTCAATTATAGAGGACACTATGATTGACTCATCCATGTTCATTGAATACTGCTTAAACTTGTTAAGGATGACTTCAATCTCAGCAAACTGTTCCATAATAGGTCTGGAATCATTCATTCTAAAAATGTTCCAACTTGTTACTAGGAACTTTTTGCTAGTTGCGTCTTCCTTCATGTATCTTGCATCCAGCTTTTCCCATAACTCTTTTGATGTATTGATTGTGATGTAAGTATCAAATAAAGAATCAGACATACCATTTTGGATGCATCCTCTACAAGTGTAGTCATCGTTGTCCCACTTTTGTCTTTGATGCACTTCCTCATTTGTGTCATCTTCTTTTTCTTCTGGTCTTGGTGTTGTGAGTACATAGAGCACATTGAGGGATGTAAGTAAAATCTTCATCTTCTGTTGCCACCTTAGGAAGTTCCCTCCATCGAACTTCTCCAACTTTTGGAAGTTAAATGCCAATTCTTTCAACGTTTCCATCTTCATGGTTTCTGAAAAATTAAGTCTTAAGATTGTTGAACAAAAACAAATATGGGATTACAGCTTTTGTCCACTTGGGGTACTATGAAGATGAAAAACTTGAACTTCTTCTTGGACTTCAAGTTCTGGAATTGAACTTCTTTGATCACGAACAGTCACGAACTAAATGCAGAGAAAGACTTCAAGGCATGCTGCTTTGATGCCACTTTCCTTAAGACTTATTTCACCCCCACCAGTTATGGTATGCAACAGGGATTATAGAAATAGCCTCAGGATACAATGAAGTCAACTTGTTTAATATTACCTTGCACTTGTAATATTAAACCACTAAACACTTTAGACAAATACAAACACTTTAGACAAATACAAAAGTATTATGTCTTAGCCAAAGTTTTCTGCAGCAAACAATGTCTAAGAGACTTGTTTTCTATTTCGAGATTGGGAGAGAAAGAAGAATTCAGAATATTTTCGTTATCTTTTGTTCTGTTGTTCTGTCTTTTTTCTATATTTTTGAATGAACATTGTCATCTCTTTTATAGAGATAATTTCAAGATATGTGATCTTTGGTTTGAATGATACAACCTTTCAATTGTGTTGTTTCATTTAAACAAACACATCATTCAGATTGTTCACAACCTCTCACATTCAATGGTTATGTCTTTTAACCATTCTGTAGTGAAAGATTACCCTTTGAATGAGGTTGCACCTATTCAAAGAAAACTAGTCGTTACAATTCATTTTATACTAGAGCAGTTGACTGCCATAAAAGGCAGTTGACTGCCCTTAAATTTCCAGGCAAGGAAATCGGATGCCCGAAAATAGCATCTGAATGCCCTAGTGTATTTTTGAAACAGTATGCAACTTCCAGGAGGGCAGTCGACTGCCTTCATATGGCAGTCGACTGCCTTAAAGTAACTTAAAATCTGAGTATTCACATTGTATAGGGAGTTGACTGCCCTATTTAGGCAGTTGACTGCCATCCCGGGGCATCCGACTGCCCTCCCAGGGCATCCGACTGCCCAAGTGCATTTTTTGGACAGAATACTTACTGCGCAAGGGCAGTTGACTGCCCTGTAAAATTAGTAAAAATCATTTTACCATGATTTTACTTCACCCGGAGTCATACCAAATACTAGTTTTACTTGTACATTGATTAAACAACATTTTAATCAATCTTTTCACTTTATATTTTGAAATTTTCTAACATATGGTATTACTAGATTTCCAATATGATCTATAAATTTAAATTGCTATTCAAATTCAATTTCATGATGTTAGGAGCCTAATGGGTCATGCACAAAAGAGTAGATAAAGGATGAAAATAGATTAATCTAGGAAAATTTGAAAATTCTCATTTAGACTTTTTGGGTAAAATTATAACTAGGCTTAATTAAATGAGTTTAATTAAGTAAACTTAATTAAAAGAGTTTTAATTAAGTTATTGGGCCAAATATAATTAAAAGGGATTATTGGACTTAATTAAAAAGTTTAATTAAGATAACGTCCACTACCATTAATTATAATTTAGACCTTACCTCTAATTAAATTTTTGGCTTAATAGCTAAATGTGTCATCCACGTTTGCCACAATATGGAATTAAGTCCTCAACGTTTAAATACATCGAAATCAGTCCTAAACGTTACAAAATAATTGAATTAAGGACATTTCCATTAAATCTTTTAATTTCCGTTACCCCTACAAGTAATAAAACTTGACGGAAATTAAAGGATTTAACGAAAATGTCCTTAATTCAATTATTTTGTAACGTTTAAGACTGATTTTCATGCATTTAAACGTTGAAGACTTAATTTCATTTTGTGGCAAACATGGATGACACATTTGGCTATTAAGCCTAAATTTTTTAATAAAAAGGTAGGCCTAATTGCATTTAAAATAATTTCAAATGCTAAAAGGTAAATGTACTAATTAATAAAACTTACCTTGGCCTATAAATAGTGTTGGCTCTACCGAGATGGGGGGTGAATCGGTTTTTCTAATTCTTTCTAATTTTCTTAGCTCTTAATGCACAATTCAAGCAAAATAAACAGTGATGAAATAAATGCAGTAAATAAGAGTAAGGGAAAGAGAAGCAAACACAAGTGTTATAGAGGTTCGGCCAATCTCTTGCCTACGTCCTCTCTCCTTGAACTCTTTTTCAAGGTTTTGATTCACCACTTCCTTGAGAATCCTTACAAGCCACTTGAAAGTGTGGCAAAACCTCTTACAATCTTCTTAGAGACTTTGAAATCTCCTTCTAAGCCTCTACCCTTGTATTGCTACCCAACACTCTACAATATCTGACCTTACAAGGATAGCTCACCCCTTGAATAACAAGAATTTCAGTGAATGGGTGAAGAACACAAATGAATCACACAAAATAGAGTAATACAATGAACACTTTCAGATTTGAATTTCTCTCTTGAAGCTTGAATACTTTTGAATGCTTGTTCTTGCTTCAATCTTCATAAATGCCTCTATTTATAACCCACCAAACGAATGGAACAGTTGGTGAAGCATTTAATGCATTTCTTCCCGTTGAAACCCTCAAAAACTAGCCGTTATTGTCAGGTCTCGGGCAAAGGGATCGATCCCTTTCCTAGAGGGATCGATCCTTTTTATTACGAGAGCCTTTCAACTTCTTCCAGGTTGCTTGTCCAACTTACTGCCAAGAGGGGATCGATCCCTCTACAGTAGGGATCGATCCCTTTTTAATCAGGATGCCTTCCTGTACGTCTTTAACTACAATTTGAGATAGTTTATGGTTTTTTGTGATTCTAAGTCAGTTCAAAAACTTCTAGCGCTTTTCTTAAGAGTCTATACTGACTTTTTCAGTTGAAATCACACTCCAGGACTTTGTTAAAATAGTTTCAATCATTGAGTTCATTCAAAGCAAATTTACTTGTATAAAAATCATTTTTAAGTTTACTTGAGTTTTGTCATTTTCAAAATACTTGTCAATTTAAAGCTAACAATCTCCCCCTTTTTGATATGACAAAACTTAAGTTAAATTTGCTTATGTATTTGACAATTGAGATTACTTGATTTTTGAAAAATATTACTCCCCCTCAATATTTGCTCCCCCTCAATTTAATATTTACCACATGGAAAAAAATATTACTCCCCCTCAATATTTGCTCCCCCTCAATTTAATATCTACCACATCATTTCTCCCCCTTTTTGTCATAGCAAAAGAATAGAAAGAATGGAGAGGAGTGGTTAGTGATAGAAATCAAGTTAAAGCAATAAGAACCAAATAAGCACTAGTATGGGGAAGGAAATAAAAAGAAAGAAGGATCAACGCAATGTCACTAAAGCACAATTAATGTCAGAACATGACATAGTCATTAACATATAAAACAACTAGAAGGCATAGCTAGCAAAGTCATTAACATAGTCAGAGACATAGTCATTAACAGAAAACTACTAGAAAGTATAACTAGCAAAGCCATGATCATAGGCATTAACATAAAACAACTAGAAAGCAGGACACATGTCACAACAAAGAGGATCAACGCCTTAGAAAGGTCTTGTGATATTGCTCGACGAAGTCCTCGTGTTGCATGCGAACATCCTGAATTTCATCGAACAAGGCAGCTTGGGTGGCCTCGATGTGATCAAGTCGCTCACCCACGTCGTGCTGAAAGTTTTGAAGCATATGCATGATCTGGTCAAGAGAGGCTGACGAGGAGCCGGAAGGTGCAGAAGATGTGGCTGCTGCAGGTGCGTCGGCTGCATCCGCTCCTTCTTCGTCGTCTGGCACCGGAGCATGTTCGGGAGACGCAGGTTGACCATGACCCTTGACCCATTCGAAGGTGTCACCCACTTGATGAAGATACCATCCCAAGTTATGTAGAGTGGCGAGATTGATCGTGGTACTGGGATCCGGAAGTACACCGACCTCACATGAACAGTCAACGCCTTTAGAGAGCAAGTAAAAGGCGAGAGGTTGAGGGAAGACAATTGTGTGTACTTTGTCAGTGACAATCTTCACCCAATCTTGAAGGATAAAGTGAAGGAGGTGTGGTTGTTCGCCGTCGGGTGCATGAATATGATGGAGCCAAAAACGATCAAGTTTGCGAAGGTGAGAATACCGGGTGCCAAGAGGGCGGAGATTCCATGAGATGATAATATGGAGGAGGCGTGCGAAGACAGGAAGGTCACTTGCACGATTATTGGTAAAGGGAAACACTAAGGGGACATCGATATTCTCATATATATTACCACCGTCTGGAATTCTAAAGGTAAGAAAGAGGGATTGTGTGGTGATTTCAATGTGTTTGCCCATGACATAGGATCGAATTCCCACAACACGACATTCATTATTTGGATCCGTGATGGTTTCGGCATTGGAAAAGAAAGCACGAATGATGTTTGGAGGAACCGGAGTGTTGATTTTGAGAAAGTCAATCCAATTAAATTCAGCGAATTTGGCCAGGTAAGGGAAGTTAATTGATTCGAGGAAATCGAAATCAATTGGACGCCAATGCTTAATAGGCATATTGGAAAAGTTCGCTAGAAATCGTGTTTTCTCATTTGCATGGCGAAAGCATCGGTTGAAGGTGGCCGGTATGGAGGAAGAAGAGGAGGAAGCACTTGTTTTGCGTTTTTGAGCAGTGTGCTTAACTTTAGGAGCCATATGGAGTAAGAAAAAGAGATAAAATTTCGTTGAGAACTTTTATCGAACAGGTGGTGTGCACAAGTTTGGGGAACTATGGATGAGTGTGTGGGAGAGATATGACTTAACCAACAGCATAGAGCCACAACCCAGTATGCATTTAACAAGTATAACAAGCAATTTCGGATGAACAACTACAAATAGACTAAATAAAATTCCTAGAAAAAGGCAAGTGCCAAATGAAGTGAAAACCTAGATGGAGAGGAAATTAATGCAAGATAAGCAAATGGGCAGTCAAGACATGATGATATTAACTAGAAATGCAAGAAAAATGAAATGAAAAATGTGAGAAAAACTTACAATTGAAATGTTGGGTGAATAGTAACCATGGTGTGGAAGGAGAAGGAAGAGAAGAAAAGAAGAGATTTTGTCAGGAAATGAGGAGGGGAAATGAAAGAGAGAAGGAAATGAGGAAGATTGGTGAAAGAATGAATTGATTTGGTGTAGAAATGAGTGAGATTGAGAAGTTTGGGATGAGAGAAAATGGGGAATGGCATTTGGAATGAAAGAGGAAGAGGAATAGTGTGATATGTGAGGGGAGGCCGACGGTTAAGAGAAAGCTGGAAGCACATTCTATCACGAGGGGATCGATCCCCTACTGTAGAGGGATCGATCCCTTTTTAGGCAGATTGCTCCCATCACCCAGAATTTTGGCCAACTGACTGGGAAATCAATCCCATTCGAGAGGAATTGTCTCCTTAGTCACTTGCCTCGTTTATGATGCATAAAAATGATTTGAAAACAATAGAACTCATGCATTTTTACCATCTTAAAATCAAAAGTTGATTGTTTTCACTTAAAATGCAGGAAGTGAGATTGAAAACTGCAGAAAAATTGCAGAAAATTGCAGCAAAGTGCAGAAAATTGCATAAGTGTGCAAGACCAAGAGGTGGACATGGCTGTGATTGTATTTTAACATTAGAAATGTGTTTTGGCAAATGAAAGAAGTTTATCTTGATCAAAACACATAACACTCAACAGTTTATCATGAACATGAACAGTAACTCAGCAAGTTAAGGTCATGAATTGCAAGTGGGAATTACATTCTTCAAATTGCTGTCTTGCAATCATCACAAACCAACTTAACATATGCATGCAACATCAAATTACTTCAAGGAGCAGTCATTATGCCTAATTCACCTCTAAGAGTGCAAAATCTCTCCTTGTCCAAGGGCTTTGTGAAAATATCAGCTAATTGGTGCAAGGTGTCCACATACTCTAGAATTATGTCTCCTTTTTGCACATGATCTCGTATAAAATGATGTCTAATCTCAATGTGCTTGGTTCTAGAGTGTTGGATGGGATTTTTTGTAAGATTGATGGCACTAGTGTTGTCACACCTAATGGGAACTTGGTTCATTTCTATTCCATAGTCTCTCATTTGTTGCTTAATCCATAACACTTGAGCACAGCAACTGCCAGAAGCTATATATTCAGCCTCGGTTGTGGATTGAGCTATGCTATTTTGTTTCTTAGAAAACCATGAAATGAGCCTACTTCCTAAGAATTGGCAAGTTCCCGATGTGCTTTTCCTATCCACTTTGCATCCACCAAAATCCGCATCGGAATAGGCATGGAGGTCAAGTGTAGAATCTTTAGGATACCAAAGTCCTAAGGAAGAAGTGTCTTTGAGGTATCTAAGGATTCTTTTTACTGCTTGTAGGTGTGATTCTCTAGGAGATGACTGAAATCTAGCACACAAGCATACACTAAACATTATATCGGGTCTACTAGCAGTTAAATATAGCAACGAGCCAATCATAGACCTATATAGTTTAGTGTCTACACATTTTCCTCCTTCATCCTTATCAAGCTTAATATTTGTGCTCATAGGTGTAGAGAAAGGTTTAGATTCATCCATTCCAAATCTTTTGAGCAAATCTTTAGTGTACTTAGCTTGATTTATGAAAATACCTTCTTTACATTGTTTAACTTGAAGTCCTAGAAAGAAGGTTAACTCTCCCATCATACTCATTTCAAATTCACCTTGCATTAGCTTTGAAAAATTTTTGCACAATGACTCATTTGTAGAACCAAAAATGATATCATCTACATAAATTTGAACTACCAATAAGTCATGACCCTTAGATTGTATAAACAAAGTTGTGTCTACCTTTCCTCTTGTAAAACCCTTTTCGATTAAAAACTTTGAAAGTCTTTCATACCAAGCTCTAGGAGCTTGTTTTAATCCGTATAAGGCTTTTGAAAGCTTGAACACATGGTTAGGAAATTTTGGATTTTCAAAACCGGGAGGTTGCTCAACATAAACCTCTTCATTTATATAACCATTTAGAAAAGCACTTTTTACATCCATTTGATATAACTTAAAATCCTTATAACATGCAAATGCAAGTAGCATCCTAATAGCTTCTAATCTAGCTACCGGAGCATAGGTTTCATCATAGTCAATCCCTTCTTCTTGTCTATAGCCTTGAGCCACTAACCTAGCCTTATTTCTAACAATAATGCTATTTTCATCCATCTTATTCTTGAATATCCATTTGGTTCCAATGATGGGATAATCTTTAAGTCTTTCTACTAATGTCCACACTTTGCTTCTTTCAAATTGATTTAATTCTTCTTACATGGCCATAATCCAATTTTCATCATTCAAAGCCTCATCCACTTTCTTTGGCTCAAATTGTGACACAAAGGCTACATGTTGACATATGTTTCTATAGATTGACCTAATCCTAACTCCAATGGTAGGATCTCCAACAATATCGTTATCTTTCACATATCCAAGTTCTCTAGGACACCTAGATTCCTTCTCAATTATGTCTTGTTCCATGGATTCCTCATCTTTGTTAATAGTAAGATCTTCTAATTGTTCCCTAACATCCTTATCTTGAGAAGGGTCAACTATAGGTTCATCAAAAATCTCTACTTCATCATCAAGATTAGTTCTACTAGAAATATTTGATTCATCAAAGATTACATGTATTGACTCTTCTACAACAAGTGTTCTTTTATTGAAAACTCTATAAGCCTTAGAATTTAAAGAATAACCAAGAAAAATACCTTCATCACTTTTAGCATCAAATTTTCCTAGGTTATCTTTACCATTGTTTAAAACAAAACATTTACATCCAAATGGGTGAAAATAACTTATGTTAGGCCTTTTTCCTTTGTAAAGCTCATATGGAGTTTTCTTTAAAATAGGCCTTACCATAGCTCTATTTATGACATAGCAAGAAGTATTTATTGCTTTAGCCCAAAAATATTTAGGTAAGTTATTTTCACAAAGCATGGTTCTAGCCATTTCTTCTAAGGTTCTATTTCTCCTTTCAACTACCCCATTTTGTTGAGGAGTTCTAGGAGCTGAAAAATTGTGGCTAATACCATTTTCATTGCAAAATATATCAAAACCAATATTTTCAAATTCTTTTCCATGATCACTCCTAATACTAGAAATAGAGTAACCTTTTTCATTTTGAACAAGTTTTGAGAAAACAATGAATTTTTCTAAGGCTTCATTTTTCACACTTAAAAAGAACACCCAAGTAAACCTAGTGTAATCATCAACTATCACAAATCCATAGTGTTTACCTCCTAAACTAGTTGTCCTAGTTGGTCCAAAAAGATCTAAATGAAGAAGTTGAAGTGATCTAGAGGTAGTGACACACTTCTTAGGTTTAAATGAAATTCTTTTGTGTTTTCCTCTTACACATGCCTCACAAACTTTGTCATTTTCAAATTGAAGCTTAGGCAATCCTACTACTAAGTCTCTTTTGGCTAACTTAGACAAAACATGCATGCTAGCATGGCCTAGTCTTCTATGCCATAACCAAGGTTCATCTTCTCTAGTAGCCATAAAGCATACATTTTTGCTATTAAGTTCATTTAAATCCACAACATAAATATTTCCTTGTCTATGTCCAATAAACACAATTTGATTAGATTTAGCATTAACAACATTGCAACACAAATCATCAAACATAACTTTAAATCCCTTATCACACAATTGACTAATACTAAGCAAGTTATGTTTCAAGCCTCTAACATACAAAACATTTTCAATGGTTGAGGAAGAGTTACCAATGGAGCCAATTCCTTCAATTTGTCCTTTGGAGTTGTCTCCAAACGTGACTTCTCCACCACTCTTATGCTTTAAGAACTTGAATTGACTCTTGTCACCCGTCATGTGTCTTGAGCATCCACTATCAAGGTACCAATGCTCCTTGGACTTAGCCTTGTAGCAATACTCTTCCTCCTACATACAAACACATCAAGCTTTCATCTTAGGTACCCAAATTTTCTTGGGTCCTTGAGAGTTAGTACTTATAATTTTAGATCCTTTAGGGATCCATTTCATCTTTAAGGACTCATCACTCGAATTTAAAACATGTTTAGGCACCCAAATCTTGACAACCATTTTTCCTCTAATCATAGTCTTCCTAGAGGTGCATGCTTGTGAAGAGTGTCCTAGTTTATTACATAATGTGCACAAAACAAATTTTCTATCTTTAACTAGGAAATTTTTAAGATGAGTCTCTTTGTTAGATGCATTGTAGCCTAACCCTTCTCTATCAAAGAATGCTCTTTGAGTCTCTAGCATTTGATCAAGTTTTTGTTGACCCATGTAAAATCTAGAAAAGGAGTTTTGCAAATTAATGTTCTTTCTATTTAATTCTTCCATTTCTAGATTTGCATTCTCTAATTTCTTTTCACATTCTAATTTAACATTCACAAGCATTTCATTCTCCTTTTTCAACTTAGAGATCATTTTCTTATATTTCAAATTCATGCATTCAAATTCATTGGCTAACTCATCAAATGCATCTTGCAATTCATCAAAAGTGTATTCATGAGTATCTAGCAAGTTAGAAGTTACCTTCTCATCTTCAAAAGCCATGAAGCAAAGGTTAGCTACTTCATCTTCCACATTCTCATCATCGAAGGAGTCACTATCACTCCAAGTAGCCACCATTGCTTTCTTCTTTTGTTTCTTTTCATTTTGCTTCCTATACAAAGGACAATCAAATTTAATATGGCCAGGTTTTTTGCATTCATAACATATAACTTGGTCCTTTTCTTTCCTACTAGTTTCTCCTCTATTAAAGTCTCTCCTAGGGGGTCTCCTAGAGTTACCACTAGTTCTCATCCTCATGAATTTATTAAACCTCTTAGCAAACATAGCCATTTCTAAGTCCTCATCATCACCACTCTCATCATGATCTTTTGATTCCTCAATAGTGGTGGATTTTAAAGCTACTCCAACTTTCTTAGGAGGATCTTGATTTCTCTTAATTTTCATCTCATAAGTGAGCAAGGATCCCATAAGTTCATCTAATGAGAGAGTATGAGGGTCCTTGGATTCCTCAATAGCAGTGACTTTAGCTTCCCATGATTTGGGTAAGCTATTGAGAACCTTTTTCACCATCTCCATATTAGAGTATGTCTTCCCTAAAGCTTTAAGACCATTTATTATGTCCGTAAACCTAGTAAACATGTCACTAATTGACTCATCATTTTTCATTTTAAATAATTCATAGTCTTGTGTGAGCATGCCTACTTTGGTTTCTTTGACTTGTGTGGTTCCCTCATGTGTGATAGCTAGTTTATCCCACACTTGTTTAGCATTCTCACATTGTGACACTCGATTATACTCATTTGGTCCTAATGCACAAAAGAGTGTGTGCATTGCTTTAGCATTAAGTTGTGCCGTCCTAATATCATTAGTATCCCATTCATCTTCTTTCTTAGGCACATCCGTCCCATCTACTTTCTTAATAGGGATAAGGGGACCTTTAACAATAACTCTCCATACTTCATAATCATTAGCTTGAATAAATAGCATCATTCTAGTCTTCCAATAAGCATAGTTTTCACCATTAAAGAGTGAAGGTCTAACGGTAGAGTGTCCCTCTCCTACCAAGGGTGTAGACAAACTAGTTTGAGCCATTAGTGATTGTTTATACTCGATAGATGTTAATCTAAGTCACTCTCGAGCCCAAGCTCTGATACCAATTGTTGGCTCTACCAAGAGGGGGGTGAATCGGTTTTTCTAATTCTTTCTAATTTTCTTAGCTCTTAATGCACAATTCAAGCAAAATAAACAGTGATGAAATAAATGCAGTAAATAAGAGTAAGGGAAAGAGAAGCAAACACAAGTGTTATAGAAGTTCGGCCAATCTCTTGCCTACGTCCTCTCTCCTTGAACTCTTTTTCAAGGTTTTGATTCACCACTTCCTTGAGAATCCTTACAAGCCACTTGAAGGTGTGGCAAAACCTCTTACAATCTTCTTAGAGACTTTGAAATCTCCTTCTAAGCCTCTACCCTTGTATTGCTACCCAACACTCTACAATATCTGACCTTACAAGGATAGCTCACCCCTTGAATAACAAGAATTTCAGTGAATGGGTGAAGAACACAAATGAATCACACAAAATAGAGTAATACAATGAACACTTTCAGATTTGAATTTCTCTCTTGAAGCTTGAATACTTTTGAATGCTTGTTCTTGCTTCAATCTTCATAAATGCCTCTATTTATAACCCACCAAACGAATGGAACAGTTGGTGAAGCATTTAATGCATTTCTTCCCGTTGAAACCCTCAAAAACTAGCCGTTATTGTCAGGTCTCGGGCAAAGGGATCGATCCCTTTCCCAGAGGGATCGATCCTTTTTATTGCGAGAGCCTTTCAACTTCTTCCAGGTTGCTTGTCCAACTTACTGCCAAGAGGGGATCGATCCCTCTACAGTAGGGATCGATCCCTTTTTAATCAGGATGCCTTCCTGCACGTCTTTAACTGCAATTTGAGATAGTTTATGGTTTTTTGTGATTCTAAGTCAGTTCAAAAACTTCTAGCGCTTTTCTTAAGAGTCTATACTGACTTTTTCAGTTGAAATCACACTCCAGGACTTTGTTAAAATAGTTTCAATCATTGAGTTCATTCAAAGCAAATTTACTTGTATAAAAATCATTTTTAAGTTTACTTGAGTTTTGTCATTTTCAAAATACTTGTCAATTTAAAGCTAACAAATAGAACATCTTGGACTGCCACAAACCTTGAGAAAAAGAGAGAGAGTTTTCCAAGCTAAGATGGCAAGACCATGTAGAGTCTTTGTCGCCTACCCTTTTGTCCTTCATCTTCTCTCTCTTACTTGCTTCGAGAAAAGTATTTTCTTCATTATTGTGAGCTTCAAGAGATTAAGAATTAATGAGTTTATGAAACTCAATCTATTAGCATTGAGATGGTCGTGATACAATCTAACTTTCTCGAATACTTCATTGCTACTTGTGTAGACTTACATTAAAGACCATCACACATGGGTGGTTTTGTGATTCAAGACAAGAAGTTTAAGCAACATCAACAAGGATAAAACCTTACATTACAATATCTAAAACTTTAGTATGTTTCTTGAAACTCCTTTTATGATTCTTGATGTTTAATTTGTATAATTTAAATCTTTCTCAATCAAAGAGATCCATTAGGATCAATTTCTTGAGGTAAAATTTTTATTTCCACTGCATTTAACTTTTGTACGTTCATGCATGTTCCACTTATGTATGACCTAAGAAACCTACAAGTACCGTTAATTTTAAGTAAAGAAGTAAAGGTTGCAAAAGAAGTAAAGGTTGCATTGATAGACTTAGGATGATTTGTTGGAGAAGAAGTTGATTTAGCTGATTTGAGAATTGCACGAATTTGATTATATCGATCTTGAATTAAAGGACTGAAGCTGAATGTTTAAAATCATCTTCTTAAACTAAACCTTCGATGTGATTCACAATACTTGCATTTTTGAATTTTAGCTAATAAATAAGAAGATAGATATGCTTTTTGTAGCATTTGTCTACAATATGGCCTTAATAACCACAAAAAGTGCACAACGATCTTTTAGTATGTGAATATGTCTGTTATTAATACTAGAAATATGCCAATTTCTTGTTGAAACAACTTTAGTATTAAAGGCAATAGAATCAATTGATTAAGTAGTAAAATGAAAATAGTTGTTGCCTTTCTTGTTGAGTAACTAAGGCAAAAACTTTGTTGGTTTAAGAAAAAGATTCCATTAGCATAATTTGAGATCTTACAGTTGCAAAATTCTCATCTAAACCTTTAAAGAATCAAATTACTTGGTCTTGTTACTGATATCTTCTAGCAATATTCAAAGCTTTACAATGACATTGAGGATTACAGTTGTAAGAGGCAATAGGTCCCAAATTCATCAGCTCATTACAAAGAATCTTGAAATGTATAAAATAGATAGTAATTGACATTATTTATGTTAGAAAGAATAAGGCTCTGTTTGATTCATGAAAACATTTTCTATTTTTATTTTCATTTTTTTGAAAACAATTTTCATTTTCTGTTTTTAGAATTTTGGAAAACATGTTTGGTACACGAAAATGAAAACATGTTTTTGAAAATGAAAATACAAAAAATGCGTTTGGTATCTACAATTTGAAAACAATAAATATGAAAAACAATAACAAAAAAATTAAAATAAATTACATTTTTTGGCCAAAAAAAGTAAAATGTAACTAAATAATAAAAATGAATTGTAAAGAAATAAACACAAGAATTCAAATTACTAAAATGTATTTTAGTACCAAACAACTAACAACACCTCTACGCCAATCGCTATGGCTTTTGAAATTTTATCTATAATTATTCCATAAAGACATAGCAATCTCTTCTCTAACTTAAGCCATTTCAACTGTTTGTGACATATCAAATGCAATTTCATTGTTGCTCGAACTGGCAGAAGTTGCTTTTGTGTCATCAAATTCCTGCACGTATTCTCTTTCACCCTCTTCAAATAATTCATCCATTTCAGCTTCCAACCAAATGAAATTATGCACTTTACAACATGCTTTCAGTATATGACGTTGTTTTCTAAGAGGATAGTTAGGCATATCCTTCAATATGGCAAATCTTTTTTTAAGCGCTCTGATGCTTAGTTCAATTACATTACAGACAGAAAAATGCCTCATATTAAATAATTCTTCCTTCCTTTTAGGTTGTGCCTACTTTTAATGTCTCATGCATGGTATCTTTGTCCACGAAATGGTGCTAAAAATCTAAGTATGTTTGGGTACCCAGCATCCACCACGTAATATTTAACTATAGTATCAATATTAATCACTTATAAATAAGAAAACTACATAAACAATATTAACAAATTAAGTAGTTCTTAGGAAAAATTAAATCAATTAAAAGATAATGCATTTGGCATTGGAAAAGATTTTTGTGCAATATTATTTAGCACCGCATTAATATATATTATTGATTGTGATGTATAGTTCTTTCAATATATATATATATATGTATTTGTTCTAGTATATTCTGCTTCTTTATATGAAATTATATGTTAGTGAAATAGTAACCGAAAAAAAACGAAAAAGAAAAACAAAGAACAATACTAATAAATGTATAAATGGTGTCCCAAGCTAGAATTCAGGTTATCAATTCAAATTTTTTATTGCTCTTTTTGTAAAGCTCCAAGGTTTTTTTTTCTTTTTTTAGGATCAAAACCAACATTAGCTAGAGATGTTTAAAACAACATTCATATTGAGTTGTCATGCAATCTAAATATAAAAAAAAATCACATTAAATTGAAATGACCTTTCTCAACTCTACAAAGAAACAAGAAAGAGTTGTAAAAAAAAATAATAATGCAATATAAACTTTAAAAAAATCACATTAAATTGAGTTTTGTTTTCATGAGACCAGTAAAGATGTTCTTGCTAATGTTAAGAAAGAGTTGTAAGGTAAGTTTGAAGCAAACCACGATAGATACAAAGAAACAAGAAAAACAACCATAATAAAGTGAAAGAAATTAACCTAGTTTGATTGACAATGGTGGCTAGCACAATTTTGATAGAAACTTTGGCATCCAAGTGAAGAAGAAAGAGTCAAAGAGAAAAAAGAAAGGGAGATATGGTTGAAACAGAATAAAGAATGAAAACTCAAAACCTAATAAATAAAAAAATATTTTTGCTTGTACCATGTATCGAACTCGAGTCTTATGTGAGTTTTAAAGTAACTTTTAAAAAAAATTCAAGCAACCCATGTTTTCTCCTTTTCCAACTTTCCAACTTATTTTTTTTTTAAAACAATGAAAACATGTTTTTTTTGTTTTCAAAATTGGGCTTATTTTCATTCATTTTCTAAAAAAATATTTTCTATCTTTTCAACCAAACACATTTTCTTATTTGTTTTCTGTTTTCTATCAAAATGAAAATGAAAAACATAGTTGTTTTCATGAACGAAACACACACTAAATCTCTTTTTGTAAGTTTGAGATTCTAAAAGAATCTCCTTTTGCAAACCAATCCCGCAAATCATTCCAAACATTTTTTACTGTGTCAAGGCAAATCACAATTTGTGCAATTGAAAGAAAGAGTGAGTTAATCAATCAAGATAACACCATTGTATTAGACCTTTCCAGAGTAGAAAATAAGAAATCTGTACTTGCTGGTGTTTAAATGCTTTTATCAACAAACTTCAACTTATTTTTGGATAAAAATGGCATTTTCATAGCCCTATACCAAAAATGGTAATTTGATCCATTCAGAATTGGAGAAACAATAATGAGAGTGGCATTCTCATTTGGTGCAAGTAATATAGACTAGAAAGATTGTTTGGATTGGCTTTAGAAGCCATTCTTGTTTTGATAAATTGAAGCAAAGGGAAAGAGTTGAAACAGAAACTCTGTTTGGTTGTTAAGAAAGCATGAGAAAACTAAATAATAAAAAATGAGCTCTGATGCTATTTTAAGAAGTTAAGAAATGATAAGAAAACAAAGAAATTGGATATAAGAATGTTTCTATATTAAATCAACTGGAATGTACAAAACAAAAAATGAATACAAAATAGTTTATGAACTAGTATGTTATGAGTTAGCTATTAAGTTTGTTACTAATAGTTGATATAATTGATTAACATCCTCTAACTAACTACTTCAAATTAACATTTCAACTTTCTTAAATATAACAAAACTATTCTTCTTCTATAATCTATTCAATGTGGAATAAGAGGTTCAAATTCTTTAATTCCTTTAGCTTGATCTGTTGTTGCTAATAATTTTTATTATCTATTACCAAAGGTAAATGCATTATTTTGAAAGTAGAATAATTTTAATTCTATGATTGCCAAAAATTCTTCAAAAGAACATTAAATGTAACAACCACTTGTAGCTTTAAATAACTTGGATTTGAGTGGTAGAATACTCAAAGATTCACTATGTTTAATGCTGAAAAGTATTTATGTTTGTGGTTTCATTTGACAAGAATCCATTAAAGATGTCACTTGAAGTGAAAGCTTGAGAGCTCTTAAAGCCCTAAAAAAAATGATGGTAAAGGGGTTATTTTGAAAGTAAATGATAATTCTGATTCTTTGATTGCCAAAAATTCTTCAAAAAAAATCTAATGCAATGACTCCTTTTACCTTTAAATAACTTAGATTGGAGTGGTAGATCACCCAAATACTCATCATGTTCAATGTTGAAAAATTCTGTGTAGACACCTAATTTTGTCCGAATTTGATAAATTCAAAAATTTAAAGATCGAATCTCATGCATTGGAATTGACTTAATTAAGTTTAGATATATTTTCTTAATTTAAATTCTCAATAAATTCAAGTAAATTTTGGGTTATGTGGATTTTATTTGGCTTACAAGCTTAAAAGCCCAATTTAGGTTCCATGGGCTTGAAGGCCCAAATTTCATTTATTTGTTTCTAATTTTAATTTTATTTTCAAATTTAGTTTTTTAATAAACTTAATTAGTTATAATTTCTTTAAAAAAGAAGTAAAAAAAAAAGAAAATAAAATAAAAAATAGCCCGAGTCCCTTCCATCAGCTATATGCCTACATTACACTGCCACTCACCAATTCCCATGAAAAAACACCCTAATTACCGTACTTGAATGTTAAAATCCAGAGGACAAAAGCCAAAAATTGGACAAAGAAAGGCTTTCCAATTCGATTAAAATCACCACTACTATTGCTTACCACGACCACTCTCAATCCTCTTCAACACAGAAACCGCCAAACCACCACCAAACCACCACTCACACTGTCAAACCCGAACCTCCTGCATCACCATCCAACCACCATCATTCAGAATCCAACCATCACAATAGCCGAAAACCCAATTCCTTTCGTGAATCAGCCAGAGAAACACCACAACATCCTCAGCTTCAATCGCTAACCAAAATCCAAACCCAAAGCATCAAGTTCATCACTATACACCAGCCAATACCCTAAAACCCATCACAAAGCAGCAACCAAGCAGAAAAAAATCAGCAACTGGCAGCCACAATCACCACACACACAGCAGCCACCCGAAAACCACCACTACCATCCCAAATCAGCCCCACTCCAAACCCGAAAACCACCACTGTCGTCCCAAATCAGCCCCACTCCAAACGAGAAAACCTCACCAGTAACCACCACACGCCCCACCCAAGCCACCATCGTGACAGCCCCACTCGGCCAACAGCCACCTTTAGCCACCAACCACTGCCATTATCATCAAACAACCATCTCCCATCACTCTCACCGCACAAAACGCCTAAAGCTCATAACCCGAAAGCTTTCAACCCCTCTCATTTCAGCCATTCAAACCATCACACCACGAGACCCTCTCCCCAAAAAAAACACATACCCATCAAGACTGAACCCCTTTTCTAACCAAGTTACCCATTTCAAAAAACAAGATCAAAACTTGGGTCCCAAACCCCCAAGCCAGAAAACACAAACCAACACCTGCAAACACACGCACGCACACACACAAACAACTACATTCCTCACCGCACCGGTGAGAAGCCATAGCAAAAAAAAAAAAGAAGAAATCCGAGAGAACCCAAAGAGGGTTTCAGATCTGTTTTTTTTTTAGGTATCAAATCAAAGACATAACTTGTTTGGGAATAGGAGAAGCGTATATATGAAGGAGGAAGGCGGATGAGCGACAGAAGATGACATTTGGGGGTGTTGAAGCCGCAGGGTTCATTATCAGATCTGTTTGTTTGTAATTGAATTTTGAAAAAATAAAGGTTATAAATAGAAAGAGGAAGTAAAAAGCTTTCGAAAAGCAGAAAGCTTTTGGCCATTAGCTGCCAATAAGCGCGCGGCCGGCGGTGGCGCACAGTGGTTCCAGCGACGGATTCTAGAAAAGGGGATAGAGAGCTTTTTTTTTTTGAAGAAAGTTAAAAATGATGAGTTAAAAAAAGTGGTTTTTTATAGTGTGTGAAAAAAAAGAAAAAAAAAGAAAAATTGCTGCTTACCCGCGCGCAGACCCGACCCAGATTTGGGGTCCGCGTGTCCGACCCGATCTGCTGGAGAAGGAGATCCAACCGCTGCTCCTTGGATTCGACCCACTTCTATGTTAGCCCATTTTGGCCTACTAGAAGCTCATTAAGCCTGACTTATTGCAGGCCCATTTTCATCTAGAACAAAGGTTTTGGGTCATTTTGTTTGGGCTAGATTGAAAAGCTTCATTGGGTTTTAAACCCAAATCACTTGGCACACTCTTATCTTTTTAATATATTTTTATGTATTTGTATATTTATTTGATTATTTATGTTGTGTATATTTCCATGTTATAAAATAATACATATGAAATGTTTGTTAGGATAATGATAATTTTAAGTTTAGTTAATGTAATTTCATGAATTTAGTTTTTAATAAATAAATAAATAAATAAACATTTTTGTAGTAATTATTATATAGTGTATTTTAGAAAATGTTAATTAAATAACAATATTCCGATGATGAGATTTCGTAGAAATCACAAGTAGTTGTTCTTCAAAAATCTCTAGGTGATAGAATTCTATTAAATATTACCAGTGTATTAAGGTATTTAATATGATTTTTTAATAATCTAATTTTTGTTGTTAAAAATAAAAATGAATAAGGTTTTTTAAAAAATGATTTAATAATAAAGTTTAAATTTAAGTAACACATTTTTCGATGATGGGATGTTATGAAATTCACAAGTAGTGATTTCTTAACTGAACCGTAGATGAGGGAAGTCCGCTAAATATTACCAGAGTATTGGAATGTTTAGTGTGATTATTCAATAATATCGATTTTTATTTAAAATAAATAAAATAAAATTTTATAAAAAATTTATTATAAAAAATACATGTATATCATTCATTTCCTATTTGCATCATATGCATCCATGGTTAATTACAAAAATAAAATATAAATCTTTCAAGGATGAGATTCTATAGAAATCACAAGTAGTGATTCTTAAAAAATCTTTAGGTGAGGAAATTATTTCAAATATTACTAGAAGTATTGGAATATTTGATTTAATTTTTCAATACAAAAAGGTTCACACTCAATTTCAAAAAAATAAAATTTAACTTTTCTAAAAATGACAGAAATGATTTTTGACAAAAAATAAGAAAATGCTTTAAAAAAATTGTAGAATAAAATAGGAATTTGTAACGACTCATGACCACATTTATCACCTTATTGTACACAACTTAACCGGTTGGGCTGTCTGTGATACTTCAGTTGTACTGACTGTTAAACAATTTTACATAACATTGTTTATATTATACACATCCCTCATCGTAATTAATCAGATAAGTAGTACTGTTGACATGTTTAAATACAGAAAATAAATGATCATACCTCAAATAACTCAGTCGGTCTATCACATTTTCCTTCGTGTACAGCTGGGATCCACAATCCACTGAACTCACAATCATCAAAACCTGAAATGTTTAAAATTAAGGGGTGAGCAAAACCACGGCTCAGTAAGGAAATTATATGCCTCACTTGATACTCAACTTCCTATTTACTGAAAATCTTTTTCCGTTTTTCCTATGGGCTCTAGGCTCGCATGTAGGAAGAATACTACAGTCGGCTAGGGATCTGGATGGAGTAAGGTAGGTATTTTAGAATGCCATACTTGTTCCGGAACCTAGAAGAAATTGTAGAGAGAAATTTTCATTTCGTTTTGAATTAATAAATCCTTTTCTTTTTCATTCCATAACCTTTTCATATTCTTTTCAAAATAATGTTTTTATGAAATAAAGCATTTAAATAAAATAATTAATATTCGTATATTCCTTGAAAAGAATATTAGTTAAATCATCATCTTATTTCTTTAAAACTCATTTCACGTTTTACTGTACTCTCTTAATTAGTACAGTACTTTAAATAGCAAAATAAGCTATTAAAATCTATTCCATTTATCAAATTAGCAAAGCAGTAAGCACTTCGATAGATTGGTCACTATACACGTTGATAAAGCGGTTACTATGTAAGTTAATAAATCAATCCATTCACAAAACGAAAATTCATAAACTTTAAGTGTAAAGCTTAACTCATTGAAAACAGTTCCAATATAACTGAATTACTTAATCACTTTAGGCGTAAGCCCCAATTCACTGATTCAGTTACGACATCCATCTTAACTAGCAATGGAGTTAAGTGTCATATCGAGGAACTTGTGTAGCACATAGGTCCTTCGGGATTTTAGAGGTAGCTCCCACGGTCCAACTGGTATCCGTGTAGCACGTAGGTCCCTTGGGATTCTAGAGGTGGCTCCCACGGTACAGAAATCGATTCTTCACTCGGTTTGGCCTTTAGGACACAGACTTCTTACTAACACATCGGAACTCGTGTAGCACTTAGTTCTCAAAGGATTCTAGAGGTGGCTTCCCATAGTTCACAAAGAATCTATGTAGCACTTAGGTCCCTTGAGTCTTCTAGAGGTGGCTCACACGGTACAGAAACTTCTTACTAACACATCGGAACTCGTGTAGCACTTAGTGCTCAAAGGATTCTAGAGGTGGCTCCCCATAGTTCACTAAGAATCTATGTAGCACTTAGGTCCCCTGAGTCTTCTAGAGGTGGCTCACACGGTACAGAAACTTCTTACTAACACATCAGAACTCGTGTAGCACTTAGTGCTCAAAGGATTCTAGAGGTGGCTCCCCATAGTTCACTAAGAATCTATGTAGCACTTAGGTCCCTTGAGTCTTCTAGAGGTGGCCCACACGGTACAGAAACTTCTTACTAACACATCGGAACTCGTGTAGCACTTAGTGCTCAAAGGATTCTAGAGGTGGCTCCCCATAGTTTAATAAGAATCTATGTAGCACTTAGGTCCTTTGAGTCTTCTAGAGGTGGCTCACACGGTACAAAGATTGAATCTTTACCCGGGTTGGCCTTTATGCCATATATACCTTTGACTATCTTATCAGAACTCATGTAGTACTTATAATCTAATATTCCATTTAAGACCATAGTAAAATATTAGATTTATCATTTCTTCCTTTTTGAAAACATATAACATGTTCGTATCACATGTCTTATGAAAATCATCTCACAGTACTATAATCAGTACTGAAATGATCATTTTGTAAAAATGCTATAAATCAATTGATTTTCTTCTCATATCATATAAAACATGTTCTTTTCACATGTCACGCAATCATATATCACATTTTTCGTTTGACATATTCCATATTATGTAAAACACTTTCCTTTTTAACATATCACCTATCATTTATGAAGTCTAAGATAGACATCAATCTTATCATACTATAAACCCCGGAGGGTAAAGAAATAAACCGGTCAAATCTATGACCATAATCTATATTGTCCTTGATGGATCACGGATCAGATGTCGACCGGGACTAAACATATCACATATCATGCATCAGCATGATAGGAATGCCAACCAATCTCAAAACCGTAGTTTTCATCATAAAATAAACCTTTATGGAATTTATATAAATATATAATTCCATAATTTAAAACCATAAGGGTTAAAATCCTTTAGTGAATATTTATAAAAATATTCATAAAAATATTCACTGTATTTCACTTCATCTTTCACCTTGTATTACGTGTAATTTATCTATTCCAAGAATTTTCGGTGGTTTCATTATCACCATTCTCGAATACATGAATATTTTAAAATTTCATCTCATTATATTCATGTTTTATGAAATTTAGTAATTTCCTCATGTTTCGTGATTTAATATCGATTTTCGGAAATAAAATCATTTAATATGATTTTATAAAGTTTTTTTCTAAAATTTTCGGTAGCATAACGGCTGCCGATTTACTAACCTCCTGCCAAGAAAATACAGTTTTAAATTTTCAGCTAGTACTTCAACCCAAAATTTTCAGCCAATCATGCATCATAATAATTTTCATAAAATATTTGCATAAAATATTTCAAATTAAAATATGCAAACTGAATATCCTTACAGTGCTGCACATGAATCCCTTACCTTTTTCCGGGTCGGCGACTTCCTCTTATCGATCGTGCCTGCACTTCATCTCTCTTGATTCCTTATCTCGATCACTGAAAATAATTTCTGTAAATAAAAATTCTAAATTTTAGAATTTTTTCATAATTTATTACATTTTTCTAAAATTTAATTTCCGAGAACTTCTTACCGAACTTCCGTAATATTCGGGTTGTCGAATTTCCGAGAATCTCTGAATTCCCGAAATTTTCTTTTTTCCTCTTTTCTTTTGCTTTTTTTTTCTTTCTTTTCTTTTTCTTTTTCTTTTTCCTTTTTTCCATTTCTGGCCGAACCAGTTCAGTGCCTCCTCCGGCCAGTTCGACCGGTTCGACCGCCGGTGATCCTCCTTTCCGCCAATTCGCACCTCCCACAGCTTGCCGGAGTTGCGAAGACGTAGGATCTGGTCTCCGTTTCTCCCCATCACCGGCGACGGCACCGGATCTGGCAGTGTGGGTTTCGATTCCTTTCTCCTCTGTTTCTTCCTCCCTCCGCCGTTTCCTTCACCACCGGTGGCCTCCTTCACCTTTGTTGGTCCTTGCCGGTGGCGTTGGTGGCGGTGCCTGGATCGGTCGGCACCGCCGCATCTCTTTTCCGCTTTTCTCTTCCAGCTTTTGCTTCCGTTTCACGTCGATTCTTTCTCCGTTTCGCTTCGTCGGCGTTGGCGTCGGCTTCCTCTCCCTTTGCCGGCGACGACGCTTCTCTTCCCCCTTCTCCTTTCCTTCTCCGGCGGCCGCTGAAGGGGGTGGCCTTTTCAAGAGACAGAATCGGGAGTCTTCCCGATTCTGGTCCCCTTTTTTTTTTATTAAAATTAATATATATACATAATATTATTATTGTCATATATATAATATAGTATTATATATATTTCATATAAAATATGTGCTTTGTGTATTAAAATTATTGATCTAGTATAGATATATATGTATATATTTATATACTTAAAATAAATAATCTTTGCATATATATCTATATATATGTTATAATATAATATATATTGTATTTACAATATATATTTTTCAAACTTTATTGTAAATCAAATATAAACATTTCTCAAATATATGTATATATATTTATATATATATATATATATATATATATATATATATATATATATATATATACACACACATAAGAGATTATACTTAAATACATACGTATTATGTAACTTCATGAACTAGTATATATATTCATATATACAAACGTACATTATTAATATATACTATATAGTATTTGCATACATATGTATTTGTGTAAAAATATATTTATATAATATATAATTATATAATATATTTCATTTTATTTCTTCATTTCCTTATTTAATTTGGATTTCCATCATCCAAATTAAATTCTCTCTTCATTATTTTCCATAATTTCATCCTTCTCCTTATTTCCAATTTATCTAACTTAAATTCCTCACTTCCTCAATTTCGGGAATTTCAACGATATTCTCATCCCGTAAGTAAATTTTATTTATTTACTTTAGTTTATTTATTTCCCCTTATCTATTTTCTCCAATATTTATTTTCAATATTTATAATTTCCAATAAATGGAAAATTTACGGTTATCACATCCTCCCCACCTTAAGAAATTCGGTCCTCCGAATTTAACTTAAGTCCAAAAAGGGTACATGTCGTATACTTACGGCTTCTGACCTCTAGTTCATCCTCCAAATAATACTGCCAGTACACTTTCAACATCAAGAGTACTTTAGACCACTACATGCTGTCTTTCATCATATATATCTATACTCCCATAAGTTCATTTCTCAAATTGGGAGTTATTCACTTTTACTCTTTTCATATAAGAGTCCATACACTATTTTTCATATTGCAGCTGATCTATGTTGTTCATCATCCATTCTTCTCACTTAGTGCTGAGTCGACATAATTTGGTACTATTATGTACTCATGTCGATCAATTATATGTAAGTGTCCCAGTAGCGTTCACATCTCATGCACACGCTCTCTCAATATCATGGAACGTTTACATCTCACGCTCATATATATATATATATATCAGTATGGAGCGGTGCTATCAATACACTTGGGATCTCAAAGCCTTTTGCTATCTCTCATTAGCATATGGCAACTCAGAGACTTCCATCACATGTAAGGCTCACTGGAACTATACATACACATTCACACCGTTTAACACTTATACTTCGACTAAGGCACTAGAGAATCTAGGAGTCTGATAGTGGAAAGTGATTCTATTTAGATCATCAGTCTTATATCACTTCCATATCATCATCTCTCTTTTGGACTCTTTATTGTCCACAATATTCATTTCCACATTTATTCCATCAAGGCTGCATTTCATTGCAAATTTTACTGTTAATCATCTCTTACAGTAATAAATCATGAGACAATCATTTTCTCTCCATGTCTCTTTTCATGTAGTATGGTCTTTAAATCTCTTTTCATAATTTAGATTCTCCAATTGAATCCTCCAATCATCATTTAGTCATCACATTATCTATACAGTTCCACCATTTCTATTATGACGAGGTGGTTATATGTACAAACATTTCCTATTTATATACTGGCAGTAAACATATCAATTATCTTACTCCTTTGAGTATCATTAATTGCGCTTATCAAAATTGGCTTGATTTTACATCTTGCCACAGTCATGTGATAACCAGCACAATCACCTTCAATCTTACCTTCGGGAACTGTTTCATATTGATGTTCCCTTCTCATCATGCAATTTATTTCCTTATTCCTCTTTCATTTTCATTTTCATTTTCATTTTCATATTTCCACTTTTATCTCTTCATATATATATATATATATATATATATATACATATATATATATATATGCATATATATATATATATTTTTAATTGGTATAGTACTATACTACTAAGATCTTTTAAAATCTTGCATACCATCTTTTTCTTTACACTTATCCATCTACCGACTTTAATTTCTTTAATTAGATCTCCTCTATAGAGCAGCTAGTCTCATCACTCTTTTATAGGCTGGCAATAGTATTTAGCTAGACTCATTACTTTCGTATCTCAATCATTATCTTTATATCATAGACAGGTTCACTGTTATCCTGTCGTCTCAAGATTATATATCTCAAGATGAGATACTGTCTAGCCAAATTTCTTAGTTGCTAATCTTAGCACAATTCCACAGCCTTTAAGAGTTTAAGGATCATATCGCAATGCTGCTCATGTTCCATTTATACTTTAGACTTTATCAGTATTTCATCAACTTACTCATGTAAGGATGCCTCATTCTTTAGGCTTATATACTTCACAAGGCAAATCATTAACCTTGTAACCTCAATAGGAACTCGTAAAATTCACTCTGAGTTCTAATCATCATCTTATGGACGCCAATCTCCAATCTTTTATCTAATGACACTTTATACTGAGGCTAGTCTTATTAACTCCTTACATAACTCTAATCAGATCAATAAAGCGTCTATTTCCATGTAGATGAATATTTGTTCTTTATAAGAATTTTATTAGATAGTAAACATTTACTATATCAATTTCATTCCTCTACATATCGAGGTCGTTTGTATTTCTCTCATTTACACTTATACAGATAACTTCATTATCATTAAATTTATGTTACCTGTATTTTCATCAATCACACCTTTACATGTGAATTTCATTATTCACTTGGTTTTCAGAGTTATTTTCTTAAGCTTTTTGGATTCTTTCTATATCCTCCGATATAAGCTTAGAATTTAACTTCATATTCAAAATCGAGTCAATGTTATCTCGATTCCTCTAATTTATATAACTGAAAGTTCTATCGGAAATCAAATCTGATACTTTCTTTAATGATACATTTCTTATCATCCTGTGACCATCGTTCTTCAACTTTTCATCTGATGACGCCTTTTACAAAGATTGCTCTTATAAGCTCCTTATACATCTCCGATTAAATCATAATTAAGGCATCACTTCCATATAGATATTTATTTGTTCTTCATAAGAACTTTAGTGTATAATAAAAATTTTAATACATCATTTAATTATCCTCAAATCATATCATTTGTGTTTCCATCCTTTACATCGATACATGTGAATTTCATCATCCACAATCGAGTCAACATTAACCTGATTTCTCAATCTATGTTACTTTGGAATTTATCAGGATTCTCATCCGATAGTTTCTTTAACTGCACTTCTCTTATCATTTTGGACCTTCATCTTTGTGTCCCATCATTTCACAGTGTATTCTCAAGGCAGAGACATTCAATATTCAAATCATTTTGATACATACTCTACCTTGATTTCATTATCTAGTCATACTTTACAGCGTTACGAATCTCATTCTGGTAAGCTGTATCAAGTACAATGGTTCTCAACACACTTTACAGCTACCCGTTTCAATTCAGTTATTCACTTTAAAACCATTTCCATTTACTGAATTCAGGCTTAATTCCCTTGAGTCTATTATCCACGAGGTTTGAACCTTGGCACCCTTACGTACCTAGTTCCTTACACTCGTGTTATCACTAAGCTTCTTGTAAGAGTCTCGCCCGTTCGAATCGACTGTCGGTGAGCATCCCCTAAGCAATCCTTTTGCCCCAGGTTTACCCTTATTAGTGAGTCGATGATAATATTGTTCACCTGTATCTCACAACACGTGATCTACTACGGGTCGCCCATTATTGGGTCGCCCATCACAGTTCTGTCTCAAGGGTCCTGAAGAACTTAGGTTAGCTGTGATCTTCTTTTTATCACTTCACTGTTCTTATAATTATTCTCTAATTCACAGTACTCTACACAGTACCTCATTCTGTAGCACATATTTCAAGATATGTCAGTTCTATATAAGATTATCTGTTTGATACCTCAAAGTAGTAAAAATGTATAGAACCATAAGTAACCACACCAGTATGTATTTCATTATCTGTACTATTCACCTCATCAGTCAATTCCTGTAATCATTTCACTTTTCATAGTATTCAACGATCCCGTTCAATACACTCTTAATTTTTCGACCCTTACAGTCAATAACCGAGCCAAACATCTGATGACATTCCACTACACTCTTTGGATCGCATCATATAAGGCCCCGGCCCGTCCGTCGTCCGCCTGTACGCATCTGTACTGTCCGCTTTGGGTTCTAGAGGTGGCCCTTGTCACACAGACGTGGCACTTAGCCTCTCACGGATTTCTTTCGCATCCGTAATCTAAGTGTTAGTGGAATCAGTAATAGGGATCGTTAGATTCATATGACATCTTCTATGCCATTAATGATTCCATTACTATCAATGTATTCCAATTCAGCTCGGTTTTAACACTATTCCGAACATCGCCCAATATAGGGGCATTTTCATCATTTCGACATTTATTTCTATAACCTCAATATACATTTAAATCAATGAACTGATCATCTATATGTTGATAGTATCCTTTCTGATACTTATAACAGCAATTTAGATCTCATTCGATTTCGACAGAGAAGTTCATTAAAATCCACAATTGGATTATTTTGCTAGTAAATCAGCTTTATATCATTAATTTCTCTGTCAGATCAATCAATTTCAACCTCTGTTGGTTTATTTTAACTCCTTGTAAAATTTCAGAGTCAAGGGTATTTTGGTCATTTTTGGCCAAAAATGTTCTCTCTTCAAATTACCCTCAATCGGTGATCTTAAAGTCTATTTAATGATGATATTTCATCCCTCTCCTTTATACCATCACTTTCAGGTCTCAATTCGGTTCAGACAGAAAAGTACTGGTGAGACCCTCACCGAGTCCATTTCTGTTCCTTACCGAACTGACCTTCATTTAGATCATAAGATCACTATTTCTGATAACATTCACGAGCCGTTTTCCCTTTTTAGCATTCCTTATTCCAAAATTGCTCACTCCCTACTAAACACTTAATTCAATTTGCAATCATTTATTTTCTCTATGTATTCAGACTACACAGTATTACAATGGATGTTTAACTCTTTTCTTTCCAAAATTATTCACAGACATCAGGTCAACCATTTCTCTGATACCATTAAATCTGTAATGACCCATGACCACATTTATCACCTTATTGTACACAACTTAACTAGTTGGGCTGTTTGTGATACTTCACTTGTACTGACTGTTAAACAATTTTACATAACATTGTTTATATTATACACATCCCTCATCGTAATTAATCAGATAAGTAGTACTGTTGACGTGTCTAAATACAGAAAATAAATGATCATACCTCAAATAACTCAGTCGGTCTGTCACATTTTCCTTCGTGTACAGCTGGGATCCACAATCCACTGAACTCACAATCGTCAAAACCTGAAATGTTTAAAATTAAGGGGTGAGCAAAACCACGGCTCAGTAAGGGAATTATATGCCTCACTTGATACTCAGTTTCCTATTTACTGAAAATCTTTTTCCGTTTTTCCTATGGGCTCTAGGCTCGCATGTAGGAAGAATACTACAGTCGGCTAGTGATCCGGATGGAGTAAAGTAGGTATTTTAGAATACCATACTTGTTCCGGAACCTAGAAGCAACTGTAGAAAGAAATTTTCATTTCGTTTTGAATTAATAAATCCTTTTCTTTTTCATTCCATAACCTTTTCATATTCTTTTCAAAATAATGTTTTTATGAAATAAAGCATTTAAATAAAATAATTAATATTCATATATTCCTTGAAAAGAATATTAGTTAAATCATCATCTTATTTCTTTAAAACTTATTTCACGTTTTACTGTACTCTCTTAATTAGTACAGTACTTTAAATAGCAAAATAAGCTATTAAAATCTATTCCATTTATCAAATTAGCAAAGCAGTAAGCACTTCGATAGATTGGTCACTATACACGTTGATAAAGCGGTTACTATGTAAGTTAATAAATCAATCCATTCACAAAACAAAAATTCATAAACTTTAAGCGTATAGCTTAGCTCATTGAAAACAGTTCCAATATAACCGAATTACTTAATCAGTTTAGGCGTAAGCCCCAATTCACTGATTCAGTTACGACATCCATCCTAACTAGCAATGGAGTTAAGTGTCATATCGAGGAATTCGTGTAGCACATAGGTCCTTCGGGATTCTAGAGGTGGCTCCCACGGTCCAACTAGTATCCGTGTAGCACGTAGGTCCCTTGGGATTCTAGAGGTGGCTCCCACGGTACAGAAATCGAGTCTTCACTCGGTTTGGCCTTTAGGACACAGACTTCTTACTAACACAT
Organism: Heritiera fomes; assembly: GCA_032173925.1. Classification (NCBI taxonomy): domain Eukaryota; kingdom Viridiplantae; phylum Streptophyta; class Magnoliopsida; order Malvales; family Malvaceae; genus Heritiera; species Heritiera fomes. The sequence goes on along the minus strand of JAPDPM010000013.1, from coordinate 4,539,350 downwards.
CGGAACTCATGTAGCACTTAGTTCTCAAAGGATTCTAGAGGTGGCTTCCCATAGTTCACAAAGAATCTATGTAGCACTTAGGTCCCTTGAGTCTTCTAGAGGTGGCAACAAAAACTTCTTACTAACACATCGGAACTCGTGTAGCACTTAGTGCTCAAAGGATTCTAGAGGTGGCTCCCCATAGTTCACTAAAAATCTATGTAGCACTTAGGTCCCTTGAGTCTTCTAGAGGTGGCTTACACGGTACAGAAACTTCTTGCTAACACATCGGAACTCGTGTAGCACTTAGTGCTCAAAGGATTTTAGAGGTGGCTCCCCATAGTTCACTAAGAATCTATGTAGCACTTAGGTCTCTTGAGTCTTCTAGAGGTGGCTCACACGGTACAGAAACTTCTTACTAACACATCGGAACTCGTGTAGCACTTAGTGCTCAAAGGATTCTAGAGGTGGCTCCCCATAGTTCACTAAGAATCTATGTAGCACTTAGGTTTCTTGAGTCTTCTAGAGGTGGCTTACACGGTACAAAGATTGAGTTTTTACCCGAGTTGGCCTTTATGCCATATATACCTTCAATTATCTTATCAGAACTCATATAGTACTTATAATCTAATATTCCATTTAAGACCATAGTAAGAATATTAGATTTATCATTTCTTATTTTTTGAAAATATGTTACATGTTCGTATCAAATGTCTTATGAAAATCATCTCACAGTACTATAATCAGTACCGAAATGAGCATTTTGTAAAAATGCTATAAATCAATTGATTTTCTTCTCATATCATATAAAACATGTTCTTTTCACATGTCACGCAATCATATATCACATTTTCCATTTGACATATTCCATATCATGTAAAACACTTTCCTTTTTAACATATCACCTATCATTTATGGAGTCTAAGATAGACATCAATCTTATCATACTATAAACCCCGGAGGGTAAAGAAATAAACTGATCAAATCTATGACCATAATCTATATTGTCTTCGGTGGATCACGGATCAGGTGTCGACCGGGACTAAACATATCACATATCATGCATCAGCATGATAGGAATGCCAACCAATCTCAAAACCGTAGTTTTCATCATAAAATAAACCTTTATGGAATTTATATAAATATATAATTCCATAATTTAAAACCATAAGGGTTAAAATCCTTTAGTGAATATTTATAAAAATATTCATAAAAATATTCACTGTATTTCACTTCATCTTTCACCTCGTATTACGTGTAATTTATCTATTCTAAGAATTTTCGGTGGTTTCATTATCACCATTCTCGAATACATGAATATTTTAAAATTCCTTCTCATTATATTCATGTTTTATGAAATTTAGTAATTTCCTTATGTTTCGTGATTTAATATCGATTTTCGGAAATAAAATCATTTAATATGATTTTATAAAGTTTTTTTCTAAAATTTTCGGCAGCATAACGGCTGCTGATTTACTAACCTCCTGCACAGAAAATACAGTTTTAAATTTCCAACCAGTACTTCAACCCAAAATTTTCAGCCAATCATGCATCATAATAATTTTCATAAAATATTTGCATAAAATATTTCAAATTAAAATATGCAGACTAAATATCCTTACAGTGCTGCAAATGCATCCCTTACCTTTTCCCGGGTCGGCGACTTCCTCTTATCGATCGTGCCCGCACTCCATCTCTCTTGATTCCTTATCCCGATCACTGAAAATAATTTTTGGAAATAAAAATTCTAAATTTTAGAATTTTTCCATAATTTATTACATTTTTCTGAAATTTAATTTCCAGGCATTTCTTACCAAACTTCCGTAATTTTCGGGTTGTCGAATTTCCGGGAATCTTCGAATTCCTGAAATTCTCCTTTTTCCTCTTTTCCTTTTCTTTTTTTTTTCTTTCTTTTCTTTTCTTTTTCTTTTTCTTTTTCCTTTTTCCCATTTCTGGCCGGACCGGTTTAGTGCCTCTTTCGGCCGGTTCGACCAGTTCGACCGCCGACGATCCTCCTTTCTGTCGGTTCGCGCCTCCCACAGCTTGCTGGAGGTGCGGAGACGCCGGATCTGGTCTCCGTTTCTCCCTATCATCGGCGACGGCGCCGGATCTGGCAGTGTGGGTTTCGGTTCCTTTCTCCTCTGTTTCTTCCTCCCTCCGCCATTTTCTTCACAGCCGGTGGCCTCCTTCACCTTCGTTGGTCCTTGCAGGTGGCGTTGGTGGCGGTGGCGGTGGCAGTGCCTGGATCGGCCGACACGCTGCCACCGCCACATCTCTTTTCCGCTTTTCTCTTCCAGCTTTTGCTTGGATCGGCCGACACGCTGCCACCGCCACATCTCTTTTCCGCTTTTCTCTTCCAGCTTTTGCTTCCGTTTCACGTCGATTCTTTTTCTATTTCGCTTCGCCGGCGTTGGCGTCGGCTTCCTCTCCCTTTGCCGGCGACGACGCTTCTCTTCCCCCTTCTCCTTTCCTTCTCCGGTGGTCGCTGACGGGGGCGGCCTCTTCGGGAGACAGAATCGAAAGTCTTCCCGATTCTGGTCCCTTTTTTTTTATTAAAATTAATATATGTACATAATATTATTATTGTCATATATATAATATAGTATTATATATATTACATATAAAATATGTGCTTTGTGTATTAAAATTATTGATCTAGTATAGATATATATGTATAGATTTATATACTTAAAATAAATAATCTTTGCATATATATCTATATATATATATATATATGTTATAATATAATATATATTTTATTTACAATATATATTTGCAAACTTTAATGTAAATCAAATATAAACATTTCTCAAATATATGTATATATACTTATATAAATACATAAGAGATTACACTTAAATACATACGTATTATGTAACTTCATGAACTAGTATATATATTCATATATACAAACGTATATTATTAATATATACTATATAGTATTTGCATATATATGTATTTGTATAAAAATATATTTATATAATATATAATTATATAATATATTTCATTTTATTTCTTCATTTTCTTATTTAATTTGGATTTTCATCATCCAAATTAAATTCTCTCTTCATTATTTTCCATAATTTCATCCTTCTCCTTATTTCCAATTTATCTAATTTAAATTCCTCACTTCTTCAATTTCGGGAATTTCAACGATATTCCCATCTCGTAAGTAAATTTTATTTATTTACTTTAGTTTATTTATTTCCTCTTATCTATTTTCTCCAATATTTATTTTCAATATTTATAATTTCCAATAAATGAAAAATTTACGGTTATCACAGAATTAATTTTAAATATTAAATTAAGATCATTTTTTATTAAAACAAAAAGGATAACACGTGATTACAATGGTATCATTTTTTAACGAGCGTTGTAAGGGTGTTAATCCTTCCCCACACATAACCGTACTCCTGAATCCGACTTTGTTTTCGTAGGAAAAAAATTGTTTTTTTAATAAAACTTAATTAATTTTGAGATTTTGTTAAAAAAATAAATATTTTTAGGTGACCAATCACCCCTAGTAAAAAAAGATTGGTGGCGACTCCCTTTATTTTTAAATGTTTTCAAAATCGTCCAACGGTCGAGTCTTCGGACGAAATCGTTACGACACTTTGTTATGTGGTTTTATCATATAAGAATCCATGAATTAGAGATGTCAATTAAAGTGTAAGATAATGAAGTCTTGAGTGCTCTTAAAGCCTCAACGAAGATTGATGGTAAAGGGATTATTCTAAAAGTAGATGTTAATTTTAATTCTTTGATTTCCAAAAATTCTTCAAAAGAACATCAAATGCAACAACCCTTTTCACCTTTAAATAACTTGGATATGAGTGGTAGATCACCCAAAGACTCACCATGTTTAATGAAAGAAAACATCCATTTTGGTAGTCTTATGGTTGCAAATCATGGCAGAGATGGTTCAAATACTATGGCTCTTGAGGAAGTGAGAAATCCTTTAGGCTTTGTTTGGTAGCATGGTAAGAAAGACGAAAAAATGAATGGAAAATTTATTTTCTTTTGTTTTATTCTTTGGTAGAGTTGAAAAGTGAGAGGAATGAAAATAAAAATAAAGTGATAATTAGGGATAATTTAATATTTTCACTTGATTTACTCACATGGACTACGTTTTCTTTTTCTTTTTCTGTCCAATTTGGACAAATTGTATTTTGTGGGAAGAGAAAGAAAACACCCCTCCCTCCCATTTTCTTTCTTTTCTATTTTCTATTGTGCCAAGTATTTAAAAATCCAGTTTCCTTCCACTTTTTCGTCGATCGCTTTTCATCCATTAACTTTTCAACTTTACCAAGTACAGTCTTAATGGTTGAGGATGCATACGGACATTCAATGTCAAAGGCAGTTTCTGTTGTTAATGGAGAAGTTGCAGCGTGCAGGCCAGATGGCCTACTTGGATTTTTAGGTTAAAGGACTTGTTCTAGTATTCATAAGAGTGCCACTCTTGCTGCTGCCATAAAGCCCATGTTCAACGTTAAAACAGAGACTCCATCTTCACTTCCACTTTCTGGACGAGGTATTATGTTATTGTGGCAATAAAAATAAATACACTAGCTGCTTGTATATAACTTAATGATCCATTTTTATCTTTGGTAATACTCAGGATTATATTCTTGACATGATAGAACATTACAACCATTAGGATAAATCGTACATTTACTAGAAGTATGGTGTTAGTATGGTTCTTTGCCTGTTGCCTTGCTATCCATGACTTGTGTTTCTCGCATCGATGCAGGATGATAAGGAGAATTCAGTTAGTGCAACGAGATTAATACATGGAGCCAAAACAAATAGCTTGCAGTCTCAAGGATGCCTGCAAATGGAGCAGTACTGATTCTTTGGCAAGACCGGTTACTAATTGAAAGTTGAAGACACTGCCCATGGTAGGTTCTTGAAGACTCTTATTCAATTTTTATGAACTATGACCAACAAGAACAGCACAGTTATATTGCAACTTGCAACTGACATCATGGAGTTCACCACCTGATACGGTAGCGTTAGCCTGCTCTCTAGAATCCAACGAGGCGGCGGAGTGGTTATAATTTATACCAAATTGCCGTGTCTAGAAGGGTGTCAACTGTCAAGTAACATAGTTCCTAGGATTCCATTGGTATGCGCATATGGGAGTTTGTTAATTCATCACTAGCATTGAACCTTAAGATGATTAAGTTCATGCATGAATGGTTATGTAATTTTCTTTCTTTCGTAGTCATTTTATGCTTGTTAATTCTGATAGCCTGACTGGTTACTAGCTTAAAAATGACCCTTGTTATACATAAACAAAACCATAATAAGGTAGCAGAAGAGATTCTGCACTACGCTTTATCTTGTGAATGAAAAACTGGGACCGAAAACTGCATTTTGTTGTGTTTTGATGCAGCGGGAAGTTGAACTGGGAACCAAAAAAATTCGCTTGTTCTTACGCAAGTATGACGTAAATTAAATACGGCTTCATATCTGCTTATTTCTCGTTGAATGAATTGAGAAACACGTGGGCTGTGGCTACTGGCCGTCAATGAAAAGGCCGATATATTCTTATGCTGTCGTTTGCTTTTGGTTTCCCACACGTCACAGATTGGAAGATGAATTAGGAGCTTGAGGAATTTAATATTTGATTGTCCTCAAAAAAGAAAAAGCATCTCGATGGCTTTTGGACGAAATCTTTTCTAACAAAACTGGCAGTCCTACCCCTAGGTGTTAAAGCATGTCAGTTTGCTGTCTTTGCACGGGGGCTTTTGAAAGTTCATCTAACACGCGATGCTGATTTTTCTCTGGAGTTGATTCAAATAAAATTTATCTCAGTCAACGGATTGACGTAGAAGATTAAAATTTAAATTTATATCCAAAGTATTCGAATTTAAATTTTTATGATTTTTTATTAATAATTAATATGTAATTTTGAAAATTTATATATAAAATTTAATACATTTGTAAATCTCAAAGTAAATTGACAATTTATTTTAATCTTAAAATAAATAAATTCTTCTATTTCTAAACTTTTATTAAAAAAAGAAAAAGAAATCTTGGCCTCAGATTTTTAAGGATTAGATTTATTGGCAACTTTTTTCTATTTGTTGAGATTACAGTCCGCACGTTTTAAAGATGATTGACGATTCCAGAAGAAATGAAGGTGGCCGAGACATCTAAAACTGGCTAAAGCTAAAAAAAAAAATTGTTGGAATTGGAACAAAGATTTGAAGGTTGGTAAGTCCTTGACTCATTTTCTTTCCCTTACGGCTGCCCCCAGATTTACGCCAAATTGGTCTTCATGGTTGCCATTTCTTTTGCATTTGCACGAAAGATTTTTGGTGGACTGACTTTCCAATGCGCGTTCTTTGGAGGTTAAATTTACTCTCGAATTTTCCCTGGAATTTGTAATTAGAAAAAAAATTAGAATATTGCAAATGAAAATATCTTTAAGCACATGAAGATAAATAGATAATAATTTGCTGTGTTAAATTGAATGCCTATTTCTTAAAAAAATGAAAGTTGTCTTTTTATTGAGCAATAATATTCATAATTTTTTTATATATAATTCGAAATAATTTTTAGTTTTTGTGTAAGAAATGTTATAAGAAGTGTTAGTATCACTGTCAGAAAGCTCAATAGGTCCATCTTACCGAGCTTGGTAGCGAATGACCCACAAGACACACTCATGTAGTTACACCTTTTAACGTACATTTATGAGTATGACTGCCCATAACTACGTAACCGTAGTAACTGCTACTCGCTTAATTATATATTTAATTATTTAACCACCCATTTAATGAGCGTAACCACCCACTTAAACACCTATATAAAGTTGTAGAGACACAGGAAGCAAGTATGGGTACACTTTCACTTTCTTCCAACTTTGATATTCTTTCTTGAATACTCTACTGACTTAAGCATCGGAGAAAGTCCCATCAGGAACAACCCCGATGGTCCTTTTGTTTTACAAGTTGATCCAAAGAGGAACAAGTTTATCCAACATCAACAAGCCTAGCAACCTTTTTGGCATCAACATTTTGGCGCCGTCTGTGTGAACTCAAAGAAGAAGCTATGTCAAGCTCCCAAGCGAACCAACAAACATCAAATCAAATGAGGCAGCCACAAACTCACACAACACCACAAACAATATCCATGGAGCAGTGCAATCAATTACTCACCAAAAACAAAGTTTTAGAAGCTAAGATAGCCCACTATGCCCAGATAGTGAAATCTTTGAGTGCTCGTCGTAATGCAACTGCAGATCGCCTAGTCGCGCCTGATGCTTTCCTATTTACATCCGAGGTACAACCAACTGCTTTTGTTGTTTGCCAACGAACGCCCACTCCACATTAGCAAAATCCACCCGAAGCACAACTCCCTATCAATAATCAATCAGATGCAGCTCGCCCAACTGATGCCATCTCCAACCAAAACCCAAACCCGCTAGTAGAACCCCAAGTCAAGCAACGTAACCCACTTGGAAGGAGGGAAAGAGAAGAAGGAAGTGTCAACTCCCCCATAATAGATGTGGCAAAAAGAACCAAGACTATACATGAGAAGTCTAATCTCTCCTTACAAGAGAGATTAGATGCTATTGACAAGGAACTTAAGGAGATGAAGAAAGGGAGACAAGAATTAGTCCATTGTGTACGGCGAACAAATAGTCCATTATCTCTAAAGATCCAAAGAGAGATTGTCCCTTGTCATTTTCGAGCACCAAAGGAGAAATATGATGGGACAGGCGACCCACAAGACCACATATTGTGCTACAAGTCAACTTTGGATCTGTACGGTATAAATGATGCTATCAAGTGCAAAACGTTTCCAACAACTCTGACAAGTACAACTAGGTCCTGGTTTTATTTTCTTACACCTAACTTTATCACTAGTTTTGAACAGCTTAGTAAACTATTTTTCGGGCATTTCCTCGCCAACAAGAAGCAAATGAGAACTTCTGCTATTCTGATGTCAATCGTTCAAAAGCCTATGGAGAGTTTGAGGGATTATATACTTAGATTTATTAATTTCTATGTTGATGCAAAGGACCCTAATGATAATCTTGCTATCCAAGCATTTAGAGCAGGTGTAATCAACGACCATGTTCACTATGCCCTATATGATGAGGAACCATTAGCTTTGCATGAGGTACTCCAGAAAGCTCAGAGCCTTGCTGAAGCAGAAGAGATTAGGAAGACAAACATAGAGAGAGTTGGCGATCAGATGAACACCAAATGAAGCCAAGACTTGTAAAGTCCACAATTCCCAGGATAGAGAAGTCCCACAATTTGAATTATATTTTTGTATTTTTCCATTAAGCTATGTTCTATTTGTTTCCATTGTTTAACAGTTATCGATGCTTAGAAAAGAAAATTGAACCACAATAGTCTGATTAATTGCTTATCCCAGCCCTTAACGCCAATATCTTGGGCAACAACTCACCCCGGGCCTTAGCGCTAGCATCTTGGGCACTTGGTCACCTTGGGCCTTATCTCTAGTATCTCGATCGCGTGATTGCTATAGCCTCAGCGCCAGTGTTTTATGCAGTTGCTGGCCCCGGACCTTAGCACCAGTCACTAGCTCGCCCAGGCCTTAGCGCCAGTATCTTGGGCATTTGATCGCCTTGGGCCTAGCTCCAACATCTTGGGCACTTGTTTGCCCTGGGCCTTAGCGACAATATCTCAATTTCGTGATTGCCATGGTCTCAGCACTAGTATTTTGTGCACTTACTTGCCCATCGTCTTCGCGCCAGTACCTCGCTTGATCGCCCATGGCCTTGGTGCCAATTTCTTGGGGCGCTTGCTCGTTATGGCCTTAGCGCCAGTTTCTCGAGTTTCCACTCACTCTTGGCCCGAGCAGCATTCTTCAGAGACTTTTTCGCCCATGATCTTTGATTCTCATCGCCTTAAGTGCTAGAATTTAAAAGCTCATATGCAGTCACAACCTTGATGTTAACCCTTTGACAGAGGATACAAAATTCAAGAATATGAAAGGAGTAAAAGGTCTATGGCGAATACCAATCACTTTATAATCACCATTCGTCAGGCGGGCATAGTGTCAGTATCACTATCAGAAAGCCCAATAGGCCCATCTTACCGAGCTTGGTAGCGAATGACCCACAAGACACACTCATGTAGTTATACCTTGTAACGTACATTTATGAGTGTAACTACCCATAACTACGTAATCGTTGTAACTGCTACTCGCTTAATTATATATTTAATTATATAACCGCCCACTTAAACACCTATATAAAGGTGTAGAGACACAGGAAGCAGGTACGAGCACACTTTCACTCTCTTCCAACTTTGATATTCTTTCTTGAATACTCTACTGACTTAAGCATCGGAGAAAGTCTCATCGGGAACAACCCCGATGGTCCTTATGTTTTGCAAGTTGATTCAAAGAGGAACAAGTTGATCCAACGTCAATAAGCCCAACAACCTTTTTGGCATCAACAAGAAGCTTAAACTAGAGATGCTTATTTTTATGGTAAAATCAAGTGTAAACATTGAATATGAGACGAAAAATGTTTTAATTTAAAGATTATTGGCCTAGCAAATGTTATTTCTTTTTAAGAGTGATTAGATCCAATGTTTGATTTCTCCCATTTTTTCTTTGTACCTCCTATGAATCAAAAAAATATATGAAACATATCTCACTTTATCTAATAATAATCCTTAACTTAAAATGATTTTGAGGTGTTCTTTGATTTGTTAAACCTTTGGCAATCTTTTTTCTTTGGTATAAATTACAGGTATCCTCATTCATTTTAATGGTCTGAGACTAATCTTGCTAGGAGCTTCGTCACAATTAAGGCTCCTCGCCTCTTCCCAAAGGTGTGTTTAGTTAAAGTCGAACCCGAAAGCTCTTCCCACAAACTCAGCTTGCGTTATCAACTGAGCTATAACCTATGAGTTATTTTTTAATTTTCTTGATGCATACGTGTCATATCACAAAATACTATACAAGTGTCATTTCTAGGTGACATGAGAGTAGGAACGTATTTAGGATAAGGGCAATGAATAATAATTTCCGGAGATACCTCCACTCAAATCCTTAAATTCACTTTTATTTATTAGTAATATACTCAAAATTTTATTGATATTTGTATTTTGCCCCCAATAAAATCTAGAAATATTAAGTAAAGTTATTAGAAACAATCCAATTTTTTTCTTCAACTAAATTATAAAGGGAATATTTAAATATGGGCCTTTAGTATTATTTAAAAGTATATAGATGCATTAACAAAACAAAAAAGATAATTGAGTAAAATAATTATTCACAATGTAAATATAGAATTTTGTTTGTAGTTAAAATAATAATTCTCTTGACGTTAGTTGAAATTAGCTTCAAAAATAAATTCAAAATGATAAGAAGACTCTGGAAAGAAAGAAAATTACAATGGATCATCAAAAAAAGAAAAAAGAATTACTTGTTAGGAATCGAACAATTAAGGAAAAAACCTTATACAAAGGTAATGTTAATTAATTTAGTGTAAATACCAAAATAAGTTTTCTATAAAAAAACTAAATATACATTTTTTTTTATATTTCTCCCTTCTTAATTTGATCAAGTAAATCTTATTTTATAATTTGAATTCTTTTAATACATGATTTATATTAATTTTGATAAAACGATAAAAAATTCAATATTTTATGAAATTATCAAATTTTTTTTATTCTTTGAAGTTATGTGACAAATTATTACTTTGTGAAATGAATTTATTTATAATTATCACATCCAAAAGTGAATTTAATAACCCATTGAACTTTGGAGAAAAATTGTTTTTTAAAACAATTATACATGAAAAAATGTCAAAAAAATTCTTGTAAAAAGTTTTTTATATAAAAAATGGCCTTTTATACTTTTGTTTTCAATTTTTATATAAGTATTTTATTATTTTATATTTCTAACAATATTTGAAACTATGTGTTAATAAAATAAATTTTAGGTTATAATAATTTTAAATAAAATAATCTAAATAAATCTTGGATTAAATAGAATTAAGTAGAATTTCAAAGACATTCATAGGAGCAATAATATTTATTTAATGTTGCTAACATGTTTTTTTTGTTACAAGAAGAATATTAAATAACTGGAAATAAAATTACTTAAATTCGAATCCAAAATTTTCAATATGTTACAATTTATCTTTAACTACTAAATCAAAAAATTGTTGGCGTTAACACGTTTTTGAATAACCCATTGAAAAACCCAAAAGAAAACGAGAACTTTTGAAATTCATAGAAAGGAAATGAGAATGACCATTTCACTTTAAATGAATCATTGAAAAAGAAACATATATTCTTCTTCAATGCTTTCCTAAAAGCAATTAATATTAGAAATTTGAATATCTTTTTAGATATTCGAATATCTGTACGTACAAACTTAAAAAAAATAATGTATATTTGTTGATTATTTTATGTACATTTAATATGAATATATGTACTTTTTTTTAGATTGAAATAATCAACAGCATTAGAATACCTTCGTATAGGAATTCAATACTTATGTGTATAAAACCTTGTTAAAAAAATAAAAAATAATGTTGAGCATTTGAATACATGCTTCAAGTATTCGAACACTTTTTTTTTTATATAGGCAAAAAAGATTTTATTTCAGTAAGAATCCCGAGGGCAGAGCGTTTAGGGGTCGTACAGAACTGAAGAGCTCCCTTAGAGAACAGAATACAATACATAGGCTGCCAACAAAACAGGGAACAAAGGATAAATAAAAACAAGACTCTAAAAAGAGACAAGCACAAGAGTCCACAGCACATTGAAAGCATCAAAAAAGAAACTCGACAACAACTTTTGCCTTTACTATACAGACACTTCGAACGGGAGAGTAACTTCATCATCGAGCTGGAGAGCAAATGGAAATTCAAGAAAATATCATAGCAGCTCATCAACTACTCTCTTGAGATGCCCGCTCCTCAATTTCCACTTCCATAAATTTATTGATAATGACTTCATCATCATCAACAAAGGAAAACCCCAACAATTTACCAACCTCAGCATTTGTTTGGATGAGGAATTTAAAGGAAGAAATTTATTTTGAATGACGATATTTAAAAGTTTAAAATATAATTTTTTTGTTTGATAAAAAGTTTTGAAGAATTTTAAAATTTAAGAGGAATTTCAAAAAAAAAATTGAAATACTCAAATTCTTTATTAAAAATCCACCGTATGGTTTTTTTTAAAATTACTCCAACAAATAACCTCACTATTCAATGTTAATACTAAAAAGAAACATATTATTTTATTTAATATAATATATATTTTTTCTTTTCCATATTATTAATAATATTTGCACCTTTTTACAAATCTAATGATATCTATATTGCATATTTTATTTGATATAATTCTTTTTTATATATAATATCATTAATTTTATTTTATAACTATTCTTTTATTTCAACAAATTCTAGTATTCGAAAATTATTTGTAAGAAATATTTATCTAAACAAGATAATTATAAATGCTTGTATTTTAAATGGATTAATATACCATATACCGTCAGTGGAGCTTTTTTATTTGATGGTGACACATGTCATATTTTATTTATTTTTATTTTTTTAATATTTTTAAAGAACATGTGTTATCATCCTAATCCTGTTTGTGGAGTCAAAAAACTCTATTGATGGTCTATAGGATAATTATCCATTTTAAATTGATACATTTTGAAATGCTTCAAAAAAAAATTTTCCAAATACACCGCAAAACTTTTGATTGCTTCACTTCTATAGATATTCGAATACATATATGAATATAAAAAATATATGTACATTTTATGATAACTATATGTACATACAGAAATCAACAAATGTACATGTCCTTTATAGCTTTGTAAATATAAGTATTTGAATGCCTATATGAAAGTATTTGAATATTCTATATTATTTTCAATCTTGGAAGAGATATACATATGTTCATATAGGATGTACATATAAAAATCAATAAATGTACATATTCTTCATAGCTTGGTACATATGGGTATTCAAACCTAAAAAATTGTAAAGAAAAAAAAATCAAAGACTGAATTATAGAAAATGTACATCCAATAACTACTTGACAAATGGTGCAAAATTAGGAAAAAAATAAACAGTGTAATTCTAAAAACTGCTTTAAATAACAAACAAGTAGTTAGAAAAAGCGGAAGTGAACTTCTTCCTCAGATGCTTGGACAGGATTCAAGTCCTAGAGTTTTCACTGTTGGGAGTGTTTTACCGTTTATCACTCCCGGCCCAAACAAGATTAATCTCAAACCATAAAACGGATGAGAATACATGTGCTTACACAAAAAAAAGACTGCTTTAAATATATAGTGTAGACTAAATATAAAGACTACTTTAGATGTCAGTCTAATAACAGATATTGAACATGTGTTATATACTTGTACGATGATATAATGTAATTTTAATTAAATAGCAAGACTCACACTAAAAGCTTTAATGTGAAATGAATTTTATGAAATCATGCTAAACATTTTGAGAATTGATAAAAACTCAAATACGCCTTTTAATTGAATAATGATTTACTTATACATGTTTGATGTTTTAGCTTAGGAGTTTTATTGCCTTGAATGCCAATATAGTATTAGTATGCTCACTATCAAAAGTACCGATAAACTTTAAATCTATATTAATTATTTAAATATTTGTAGGCTTAATGGGTGTATTGATATCTTATTATTACCATGTGATGAGGGTCTTACTAAAGGTCATTGAGTCTTGATATAAGTTATGCTGAAGAACATTGGGCCTAATGATAGTCTAAGCCCAAGAGGAAAGAGGACTAAGAAGGGCCATGAAAGATCCACTAGGTTATCATTTAAGCTATGGGTCTTAACCGTAATTACGCGCTATATTACTATTATAAATAAATCACATGTATCATTTTTAAACCCTAATCTCTATTGGCTTATTGAAACCCTGCTTAAATCCTATCTGACTTAAGCATCGGAGTGCACGTGCAGGGGAAAGCCCCTGCGCCCTCTGATCATTTTCTTTCTTGCAGAGTTCTTGGAGACAGGTTGAGACACAGATCGAGATTCATACGTCATCAATAGTATTTGTTGTAAACAGGTAACAACAATTGGCGCCGTCAGTGGGAAACAAACAAAAAAGCCAAGTATAGAAGATAGCGAGAACACGATCTGTGAAAGGGTATGAAGGCCTGTGTTAGAATGTGGAAGCCTATGGCAGATTAGGTGGCAAACCGAGGTAGGAGACCTGCGGCAAGGTGCAACGAAGACATGTGGTCACGTGCGGCAAGGTGTAATGCACGTCAGGCATGTGGCATGATGCAACGACCCAGTAGGCCTCAACAGGTACACAGTAGGCGTGCGACAGAGTGCAATGCACGATAAACCTATGGCAGGGTGCCTCAGCGAGCAATAGGCACGGCAGACATGTCGTTGGCATGCAGCAGAGTGCAACGCTCGGTAAACCTATGACAGAGTGCCTCAGTGAGCAATAGGCACAGCAGGCATGTGGTCGCATGCAGCAGGGTGTAACACATGTTAGGCACGCGGCCCGATGCAATGCACAATAGGCACATAGTAGGGCAGGCTCGCGGCAGGTGTGCGTAAGGCGTGTGGCAGGGTTAAAAACGTGTCAAGCATGCGACAGACATTTGGGAGGTGCACGACAGGCATGCAACAGAATGCCTTAGCTTGCAGTAGGTTGCAAGGCTATGGCAGGGTACCCCTTGGTGGCAGGGTGCGAGGTTGCAGCAAGGTACCTCTCGGTGGCAGGTACGTAAGCTGCAACAGGGTTCAAGACAGAGCTCGAGCAATGATGTCATACATTTGATCACCTTGGGTTGATAAGCTTTCACTCCTAGCCAACTCGAGCGAACTGGGAAAAACTTTACAAGATTAGAAAGGTGATCAGACCAAGCACTTATCCTTTGAAGGCCTTACAGTGCAAGAAGGTTCCAAAGACTTGGAACACTAATCACTTGAAACCGTACTAGCGATAAGCACATGATATTTTTGTTTTAACATTTATTGCAGTTATTTTGTTACTTGTTCCATTTGATTGGAAATATTACATGTTATGAAATGGAAGGCCAGTTATTCATATCTTTATCTATACTATGATAATCTTCCATGCTTGATGGACATGTTACAGGAATAGAAGAATCAAAAGTCCCTAAGCATAGAAGGTACGAGACAGGCAAATCAAAAGTCCCTAAGCACAGAAGGTGCGAGACGGGCCAAATTAAAAGTCCCTAAGTGAAAAATGCATGAGACGGGCAAATCAAAAGTCCCTAAGTGAAAAATGCGCGAGACAGACAAATCAAAAGTCCCTAAGCACAAAAAGGTTCGAGACGGGCAAATTCAAAAAGTCTCCAAGCACAAAAAGGTGCGAGACGGGCAAATTCAAAAAGCCTGAAGCGAAAAATGCGCAACGTAGGCTACTCATGAACTTGAAGCGAAAAGTGCACGATGTAAGTCATGCATGAAGGCAAAAAGTGCAAGGGCTTGAAGTGAAAAATTCGCGAGATAAGCCACACACTTAAAAGAAAAAGCCTGAAGCGAAAAGTGGGCGATGTAAGCTACTCATGAACTTGAAGTGAAAAGTGCGTGATGTAAGTCATGCATGAAGACAAAAAGTGCAAGGGCTTGAAGAGAAAAATGTGCGAGTTAAGCCACGCACAAGAAGAAAAAAGGCCTGAAGAGAAAAGTGCGCGAAGTAGGTTATGCATAGACTTGAAGCGAAAAGTGTGTGATGTAAGTCATGCATGAAGACAAAAAGTGCAAGGGCTTGATGCGAAAAATGCACGAGGTAAGCCACGCACAAGAAGCAAAAAGGCCTGAAGCGAAAAGTGTGCGAAGTACGCTATGCATAGACTTGAAGTGAAAAATGCGCGATGTAACTCATGCGTGAAGACAAAAAGTGCAAGGGCTTGAAGTGAAAAATGCGTAAGGTAAACCACGCACAAGAGGAGAAAAGGCCTGAAGCGAAAAGTGCGCGAATTAGGCTATGCATGGACTTGAAGCGAAAAGTGCGCGATGAAAGTCATGTATGAAGACAAAAAGTGCAAGGGCTTGAAGCGAAAAATGCGTGATGTAAGCCGTGAATGAAACAAAAAAAGTTCGTAAGCAAAAAATGTACGAGACAGGCAACACATGAGCTTGAAGCGAAAAATGCGCGAGGTAAGCCTCCAATAAAATAAAAGTCCTTAAGCGAAAAATGCGCGAGACGGGCAACACATGGGCTTGAAGCGAAAAATGCGCGAGGTAAGTCATGCACAAGAAGAAAAAGGCCTAAAATAAAAAGTACATAAAGTAGTCTATGCATAAACATGATTTAAATAAAAGAAAAACTTTATATACTCTTCCACAAGGTATACCCTGTGGAAGAGTGGGGAGCAATTGATGAGGGTTTTACTAAAGGTCATTGGGCCTTGATATAAGTTATGCTAAAGAATATTGGGCCTAATGGTAGTCTAAGCTTAAGAGGAAAGAGGACTAAGAAGGGCCATGAAAGATCCACTAGGTTATCATTTAAGCTATAGGTTTTAATCATAATTACGCGCTATATTACTCTTATAAATAAGTCACAGGTATTATTTTTAAACCTTAATCTCTATTGGCTTATTGAAACCCTGCTTAAATCCTGTCTGACTTAAGCATCGGAGTGCTCGTGCAGGGGAAAGCCCCTAAGCCCTCTGATCATTTTCTTTCTTGCAAAGTTCTTGGAAATAGGTTGAGACATAGATCGAGATTCGTACGTCATCAAAAGTATTTGTTGTAAACAGATAACAACACCATGAAACAGAAGCTTCACACCCTAAGCTAGTATCAATATACTAGGGTATAATGTCGATACATGTTTTTTTAAATGTGTATGAATTCTTCATGAAGTATTGATAAATAGAATGAACATATCGATACCCTTGAGTACAGTTGCACCTAACAACAAAAAATTTGTGTCTACTAACTAGAAGAAAATAAAATGCATTTCACCAACGACCATAAACTTAAGAGGGACAATAAAAAGGGGAAGCGAAGAGGTCAACATCAGAAAGAGCTAAAATTCCGCATCCTTTATCGTACTCATATCAAGCTTCCAAGAAAAGTTAGAAGAGAGACAAATATCCATTGTTCAATCCTTAGTCTCAATTGTAATTTATCTTTTGAAAGGGAGAGATATTTTTTGGAAAACAGCTGTCTATACGTAAAGTTATTTATCAAGATTGTGTGTATAATTGTATTCAAGTTACTCCTTAGATATGATTTTTTTAAAACTTTAATTTAATTTAACCTACACAAAATATTATTATATTAACAAAATTTTTATTTAATTAGATTAAAAATTTTAAATATTAAAATATTAACATTAAACATCTTTCAATATTTTAAGTTTAAATATTTTATTTTGTATATTATTAATCTTAAATATATTTCAATAATAAACAATATTATATTATTATTTTAGTAATAAATAAATAATAATTTAATAAATAATATATTTATTATTTTAATAATTTATTTATATTTTAGTTTAAGATATAATGTTTTTATATTTTTACAAATGTTCTTATATTAATTTTTTAATAATAAATATAAATAAATAATACTTTTGTTATTATTTTAATAATAAATACTTTCAGCATAAATATATAATTATTTTTATAGTATAAATACTTTTAATATTTCAAAAATAAATATAATATTATATTAATATTATATATATTAAAATAGTAATATTACTTCAATTTTTTAAAAATATTAATATAATTGATAATAAATAGTTTTCTTCTAAATATTTAATAATATAATATTTTAATATTAAAATTAAATATATTATTTTCAAAATATAAATATTTTTAATATTAATAAATTAATACATAAATAATAAATCATTTTTAATATTTTATTAATAATGCTAATATCATCTGAATAAAGAAAACAAATTTTTAGAAAACAACCAAATAACAAAAAAAAATTTATTGACTTATCTAAACAACGTAAATTCTTTAGTTTTTTAGAAAATGTAAGCATTTTCCAGAAATCATTTTTTGAAAATCATTTTTGGTAAACCAAACGGAGCTTAAGTATAAATTTAGTATCATTAGATATAAAATATGTTAAAAGTATCATAAATACATGAAAATTTTATTTATAATTAGATGTATATTAATGCATAAAAAAATATTTTAAGTTGTTAGTACATATAATAGAGTAGCTATTAAAATGTCAGGTAGACTTATGAGAGAAATTAATGTTTGGTATATCCTTAGTATATGGTCAAGCTAGCACATTAGTCACGTATGGACAGACTGACTCGTCGGTGGTATGAATACTGCCATGGAAAGTTGACTCATTCTAGGTTAGCACTAAGACATTTATGCATGCTCACCTGGAATTTTTTGTTGATCTTATCACAAATAAGAATTATAGCCTTTTTTTTTGGTAAAATTTTAGACCTAGTGATCAAAACTTTCTTGACTTTAGTTTTTAATAAATGAACTAATTCTTTGTCAAACTATGCCTTTGAAAAAAATATAGATAAACACCCATATCAATGTCGGAATACGTTTGTATATAGACTATAAAGATCTTGAGGTTCTTACCTCCTGTGTAAAGACTTTTTTATTAATGAATTTAATAATTTTAAATATGATATAATGATACAATATGAAAATTATAAAAGTTGAAATCTTGATAAAAATTATATATTAATTTTCTAAAAACTGAGTGGGTTGGGGTTTTTGGTTGTTTGCAGGCTGCTTGATTGGGATGTTTTAGTCACTGGGATGTTTCGGCTTTGCCATGTTATCTGTAATCAATTTCTGTTGTCTGCTGTGATTAACTAATAAAATTCTTTGCTTTTCAACAAAAATTGATAAAAACTAAAATAATAATTTGATATTTGCCGTATTAATAAAAATTTGATACATTAAAATTTTTATTTTATACTATAATTTTTAAACTTATTTATTACTAACATGTTTAAATCTGAAAGTGGATAGTGTCAAGTTTTTCCACCAAGTTACCTGTTATACCTGGTGCAATTTTAAGCTAAAGGCCTTTGCCCATATTAAAGCTTATGTAGTCCAACCAATGCTTAATGTTCAATAAACGCTAAATAGCTCGAAATACAAGTCAGTTTATAGAGGTTCCTTAGTTAATGACCATACGAAAGGAAATCTTATTGAATACTAGGTCCTATACGGATACATAATGACCATACGAAAGGAAATCTTATTGAATATTAAGTACTATATGGATACATAATCGTTATCAACCTCGAATATAACTTAGTAAGATTATATAAAGCATACCAAGGTATGTATAAATCATATTTTACTCTCTAAGCCTACTATAAATATATTCTCCTTATCTCGAATATTTGCTGATTTGAGCGTCAAAACATGCCTTCTTTACATTTTTTTATCTTTGGCAGGTTTCAATTCAACTGCTTACCTGCTTTGAAGCTGGTTTATTCTAAAATAGTCATCAACATTACAGTCCAAGGCTTGGGCCCCTAACAAACAAAAGTGGATTTTCTTTTTGTAATTGTAGAAAGTAAAATGAAATCTTTTGTCTATTTTGAGTGAAATTTTGAAGATTTAAAGTGTATTCTAAGTGGCGGTCCGAACATGATTAATCTTAGATCGTAAAATAAATAAGAATAACTGTACTTTTAAACAGAAATAGTGTTATCTTTTATGCATGTCAAGAAATCTACACTTTTCATCAAACAGAAATCTTGTAAATATGGACCAACAAGTAGTTGGAAAAAGTGAAAATGAATTATTTTCTCTAAGCATTTGGATATAGTTTTAATCTTGGAGTTCCTATTTTTGGAAAAACTTTATTATTTACTACTCTCAATTCGAATAGAATTAATCTCAAACTGTAAAACGATGAGGATATTTGTACTTGCAAAAAAAAAAAAGAAAAGGAAATCTTGTAAAGAGCATTTCATTTCTTACCAACCTCACCCGTGGAAGTTAAATCATATTGATCAATAACTAGATTTTTTGTGGGAATTTGAGTAATGGTACTTTTACTAAGAGCTTCAGGTTTCACATGCAAACAGCTTGACATTCACACCTTACCCCTTCAAGTTCAATGTTCTTATTTAAAAAAAAAAAACATTTACACCATGAGATCGTACAATTGATAATATGGAATAAATTCTAACTAATTATGCAGGTATTGATTTTTTATTTCATTTGATACCCAAATATGAACTGTTCAACTATTTGAATTCGATTTGAACTTATTTTGAATATGTTTGTCTACATTTTGAATTTTAAACTTATACAATACGTAGACACAAACTGTCCAAATATTTGTAATTAGATTCTATCAAATGAAGAATAGACTCTAAGTTATATAATTATTGAATTTTTGGAACTCATCTAAATGTTATGAGTATATTCAAATATTTGAAATGTAATGAATCACTATAAATGATTTTTTTGAAACATATAGGACAGGATATACATAATTCAAATAAGATGGGCTAGACACTAGGATAGGTTAGCCTTCATAACTAAAATGTGATTAACATTAATAAAATAACCAATTAACTAAAATTAACATTAACAAAGAAATAATATATGCTTTTTTATTGTTATTTTCTACAACTTTGGTTAAAATTTAAATAAGACATGTTGATTTTCTTAGAAATACAAGATTAATTAACTCTTACATGAATGAGATTGAGAAATAGGAAATACATGAAGTTCTTAAATACAAATAATCATAAACTAAAGGAACAGATGAAGACTATGCATTCTCGTCAGCATATGTATCTAATTAGAATTTTTTTTTAATATGAAAATGCATAAAAATACATGAATGTGGAATGGAGTTTGTATATATTGATCGATTATAACAAATTTTATGAGTTTCGTACTTTTTAAATATATGAGAACAAATATTTTCCTAATTTGGTGTTAATTTTCTCACTTTATTGCTAACAATACTGTTAATAACGAATGTAATTAATAGTGGTACGTAGCAATAATACAAGCATTAGGAAATATAAGTTTTACAATATCTATCACAGGCTCGAATATTATCTTTAAATATTGTTATTTATAGATAAGGATCAGTATAAAACTAGAAAGATTTTGCATTTTTTTTAATCATTGGATCAAAATCAAAGTTTTTTTTTTATTTTGTTCATTATTTTCAATAATATAAATGGAACCCTTGTTAATATTTAAAGATAATATTCCAGCCCACGACTGATAGCATAAAAGTTTTCCGGCCATGGCTGATCCCCTTGAAGTCAAATCATGAGATACTGTTTGATTCGATTCGTGATAAACGTTAGAGACTGCGAAAGTCTTTTGGTTTCTGTTTCAGGTCAGTGAACCGAATTTATGAGTATCTCTCTGAGTCTCTCGTTAGTAAGAAAGAAAAACTTAATGCAACAAATTAAAAAAAAAAAAAACACGTAGTACACGGCCAATGTCTACTTCCCGGAAACCATGAAGAAGCCAAAATCAAGATTCAAGGACCAACGTGGACGGCAAGCTGACATGGCTTCCCATAAATGCTGTTTGGAATAGTGCATTGAATCTAAAGCAGCCGATAAGTTTTTGCAGGTTTAGGCCACGAGGAGAAGTTAGCTGAAGCAACAGCAGAAAGCCCAAATCAGAAAAGAGTGGGAGTCCGAAGAAAAAGGACATGTAAATCACCGTGTTTCTGACACTTTTCATTAAAAAATGTGATAACTGTGGGAGTCTTGCGTGAGTTGTAATGAATGCAATTGGAGTCGAAGTTTGACAAGCGACCAAGAAGATATCTGTTTGCAGGAAAATTAAAACAGGCTAGTGCTCTATATTCCTCTGATTTCTCGAATTTAATGTCGCATGTCTCCTCTCCTGATGTTTCAGTGAAATTTCATCTTGGAATTTCTTGACATTTGGAAAAGGATCGTAGAGTTATCTAAAAGAAAATTCCTATCAAGGGGAAAAGAGTGCAATTTGTTGTACTTGAATTAGACTAAATTATTTGTATTTGAACTTGAATTAACATTTTTAAAAATATTTAACTTATTATAAATCATAAATTAATAATTAAAGCAATAAAAATATTTATTAAATAAAAAACTTCGACTAGATTTGCAAATTATTGAAATCAAGTATTAAAACTTGTTTGATAACTCAAATTATTTTAATTAAAGCTCAACACCATAATAATCAGACCAATTTTAAATTTTATTCAAACCACATCCAAATTAATAATAACTTACAAGTATCTCGTTTACACAATTAAGACACCGTATATGAAAGAAAAAAAAAATTATTATCTCATCTATGGATGGTGTTTATTAATTTTGCAAACAGTGTTAAAAATTTGTCAGAAAACTACTTTTTTTAATTAATTTTTATTTTTTAATATTTTCTAAAAAGTATGTGTCATATTGATAATCCCATTTATAGAGTCTAAAAGTTTTATTGACAGTGTATCAAATAAACTTCCAAGAAAAAAATGATAATTTAAGAATAGGATCATCACATAAACTTGATAGTAGAGTATTTAATTTCACAAGCGAGTTAAAAAATCATCACATATCTTATTTTCCTTTTTAATTAATTAGCCTTTTTTTATATTCCCTAAAAGGTATATGAATATATTATTCTGTTAGTCTCGTTTGTAAAGTCTAAAAACTTTAAGAGCATAATAATCTATAAAAATACTATAAAATATCACTATCTTTTAAAGGAGAAAAAAAATTGTTTTGCATGTGTATGATTTCTTGAGATTTTTCAAGCAAAAACGTATTCCACAAACGCATGAGATTAATACAAAATTAAATCACACATACAAAAAAAAAGATTTAATGTGGCTCGAAATAAATACCTTTATCTATGAATAAGCGAAAAAAATTCATTATTAACATAGGATTAAAAAAAGTACAAAACACCTAAAAACAAATATTAAGTCCAAAACCTTGAAACAAATCTTTGCTCCATAATGAATGGCAGTTCGTAAACCATGGTCGGGGGGCCTCTTTTTGTATATTATATATAAAGTATTTATATATATGGCATAATTTAAATTGGTCCACTCAAATAAAAAAATTAAAATTACATTAATATTTATTTATTTTACTCATCATCACTATTCACAAGTATATAAATCAATTAAGTTGTCACAAATATTAAGTTACAATCATGTAAGCTTAAAAAATCTAATTTAACCTTTCTCACCTAATATAACTTATTTTCTATTTTTTATTTTTTCAATATACTTTGCAGTTTTTTTTGCCATCAGACTTGCCAACCATTCCCTTGAAAGCAAGAATAGCAAAATTATTAATTTTTTATGGTACTTCATTTTTTAAATATATGTTTATATATCTTGTTATGACCTGAGTAATGTTAAAAATTTTATATTTCTCCAAAATTTTGGGATAATCCTTTCTTAATTTTTATTACATAATTTTAAGATAGCTTGATTGTCATGTCAAAGTCAAAATGGAGTTTACTGTGACATTTAGTTCAAATTTAATTCTTAAATATTTTATTTCTTTAAAAGAACATCACTCACAATCCTAAATAAGGTTTTTTATTTGATATATTTTATACCTTTATCTTTTTCTTTATGAATTATTAAAATTTAAAATTTTATAAATTTTTTATTTTTTATTAGTATATTACTTTTATATATATAAGATACAAATCTTATGTTACTAAAACATAATGACCAAACTTAAATGAAGGAAAAATATTTAAATTTTTAATTGGTCCTCACAAAATTAAAGATTAAGATCTGTCACTGTCAATGGTGTTAATTTGATATTTTCTTCAATTCAAACTCACATCCCAACAAGGAAATCAGATAATGATTTCATTTTTTTACTTCTCTTTTAATTTTAAAGATGCACTCTATATTTGTAAATCCCATTACTAAATTACCAACTTACAAATAAAATATACTCATAACATACTTAATATATGTATTATCAAAACTATCCTCCTCAATGCTGTTGGAGTTTGCCTTGAATCCCACATCAAAAGTATAGGAGAAGTTATAAGGGCTCTCCCCTTATAAATAATGTGTTAGGCTTGGTTTGTAAAGTGTCCCAAAGAGTTGTAAACATCGATAGAATAGCTAGGGTTTGGGCTATTAAAGGGTGTAGTTCGGCTTTGGGATCTTAGTTAGGAGTTTGTAATTTTTCTCTCTAAAAATTGCATGAGTGAACTTTGTTAGGAATTTGCAATTTTTCTCTCTAAAAATTGCATGATTGGGTTTGTAAGGAGTTTGCAATTTTTCTCTTCTAAAATTGCACAGTTGTAGTTATTTGATTGGTTATTAAATTGGTTGGGTAGTTATAGGCTAAATTGGTTGGGTCAAACCACATTAAATAATTATTGTTGGTTTTTTTTGCTTTCTTCTATTTTTGTAGGTGCTTGGTTTGAAGGATATTTTTTTTCAACAAGTGATATCAGAGCTAAAGGTTCGTGATCCTGCAAAAGGAAGAAAGCTATGAAGATGAAGATAAGGATGATGGTGATGATGATGATGGAGTTATTCTTCAATTTGAGAATGGTTTGTATGTTGTCGAACAGTTTGTGGAGTTTGGGGATTCAAGTAAAGAGAGGATTTGTTGGGGTTTACCTTAAATCCCACATCGAAAGTATATGAGAAGTTATAAGGGTCCTCCCCTTATAAATAATGTGTTAGGCTTGGTTTATAAAGTGTCTCAAAGAGTTGTAAACACCGATAGAATAGCTAAGTTTGGGCTATTAAAGGGTGTAGTTGGGCTTTGGGATCTTGGTTAGGAGTTTGCAATTTCTCTCTCTAAAAATTGCATGGCATGGGTGAGCTTTGTTAGAAGTTTGCAATTTTTCTCTCTTAAAATTGCATGGTTGGGTTTGTAAGGAGTTTGCAATTTTTCTCTTCTAAAATTGCATAGTTGTAGTTATTTGATTGGTTATTAAATTGGTTGGGCCAAACCATATTAAAAATTATTGTGTTTGTTTTTTGCTTTCTTCCTCTTTGTGGGTGTCTGGTTTGAGGGATATTTTTCCAAACAAGTTGCCCTGAATCCCACATCGAAAGTATAGGAGAAGTTATAAGGGCTCTCCCCTTATAAATAATGTGTTAGGCTTGGTTTGTAAAGTATCCCTAAGAGTTGTAGACACCGCTAGAATAGCTAGGGTTTGGGATATTAAAATAGCGTAGTTGGGCTTTGGGATCTTTTTTAGGAGTTTGCAATTTTTTTTTCTAAAAATTGTATGGTTGGGTTTGTAAAGAGTTTACAATTTTTTTCTTCTAAAAAATTGCACGGTTGTGATTGTTTGATTAATTATTAGATTAGTTGGGTGGTTATAGGCTAACTTGGTTGGACTAAACCACATTAAATAATTACTATTTGTTTTTTTTTACTTTCTTCTGTTTTTATGAGTATTTGATATGAGAGATATTTTTCTCAACAAATAATACTCCTCGTCAATACAGAACTTGAGTAAATATGATGTTGATATAATTACTATTCACACGTGCTGAACCTTGGACCAAGAAACAACTTCAATTATCTCGCGTTCCAAGTGCTCGACGAGCTGTATCGAAATCAAACCATTGAAACTAGACTGCTCTTTCTTTGATCCTTCCACAGCCACCTTCAGTCTTATTCTCCTTCCTATAAATAAGACTGCAATTCTCTCAATGTTTGCTACCACACTAGATTGCGATCGAGCCCAAAACCTTGCATTGATTCCCATAACACATTCCCTTATCACTACTGCTCACCCCATTCTTTCATACTTAATTAGCAACGCAATACAGGAGGTGCAAATGGAGTCTACAAGAAGTAATGGACCGCTTTTGTCGAGGATAGCCACTAACGACGGACATGGGGAGAATTCTCCTTATTTTGATGGGTGGAAAGCGTATGACAGCAACCCCTTTCACCCCACTCAGAATCCTGATGGGGTTATCCAAATGGGACTTGCTGAGAATCAGGTTGGTTGGCTTATCCAACCTTCACGACTTCTCTTTGTTTTGCTTGCCACCCTGAGTTATCATTTTTATCTTTCTCTTTTGTTCTTTCAGCTTTGCTTTGACTTGATCAAAAAGTGGATTCTGGAAAACCCTGACGCCTCCATCTGCACGGCTGAAGGAGTCAATAAGTTCAAAGATATTGCCATCTATCAGGATTATCACGGCCTGAAGGAATTTAGAGAGGTACGAAAGAACTCAAAACATTTACCTAATGCAGTGAATAACAAAAATCGGGAGCATTTTTTTTTTGATCGATTACTACTTCTTCAGGCTATAGCAAAGTTTATGGGAAGAGTAGGAGGAAACAAGGTTACATTTGACCCAAACCGTATAGTTATGAGCGGCGGAGCCACGGGAGCAAACGAGACGGTCATGTTTTGCTTGGCCGACCCTGGCGAGGCTTTTCTTGTACCTTCACCTTATTATCCTGGGTATCTTTCTTTCTTTCAATTGTTACTATTTACTTTTTATTTTGGGTTTTGACTTTATAAACTTACAAGACAAATATGCAATACTTTTCAATCTAGAATAAGGCTCTCACTTCTACATATGTAATCCATTTTGGGGTTGGGTAGTGGTTGTTCAAATTTCAACTTTCAACGATACAACAAAGGGGTAATTTTTGTCATGCAAATGGGAAAAGTATTTTGGAAAGATAGTAAGAGAAGCATGACCACAGGTTTTGTAGAATTAGATTTTTAAAGTAAACAACACAATTGAGTCAATAAGTTAGGTTAAGCTCATGGGTTACATGATTAAAAATATTAATTAACTAATTTGAAACCAATACATTGTCAGTAAAATTTGTGTAAATAATAACATATATTTCATTTTTTTTATTTTTTTAATATTATTTAAAAAAATATGTGACTGTCTTAACTTCAGTTTCAAGTCTAAAGGCTTTATATTGACTAATAATCTTATTATATTTATATATATAAAAGTATATTGGATTTTTGTCATTGACCTTTGACTTTTCAGAACATTTTGAAGAGTAGAATTTTGACTTTGACACTAATTCCTCGAAAGCTAATTCTTTTTTTTTTTTGGTTACAAAAGCTAATTCTTTGGACAATTTCCAATGTTCTTTCTTTTCCAGCCTTACTAATTAAAGAGTGTTAAGAAACTTATTCCCCTCTTAGTTGGTTTCCTTTTTAAAAAGCTCATTTGAAAACGTGTTCATTCTTAGATATATTCCTAGATACATTCTTCTTTGAGAATAATTTATGGTTCCGTTTGGTTCGCATAAAATGACTTTCAGAAAATGATTTCTGTAAAATGATTTTTTCTGAAAATTTGATTTTCTGAAAAAATTAATATTTTTTGTTGTTTGGTTGATATGCTAAAAAATATTTTTTGTTGTTTTAATCCAATATAGATTAAATTGAGTTTTAGTTGGAGCTTTTTTCTTTCTTAAGAGTGGAATAGGTTTGGAAATTGTCTTTCCCTTCTGAAAATGGGAAGACAATTTCCCAAAATCCTTAAAAATTGTTCATTGACCAAATTTCATTTTTCATTGACAAAAAATATTTTACATGTACCAAACACTGAAAAATGTGAAAAATATTTTTGGGAAAATGAAATACGTGAACTAAACGGACCCTATATTAGGATGATTCTAAAAAGTACTATATTAGGATGATTCTAAAAAGTATGTATTTTAGGTACCAATAATATAATGACACTTCTTAAATTTTTTAAAATATCTAATAATTATCTTACACTTATTCTCACCAAATCAGATTCAAGAATCAACCCTCATAAGACCAATTTACTTACCTTTGTAACTCAGATTAATGAAAAAAAATAAAAACTCATATAATTAACAAAGAACTATTAACATCTAATAAAAAAATTAAATTGAAAAGTAACAAAATTAACTTGTGGATTATGAAAGGGCTCATATTTTGGAAGACCAACAAGATTATAATATTCCATTTGAAATTACTTCCAAAAGCATTTTGTCTAGAGATGGCAAAAGTTGACCCGACCCAAAAAATCAGTCTAATTAACCTTAATCCAAATCCGACCGATCCGATTTGATTAAAAAAGTCAACAATCCAAATCCAACCCGATTCGAATCCGAATTGATCTGAAACCAAATTTATCCAAATTTACATTGATCCAAACCCGACCGAATCCAAACCCGAATTGATCCGAATCCAAACCCGAATTGATACAAATTCAAATTCATCCGAATTTAAATTAACCTGAGCCCGAACTGATCTGAACCCAAGTTGACCCTAATTCAAATTTAATCAAATCTAAAAAGATTCAAATTTAAATTTAATATTATCAATAAATATTTAAATGTTAAAATTAATTATCAAAGTACTTTAATAAGTAAAAATATAATTTTTTTCAATAATATGAGTGTTATATATTTTTTTAATCTAGTTAAACTTAAATATTTACTTTTATATTGCGTTCATTTGAACCTAATGTATAATTATTTAATAGCTAATATATAATAGAGTACAGAAGTTATATCATCTAAACTTAATGTCTCCAATTATTCTATAAAAAAATCAAGATAAATTAAAGAGATATATAATACTGTTTTATGATATTTAGTAGGGATTATTAAATCACTTTGATTCATAAAGTTATTAATTATTATAGATAATAAAAATAAAATGAAAAAAATGTAATTAATTTATGAATATTGGTAAATATATTATAAAGAAAACTATCATACAGATTATTAAATATTTTGATTATTTCAATCCCAATCGTATTATAGGTCATGAAAGAAGAAAATTTTATTTTCATGAGTTTTGCAATTCTTAGAAATATGGTTTCGGTTGATTTTCATACCAGATAAATCACATCGAGATGACCAAGGCTTAACTCAATAAACCTGTCCAATTGACCCGAATCCAAATCCGACCAACCCGAATTAACTAAAAAAGTCAACGACCCAAACCCGATCTAATCCGAACCCAAATTAATCCGAACCCAAATTGATCCGAATTCAAATTGATCCAAACTCGACCTTATCCGAACCCGAAATGATCTAAATTCGAAATAAACTGATTTTTCTTTGACCCAAACCCAACCTTATCTAAACCCGTGATCCAATGTTTACTTAACCCAAAATGATCCGATCCAAAATGACTCTACCCAAATCCGATTCGACCCGCCCATTTTCCACATCTGATTTTGTTAGATACAATTTTCTTTTGCATTTTATAAATTATTTTTTTTGTTAAATGTTAATAGCTCTTTGTTAATTATCTTAGTTTTTAATTTTTTTTCCATTGATCTGAGTTAAAAAAGGTAAGTAAATTGATTGAATGAGGGTTGACTCTTGAATAAATTATTGTAATTAGAGTTGATTTGGTGAGAATGTATATAAAATAATTATTAAATATCTTTAAAAAATTATGAGATGTTATTACACGTGCCTAAAATATTTACTTTTTAGGATCATCTTAATACAAGACATTCTCATAAACAAATTGGTGATATTATTCATACTTCAACAAAACTCCTTCCACTATATTTTACATACCCAAGGTAACTTCTAATATTTTTCCTATATCAATTTAAAAACTTTGCAGATTTGTCCGGGACCTAAGATGGCGCACTGGGTTGGAAATAGTTCCGGTTGACTGCAAAAGTTCAAACAATTTTCGTTTAACAAGAGCAGCCCTGGAAGAAGCCTATGAAAAAGCTCAAAGATCGAACATCAAAGTCAAAGGCGTGATCATGGCAAACCCTTCAAACCCTTTAGGCACCCTCTTGGACAAAGAGACAATGAGAAGCTTAGTCAGCTTCATCAACGAAAAGGACATCCACCTTGTCTGCGATGAAATCTATGCAGCTACCGTCTTCAGCTCTCCTAGATTCATTAGCGTTGCTGAGATTATACAAGAAATGGATTGCAACCGTGATCTCATTCACATTGTTTACAGCTTGTCCAAGGACATGGGATTTCCTGGTTTTCGGGTTGGAATTGTTTACTCCTTCAACGATGTCGTTGTGAACAGTGCCCGAAAGATGTCAAGTTTCGGATTGGTCTCCTCGCAAACTCAATATTTACTTGCTTCAATGCTTTCTGACGAGGAGTTCGTTAGGAATTTCCTAAGGGAGAGCTCAAAGAGGTTAGCAAAGAGGCGCCATGTTTTCACCAAGGGACTCGAACAAGTAGGGATTTCTTGTTTGAAAAGCAATGCTGGTTTATTTTTCTGGATGGACATGCGACCTCTCCTTCAAGAACAAACTGTAAAGGGAGAAATGGAATTGTGGCGTGTGATTATCAATGAAGTGAAACTCAATGTTTCTCCAGGTTCATCTTTCCAATGCCCGGAACCTGGCTGGTTCAGGGTCTGCTTTGCCAACATGGATGATGTGACTGTGAAGGTTGCACTTAAAAGAATTCGAGCGTTTGTGCTTCAAGGAAAGGAAGAAGATCATGAGCCAGGGAAGCCTAAAAGTTTGCAAAAGAAAAATCTACGCCTTAGCTTCTCTTCCTCTAGGTTCTGCGACGAGATCTTGTCTCCACGCATGATTTCTCCTCACTCTCCAATTCCTAAATCACCACTCGTTCGGGCCAGAACTTAAGTCATAATTATAACATGGCATTGCATTTCTTATCTTCATAGTTCATCCTCTTTAGCAATTTAATCAAGTCATAATAAAATCTTCGATAGGATATATTCCTTGTCAGGGAAATAATTTTTAGGAGATTAGTACGGCTCAGATTAGTTTAGATCTACCATCTTTTAGTCCAATGCCGATTGTTAATCTTTTTCTCTTCATTTTTTCCACATTGTTTATGCTCAGCATTATTTGTGGAAGAATCGTAGTAGTTGTAATAATTCCATTCTTACTAAACTGTAAGTCTTTTGTACCAAGATATATGTTTCATTATATAGAATAAAGGTAAGTGTGATTTGGACTTGCGATTATTTTATGAATTGCAATTTGTGGCGTGCATCTAAAGCTTGAATGTGATGTGGTGATCAATAGGATTATCAATTATCTTTGTTCTTATGGGTTTTGATTAAACCTTTTAATCACTAATTAAAGTTAGGCGGACTCCAGACTGAGACAAATAATTAAGTACTGCTAAATAATCAGTATATGACATTATTTGATTGGCCGTAACATTCCATTTCCATGCCTTTAATTTGATTCGTCGGCAAATACGTAAAACAGCTCAGACATATTAACAACCATAGCATGGAACATGATGTGGTCATGACATGTCCATTAGGAATAAACATATCCCAAATCTCTTTGGAGAATTGTCACAACGACTCCATAAAATTGATGAGAAGGCTTCAAGTCACCCAGAAGCCAAACCCCATGGCATACAGAAAGAGGTATACTGTTCTGTTAGGTGTCAAGTATTGGACAACGAAAGCATTGATGTCTCTGTCTCACTAAGGTTTGTTGATGTCGACAAATTAGGTATGAGGGCAGATAATTGATGCGTGCTGTAAACATAAATTTGTGGGCTAGATACTCGAGAAATTAAGATTGAAAGTTTGAATCATTTGTGTTGTATTGGTCTCTTATTTGGTTTCTACGATCAGAAAATTTTTGAATCAGCTTACAACGCACCTCACCTTCCCGAGCGATATATCAGTCTTATTTGATTGTATGCAAATTATGGTTTTGAAGAAGCGCAAAGATGTTCCCTGTTGATAATATTTCATGTTGTTATAGATGAAAATCTATGAAGAATGAGGACAACGATCGAAACATGAAACTCTGTTACAAAATTTATCAGTGCACCGACATGGAAACGTAAAATTGAAGTAATTTCTCCAAGCAGATGAGACATCCCGCCCCCACCAGATGCATTATGTTTGTACCCAATTCTGCAGTTGGCGGCCCCTATAAGTTATCTCTTATATACTTATCGAAGCAGAGCCCAGAGCCGACCACTCTAAATCTTTAAATGCTTTTATTTGGTATAAAAGATAGGATAAAATTTTGGCTTTGTTAGGTCAGTCGAACATTGTCTTGCGTGAGCAGCTTCTGTTTGCCGTCCAAGCCTTAATTGATCTACTACTTTTGTCATGTCAAATATTGCTATCTTCGAGAATATATAAATATATATAAATATATATATATATATATTAGTTGAAATGTTAGGGTCCAAATTTCATTTTTTCAGAAAATATTTTTTACATTTTTCAGTATTTGATATCTGTAAAACATTTTTGGTCAACGGAAAATAAAATTCGGTCAATGAAAAATCTTTAAAGATTTTAAAAAATTGTCTTACCATTTTCAAAAGGGAAAAACAATTTCCAAACCTATGCCACTGTTAAGAAAAAAGGCTCCACTGAAACTCAACTTAATCTATATTGAGTTAAAACAACAAGCAATACAAAATATTTTTCAGCATATCAATCAAACAACAGAAAATATTAGTTTTTTCAAAAAATCAAATTTTCAGATCATTTTACAAAAATCATTTTTTGAAAGTCATTTTACCTTAACCAAACAGAGCCTTAGTAGCAATCATTTTTACATATATGTTTCAACACTTTTTCTTTTATTAGATCACATCATTTTTAATTTTACATGAAAATTAGTTTTTTTTGTCGAAACCCCCCGATTTCCACCTTCGGTGACTATTCCGGAGTCGGGAGAAGCAGAGCGTGGTTAGGCTTGTCCCCCTCCCAACACTGGCACTCCATACACAAGTCAGGATTCGAACCCTGACCTTGCTTAAGGGACGAGTGCCGCTTACCACTCACGCCAACCAGTTGTTGGTTACATGAAAATTAGTTACTTACTTATTATAAATTACTTAAAAAGTATTTTTTTTACGTCTACATACTTTAACTTTTCACTCTTAATATGTATAATTTATTTTTATGTAAAACTAAAAATTTAACGTAATTCAATAAAATAAAAATATTAAATTATAATTGTAAAAATAACTATCGTTAGCGTCCCTCATATATTAATTATTGAACGAAGTGCAGAGAATGAGGTGAACTCTAAAGATCAGCGAAGACATGCCAGCCGATTAGCTAGCTCTTTAAATGGGTTTACCGCCCTTCCTTTTGACAAAGAAAACGATCTTCCGGTTTATATGACACTGCTATGCTGTCGGCGCGTCTCTACTTCTCCAACGATGTTGATTGGATTTGGCTACGTAGCCTATTTAGCTGCGGTGTTAATGTTAGCGAATGGTGTTTTACTGTTTTTATTGAAAATCTTTTTCATTAAAGATTCGTTTGGTTTGTGTATTTTGTTTTTCTGAAAATATTTTTATATTTTTGAATATTTGGTATACGTAAAATATTTTTAGTCAATGAAAAATAAGATTCAATTAATGAAAAATCTTTAAAGATTTTGAAAAATTGTTTCTCCTTTTCAAAAAAGGAAGATAATTTCCAAATTATGCCACCTTTAAGAAAAAAAAAGCTCTCTATTGAAACTCAACCCAATTTATATTGAGTTGAAGAGATTTATGAGATGTTACAAATTATACAATCAAATATGTGAATTCTATCAATTCTAATAATATTTAATAAAGATATCTTTTTAAAAAATTGTTCTTTTCATCTTTATTATTATTATTATTATTATTATTATTATTATTGATTTAAAAACAATATTAGTAGTTAATTATGTGAATAATATTAACAAAAATATAGCTTTTTCAGAAAACAATAAACAACATAAAATATTTTTCAACATATCAACAAAACAATAGAAAAAATCAATTTTTCAGAAATCATTTTACAGAAATCATTTTTTGAAAGTCATTTTACGCGAACCAAACGAAGCCTAATTTTACTCTTCTCATTGCCTTCTTTTTTACCAACTTCAGTAAGTTCACAAATTTATTTACCTTAACCATTATATGTCATCTAACTATCATGTTTGGCCTGTACA
Source organism: Heritiera fomes (assembly GCA_032173925.1). NCBI lineage: Eukaryota > Viridiplantae > Streptophyta > Magnoliopsida > Malvales > Malvaceae > Heritiera > Heritiera fomes. The sequence continues at coordinate 4,505,528 of JAPDPM010000013.1, read as the reverse complement.
TGTTTATGGAGAATTTTATGATAAGGTTAAATATTTTGATCTTATTTTAAGATTTTAAAGACTACCTGAACATTTTTTATAAAATTGAGATGCTTATATATAAGGACAACCGCATGCTCGAAAAAAGAATTGATTACTTTATTACATTTTTAAAACAGAATTTATTGACACTAATTTTATATTTATTCTCATGTGTTTATGCTTATTATCATATGTTTACGCCAATTGACACATGATAATAAGCTTAAACACACATAATAATAACTGCAAACTTAGTGTTAATAAACCTAAAATGTGTTGTATCGTAAACACATGAAAAATAAAAAAGTGGTCAGAGTTTCTATTTTAACTCGGTTTTTATAAAATGTTATGTGCAATTGACTGCCTTTAAAAGACAGTTGTCGACTTTTTAAACCTTATGGTAAAATAAAAAATTTTGATATTACTATAGAAATCCCTTGTATTTACAAATGAATATTACACATCATATGCCAATGAGGCTATGGCCTAGTGGTAAGGAAGAGGCCCTGAGACTTTAAGGTCTCAGGTTCGAGTCTCACCAAGTGTGAGCTTGAGTTAGTCTAGTTATTTACTAATTTGTTTAGTTTGTTATAGCTATTTATTAGTTTACCTAGTTTGAATAATGTGATTTTCATAGTTACCTGTTCATGGAATGTAATATGCTGATTGTGATTGTAACTTCTAATGAAAATATACTACTCAAAAAAAATATTACACATCATATTTAATAATTAAATGATATATATTTATTTTAATAAATTCATTAATAATGACATGTAATAAATGATTGACTTTTTTATGAACTTACTAATTACAAATAAACAAATTCGCATTTAACTGGATAAACAGAACATAAAATTAAACCAAATTCACACACAAACTTAAATATGGAACCTCAAGATTCCATAGGGCTTTCTTTTATCACTAAATTAAGACCTTATTAACATTATATAACATGATTTGAATAAAAATTATGCCCTTGAATAATGAAGGGTCCAAAAAGCCCTCGAATAATAAAAGATTTCGCAATTGAACCTCTATTTTTTTTGGCTTAATAGCCAAAACTACCCTCAACCTTTAGTATAAAATGGAATTAAGCCTTCAACGTTTTATTGCGTGGAAATCAGTCCATAAACTTTTATTTTATTATAAATAGACCCTCAACCTTTCAAATTATGCAATTAAGTCCAAATCTGTTAAATAATATTATCTGTCGTTTGGACATCTAACGTGAAAGTTGACGTAGATAGCTTAGTTGGCTGACATGTGGTCTGCCACGTATGCAATACTAACGGAAGTTAATGTCATTTAACGTATTTGGACTTAATTGCATAATTTTGAAAGTTTGAAAGTTTATTTATAATAAAATAAAAGTTTATAGACTGATTTCTACGCGATAAAACATTGAGGGCTTAATTCAATTTTATGCTAAAGGTTGAAGGTATATTTGGCTATTAAGTCTTTTTTTTTGCAATCAATTGAGCCCTTATATTTTCAATTTCACTCTATTGAATCCTTACTTAAATAGAAACCGTTAAGTCAGTTTTTTTCCCACATATACCGTATGGATTTAATGGTTTCCGTCCATAAAAAAGCTCACTTGAATGAAAATTGAAACATAAGAGCTCAATTGATTGAGAAAAAAGTTAAAGATTCAATTACACAAACCATTATTTTTCGAAGGTCTTTTTGACTTTTTAGCCAATAAAAATGGGCAAAATGTTCGCTACCTCTACTTGAGCCCTCTAACAGGATCTTTTGAGTTATATTTCCCTTCTGTTAAATTTATTCAAAGTGAACAATATTAAATCAGTTTTTTTTGTCAGAATGTCAAATTTTCTATTACGTTTTGTCGTTGGAATCACTACAAAAAATAATGCTTTTACCGGCATTTTTATTATAGCGGTTATAAAAAGTGACAGTCTTTGCATGTTTTTAACAGCATATAACATAGAGCCGTAATTGTATAATCTTCAATGGCACTTTCAATTAAAGCCTTCCTTCCAGCAATAAAATTTGATTTATAAATCAAATGAATAGCACAGGCCCAATACACACGGGTAGGGCTCTTTAGTACATTCTACTCAGGATTGCTCCACCGCTCTTCAACTTGTAGCTTCGCCGATCTTCAGCTCTGTTGCTTCGCCACTCTGTCGCTCTTCAACTATTCTATTCTCTTCTCATCATTGATCTGACTTTCATTTCTTTTTCTTTTTTAATTTTGGTTTCATACTGCTTTGTTCCCCTCTCGAGAAACAATTAGATCCTCTTTTCATCTCATATTCTCTTCTCATGTCGATCTGATGGTTCCTTCCTCTTCTCGTTGCCATTCGCTCTCGTATTCACCTCTTTGCTCCAACGATCGTCGCTCTCATCTTCACTGTTCTAAATATCAGGGAATATTAGTATGTATTTGCTTGTATTTTCAATCGTTTGTGTCTCAGCTTAAGAGAATATTTATTTATCTTTTTCCTCTTAATTGGGTGATTTTATGGTGATAATTATTAGTTATTGGTTAATTTGTGTTTGGCTTAGGGATTAAGAGCTACAAATGTTGTTGAAGCAAGAACGAAGGACTTCACCTCAAAGGTATTTTTGGGGAATTTTTATTTCTTTTTTGATTGTTCTCATCGATGAGAAAGTGATTCATGTAGGATGCTTATATTCTGGGATTTTTAGGCATTATTTCATATTTCTAATCTTAAGGTAGACCTTTGAGGTGTCTTGACTCTTGAGGGGTGCTTTCATTTATAGCATCATTGACATTTATGGTACTGATGTTTACTTATCTTGATTCTTGATTAAATAAACATGATCTGCGATGGTCATGCAAATCTGAGGCTTAACTTCTTAGGAATTTGCTATATTTTAATCTTAATTCTAGGTGGTCTTTGTCCCTTAACTCCTCTCAACGGTTAAACAATCTTGTTTTTTAAGGAATATCCAACAGATCATTATGTGTTTTCAAAGTGCTAGAGGACATAGTTTAATCCATATCAGTGACATTTTTCAGTTTTTGGATTTAGTTGTGTCGTGGGATGGACCATGCGATAATTATTCTATAAGCAGAGGTTATTCAATGACATCTAACGAATAAAATATGATTAGCTGATAATTTAGAAAGGCTTAATAGCCAAATAAGCCCTCAACCTTTAGCCAAAATGGAATTCTACCCTCAACGTTTTATCGCATGGAATTCAGTCCATAAACTTTTACTTCAGTGGAAATAGACCAAATCTGTTAAATGACACTAACTGCCGTTAGTTTTGCATACGTGGCATGCCACGTGGCAGCCATCTAAGCTATCCACGTCAGCTGCCACGTATGCAAAACTAACGGCAGTTAGTGTCATGTAACAGATTTTGACTTAATTGCATAATTGTAAAAGGTTGAGGGTTTATTTTCACTGAAATAAAAGTTTATGGATTGAATTCCATGTGATAAAACGTTGAGGGCAAAATTCCATTTTGGGCTAAAGGTTGAGGGCTTATTTGGCTATTAAGCCATTTAGAAATGATTTAGATGTTTCTGATATTTTACAGTTCTTCTAATTAAGGGATATGGAAAACCAAATTGCTTCCTGTCATATGTTGCTTTTTATAGCATCAAAGTTGTTCCTCCTTTTCCAACTAAAAAATGATTGGAATTGTGAAAAGAAAATTGTTGGATTTGTTTTTCTAATAAGTAAACTTGGAAACAAATTCATAGAAGAATGAGGTTCACTGGCCCTGGAATAATTTTATGAGCACTTCAGCTTCAAGTCTCATTAAACCAAAAGAAAACACTTTCCAGGAAAACTATGCTAAATGGAGCTCAGGTTTATAATTCTAAGTCTCATCATAATTCAAGCATTTCATCCACTATTGTACAACTTCTTCTATATGGAATAGCATATGTTTTGATAAACATAATCTGTTGCTGGCACCTACCTAAGAAATAGTATTATTGACTCTACATGTCATGCATGTATGTGGCTCGTTTCTTGTAATTGCATGTCTGTCTTACAAAATGAAGAATCCTCTGTTTAGTAGTTTGAACTAAAGTTTTACTTTAATGACTTCATACTTCCTTGATAGTTCTGTCAATTATTTATATTTTTAAACATGCTTCATTTGCTCAGGGGTTTCTTTCACTCAATAATTACTATTCTCATGATCCTTAACCATGCACTCAGGTATTTCATTCTCCTTTTTGGCTTAATCAAGTTTGATAGTAACTAGTTCTGACTCCATTTTTTCAGATGCCTTTGAGCTTTTGCTAAAAGGTTGATCGATTTATACGCTAAAAATACATGCATGAAAATTCTATTAGGGTCCTTTTATTGTAATCTACAAATTAATAGAGTTGTAGGCCTTGAAAAGTAGTGTTTGTCAAGTTTCTGCTCCTGGTAAAGTGTTCTATGAAAAATAGTTTATACCTTTCTTATACCAAATTGTGTTTCTTATACCTTTCTTTTTGTTCTTTTTGTAGATAATTTCTTTCTCCTTTCTCAAAATTTTCTAGATATCCCTTTGAAGAAGCTACTACTATTGCTATATCCACTATCAAAGAATTTGCAAGTGACATTAAAGGGGCAATGTTTGGTGAATTTGATATTTATCTTTCTAAAATTCCAATAACAACATCAACAAATCTTAAGAATAAAAGTTACCACTTTGAATGCTTTTGGTAGAAGGAAGCTCTTTAAGTTTAAAAGGGTATATTTGTCAAGTGAAAAGTGATATTATATGATTGGAAGAAGGCATTGACAGTAATTGGTGCTAAATATGATGAGAGTAGATAAGTAGAGAAATTCTATTAAAGGTATGGGAATATCCACTTTTAGTCTTTTAGTTTTTTGCTTGATGCTACTTTGAGATAGGCTAATTTGCTTTCTTGTGCTTTTGCTGCTAATTAGTACTTAATATTCTGCATCTAAGCTATGATGCAAGCTCTGCCTTGAACCTCCATGGAAATTTCTTTTTACTTGTTGCATTCACCATTAATTTGCTTTCTTGTGCTTTTGCTGCTAATTAGTATTTACTATTCTACATTTTGTGAAACTCTTGGTTATTATTCCAATGCCTAAGACTGCTTTAATTTTTGCAATAAACTTTTATTAGAATTGTGATATTGTTTGTTAAGGTATACTTAAATTGTAAATGATTTATTATTTTATAGTAAATTATGTTAGTGGAAATCCTAACTTCAGCCTTTGAGAACTTGCAGTTAAGGAAATTAAAAGAGTTGCTTGAAAACAATTTGGGATGGAAATTGCAGCAGAAAAGTAGAGTTGATGGAATCTACTTTGAAGAGGATGATGAGGTCTGTAATTTATTTTCATATGCATAAACTTTAAGCTATCTCTTTCTCCTGCCTCACCATTCCTTAACTTGTGAATATGCAAGTTTTCCCTCTTTATGTAAATGGTGATCTTACCTTATGATTTCTACTGCAGGTAACTGAAGAGTATAGGTTTGTACCTGAGACATTATTTCTGACAGTGAATTACATTGATCATTGTCTTTTCAACAGTTCAATTATCAGGCAACAGTTATGTTAACTGTTATGTTAACACATAATGCAAGGAGATATGTACACCTCAAGTGAAAGAGTTCTGTTATGTTACTAATAACATATACTGTAAGAATGAGGCAAAATCCAGTTTAGAGATTCATTTCCAATTTTCTTTTTTCTTTTCACCACAACCTGCATAACCATATTTTTCCATGCTTTAACTGTTGTAGATTTTGTTAATGGAATCTGTTGTGCTGAAATACTTAAAAGTTTGAAATGATAGTCAGCTAAATTTTTTTTCAAGTAATGCCTCACTCTCTTATTCCATACATTGTGCAGTTTATAAAAGTTGCTAGATTATTGACACAATTCATGAAAACTTCCAGTCAATTTGTTCATGTTGCCCAAATGATCAATCAGGTATCTCTGTCATAGACTAGTGTTTTTACATTCATTTTTATGATTTTGCTGCACAAACTAGGTTTAGTTTATGTTATATTTGGATATCTTGATCCTTAGTTTCATAGTTTTGTAAGTTCAATGCCCTTTCTTTCATCTTCTCTTTTCTTATATTGTAGGTTTCAGATGAATTAAATTCATTAGGATCACTGCATTCAAATAACTAGTCTGCGGATGGTTGGTGGTTCTTTCGTTGCAATGGGTTGTTTCTTTATTTGATTTTTAAGGATGTTATTAGTATTTTGATAACTTTTTGGTTTGTATGTACTTTGAATTGAACTTTTAACAAATAACGGTAGTTGGGAATTAGAAGTCATTTGGATTTGCATTAAGAACAAAAGATGAGATTTTTATGAATTTATAGATTGTTAATTTTTTTGGCATTATTAATCTTATTTTTTCTATTTTAACAGTGTTAATTATAATCAAAGTTTTCAATTCTTTATTTTGGATTGCGTAATGTTTATATGTTAATGATAATCAAAGTCTTGACAATCAAAATATATGTTGCTTTGTTTTACATTTTTTTTTATTTTTTTTGTAATCCAAAAAATTACTAAATGTAAATTGGTTATAAAAAAAGAGGAAACACAGTGATTTAAAATAAAACTTAATAAATATAAAATTTAAAATAAGATTCTTACTAGCATTTTAAAGTGTTGATAAAAGCTTGTAAATTTAAAATAAAATAAAAAATATAAATTTTCAAATTCCAAATAATTTTTATTTGCATTTAAAAGTGTGGATATAAACTTTTAAATTTAAAATAAAATTCAATAAATATAAAAGTATCAAATTTCATATAAGATTTTTGCTGGTACTTTAAAGTGCCGGTAAAAGTTTTTAAATTTAAAATAAAGCTCAATAAATATAAAAAATTTTAAATTTCAAATACGATTTTTCTCTGCACTTTAAAATGTCGGTAAAAGTCTTTTACTTTTAAAAACATTTAAAAGTGCCGGGAAAAATCATACCGCAATTTGTAAGATCTTTGCCGACAGTAGAGTACATCACCATCAGTAGACCTACATCGGCATTCACCTGGCCGGCGGTTAGCTGGCGGTCAACGAATCGCCGATAAAGTTTTTACTGGCGGTTCATTGGTCTATAAGTGCCGGTAAAAGTAAATTTTTTTGTAGTGAATCCCTAGAAATGTGATGAATTTGGGACTTTGGAAGTTTTGTTTAAACTGAGTTTTCCTGTTCAAAAAAAGTGATTTGAATAAAAAAGAAAAATGATAACACGAAATAAGTATTAAAATGAAAAAGCTCCCATAACTTTGTACCAAAAAAAGCTCCCATAACTTTTTATTAATCATGATGAAGTGGCGCTTTCTTCTTTGAAAATCCTTTTGAGTAATCTGATTATTCCTTTTCTCACTTTGTTACTGACCTTTTATTATTTGAAAAATATATAATAATTATGATTACTATATATATGCCATATAATTAATAATTTAATACCATGCATATATTTCACAAATACGAATGATGACCAACGAAAATCTATTATCAATAGAGCTTCTTAATTTGAACAATGATGATTAATGACATAAATTAAAGCACATAAATTTTATATGTTCAATTCTTATAGCTCTACATAGCTTTTAAAGATATATATATATATATATATATATATATATATATATATATATATATATGTCAATGTCTGCCGCTAATGCATGCATGCATCAACCTTTTCAGGGGATTAGAAGTTTACTTCTTTTGTAATACTTGATTAACAATTTAACATATAAATTAGCCCTCACCCTGGAAAATCATTGGGCTTCTTATAACTATTTAAATGGAGTAGAGACAAGATGCATGCATGGTTCACAAATTACACCAAACTTTGCCCCTTTTTTCCTTAATTTACTTCAGTGAAACGGCTAGCCTGCAGCCCTCCCATTCTGATTCTGTCGCTTTGTAAACATAAGATTCGATTCCTTGGATACGAAAAAACTGGGTCCAATCAATAGCAAGTGCTATTATATTGTGGTTTATTTACGGAGAGATGAAGCATTCTTTTCTTTTCTGTACTCCTATAATAGCACAGCTTATTGGGTTTTAACATTCTGTCAACTCAACTCAACTCGTGGGACCTGTTTTTCTTTTCCAGACCTGTTAAAAATCTTACTGGATAATTCTTACAACATTGTTAGGTGGAGTTTTAAGAATTTTTTTGCTCGTATTTTTTGATGATATTAATGTTACAATGCGACAAAGATGGATTAAGCTGAACAGATAAGCATTGATATAATTAAGTTCGCGTAAAGCATTTTTTATGGTGAAGAAACGTGAAAAGAATGTCATTATTTTTCTCCGAATCTAGAAATTTCTCTCTAATTTTTCGTTGGTTTCAAGTCCTCTACTGTTTTGCATTTACTCAAATTTTGAGTTGCTTTACTGTTGATTGTGTTAATGCACTATTATAAAATGTTTTGTATTACGTAACCAAACGTAATTTCTTAAATTATAATATTATAATTAAAATAATATCGTATTTACATAATCATAGGTAAATTCTTTATTTGTATATAAATAAAATATCTCTGTACAGTTTTTCTGTAAATGAATAAAAGATTCATTTTCTTTTACTAGGTTGCTAAAAAGATTATGAAAGGTAGAATATGTAAGTATTTAAAGAAGACTAATTTAATCAAGTTGTTTAAGACTATATGCACATGCCTCAAGTGGAGGCACCACCTAATATTTATCAGGAAGAAAGAATAAAATTATGGAAAAAATGGACAAATCTTGGGTCACATGCATTTTTTTCAATTTTGATTCCTGGATCGTACAAGTCCCTGGCGTGGTATTTGCATTAAAACAGGTATATCTGTGTTTTTATTCTTATTTCTGCTAAATTAATTATTGAAAGAATTGATTAATTAATCTGAATCGAATTAAGGGCGGGAAGTAGAAGACAAATTCAGTGATGGAAGTACAGGAGATAACTCCAAGCCCGGTAGATTCAAGAGGGAAATCATATTTTTGAAGAATAGCATGCTTCTCCACAGAAACTTACATGATTATCAGCTAACCTTCAGCATTCCAGCTAACAACGGTTAAACTCTGAAAAAAAAGAGAATCCTGCAAAAGAATAATGATTACATGAATGAACCGACTAATGCATTAGGACCATTCAGTTTTGACGTAAAAAGACCCACAATTCCATAAATGAAACAGGACCTGTACAACATACTCTCAGTTGTGGAAATTAAGGCAGGAAATCTCCAAATGAGAATTTCACTGTGACCCACCATGGACGTGGATGTCTCAAACATGTGAGCTTACGTGTTTGCTTTTCAGCTGCCATTAGCAAGCAAGCAAAAGTACCTAAAAGATTAAGATCATTCGACTGATTGAGTAGCACAGCACTGCATTGATATTCAAAGGTAGGATTTTGATTTTGCTTTTTCTTTGTTTGGGCGGTGGCTGTGGGGGAGGATTCAAAAGCAGCACAGTCAGCGGTAAAGTAGATGATAAGACTTGATATTAATTGTATATATTGATTGACAATGGATGATGAGTTCAAAACAAATTCCAAAATTTCATTTATTCACTCTAGTCTCCACACAAAACATTACTTATACATGCAAAAAAGGAATAATTACTAAAGAGGCATCAGTTCACCATCTATATACGGAAGAGTTGTCTTCTTTGGTTTTACCTCCTGTTCTCAATCTCATTGATGACACTCGAATCCATCATCAATTTGAGAAAGCTATCTTTCCTTCACCATTGTCAACAAATAACACAAGCATTTGGGTTCTCTTCCATGCTTTGAACATAGTAATAAGTGGTCATGTGAGGATTATATGCTTTGTAATTGACAAGCTCCAAGACAGGATCAGGAGGTGGCTGTGGCTTTTTCTCCTCTTCCTTTTTCTCTTCCTCTTTCTTGGGTTCTTCTTTCTTTTCCTTTTCTTCCTTCTTAGGCTCTTCTTTCTTCTGCTCCTCTTCTTTCTTGGGCTCTTCTTTCTTCTGTTCTTCCTCCTTCTTGGGTTCTTCCTTCTTTGGATCCTCTTTCTTCTCTGGCTCTTTTGCTGGCCCCACTGATACTATGTCAGTTGGCCAGTGCTTGCGTAATTTGCTTACCACGTTTACAGGATCAACTGTTCCAATCACTGTCAATTGCCTTGCCTTCATATCCATGGCGATGGAATCAATTCCTATAAAATTTTGCAAAGCAAAAAAGTTTTCATCATTACTTTTCCAAAACCAGCTAAAAAGAAGAAAGCATGACATGACAACATTTGTTCTCCATAAACTCAATATTCTTTCATCTAGATTCAAATCCCAGAAGTTAAAACAAATCAGTCTCACAGGAACAAAACTGTTGTCACCAAGATCCACAAGTCATTTGCAGAATAGAAATTTTAACAAGAGACAAAAATCCAAGCCAAAGTTCAAAATCATACAAATATATTAAGCAGCCCATCGTTTTCTGTGTTTAATATAAAAATCATTCGTACACCAATCAAGTAAATACTTATGATTTTTTTTTATCGGAAATTTTCTCTATGCAGAGTCATATCATTAGTTTATACTAAATTATTTTTTAAAGTTTATTCTAAAATTTTTGTTTTGTATAGAAATTAGTTTAGGCAGATTGCAGAGTCTCATCACCAATTTGACCAAAAAAAAGCCTCTATAAAAGGGTAAAAAGTTGAACAAATTTCCACAGGATGGAATTCTGACAAAGATTTATAGTTTAGAAACATGAATGTAATCAAAAAGGAAAAGGAATATTGCTTGAATTAAGCTTTTAAGTTTAGAGGGTACAAAGGAAAGCAGAGATATGGTATACCTGAAAGAGTTGAGACTGTCTTTAGAGCCTTTCGCTTGGCTTGGTCATCATGCAAATCCAACTTCAATACAACCTTCTGCAATAAAAGAAAAAATTCCAAGAGATCTGTTTCAAAGCCATTTATGCTTCTGATACTTAACATGTAAGGATATATAATTGAGAAAATTTCATTAAGTTAATCTTTTGTTTTGATCATTTTTCAATGCTTGGAACATCAAATCAGATGACAAAAACAAAGATGGTAGAGAAATTCATTTAAAAATTATAGCTCCAAAGCAAGCTGATCCAGAATTTGACAGCTTATTATGAAACTCTAAAAGTATAAAAACTTTTGAACCGAAACATTGTCTACTTAAAGCAATAGATTTCCAAAGAAGTCATCTGAAAGAGAGTCCCTTGATTCTTATGGTCCATCAAAGTATAAAACAAGAATCAGAATCAAACCCAAGAACAACCCATCAACAGCAAAGCCTTAAGATTCCCTTTAAAACCCAAGAAAAAGATATTAAAAAAAAGGACATAAAGAATCAGCACCGATAAAGGAAAACAGAAACATAAAGAGATCCCAAATTAGGAAGCAGACCTTCATTTGTGTTGGACCCTTTTTTGGAATCACAGAGATCAATAAAAACCAGAGAGGTTTTGAGAGAAGGTTGCAGAAATGAAGGAAAGAAAAAAAGATAGGAAGGATGGAAATGCAAGTGTTGAAAAGAACAGAAAAGAGAAGACGTAATGGAATAATACTTGGTTTGAAAAAGATAGAGAGGTTTGGACAGATTACAAAGGAAAAGAAAATCAGAATCAAAACAAAAATTGCAGAATAGGAGAGAGAAAAAGAAGGAAGAAAAAAGTATGCAAAGAAGAGATGAGAAAGAATGAGAGAAAAGGAAAGGAATCGGCAGCACTAAAGTTGAAGGTAGTGAAAACTAGTGGCCATAGCCAGGAGGAGTTTATTAGAGTGTCAATGACAGAGAGATAGGAAGAGGAAACACGGTAAGAGTAAAAGAACTATCGCTGTCTGAGTCATCTACTCTACTGAAAGGGGCGTCGCAAGCAGCCACACCAATGCCACATTTTTATAGAGTTTATATTTATATTTATCTTTTGTTATGTTATACAACTGTAAATCAAGCACTTGTAACCAAAAAAAACTGTAAATCAAGCCCAAAATATCATCTTAATAATAAAAAATTAAAAAATATATACAAATGTTTAAAAATAAATATAAAAGTTTATTAATATTTATGTATATATCTTTTAACCTTACTCATTAATAAAATTGTGAAAATTTGAGTGAGAACTTATACCACTGAATTAATTCTTTGAATTAATTAACAATATATAATTATTATATACACAGTACATACAATATAAATATATTTTTTTTATTAATGTTTGATCCTTTCTTCATGCTTTATTAGTTGTCTTTATCGAAATATTTTATTATATTTAATTTTTATAAATAAGTATAATTTTATTCGAAAAAGAGTGTTAAAAAGAATTAATTACAATATATTAAAAAATAAAACAAATCAATTAAACATCTGTTCATCAAAATTTTAATTATTATCAAAAAACTAATTAACAAAATTATCAATATTTATTACGTTTTAAGCTAAAAATGTAACTTTTTTTTCACGTTCTAAACCTTTCATTTTGACTTGGAATCAAGGACGGATCCAACATTGGATTGAAGAAGCTATCAGGGTGGGGCCTTGGGAGGGTGGGTCGATGGGTGAGTAGGGGCTCAGTCAGGACCTCGCTAACTTCAATACATATATATAAATATATATATATATATATATATTTATATTTGTATCTTAATAAATTTTATTTAAAAGAATTATTTTTGTTAAACTTTTCACATGTGAAGTTTAATTTCAAAATTGTATTATAAAGATGTACTCTAACAATGAGCTTTTAAGGTTGAAAGAAATTAACGATTTTACTAGTGTATTAAGAATTGTTGAGATTAACAAAGATAAATGTACCCATTAATTTATTTGTTATTAACATAATTTTACTAGTTGTCAATGTTATGATAAAGTGTATCCATTAATTATTTGTTGTTATCAGAATTCTACTTGTTGTCATACTACGTTAGAGAGAATATTTTCGGTAATAAACATTATAAAAACTGTTTGTGTAATGGAGCGGGACATCAATGGTTGAATTGAATGGTAGTTTAATTGAGTGTATTGAAAAAGATGTGATCAAAGAAATTCGTCGCTTTTTCTTTGCATGAGTTCTCTCGGGCTTCCTTCTACATGTAAACATGCAAACTCCAGCAATATTGACAATGATATATTGAAGTCTATCGCGAAGGAGGGTAAACGAGGTTGAACGGTTAATGATGAGGAGGTTGTAGTTTTGGAAACTAATATGGATGATACTGGAGGTTCAGAAATACAGACGTCATCTGGTGAGGGAGTTAAATCTTCATACAGTATGTTAACAGGCGGTAATAATACATCATCAACTGGATGGGATGATTGGTGGTCCATGGCGGGAAAAGATTTTATGCAGTTTGATGATCATATTTCTGATGATGAACTTGATTCAAACGAACTGGCTCTTAGAGTTGTCCTCTTTCGTGATGAAAAGAAAGAGATGAGTAAATCATGGCGTGCTTCGATCATTGTCAAGTTGCTTGGGAAATCATTAGGTTTCCAAACTTTATTGGATAGAATCAAGCATTTGTGGCATCTCGCTATTGATTATCTCAATAATATTTTCTTTTTAAGTTTGAGCCGAGGGAATATTATCTTAAATTTGTTATTTTTTCGAAATCCAAGATAGTTCGAACCCGAAAATAATTCGAGCTAAATCTGTCCAAACCGACCTATTTATCACCTTTAATTGGAGGGTGACCCTTGGGTTATTGAGGGACATTATCTTACGATGAGACAATAGACACCAAACTTCAATCTTGTTAATGATATAGCTTTAACAAGGATGGGCTCATGTGTGGGCAGAGGTTATAAAAATTGATAGAAACACAGAGTAGACAATTAGAGGGAAGTTTGCCCGGGTGTGCGTTGAAATTGATCTTTCAAAAGCCTTGGTGTCCATGATCTACGTAGGAAGACATATACGAAAGTTATGGTTAAGATACAGAGCAACTTACTTAAATGTTATAATTAATTTGTTTATAAATATGACCCAACAAAAATAATTTGGTTTATGATTTATATTTACATAATTATAAATGAATTAAGATTAATTTTTTTATTTATTGAAATTGAATGCAATAATTTATTTTAAAAAAATTATTTGTCCGATATGAAATTAATTTATTTAATTAAAATTTAGAATATATAATAATGTATGCATGATGATTTTTCATCGCATTTGGGTTCTTATTATTTCTTAACAATATATATATTTAGTATTGATGATATAAAAATTAAAACAATTGAAATTATGAAAACTTCTATAAAAGAATTGTGAAATAAAGCAATTTTCTTTACTTGAATTAGTTTACATTTATACATGTTGATGGTTTTTAGGGAAAAGTTGACTTCAAGTTGAAATGGTCTCTATGCAGAGCATACAATGAACAAAGAAATGTGAGAAGGGCATCGGAGTTGATACTTTAATCTGTGCTTCAACGATCAAGCCCACAAATTATCGAAGAAAGATGGAGATAAGAGAGTGAAAGAGCAAAAAAGACTTGGTAATACTTAGATTAGGGATTTTTATACATACATTTACCTTTTTATATAGCTCATCTAATTTGTTATTTATGGAATATTGATTATTTTTGTATTAATATTGAATCATAATTTTTTTCTTGAAGATTCTATTTAATAATATCTTCTCTACATTTGTCCTTTTACCGTTTTTTGAATGTAAATGAGTTATTTAAGTTTTACTTGAAATAGTTAAAATTTTAAGTCTTATTTGAATTATTTAAGATTCGACACCTTGTGTAATATGATATAAGAATACCTTTTAATAATATATAATGTTGTACATACTAATTTGCCCTTACTGAAAATTATATCTGCTTTATTTTTTATCATGAATTAAATTTTAAAATTTTCAATGATTAAATTTGTCTCTTTTAAAACAAATTTGACTTAGCAACTCTTAAGTTATAATCTTTACAAAAATAATGAAAATTTCGAAAATGATTGACGTTCAAAGTTTAGAAGGTAGTGGTTGAAATAATAAACTAATGATTTGGAGTTTTGGACCCCATAAAATAACAAACTAAAGATGATTTTTTTCATCACGTCTATGACAAATCCATTTTCCTTCAACGGTGTTTGTAAAACTAACAATCATTTAAAATTTCCCAAAAAAATTTTGAAAAATAAAAAGTACAACATGAAATTCACAGACGTGGACAAAACTCACAAATTCATTAATCTTGTGAATTCCCCATGTACAGTACGGTTTTACACCCGACCGTTTACAATTTCGTGGAGCATAATTTATTGAAGCTGGAAAAAGCAAAAAATTTCATATAAAAAAACAGAAACAGTAAAATTCCATGGTTAAAGATGAGCACTAAACGATTTAATTGATCATAATATATTAATTTGATTTAATTTGTTCAATTTTGAGATTAATCAAGTAGAAGATTATTTATTCAGTTAATTCGATAATCTATTTAAAAATTAATAACAAAAAAGTCAAACTAATCAATCAACATTATTAATTTATTTTTAAATATATATTATATTATAAATTATAAATACAATTAAACCTATTCAATAGCTAGGTTATTCACTCAAATTCGAAAGTCCGCTTATTTTTTTGGCGGATTTGAACAAAATATTAAGCCCATTAAATGGGCTTGGACTTAATAATCAAAGCCAGTTAAAAAATTGTCTGGTTTAGGTTCATTGTTTCAAGCTCAAATACGGTACAGCCCAGCATTTATTATAATTTTTTATTATTTTTTATATTAATATATTTTTAATTAATTTTAATTTTATTATGCAATATATTTTGAGTTCGTATTAATTTTTATATTTTAAATTAAAATTTTCATTTTTTTTAGTCTTTATGTAAAAATTTATTCAATTTATAGTATTATACTTATTAACTATAAAGTTTTTTAATATTTTTTATATTTTATTATGTTTTAAAAAAATTAATAATATTTGAGCAGACTTGCATGGGTTTGGGTGTATTGATTATATGTAAAAATGAGTTTGGACAAAAAATTAAACCTAAAATGACTCGAACCGAGTTTGGACACACTTTTACTTCTTTAATATCTTATCTAAAATCGGCCCATAAAAAGATCTTAATATAATATAATTTACATAATATTTTAAAACCATATATAATATATTTGAATAATTAAAATCCATTAAATCTATTGATTTAAATTAAATTTGATTGTTTTATTTAGTTATTTTATTAAAATTTATTTGATTTTTTTTGTTCATTAAAATTTATTTGATTTAGTATTTCGAATGACATAATAATTAATTTAATTTTTAAACTTTTATCAAATGCTAAGAGCGGTGAATTCGAATTTACAGAAGTGTGCGGATTTGTGTGCACTGCAGATTGTGGCATGTGACGCTAACTTCTTACGTACTTCGACGTACTAACATTAAACTTGGTGCATTGAGTGGAGCGTGGTCCCCACCGGTCAAATTTCTACTTTGGATCTTTTCGCAATTTCCCCATTATTTAACACTCACCCTCTGTAACTGTAAAGTAATATCTTAACTTAATAATTCCTAAAAGCGCACATGTCAGTATTTTACTTTTACACTTACCTGACACGTGTCGTATGAGAGGTTTTGAATTAGCCCTCTTTCCCAATTATTGAACTCTACGTACTGAAATTTAGAGAGTTATTTTATTTTATTAATTCTATTAATGAAATCTA
Source organism: Heritiera fomes (assembly GCA_032173925.1). NCBI lineage: Eukaryota > Viridiplantae > Streptophyta > Magnoliopsida > Malvales > Malvaceae > Heritiera > Heritiera fomes. The sequence continues at coordinate 4,488,883 of JAPDPM010000013.1, read as the reverse complement.
ATGCTTTCACCCGTTATATGTAGGTTATTTTATTTTAACCTTTTTTTTTCAATTATTCAATTCCAAATTACATTGCATTTGAAATTTGTAATTTAATAGAAATAATAGCAATAACATTGGATAATTTTGGCTAAATTACAATAGCAAACAATCCGAAGGGTTGCTTAGATTAGTGGATTATTATCTTATACATTATGATAAAGTTTTTACATTTTACCAACGATATTAAAGAATTTGATACATATTTGTTTGAATAATTAACCAATTTATTAAATTTTATAAATATATATTATCGGATGCTTGTTATAAACCTTTTAGCATTTCAAATTCAACCACGTTATGTTGGGAGTGTAACATTTAATTTATTTTTAAAATCATAAATTATCAAGTAAAATGTTTTTTATTAAATATTTTTTTTCAAATATCTTAAAATTATGAAATCAAAAGTTATATATTTTTTTATTTTTTCTCATGTTTTATCTAATTTCAATTTTTTTTCATTTATTTTAATTTATTGGTTAAATTTTAATGCATGTTGAACTAATTTAGGTTTCCATAACACTGTCAATAGGTCTTTCAAAATTATTCATTCTCTAGTAGTTTAAAAAAATATCATTAATTTATTTTAAAATTCCTAGGAGAATTTTAAAAAATATATTATTGTTTATTTATTTCATGATTGAAAAGAATTAAACAGTTTTGTTTCATGTTTGGATGGATTTGGGTTTATTCATTTTATGTAAAAATGAGTTTGAGCAAAAAATTAGGCTTGAAAAATAGAATGGCTGGAATTGGGCTCACTCTCACTTCCTTAATACGTTAACTAAGCCTAGTTTCGCTCGACCCATGAACAAACTTCGTGGTTGACTGGCTGTAACACCCATATCCCACGTCGAGAGTTTGTGAGACTTTGTAATGCTTTATATGTAGAGACTTGAACCTATACTTTGAAGGCATCTTTTTTGGGGCAAAAGTGTGAGATCTTTTGAGTCAAAGTGGACAATACCTCACAAGTTGGGTGCAAGTCTCTACAAATAGTATTAGAGGCAATCCACTAGCCGAAATATGGGACCTAAGTGCTAAACTATAGGAGCCGCTTCTAAATTCCCAAGACTTTGCAATGTTATATATGTAGAGACCTGAACCTATACTTATAAGACGCCTTTTGTGAAACAAAATCGTGAGATTTCATATTAAAGCAAATAATACCTCACAGGTTATGTACGAGTCTCTACCCTGACAATGTGTAAAGTATATGTATTGTTAGTGTATCAAATATAAACCTTTTAAATATTAGTGTTCTTTTGGCCGACTTGATTAATTTTCAATCAAATTGGTCAAAATCGAATTCAATCAAATTAATTTATTTTTGTTTCATTAACCAAATCAAAATTTTTAATTTCAAAATTAATCAAATTGAATTAAATTCAATTATTTTAGTTAATTTTACAATTTTTTTTATATTTTAGTTTATATGAAGCAAACAAAATAGGATAATATCATCTAATAAAATAGTCAAATACCAAATTATTAAGTTAAAAACTCTAACAACACTAAACTTAAAACATTATCTAAATTTCAAATATTAAATATAATTTTATGTTTAATATATTTTTAGATTTTCAAAATCATTAAACCATAATTTTTTTCAAAATAATTTTTGTTAGTCGATCCAACTAATTCAATGATTGATTGATCAAATTAAATTCGATTTGATTTGATTGGTTAATTTGATCATTAAAATTAAAATATAAACAGTCCTAATCTTAAACCATCATTTCACCTATTATTTTACCAGCTTGCACATTCAATACACGTTTTTTTTGTTATAGCAATAAATTTTCATTAGAAATTACATTTATAATCAATATATATTACATTCCTTAAACTAATAATTATGAAAATCACTTTACTCAAGCTAAAATAATTAGATTAAACTTAAATGTACATACGGCGACACTCGAACTTAGGATGTCAATGTCTCAAGACTTCCTCATTTTTTTTTGTTACAAAGAGAAATAAAAACAAACTTAAGATTTTAATATCTCAAAACATCCTCAATGCTACTAAACCAAGATACACTTTCAATCCACATTTAAATGCCTCAAAAAAAAAGCTTTTTCTTTTTTAATTAAAAAAGGATGATTTCGATGACAAATGTTACAAATTTTATTATATGACATATATCGCATTTAAAGTAATTATCATATATACTATCAGTAAAATTTTTAAATTCTATTAACAAGATTATAGTAAGCTAACAAATATAACTAAAGAAAAATGAAAAAATAAAAATAAATAATTAAAAAAATTATCATCAATATATCAAAAACGAATTCTTGTAATTAAATATTAAAGTTTTGCAAAATGTCGATTATCAAAGGAGTGTAATGTAAAAGCAACCTATATGAAAATTCAAATTCATGGAGAAAAAATAGTTGAATATGAAAATTGTATTAATTATTCACTGCATTAATGCGTACGTACACAGAAAAAATCAAACGCTTTTGTATAGTATTTCATTTCAGAATTCGATTTAATATTGATAGCAAAATTTTTAATTTTACAGATCAAATTAATAAATTGTCACATAATTTATTTAAAAAATTATTATATCATGGCTTCAATTGGGTTAAATAACAGAATTCCTAGTTTAAAATTAAGTTTTAAGAACTCCCGAAAGAGAGATGGAGGACCACGAGGCTAGCTAGCGGGTTGGTTCCTAGCAGCCTGCAGGTGGCAGTGGTACCACACAATCATAGAGGTTCGGTGTAGACATTATGGAAACTTTTCAGAAGATCAGCGGCGCAGCTGACATTTTTTTTTTGTAAGATTTTTATTTCATAAACGGTCAATAAAATTTTTTAATTTTATAAATGAAATTAAAATAGTAATGCATAGATTTATAAAAATATTAAAAAAATTTAACTAAAACTGTATGTGATAATAATCCTTATTCATATACCAAAGGATTCAGGAAACCAGCTACCATTCACTCTTCTGCTGAAGCTAATTCTCCCCTGCCTCTTGTCTGGTGTCCTCAGTCATCACCAGTTCATCAAACTCGTTCGCATGTGTCAATTTCCCAGATATCAGTGGCATGCAGCCGGCTGGCAGCCTCAAGCATCGTGCATTTAACCAAACTCCCTTTTGGAATTCGGTCTCAACATGGTTTCAGCCAGCCACGACGACAACGCTGAAGCCATCCAAAACCATCTCCAAAATGTCAATTCTTGCCAACCCCAGTAATAAATTTCCTTTACTTATTAATCATTAATCAGGTTTGATTTGAACGTGAGGTGAGGGTTTTTCTTAAATTAATGGAGTTAATATAACAGTACTATCTTTTATTTAATACATAATTAATAATATTAAATATAGAAGAAAATGTCTTATAATATATAATATAACTTTCAAATGAATAGATGTTGTTGACATCTAATTTTGTCCATTTTTGTTATTATTACTATTATTATTATGTGTTTATATTTATTTTTATTATTTGTGTTTTTATTATTATTATTATTATTATTATTATTATTATTATTATTGTTATTATTATTGTTTTTATTATTTTTGTTTTTATTTTGTTTTTGTCCAATCTCCTGTCACCCATCAGCCAGTCTGCCACCACCAGTCACCCCTGCCATGGCTTCCCTCGAGGTTGTCCATCAACCCCATCTTTCACATCCCATCACAGCAAAAGCCCCATGCCAACCCCTACAAAAACTCACCATTTTTCGGTTATCGGAGGGAGCTCTTTCTTTTCCTCTACCAGACTCAAAACTATTCTACCTAAAAAAAAGGGAACCCAGCTCCCCCTCACCACCGAAAACACAGCATCACCTGGAACCACCTTCAACCACCATCACCATTTTCGACTCTGACCACCGAGACCAACCGAAACCCTAGGAACCCACCAACAATCTCAAACAGAAAACCAAAACCCAAAAGCCCCGTTCAACCACTACTCATTACCACCATCACCAAGCTATCATCACCACCATCACCAAGCTATCATTACCATCATCCTCGGCTCACCAGAAACCACCCTCACCCGAACCCCCAACAGCACCACAACCATCCCAGAAAAAACCCCAACGCCACCGTCCCAAAACCAAGAGCCTCAAGACTTAGATCTGAGATCTAAGCACACCTGCAAAAAAGGGAAAACCACAAACTACCCGAGACCCAAATCAAACCCAAAACTAGTGTGCCAAACCAGATTTAAAATCGAAAACCCCAAAACCATCTTAAAACACAAAACAACAACAACACAAACCAAAACAACCAGATCCAACCAGATTTAAAACAAAAACATAAAAAAAGAGACTTTCGGAGATAGTCAGATTCGTGAGGTTGGGAACGTTTTCGGGGAAAACGAGCCTCGAATCGGAGTAGAGGAGAGGGAGCAGGGTGTTTTAAGGTTATTGGAAAGGTCACCGGCGACGGACGTACGGTGGCGTACGGTGACCAGCAGTCGAAGAGGAAGAGAAGACTGAGAGGATTTTGAGATTTTTGAGAAATCGGGTAAAAAGGGGTTTAAAAAAGAAAGGAGTCGCCTTTTATAGCTGAGAAAAAGGGGAATAAAGGAGGCGACCCGCGTGTAGACTTGACTCAACCGAGACTCGCAGGATCGCCCGCCCGCCACAAGCGAGGAGACCCGCATACCTGGCTGCTAGCTTCGCAATATCGCCCGCCCGTGGAAAGAAACGTGAGTTCACTTGCTCTTTCACGAGCGTGTCCGCCAGAGAAAAAGCTGAATCCGCAAGCACACTTGTCAGTCCACGTGTTCGGTCGCCCGCCTAAAAGAAGAAGTAGGATCCGCGAGTTCACTCGCTCGATTTCGCCCGCCCGAGGAAAAGGAAGTCCACGCTCGTTTGAGGATCTCGCCCGCCCAAGGAGCTCATTGGCCCGAGAAAAAGGTCCGCGTGTTTGCCCGTCCGCGAGTTCGCCCACCCGTGCAAGGAGAAGTAGGATCCGCGAGCTCGCCTGCTTAAGGAGCTAGCCACTCAAGGAGATCGCCCGCCCGTGGAAAAAGAAGCAGGATCCGCGAGCTCGCCCGTCCAATCAAAGAGCTCTCTCATTCAAGGAGTTCGCCCGCCCGAGGAGGGTATATTTCCTTTTTTGTTTTATTTATTCATTCATTTATTTAGGTATTTTTAATGTATTGGTAGAAAATAATAACTAAATAAATAAACATAATAAATATTAATTGAATATGAAATTCTTCCGATGATGGGATGTCATGAGACTCACAAGTAGTGATCTCTTGACTGATCCCTAAGTGAGAGAAATTAGCTAAATGTTACCAGAGTATTAGGATATTTAGTTAAGTTTTTCAATAGTAAGAGTTTCATTAATAAAAATCAAAATATAAAATTCTTTTCATAATTCCATATGCATCATAAACCATATGTTAGCATCATGTGCATAAATAAAGCAAAATAATAAATGGAATTCTTCGGATGAAGGGATGCTACGGAAGTCACAAGTAGTGATTCCTAGCTGATCCCTAGGTGAGAAGAGTCATACTAATTGTTGCCAAAAGTATTGGAATATTTAGTATGATTTTTCAATAATTTAATTTTTTGTTAAAAATAAAAATAAATAAGTTTTTTTTAAAAAAAGAGAATAGAAAAAAGAAATTAACAATAAAGTTTAAATTTCAAAATTAATAACAGTCCGATGATGGGATGCTACGGAAGTCACAAGTAGTGATTCCTAGCTGATCCATATGTGAGAAAAGTTGTACTAATTATTGCTAAAAGTATTGGAATATTTAGTATGATTTTTCAATAATTTAAATTTTCATATAAAAAGAAAATGAATAAGTTTTTTTTTAAAAAAACAAAGAAATATAAATAAATAAACAAATAAATAATGAAATTTGAAATAAAAAATTCATTTGCATCATATATTATTTGTTTGCATCATATGCATTCATTTAATTTTCAAATAAGCGTGAATCTACCGAGGATGAGATTCTATAGAAGTCACAAGTAGTGATTCTTTAGAAATCTCTAGGTGAGGAGAATTATTTCAAATGTTGCCAAAAGTATTAGAATATTTGATTTAATTTTTCAATAAAAGGGATTCATATTTATTTTCAAAATAAAATTTATTTTAATTTTCGAAACGAGTGTGAGCCCTTCCGAGGATGAGATTCTGTAGAAGTCATAAGTAGTGTTAAGAAATCTCTAGGTAAGAAAAATTATTTCGAATGCTGCCAAAAGTATTGGAGTATTCGATTTAATTATTCAATACAAAATGGTTCACAGTCACTTTCGATAAACAAAATCTAACCTTTTTTTTCAAGAATAAAAAATAATTTTGATAAATAATAAAATGCTTCAAAAATACAATAAAATAAAAATTATTTTTGAATATCAATTCAAGACCATTTTATTAAAACTAAAGGATAACACATGATTACTATGGTATCGTTTTTAACGGGCGTCGTGGGGGTGCTAATCCTTCCCCATGCGTAACCATACCCCCGAACCCAAGTTTTGTTTTCGCAGACCAAAAAATTATCTTTTTAATAAAACTTAATTAATTTTGGGATTTTGTTAAAAAGATAAATATTTTCAGGTGACCAATCATACCTAGTCAAAAAAAATTGGTGACGACTCCTTTTGTTTTTAAACGTTTTTTCAAAATCGTCGAGAGCGAAGCCGTTACGACAGATGTCTTATTACAATTTTATTCGTAAATTATCTAAATTGCTTCATTGTTGCATTAGTGATTTTTTGAACAAACATTGTTTCATTAGCGATTAGCCTGCTATATATATACATATATATTTTTTTAATTTTTCTCTCATCTGAATCAAATCTTACAAATAATTAAAAATTAAAAGATAGATGATACAATAATTTATTTTGTTTTATATATATTACATCCAGTACAATAAATCAATGAATAAAACTCATATACAATAAGCGAAAAATGTAACTTATAAGCTATAAGTGTAAAAACAACAAAGTGGAAAAAAAAGGGAGATTTGAACAACAAAAAATAACGAAAGAAAATTAAAATAATACTAAAAATGTGATTAATAAAATATCAATAAAAATCATGTTAAAAATTTTAAAAACTCATGAGTTAGCTTGTACTCATAATAAAAAAACTATTGGATCGAATTTTCAAGTTAAAATTGAATATAAAATTTAAAATGAAAATTTATTTTTCAGTATTTTTAATAAATTTTAATGATGTCAATACAAAAAATATTAATTTTATCTTATACTAATTATAAATTTTATTTAATTTCAAATTTTAAGTGAGATCAATTAATTTCAAACAAAAAAAGGTCGTTACACGTTCAAATCAAGCCTCAATAATTAAAATTGATTGGCTGAAAAAAAAATATAAAGTCCAATTTGGAAATAAACGGAAGAGGACATAATTAGTAACAACAGGAAGCTATCGTTCTGTTATATCAGGGAAGTTCCTTTTTCCGATTCTCAACTGGTGTGGCGACAGACGACAGCGATATACGAATCTGTCGCTGTCGATCGGAAAACAAAAAGGTGAAGCGTTGCGTAGCCGGCCTATTTGCTGCCTTGAGGATAGCCAATGAGGTTCCCAAGGGGATTCCACTTGTTCGGTTCTAAAACTCTCTCATTTCTAACCGTTTTCATTTATAGCTTTGACAAGATTTTTGTCAATTTCTGGCTGGCTTGGCTATGATATTTAATAGTGTTTGGAGTTTTGGAATTTTGAGTTTAAGTTTTATAATAGTAAGTGAGTTGGGTTTAATTTTCTTTTATATTTGTTTAATTCTACATTGATTTGTTTATTTGATTTAAATATTTTTATATGAATATAACACTTGATATGATTGTATTTTTGTAATTGGTTATTTCATAAAAGAGTGTCTGTAATCATTCATATTAAATTTCAATAATTTATATATATATATAATTTGATGTTAAATATATCAGAATTTATAATCTCGTTCTCTCAGATATTAAAAATCTATTTTATATTGATATTTTATGTTTTTGTTAAACTAAAAAGTTAAAATTATATAAATCTTACTAATTAATTGATACCAATAATAATTTTTAATTATATAATAATTTTTTACTTATTAATTTATCTTATTAAGTGTTAACTCATTTTACTTGAATAAAAAAGGATAAAAAAATTGTTTCTTTTTTTTTTTACAAAAGAAAATCAAATAAGTGGGAATGTCAATGTTTGGATTCGAACCAAAACTTGCAATATGTTATAATTCATCTTTAACCACTCGGTGAAGAGATTGTTAGCATAAAAAAAATTGTTTTTACAACATAGAGTACAGACAAAAAATTTTAAAGCTTAATCAAACAATCTTTAATTTTGCATCAAAATTTCAATTGAAATTGTTTTCTTACGAGTATTTAACCTATTTGTTATCTCATCAATTTTGAATATCTTCGTACAGAAGTAAGGATTCTTCGATTGCATTCTAAACGAGGAAACTTCAAGCTTCTTTTCTGAATATCTCGAACAACGGGATAAATCTTCCAATGTTTGGATCCTCCTTTATTAACATTACTCAAATTAATACTTTGAGCCAAAATTAATCCCTCCATGCAGCTCTAACCTCTACTGCCAATGGAGTTTCAGCACAAACTTTCAATTCCTAACTTTCCCATTCATATCTCTTAAAACCATTCCCGCTCCAGCATCATTCTAATTTCTAAAAGTCCAATTCTGTTTGGGCCCAACAACTTCATGTTCTTTAATATGACTAAGCTTACTTTTCTGTAATGGGTAGCCAAAATCAACTATGCTAGCTTTTTGGAATATCTAAAAATGTTTATTAATTTCATGTTGCAGTAGAGATTAGATATGTTAATATTTAATATACTTATGCCGTTCTTATTTCGTACTAAGTATATGTAAAACATGAAAGCTTTTGAATTCCCAACTCCATGTATAATTTTTTTTTTTTTCAAAATTTCAACTTGCATCATTTGTGTATAATTTTTTATCTTGTTATCATATTGTGTTTAAATTTATCATGTCATGCTTAATGCAGAGTGTTTAAATTAAGCAAAAAATCTCTTGATCTAGTGGTTAAGGATAAATTGTGGTATATTGTAAGTCTTATATTCGAATCTAAATATTTTTTTTCTAATTATTTAATATTTCTCTTGTAACAAAAAAAAGTGATTAAATTAAACTTTTTTTTTTCATAAAATCAAGATTTGTATACCCGAATCCATAATTTTAAAATAAAGCCCAACAGATGGAAGGTGCAATTGATGGGCTGACTTTTGAGTACAGTGGAATTGCTGAAGAATGAGGATGTGGAAAGTTCCCTAACCAAGATCTTCGGCCCATGGCGTTGCCAACAGAAAATCAGAACATTCGCGTGGCTTCGTCTCCTCTCTCACCTGTCTCGGCACTCCCGTCTCCATCTCTATCCTCCATAGCTTCGTTTTGACTCGGTCTCTCTTTCGCCCATTGCCATTGCTAGAAGAATTGAATTCGCTTCTGTTTTGATTCTTTATCCCCAACCCCTCAATCTTCCAAAACCCTAAAATTTTCCCCACTAAATCTCGTTTCTTTTTCCTCCCCCAATTCATTATTCATGGTTATTCGCGAATTCTCCAGCTATTGATTTCTCAATCATTTCATTCCACCTCCACCCTCTAATTTCCAAAATCCATGGACCATCAACCGCATGATTCCTCAAATTCTTACGATCTCATAAACAGTTCCTCTGTATGGCTCGAAATCCGTCTCTTTTACGTTCGAATCACGCCGTGCGTCATCGACAGCGTCCCCGACCATCTCACGCTCTGCCACATCCGCCGCGAAATGGGTGTCTCCCTCGAAATCAATGGCTCTCGTGTCCCAGCCTCTGATTCCGCTTCCCTTACTCTCCGCCGGGACCGACTCAACCGAGAATTGTCTGAGGTCACTTTTTTATGCACTGACAGCGTTCGCGTAACGGGGAGTTTTGAATTTGAGGTGTACGAGGATGAAAAGATGTTGTTGTGTGGCTCGTTGGAAAGGATGGAAGGAGAGTGGAGCATGGATTGTTATATGGCGGCAGCGGCTGTGGAGCCAGGGAATTCTGCGTTTTTTCAGCCAAAGATGGGACTTTCGGCTCCGGGGATTGAAGTTTATATTGCGGGGTGTTGTGCGGGTGTGCCTGTGATATTGACCAAGACGATACATGTGAGTCCTCGGAAGAAAGGAGGATCCAGGGTTAGTTGCATGTTGGATGCAATTCCTGAGGATGAGGAGATTGGCAAAGCCAAAAATAAGGGTGCCAATGGATTAATTAGACAGCGGAAATTGCAGGTAAAGTTGGAATTGGTTTTAATTTCTTAATTTTCATATGATCATAAATTCATAGATGCATATTTAAGCATGGTAGGAAATTGGCATTGTGAGAAAATTGTCGATTGTTTAAAAATCTTATGGCAGAGTTCAAGAGGTTATATATGGCTTTAGCATGCAAAGACTGTTTTTTCTTTTATAATTATGAAACTTAATGTTTCTGGGCTCTGTTGTCTATATGATGATCAGTTTATTTTGGTGTCTGAGAGTATATACGAGGATGTGTATGCAGATTTTTTGAGGGATATATTGTTGTTCTACCTGTTTCTGATAAAGGATTGCCGTTGTCTGCGTTGGTATAATGATGATTAGATCCTTCATATGTAACTCCAAGCCCTTGGGCAGCTTATTCTCTGCTTCTTTAGCAAGCATAAGGATTTAAGGTATTTGCAAGCTGTTCTGAGTAATCAGTCTTCTATATATTTCCACCCTAATTCGTCCTTAGATTCCCTTTTAAGGGGACAATATAATTATTTGTTAAGTTCTGGAGGCATAACAATAACAGCTGCCTGTTATGACAATGTAGCATGCTCATAAAAGATGTTGGAAGCTGCTATTGAGTTTTTATTTTCTGTTTATTCACAGGTGCATTGAAGATTTGTTTCTTTACTGTAACTATGAGCTTCAAAATAACAATAGGGACACTGAAATGTGTTTGTATAGTGTGATCTAGCAGACTCTTAGAAACTTCCATGGGTTCTTTTTGCAATTCAATTTGTCTAGAATTGGATATCTTGTCATCGCATGCTGTTCTTTTTTGCTAGAACAGAATAATTATTGTGGTGGTGTGCAGATTACAGAAGGCGAAGTTGAAGATTATGATTCTGATGGGAAGATTGGACATGGTTACTACTCTGATGACATGTATGCTGGTGAGGATGGCCAACTTTCATGGTTTAATGCTGGTGTTAGAGTTGGTGTTGGAATTGGCCTTGGAATGTGCCTTGGGATCGGAATTGGAGTTGGACTGTTAATGCGATCATATCAAGCTACTACCCGAAATTTTAGGAGGAGGTTTTTCTAAGATAGATTCTTCACCTGGCAGTGTGATTGTTTTAATTATAAAAGAAAAGGAAATCTTTCAGGATTTTGGTAGCAGTCTGGAAGATTCGGGGTTGCAGGCCAGAAACTATTGAAAAGTACAAGATATCAACTCAGAATTGTTAAATGAGGTCTGATGGGTTCTGGTATGTTGTTGGAAGTTTTTGTTTAGCAAGTTTTAAGATACGAATTGCTCTTAGAGAATCTGCTATAGTGTGTATGACCATGTCTTCTAACCCTTCCATTTACTTACTGGACCATGCATTATGAATATACTGGTTCAGGATAAAAGAAGAAGAAATTGACATTGTACCTGCTCGGTGTTTGGACAAGTGTGTAATGCCAGTTTTAATTATACGACGAGCCTGTGGATGATGTAGACTCGTTCAGCAGTTGGTGTGGTGTGAGTCTTCATCCACAAAAAATGTATCTAGTTTTTTTTTAAGATATGTATCTAGTTTTCTATATGTTGTAGAATTTTGCATTATAGTGGTCTGTGGAATGATCACATTCTTGTTTTGGCAGGCAATATAAAAGTTTGACGTTCTTGTATCAACTTCTAGTGAGGCCTGCTTTTAATGGTAGGCAAGCCCTGTGAGCTGTGTGCTGCTTTTTGAAAAGTAATGAAAAGTCTCCGCTTTTAATTTGTAATTTTATATTGTAGTGGTACACCGGTTTAAATTATTGATCACGACAAAAAATTTTATTTTATTTTTGATTACACACGGCAAAAATTGTTGAGTTAGGCAATTTTAGGTGGCTGCCTTTACTGCTTTCGTTAGTTGGTAAGTTTAAGTACGATGTAACACGATGTGAAAATGACATACAATGATGTGATATAACTAAAGGTGTAGGTTGAGTTATTCATGATATAAATTGTTTTGGTACGATTCACGTGTGAAAAAGCCGATTTTAGGTGCGTGATTGTGGTGGTCAAATGTTTTTAAGTATTAATATGATACAATTAATGAAAGGTTAACGTTAGAACGTATCAAGCGGACTAACACAATATGGCATATGAGTTTATGTGTCGTGTTATATTAGCTATAAGTATTGTTATTAGATTCAACTATGTTTATAAGTATTGTTATTAGATTCAAATTTTGATATTTATTTAGTGGTTAGATTCAACTATGTTTTTTAAGTGAATGCAAGCATTTTGTTGAATCACACAAGTTAACAGTTTTTTAATTTTATTTTATTATCTTTTTATTATTTTTTTGTTTTATCTTGCGTGTTACTTAATAATAAAAAAAAACTTTAATAAAAATTTTTTTAAAAAATATTAATAGATTGTGCTTGGCACAAACAAGCACAAAAAATAGTATTATGCTTGGTCCAACATGACCAATGAAATTATAGACTATGTGTTATGTTAGGTCATACCCTTAATTTTTAAAGCACATCACGATTTATTAAAAAATAGTATTGAATTGATACTATTCATTAACATATGGGCTAATAGTTAAATGGATCATGCTAGCTCAACACAATTCATTTGACATCTTTAAATGTAATGCAATGATATAATACGAAAACAACATATAAAGTGATATAAAAAAAGTCATTAACATAAAATGAATTAAATTTTAATAAAAATTGTATATGGATTTGGTGAATTCTTGGAGACTCACTCGGTGTTTCAATCTTTGTTGGAAGATTGTGAATTGGTGGGAAAATTTGTTATTGTTTTGCACTTATAGCTTACTTTGGCTGCTCATGTAAAATTAAGAATAATGGCCAAATATCTAATTAATTTTTTGTACAAAATAGATATAGAATTCATTATTTAAAAATAATACAATTAAGTTTAAATCTGTTAAATGATATTAACTGCTATTTGGATATCTTACATAGTAAATGACAAATAATTTTGTAGGATACTAGTGTCATTTAAAAGATTTAGACTTAACTGTACAATTTGCATGAAATGAAGTGCTAAAAACTTATATTCATTTTGTGAAAATTTTGAGATTATTTAATATTATTTTTTATTCATAAGGAGATACAATAAAGGAAAGAGAATTGAGCTTCGAACTTAGTGTAAATAACTTTGTGAGTTACCATTTGATATGTCATGTGTGCAATAAAAAAATTAGTGTAATTTAAAAAATTTGGATTTAATTATACGATTTTAAAACAATGTAGGTTTATTTATTGTAAAATAAAAATTTATGAATGGATTTGTACCAAATAAAACCCTAAAAACTTATATTCATTTTGTGAAAAAGTTGAGATGATAATAATAATAATAATAATAATAATAATAATAATAATAATAATAATAATATTATTATTATTATTATTATTATTATTATTATTATTATTATTATTATTATTTCATTATTTGGAAGTGGAACTCCTCCCGAAACTCCGGAGCTTCAACAGAACAAAGCCAAAACCAAAAAGAAAACAACAACAACAGCGAATTACCACCAGAATCTTAAGACCATCCATGCCTTCACGGGTTTACCTTACATTACTGTCCCTGATAATGCGCCAAATTATCTCCATAAACCCTAACGAGTAATCACCACTCGGAACTCGTTTTCCCCTCACTCCTCCAGCAAATAGCGCTGCATCCGAGGATGAGCACCACCACCGCAACGACGTCGGCTAGACTCAGATCCTCTGCGGCAATGCCTCACCGTAACAACCCTACGCCTCTCCCTTTGGTCGTTTCCCTTAACTGTATCGAAGATTGCGTCCTCGAACAAGAATCCTTAGCCGGCGTCGCACTCGTCGAGTATGTCCCTCTCAGCCGCTTGGGCGACGGTAAGATTGAGTCTGCCGCGGCTGTCCTCCTTCACTCCCTTTCCTACCTCCCTCGAGCTGCCCAGCGTCGCCTCCGTCCTTACCAGCTCATCCTGTGCCTCAGTTCCTCTGACCGCGACGTCGACTCCGCCTTGGCCGCTGACCTGGGACTCCGTCTTGTCCACGTCGATGCCTCGCGAGCTGAGGAGATCGCTGATACTGTCATGGCGCTGTTTCTTGGCTTGCTCCGTCGCACGCACTTGCTCTCTCGCCACGCACTTTCGGCTTCCGGCTGGCTCGGCTCGGTTCAGCCGCTTTGCCGGGGAATGAGGCGGTGCCAAGGACTAGTGTTGGGAATCGTTGGTAGATCTGCGTCCGCCCGGTCGCTGGCATCAAGAAGCTTAGCTTTCAAAATTAATGTGCTTTATTTTGATATTGTGGAGGTAACACGTTACATAAAATTTTTCTGTCTTTGTCTTCACCATTTGGATTTTAACAACTAGAAATCTGCTACATTGTTAAAACGCAATTTTTTCCAAGATTTTTGAATAATGCAAGTTCTTTTTTTGGTAGGGTGGAAAGTGTTCATTTTCAAATAAAAATTTGGCCAATAGATGAAAATCGAGTAGCATTTTAGCGAATTTGTATTAAAGCTTAGCATTTTAGTGCTTTATTGAACTATCAACTGTGCAAGAGTTAAGCATGATATGGCTGAATTTCTATCTGCATTTTGAGCTGGATCTAAATATCTTAAAGTCATATTCTCTTTTAACATGATATTCCGTTATGTCTTATTTGGCAAATTGAAAAAGAGTAAATAGTCTATTGTAAATTCTATTTGAATTGGAAATGAGCTTCACTCAGGTTTTAATGGTATATATGCATGTCTCATTTTCTGTACATGGTCTGTTAATTCAAAGGCACACCTTTCGGATTTTATTAGTTAATAATATAATTTTGACTTTGATTCTGTTATGTTAATTTTCTATTGGAATAAATTTCCCTCGAATCATGTTTTCCAAGGAAAATAGAAAAGTAAGGAGGTCTTCTACAACATTTCCACCAGCTGTCCGTAGAATGGATACGCTTAATGATTTACTCGCTGCAAGTGACCTTATATCACTTCATTGCACTTTAACAAACGAAACTGTTCAGATTATCAATGCCGAATGTTTGCAGCATGTAAAACCTGGTACATTTGCTTTCATCTTTTTGAGATCCCTATTTCATTTTCTTTAATTATGATTCCTTATCTTTTCTTTTGTCTAAATTTGTTTCGTTTTTGGGATACTTTTGTTCAGGGGCTTTTCTTGTGAATACGGGTAGCAGCCAGCTCTTGGATGATTGTGCGTTAAAGCAGCTTCTTATTGATGGCACCTTAGCTGGTTGTGCCCTGGATGGAGCTGAAGGGCCACAGTGGATGGAAGCATGGGTATGATAAAATTTCTTAGGCTATGAATTCAGCTGTTTCTGTGCTATGCTGTTTCCTTAGGAAGGTAGTGATTATCTTTAAAATTTTGTGGGTGCTTGTACATAATTGGTTCATTTTTTTTGCATTGAAACAGGAGAAAAGTCTCTTGTTTTCTAGTCTGGTTGACTTTGTTGATGAAGTAGTAATTGGCTGGGGAAATGAATATTGCCATTTTATATTACGTAAATAAGATTATTGATGATGTGCTAATCAAAGTATGACAACATTTTTGCTTAAGGTGAAAGAGATGCCCAATGTATTGATTCTTCCACGAAGTGCAGATTATAGTGAAGAAGTGTGGATGGAGATAAGGGAGAAGGCCATCTCTATGTTGCAAACATTCTTCTTTGAAGGGATTATTCCAAAGGATGCCATTTCAGATGAGGAAGAGGAAGAAAGTGAATTAGATTATGAAAAAGGACAGCTAAGCATAGAAGACAAAAAAAGTGTTCTGCAGGGATCTGCTGGTGAACAATTGACCAGTGATATTCAGCTAAGTCCTGAAAGCTCCCTTAAAAAGGATACTGATCAATCTAAGGAGTCTCCTAATCAGAACCAGGGTTCCAGTTTGTCTCATAATACTGCCACCAAATCAGATGGGCGACGCAGCAGATCTGGTAAAAAGGCCAAAAAGAGGCATGTCCATCAAAAAACCCCACAAAAGTCAGACAAACCCTTAATGTTAGAGAAAGAAAGTGCTTCACAAAGAGAAGATGACACTGCTATGAGTGGCACAGATCAAGCACTAAGTTCTGGTTCACGCTCTCCTGAAGACTCAAGAAGTAGGAAAACACCTATAGAATTAATGCAAGGGTCAACTTCTGACCAGCTTCTTAAAACTAGCAAGAAACTCAGTGGACAGTCTGGTGATACGCTGAAGGATGGATATGTTATAGCTTTGTACGCAAGAGATCATCTTGCACTCCACATGTCCAGACAAAGAGTTAAAGGTGGTGGTTGGTTCCTAGACACCATGTCAAATGTAACCAAAAGAGATCCTGCTGCACAGTTCCTTGTCGTCTATAGAAGCAAGGTTTGTTGGCTGGAATTTGTGCCTTCTAATTGGTCCTTTGCCTTCGAACTATTGTGATGGGTGTAGTTTGAATAAATTAACTATATTGGGTAAGCGTAATTGAACTTTATTATGAATTTTTTCAGGACACGATTGGTTTGCGTTCTTTTGCTGCTGGTGGGAAGTTGCTGCAGGTAACTTCAAATATTTAAAAATTATTAGGGTGTGTTTTTCTAAGAATGGGTTCACTAATAATCTTGTACTTTATTGATTGATTCTTAGCTCAAAAAACCTCACTATGAATAGGTTACATAGCTTTGTTGTACAATAGTTGGTTAGGCTTTTGATTTTAATGGACCAGTGCAATTTAACTTTGTTTTGTGAAGTCCTCTAATTTATACTGAATGGTTAAAGTTTTCTACTTTTCTTTGAATTAGAGCAAATAATTTCTCTCTGGTTAATTCGTCTAACTTTGTTACTTCTTTTGAGGGAGTATTTAACTATTTATGCTTTAGCTTATCATGAGAATAATGCAATTCCTATGACATCATCAGCCCAGACATGATAGTGGATTTAGTTTTGGGCCCAAAAGAGCACCCTTGTTTTGCTGCTGCAATTCTTATTAAATATCTTGAAGTTTCTAGATCCAAAACTACAACTAAGATAAGTAAATAGATATTTCAAGGAAAAAAATGAAAACGGATTTTTAGTCACAATGCATCTCAAAAATTTCTTGTATCTTTGAGGAGCAGGTACTAAATAACAATGCTACTTGAGACTCTTCATGCATTGAGATATTTTTTTTCTCTTCTATCTTTTCAGGTTTCTTCTTTACAATGATTTCAGGTTTTGATGTTTTGTCTTGTCGTGGCAGATTAATAGAAGAATGGAATTTGTATTTGCAACTTTCAGCTTTGATGTTTGGGAGAGTTGGACATTGCAAGGTCCTTTGGAGGAATGTAGGCTAGTCAACTGTAGAAATCCTTCAGTAAGTTCTCATCACTTCTGTAATCTTCATTATTTGTCCTATTGGCTACAATTGGGTGGCAATTATGGATCCCTGGAGCATCAAGTTTTAGCTCTTCGGAGGATTTGTTTCGGAAGTGGCTAAGCATTTATAAATCGAAAACATTGTATGTGACCACCTTGGTCCTTGGGATAGGCGGTTACTCCATGCATTGTTCTCCCATATTTCTCTTTGCTCTACTATCTCCGCTCTCTTTAATTTGCTCATTACTTCAAATGGCAGGCAATTTTGGATGTATGCATAGAAATTCTGGCGGCTGCAACCGAGGATGATGGGGTTACTCGCTGGCTCGATTAGGTTCTGACCAGCTTTAGGGAGCTAACGTTTTAGTGCCCTCCCCTTTTTTTTTTTTTATCTTTGTATTTGCCAACTGCCAAAACTGTCCGTAAAGCGTTCCTTGGTTTTTGAGAGCATCAATTCAGCATTGTAAAAAGCCTTCTGCTGTGGCTTGTTGAGTTTAATGATGTAATGAATGTACTACATTACGTGAGAGGTTTCCTTCTCTTTACTCCAGAACTGCTTTTGGTCTCATAAGTTCATCAATGATCAATCAATGGAAGAGTTGCACTCAGTTTTGGCATTTTTGTCTATCCAAGATTTGAAAGCTGACCGTCCATTTCTTGAAAATAAAATGAGTTGGGTTGTTAAGTCAAAATACCAATGCCCAAAGCCCAAGGTTTTGTGTCATTAAGAGAATGTAATAACAAAATGTATTTTGTTTAAGAACAATGTATAGTTTTTATACATAGAAATTAAAGTTTTATTAATGAATAAATTAAAAAATGTTAAATTTTTAAAAATAAACAAATAAATTCCTTTCAATTTGTTTAGAAGGTCTAATCATCTTTTTAGTTTTACTGATTAATAAAATATTAACTTTTTTTTTGATCCAAAATAAAATATTAACTTTTGATTCATTGATAATGTATAAAAATTATATATTAACAGTGCATTATATATATTTGTTTATTTCGTGTTGAATAAAATAAAATATGAAAATTAGGTTGTTAACAACAAATATGAAAATTAGGTCTAATCATCAGCGCATGAAACGCATGGGTCGGGTGAAAAACACGTTGGTTGGTTTTGGTCTCATGACCATCCGGTCCATCCCATACCGACCGTCGTCGCTGTCGAATTGCCAATCACTCGACTTAACGCCAACCCCACCACCGTCCTGGACCAAAAGCAATCATTGCCCCAAAAGTCATCATTTCACGTTTTCAACTATCTTACCGTGCTTCACTCTTAGTTCTAAGGGTCAGGTAATCGCCAAATTTGAAATTTTTAAATTTGAATTTGAATTCGATTAAATTTTAAAATATTTAAATGTAATTAAATATTGAATTTTACTCATTTAATATAAAGATTACTTATTTAACTATTTGAATCCATTAAATATTAATTTATTAAGTTAAAATTTAATTTTTAATTTTAAATTAAATTTAAAAAAATTAAATTAATACATTTAAATTAACTCTTAAAAAATAAATTAATGTTAAAAATCATAATTAAAATACTTAATGAACTAATTTAATTAAGTATTATATTAATAATAAATATTTTATAAATAAATATATATAATAATATTTAAAAATTATTATTTGTAATCGAGTTCAGATAGTAGGATATCCTAAGATCACTACTTGAACCCTACTTGAACCCATGACGGATAGTAAATTTTTATCCGAACCCTACTCGAATCTGATTATTAATTAACTTAATCTTATTTAATCAAGTCGGATAGTATCAGATATTTATTTATAGAATACCTATTTACATCCCTATTTACATCAACGAAACCATTATTTACAACAATAATAGCCTCTCATTTTCTGTTCTATAATCTTCCTTTTCACCTTCATAACAATCACGTCTTAAAACTTAAACTCTTTCGTTTTATTTTAACTTAAATTAAAAAAACTTAATTTATATATTTAATATTAAAATAAATTGTAACATAAAAATAACAGTATAAAAATTTAAATTCTATAAATACCCAAAATCGAAATTTCAGAACTTATTTCTTAGCTGATTTTGGCATGACTGAGTTCAAACTTGCTGCGCGTAATTATTAATAAAGGGACCCATTTGAGTAAATTACACTAAACACTCACTTGTCGCTGTCTAATTGAAAAATGTTGGAGGTTGAATCCAGGTATAGCTTAGCTAATAAATCTTTGCTTCGTGGATTTCTAGGTGCAAGCTTTAAGCAAACGTAAAAAGATTGCAGAGACAATGTAATAGGATATTTAAACACCATGGCTACTAGGGCTACAATGCTGTCGAGCTCCGACCAGTCTATGGCATATGAATAATTTTAATGAGTCCAGAATCTTCATTTTCAATAAAATAAATTATTTTACATATTTTTTTATAACTTAGTATAGTATTAATATTTTTGTAAAAAGATTATTATCTTATTCATTATTAGTGAAATTTTTTAACTTCATAAATAGAATTAAGATAGTGACATATGTTCTTTAAAAATATTAAATAAATAAATAAAATTTCATATGTATCATCATCTTAATCTTGCTTGTGGAATTAAAAAACTCCACTAGCGGTAAATAGAAATAATTTTTTTTTGTTCGTTGAATAGAATAATTATTCTATATTTAATAGCTTGTATTTATAGTGCAAGTAAATTTTTTAGTCACTCTAATATTTTTATTGTTTTAATCGAAAATAATATTTTTTTCAATATATATATTAATTATCAAAATTTTATTACTATTATAAAATAATAGTTAGATATTTTCAATTAACTTAAAATTTAGATTGTATGATCCACCGTAAGATTCAAAAAAATATATAACGGTATAAGAAGGTGTTAAAATATGTAAAACCAAATGAGTTTTACACTAGTTGCTAGTGAATCCTTCCTTTTATTTTTTTAATCTTTAATTCTAGTAAAAAAAATTCAATTTTGTTGACAGCTATCTTGAAAAAGATCAACTTCAAAGCAAAAGGTGCTTGAATCAATGCCTTTCAAAGAGAGACAACAATGAGAGGGCACTGGGGTCTTTACACAAGGTGCAATCCAACGCTTAAGTGGATAATATATTCAAAAGATATAATAGCAAAAGAATAAGAGTGTATGACAATATTTAAATAATAACATACTAAGAGAGAGTTTAAGAGAGTGAATGACTCATAGAGTATAAGAGAGCCTATCTAATATGCATATTTTGACTTCTTTATATAGCTTACTAGCTAGTAGTATTTAAGAATAATTAGGATGTTGTATCTATGTAAGATATTATGGAAGAGATCTAATTAAATAAAGATTCTATTTAATAAGAATTCCTTTTGACATGGCTTTGAACCTTGAATAAGGATTCTCTTTCCATAAGCTAGTTTGTAGTTGTGCTATTAACTGTAGCTAAATATTGGGTCAAAAGCTTGAGCTAAATATTGCATAACAGTTGTCCCCCAAGCATAAGGGTAATTATAAAGTGGTAGCCCTTAGGCTTTCATAATTCAACTTTGTGTCAAAAACCAATTAGTGCTCACTCTTTTTAGACTATAGTGGAAAGATCTAGCTTAACCATGGTAATGGCCCTGAGGCTGTAGTTCATAATATGGCCTGCAGGCTTTGTAATAATTTCATTTAAACATGTACAAGAGTTTTATTTAATACGCTTTGTATGTGGTAATAGACATGGAGTGCGCCAACTCTAAATAAAAGATTGCCATGCATGAAAGAGTAAAGGCCAAATATAAGAGATAAGGAGTAAGATAGATAGGCACATAATACCTCAAGGTCGAAATTGGCTATCAATATTATACATGAGAAAGCTCACTTTTGTAGAGGTCCCTTGTGAAAATATTTGGCTTATGACCATTATTTCATATGGTGAAATGACAAAAATTAAGAAATAAGAATAAATATTTTTGTCTTGATAAAGTTATATTTATCATAAAATATAACTTGTTGAAAGATATGAAGAGGGAGAGATGGCTATTGCCATGTATTTTCATGCTTAATAATATCGATGCATGAATTTAGATAATATAAACTTTCAACATTAGAATGAAAAATCATTTAAGGCAGTTCTACCATTGATGGCATGATATTCTTTAAGCATATAATTGAGTAATTTCAATGATAGATAACAAAAGTTGATAAAATTATGAAGTTTAGGGTATAACTGAATATATTCAAGATCTAATTTTAAAACTCTTGAAGTATTATAGGCAGAACATGATTGCAAAAACTTTGGAAGCCTGAATGTAATTAACTCCTTAGGGCAAATTTAGAATTAATGATTTTAAAGGAAACATTCTAATGATATTCTCCTGTCTTTCTCTCATTGTTTGTCATCAACTTCAAGAAACCAAAATCTTTTCTTTAGTCATTTGAGTTTTTACGTTTTTCTTCAAATTACTTCATATTTTGATGGTTTTTCTTCACCCAAAAAAACGTGTTTTACATGTTTAAGACAAATCTACAAAACTCAAGCATTTGCTTGGAGCAAATTTAGCTTCAAAGGAAAAATCAAATATTTTTTTGGTATATTTTGTAAATAGCATATATGACATGTCAATCTATGTTTGAGCAACATTATGCACAAAATTTCAACATATCAACCATGGAGAGAGTATAGAGAATTGAAAACTAACTCATTTTTTTATTTCAAAAATTTAAAATCAAAGAGAAATTTCAATGATGAGCACATTGCTTGTCAATTCTCATAGACAGCATCAATTGTTGATGGCTATTTTGGAATAGATCAACTTCAAAGCAAACAGGTACTTGAATTAATACCTGTCAAAGAGAGAAAACAATGAGAGGGTGCTAGGGTCTTCACCTCGAAATGCACTCCGATGCTTAAGTCAATAATATATTTCAAAGATATGATAGCAATAAGAGAGCATGACAATATTTAAATAATAGCATACTTAGAGAGAGTCTAAGAGAGTGTATGACTCAGAGAGTATAAGAGAGTGTATCTAATATACATATCTTGACCTCTTTATAAAGCTTAGGCTTAATAGCCAAATATATCATCAACCTTTAGCATAAAGTGGCCTCAACGTTTTATTGTGTGAAAATAAATCCATAAACTTTTATTTTATTGTAAATAAACCTTAAACCTTTTAAAATTATGCAATTAAGCCTAGATCTGTTAAATGATATTAACTGTTGTTTGGACAGTTAACGTGAAAGCTGACGTGGATAGCTTAGTTGACTGCCAAGTGGCATGCCACGTATGCAATACTAACGAAAATTAGTGTCATTTAACAGATTTGGACTTAATTACATAATTTTAAAAGGTTGAGGGTTTATTTATAATAAAACAAAAGTTTATGAATTGATTTCCATGCAATAAAATGTTGATGGCTTATATCCATTTTGTGCAAAAAGTTGAAGGTGTATTTGGCTATTAAGCCTAAAGCTTATTAGCTAGTAGTATTTAAGAATAATTAAGATTTTTGTATCCATGAAAAATATTATTGAAGAGATCTAATTAAATGAAAATTCTATTTAATAAGGATTCCTTTTGACATAGCCTTAAACCTTGAATAAAGATTCTTTTTCCATAAGCTAGCTTGTAGTTGGGCTATTAAGTTGAAGTTCAATATTGAGTCAAAAGCTTGAGCTAAATATGACATAACAAATTCAATTGGAAAAGTAAATGTAAACAAATTCAAATAATTTAATTTTTATAACAAATTAAAAAACTAAAACTTAAATCGAACTCAATTCAAGATTCAAGTCTCAACTTTAAAAGTAAAAATTTCTCAATTTCCATTTGGTTTCATTAGACTTTTAAATTTAGCACCCGCTTTGGCGTTTGATGCAAAATAAAATGATGCCCGAAAGATAAGATAGAAAAAAGTAATATGATTATAAAGAACTCTTGTGATTTAGATTATTATGTATATATTTGGCCCAATTTATAAAAAAACTTATTTATTATAAAAATAGAAGCCAAATATTTGGCTCTTAAAATTTTAATATTTTTAATTCATACGAAAGCAAATTTGAGGGTTTTTTTTATAAGATTATAAATCAAAACTTCTTTAAAATGCTAATATTAATAAACATGTATTTTTTTTATGTAAACTACATATATCTTCATCCGTTTTAAAGATCTGAAATTATTTTTATTCGAGACTTAATTATAATTAAAACTTTTTATCTCTCCTTAAAAATATATTTAGTAAAAATTAAATTTAAAAATTTTTTTCACAAATTGAATCTGCATTGTTGATTGAGCCGCTTTCAATAGTTGCCAAGGACAAGCAATGATCACTGGTTGTACTTACTTACATTTCCCTTTCGGTCAAAAATACCTAAATCCAACGCAATCTGCACAACCGCACCGGCAAAACCTGCCCTATTTTGTCTTGAGGCGTGACAACCCTAACTGCCACACTCAGCGAGCAATCATCCCAGTGGTCTTCCAACCCCACCAATCCAATGGTTCATATTCCTCCACGTGTACGACCATCGTTTCCCATCAGGTAAGATCCAGAGATTCTGATTTTCCTCTCCCTCCTTCTCTCACTTGTGTATATAAAAGCTCATTTGTCGATTCTTCCCCTCCCCGCGTTTCCTTTCTCTATTTCTCTACCTTCCAAAGAACAAACGAAACAAAGCCGAAGACTGAAACCGAAGTGAACCCAAATTTAAATTTAATTTCTTTTCCATTTACTGCGAATTACTCTTTGGGAGTTTCAATCTTATGGTGTCAGTGAATCCCAACCCGGCTCAAGGGTATTACTTTTTCGATTCCATGAATATGGGTCTTCAAGGTCTTCATTCTCTGCCGCCTCATCCTCCTCCTGCCACTTCCATGTCCACGACCGGTGCTGGTAATACGACGGGGTATTCGGAGGATCTGAATAAGAAGATTCGGAAGCCTTATACTATTACCAAGTCGAGAGAGAGCTGGACTGAGCAGGAGCACGATAAGTTTCTCGAAGCTCTTCAATTGTCAGTAAATTTTTTTCATTTAATTTTTCTTTGTTTATAAAATTTTCTATTTTTTGTGTTTGATTTTAGCTACTATTTGATTTGTTGGAAGATTGACTTGCGTCAAGTGAGAGACGAACTCAATGCTTTTTTTTTGTATTATCATTTTATTATGTTCCAAATAGGGAATTAGGGTTTTAAATTGGGGGTTGTTCATTAGTCGTGAATATGAAATGTTAAACCTTTCCTCTACTATTTTAGGACTATATATGAGATTAATACTGCGGGTTTTGAGTGTAGCTGGGGTTACTGAAACTATTTGTGGGAAGGGAAAAAAAGTTGAAAATTTCGATCTCATTTCGAATTAAGTCAGAAAAAATACCAAAACTCAAAGAAGATAATATACTTAGGTGATGTAATTTTTTTTTAGAGTTTGTTGAAGAAGATTTCACTTTATTGAGATATGTACTACTAGTATCCATTTGCTTGTAATTTATGCAGATGTTTTGGTTTTTACTCTGCATAAATGACCTTTGGTTAATGAGAAAATGGAATAAAATTGTGATTTTAACTCCATTTATATGAGATTTAGTTAATTGAATGCATAAAATTTAAATTAGCTACAAGATATTTATACATTGAGCAAGTCTATTACTTTACATGTTAGATGCACACTTCCTGGGTCATGGTGCTGATGTGATTCTTTTGTTCACCCTAATTGTTTTAGATTCGATCGTGATTGGAAGAAGATTGAAGCATTTGTTGGGTCAAAGACAGTGATCCAGGTACTATGTTGTTTCTTCTGTCTGCGACTACCAGGATGTATGTTGTTTTCAATATGTTTACTGAATACGTTAATGGGTGCTCTTGCCAGATCCGTAGCCATGCACAGAAGTATTTCCTAAAGGTTCAGAAAAGTGGGACAAGCGAACATCTACCTCCCCCTCGACCAAAAAGGAAAGCACTTCATCCATATCCACAGAAAGCTCCCAAAAATGGTTAGTATGGACAACATTTCAGTATGATTGGTATTTTTATTGGGTAGTTCTTGATCTTGAATTGACCCCCAGTTACGTGCTTCTGTTGCAGCTCATGTAATGCCCCAAGTTACTGGACCGTTTCAAACTTCATCTGCCATGCTTGAATCTAATTATACATACAGACCAGATTCATTATCAGTGCTTGGAAAGCCAATTGCCACTACCAGGAGTTACAACTCTGTGCCACCTGTCACTGTGTCTCAAGTGACTAAAGGTTTAAATTGTTCTTGCACTGTTTTTATCTCCTTTTTTTTTCTCTTGATTCTTAATAGTATAATAACATATGGATCCTTTTTGTTTTCAGATGATGTAGTATTGGCTGGACCAACTATTGCACATAATTCTTGTTACAGTAGCAGTAATGAAAGCACTCACAGAACTTGGTCGTTTGGCGAAACAATTGACCAAAGGGATCATGGGAAGCCATCTAGAGGTTAGTATTTTATTTTTACTTCGAATTTGATACTGGCATCACTGGACCATGTTGCCATATGTCTAGGCTACAACATCAGAATAGCAAGAAACAATTTTTTTTTTCTGATGCATGCAAGTTCTGAAAATATTTGATCTAACGTAGAACAACGATGATAATGGCATCTATAATGCAGTCTCACACATTTATTCACTTATTTACAGATGAAAAACTTGACATTGTTTACTTTTGTCTTGTATATTTGAGCTTTGTTTAGGTTATAAAAAGAGTCATGTTTCTCTATTTGCAAGAAAATGTTCATTTTGTCTCAGATATTTACATGAATTATAGCTGCCTCATATAAAGAACATTAATGTGTTTGACTGGAAATATTTTTATCTGTATTCTTCCCGTATTTTTGCACTTTGTTGCTGTATATTTTCTTGATGTTATTTCTTACTCCGTTATTCTGTATTCTCTTTCTGCTTTTTTTTTTTACCATCCTTATTAGATTATAAAGATGGACATGTTATTTGTGGACTTTGAATTGGCTAGTTCACCCCAGAGAAAAGCTTGAATGGGAATTATTCACTTGGTTTTCTTGCCATCAGTCAAGCACTGAAGTGCTAAGAATACCTGATAAAAAATCTTCTGGACATTCATATTTTCAATCATAACATCCTGAATTTTCGTTTTTGCCATTAGTGATAAGTCTGCTTTCCTCTTGATGCAGTTATGCCAGATTTTGCTCAGGTGTACAGCTTCATTGGCAGTGTCTTTGACCCTAATGCAAGTGGGCACTTGCAAAAGTTGAAGCAGATGGACCCAATAAATTTGGAAACGGTATGTCACCCTAAATGATGTTAATAATCTCTATTTTTTTTTTAATTTGGTATGTGTGCTGGATACAAAGGTGTCATATTCTTACTTAAAGCTTATGATTAACTCAATGAGCTTTGTTTGGCTCTTGGTAGGCGTTGTTGTTGATGAGAAATCTCTCCATCAATTTGACAAGCCCTGAGTTTGAGGATTATGTAAGTTTTTGTTCCTCTTCTTCAGTAGTCAGCACCTATTTATATTCACTGTTGGCTCTTACCCAGTATATGTTATTTTATGATTCAATTGTTTGGCATAAAAATGTTTTTAATGGAGAAGTCTGCACATATTAACACTGAAACCACATTCAAGTTTGAATCTGAACTGATCACTCTATCTTCTACCTTCATTTAAGTTGTATAAATGTCTTACTTTGATATTATCTAGAATTTTGGACATCTATCATGTTCTTAACAACAGTAAATGTCGCTCCTTTGTGACCTGGAGGTCACAGGTTCAAGCGAAAACAGCCTCTCTGATAATGCAGAGGGAAGGCTGTGTACCAATGACCCTCTTTAGAACCCACAATGTGAAAAGCTTTATGCATTGAGTTGCTTTTTTTTTTACCAAGTTCTCAACATTGAAGCCTTTTTTTTGAAATCTTTTTTCTTTCATTTATTTCATAGTAATTGATCGTGATTCACCATTAATATCAGCATCATCTTGTGTCCTGCTTGTTGGCTTCTGTTTCCTGTTCTGACTAATTTTTTACCTAACTGCATGCAATTATTCATGCCACCTCCAGTCATTTAATATTAAATTAAATAATTATCATTTCTTATCTGCAAAAGAAAATGAAAACCAGTTAATGCCAAAAGATTAAACATAATTTTTATCACCTAGTCAAAATGTAGATTGCCTTCTTTACTAACCAGGTAATAAAATCAATGCAGAGGAGGTTGCTTTCAGTGTATGATGTAGAGCCTGAAGATGTTAAACTTGGTAGCTCCTACAATGACATTCACACTAGTAAAACAGCAAGTGCTGTTTCAACCGCATAATAAGGTACTTAAGTGTTTTGGAAACAGTGCATGCCCTCATTTCTTTCTTCTCAGCTCATTGCTCATTCCAAGGAATGAATGCCAGGTTGCAGGAAAGATCCAGCAGGTTAACTTGCTAACAGGATGTAGCGGTTAGATGATACGTTTGTATGTATGTATGTGTGGTCCAGATATGATCTTCCCAGGATCAGGCAGCTTATAGCTTAGCTTGTCAATATACTGATGTCTTTTTCATTCCTTTTGTATGTCATACCAAAATCTAGTGTTAGATGCAACACCATGTATCTTTGAGTGCTTCTCACTGAGTTGTTGTTCACTGTATATATTCGTAGAATTCTTTTTCGAGGTTTTGATACATAAATAAAGCTAGGGTTTGCATTACTCCATTGGTCATTTTCTCTTTGGCTCCATGGTCGGTAGTACCAAAGCAATCAAAACATTTCATCTGGTTCTGTATTCTATTTCTTTTGCTCTTTCGAGTTAGCAAATTGGATCACTTTGCTGCAAAGCTATTTACTTAATCCTGGCCTTCCAATGTTCGATTTCAAGGAAATTATTTTGCATATCAATATTGAACGTACCATACAATAGTGTTTATGTAAGTAGGCTTCAAACTAAGAACTCTGGCAATAGCTTGTCGCAATAATTCCAACGTAAAGTTACCGTCAGAATAATACCGAATGATAGCAAAAATTCCATTCAGAATAAGCAAATGGAGTATTACCTAAACAAGTAAGTCAACTTAAAATTAGTTAGCAAGTAACACGCACAAAGTGAGATTCTCAAACAAGTGATTTGTAGTTACCCTTTGCTCCTACCCTTGAAATAAAAAAAAAAAAAAAGAAGAGGCAATTCCAACCAAATGCCAATTTCAAGTATACCATTTTAATTACATTGAACTAAAGTAATCCCTCCTGAATTAAGAACATCAATATGTCCTCAATTCAAGGGGTAGAAAATCTGAGCAAGAGATATCCCATACATTGCCACAAGGACAAACTACAACCAAAACCCATTATCTATACCGAGAACCCATGTCTACCTCGTGACCATACATTCCTTGACTATTGCCAGCCGCACCAAAAGGGCTAATCTGCTTTGAGTTTGACCTAAGTTCCATCTCAATAAGCCTTTGCAATGCCTCCGGTTGATGGCTCCCACTGCCAATGTCATGACCTGAAGATCAAATAAAAAATGTGCAAATTATTGGCATGTAAAGCGTGAAACATAATTATTATAGTAACAGTAGTTCACATGCAGAACAACCATATAGATTTTGATTGAATATAAAGATATGCAGCAACAAGAAAGTGCAGGTAAAGACCCTCCGGCATTGACTCTTTTCTTTTCGGTTTTCCAGCCAAATAGGGGGATAGAGTAAACTTTTTCCAATGATGCGCAACAATTTTAGGCATGGGCAGTATCATGCTTTCTGAATTAGCTTAAGCCAACAAGAAAGTCTTCTAAATTAATTGTAGGCATTTCCCAAAAAGAAATAGGTTGGGCAGGTTTTACATTGTTGAAATTTGTAAGGATGAGAAAGAAAAAAGGCATATATTAAATACTTTACCTGGAGGCATTCCACCACGCGCAACGTTGGGCTGGGGCTGCCGGTGACCATGTCCAAATGGAAAACCATGCATTGGATTCACTTCCTGCATGAAACCAGGTGCCTGATTATTTGAGTGAGGAGGCAGCGACACACCCCCGGGAAATCCTCGTTGCAAATGGGGTGGAGGAAAGTTTCCAGGCATAGACATTTGTTGTAA
The DNA here is from genome assembly GCA_032173925.1 of Heritiera fomes. Lineage (NCBI taxonomy): Eukaryota > Viridiplantae > Streptophyta > Magnoliopsida > Malvales > Malvaceae > Heritiera > Heritiera fomes. Next base: position 4,459,208 of record JAPDPM010000013.1, on the reverse strand, counting down.
CATAGGATGATGCATTGGAGGATCAAATCCAGTTACTCCACTGCTAGTGTGATGGAAAGGAGGGCGAAGCATACTTGCAGGAAATTGATGATTTGATGGGGCATCATGATGGATGATACCTTCTGGAGCAATGAACTTCACCCGTGAATTGATGTTAGAAGGATGATAATCTGATGAATGAATCAAAGGCCCTCCATGATTCAATTGAGGATGAAGTTGCGGAGAAGATGGCTGGACATTTTGGTTATGAAATGGAATATCTGGCTCCCTCATATCATAGGGGCCGGGAAGAAAAGGTGGACCCCCTTGCCCCCCTAGAACAGCTCTTTCGTCCTGGAAGGCAGCCTTTAAAGCTGCTAGTTTCTCAGCAACATCAATTGGTGTCTCTTGGGAGGGCAATAGCTCTGATTTTACAGTACCAGCCATGAAGTTCTGGAGTTGCACAGGATTACTTACGCCAATCAAACTATCCTCTTCAGGAAGCCAAATTTCAGCGGATCTATTAAAACCACCAAGTTTAGACCCTAATTCAGCTCGGAGATGTGATGAACCCACTGCTGATCGAGCATCATTAAAGCCAAACAAATGCTCTTCAACACCATCAGATCTAATCTGCTCTCTTTGGGTAAATGGTAAAATATTTGCTTCAAAAGAAGTCCGGTCTGATCCATTGTGAACTGTAGAAGGAAGAAGACTATCATCTGTGACATGAAGAGTATGCCCGTTAGATTCTAATACATCAACTCTTGCAGACTCTACTGAGCCCTTCTGAACAGATGCTGGTGCTCCAACTGACTGCAGTTCCTTCATGAAAGCACTTCCAAAAAGAGCTTCAAGAGTTAGACACTTCCCTGAACTGGGTGCATTTTCTGCATTCACCTCTATTGCAGTGTCAGGACTTTCTGCTTCAACATTTTGTAATCTTTCTGAAGACCTGATGTCTAGATTGGCAGATGATATTATATTTTTCATACTTGTTTTCTTCTGTAACAATGAAAGAAGGTGCTGGGATGCGTGATCATCAATATTAACTTCTTGCTTCTCAATCTCAGCATCAGGAATTTTCCAACCTTTTACAGCAGGGGGCAAAGTTGGATTGTGTTCAGTGCTTCTTGACAGAATCGACTTTTCAAGTTCCTCACATGTGAGGATAGGTGGAACTGCTGCTGGTTTATTAACATCATTAATATTGTATGATTTCTCAGAGCTTTCAACTCCAGGAGACGTCAAATTTGATATAGCATTCATCTCTTCAAGTTCAGAGATTTGGAATGCAAAGTTTGATGCTACATGCTTAGTAGCTACCCTATCAGAAACAAGGGAACCACCTTTTTCACCACCCTGAATTAATGAGAGTAAGTCTTTCGGCTTGCCAGTGGAGAGATCATCTAGTGGTTTCTTCTCTGCAATGACAAGATTAAGAGAAGAATATCAACTCGTATTTTATTACTTTTTAGACCTACGCAGATTGCCTTAAAGCCAGATTAGTTGTGTTAAATGCCAACAAACCTTCATCAAGAAACAAATGAGCAAACTTAGAAGACTGAGAAATGCCAGTGGCCAAATTCTCATCTGCTTTGCTATCAGTAGGCTGAAGAAAGGAACAAGAGATATTAAAAGCTGTTAAATGTTTCATCAATGAAAATTGGAAATGAAAAGATCAAAATAGAACACCTAAATAAACCAAACAAAAATAAGATGTACGGTTCATTGAGCAACCTAGTTAAATTAAAAATGATCATCTCTACTATTATAAAACCCTGAGTTGGTGTCACGAGTCAAGTAATACCAGCTCAGTCGGGGAATTGACAAAAAGACCAATTAAAAAATAAATGTATAACAAGAATATAATGATATAGCTGTCCTTAAAAATAGAGAGCTGTATGACAGTTATTCCATTTTTTCTCTCCTACATTTACCGATAACTATAAATTGTTTCCTTTTATTATTCTAAATTTATTTAAATAATCAATCCTTTTAGTAATTTCACCCACATAGTGGGTATGTATACGGCTAGTTGTCATTCCTCATAGGTGTCTTCTATATATGAGTTTGAATGCAATGTCTCTAATTCAAAATAGTACCTCAGTCAAATTAGTGGAGCCACCTCCATTTGGTGTTAAGGCACTGCCGAAAAGCTTATCTAGAATTGAAGTCGAACCATCCTGGCTGGCTTCAGTCAAAATTTTACCTACTAGCAGCTTCTTGGAATCAAATTCGGAAAATTTACCGTTCCCTGGGGCTTCAAATGCTTCTGAGAGGCTAGAACTCTTGTATATTTGAGAATCCATGCCTATTGCCTCATTAGATTTATCTAAAGCTGATGGGAAATTCCTTACCTTCTCACTCTTATTATTAGCTAAAACGTGAATGCTTGTACTTTCAAGCTGCTGATCACTCAAAGTTTCCTCTGTATACTGTTTAGACTGTTTGCCCAAAAGATCATCAGAAGTCCCATTCAACAAAAGGCTACCTTCGGCCTCTGAAAGGCTGCCCTCAATTTCAGAACTCCCAACCTAGAGAAGCATAACAGAACAAATATTGTTGATCAAGTGTAACAGCAAAGAACGTGTGTGACAAATATGAGACTCAACATCAGTCAGTGTATTTGAATCATGCTTTATCCTAATAGCATCAGCTCTGAGTTACACGACATATGCAAAGTATAATTACTGAATGAAAACCACATGCAAGCAACAACCACCAGTTAAAGTTGCCCCACCTTTCAGGCACTCCAAACAACTGAATGGCATATAGGCCAAAAAACAAACAGAAAAATAACATGTCACTTTAAAGCTGTGAACAACGCAGCCTTCTGTAAAATCTATAGTTCCAATAACTGACTTTCAGAAAGATATTTATGTCTCAGTTATGCAATGTGTATTATTGGTGTCATATGTAGACGTCCCCTAAGGATCACAATAGGTGTCTGTGTAGTCAAATCCAAATGAATGAGAAAAAGGGCCTTCTCCCACAATGCTCCACTGGATTTTCAGTACACGCATAGGGCCAATTTCACGCACTTATCTTAAATGATAAATTTTTTCCTTTCTCCCCATTCTGACCAAAATAATGGAAAATTCAAAATTGCCTTCCATATTTCAACTGATTCCCAACTTATTCCTGTTATATTACAACTTGAGAAGCAACAGAAATTTAATGGTAAAGTTGCTATAAGAACAAAATCAAAAATAGCCAGTACATGATTAAATAGTTAGTAGCAATCCAAGATCACGCGTTGGCAAAAAGGAGGTAAACTTGTGAACCGATAATTAACACTTCCAATTAAAGTTACATTCCAAAGGTACAAATGACATCATAAGAGGTGCTTTTATTTCTGAAAACAAATGGAATAGTTACCTGTGTAGAATGGGAATGCATTGAAGTTTTGGTTCCAAAATTCCGTTCCAAAATTGTGCTAGTAAAACCTGGCGGTACAAGTGGTCTGGATGCAGGAGTTTGTGAGGGAAGAGAAGATTTGTTGGGATCAATATTTGATGCTGGTATAGGTTGATCTGATTCCTTGCTTCTATTTAGAAGTGCTTTATCATCTTTGGAGTCCACTAGCAATTCAGAAATATCAAAGTCATCTTTATGCCTTTCTGGATTAATCCTCTTCTCTTGTTGTTCCTTCCTCCATGACTCAAAGGAAGCTAAGAGGAAAATCACCATCCTTTAGCTTTGATTTATTGATAACAATACTAGAGCAGAAGAAGAAGATAAAAACATACACAAAATAAACAACAATCAGCAGGCAGTATTTGAGAACAGAGAACTTACCTCTTCTTTTTCTTTCCTCTTCTGCTCTATCTTCACTACTGCACTCAGTAGAACCAAATGTTTCATCATTATATGAGTCATGTGTTTCCCTCCTTGAATGAGGTACAGCCTGAAACATATCAGCGATACATAAATGACATCATTAAGGTTGCATTGCAATTGCTACCAAATCATTTACAAACCATGGTAGATATACTTTTTGCACAATACTTAATATGCCTTGAATATGAATATGTGGTGGAGGAAAATTCATATGAACGATTCAATGTGAGTTCAGATATTAATTCATGTACCCTAATCCAATCTAACGAGATAAAGGTTCTGATGATGATGATAATGATGACTTTATATGCATTTCTACACTAAATTGAATATAATTGCTATCCTGATATTGTTCCGATATTGTTTGCAAATTACCACTACAAGCAAATGAGTACCTTGTAAGGGCGGGGCGGATGGTATGGCTCATTACTCCTATTTAGATGGTATTGATCATTAGCTCGAAACTTTGGAGCCAATGCTGCTGTTGCAGATCCAGATGGTCGAGGAAAAGAACCACTCCCTAGAAGCCCATCATGCTCGGGAACTTGCCAAGACCGCCGGGATTGATCACCATACCGTCTTCCAGAATCTGTATATCAATAGTCATTCAATTTGCAGCATAATACAATTTTTCAGTTGCTCTAGACAGCACATGAATGAAGTGGACAAAAGCCCCAACTATGGGAATGGCCTTCCCGAACGGCTTTTAGGCAATGAAGTGAATTACAAAACTTATAAACAGAAAGCACGCTGCATGAAGCAGTCCATAAAGAAAACTCTTGATAGAACAAAAGAGTCATAAGGATTACCTAAGTCCCAATCAGAGTGGGAATCGCTGTCTCTATCACTCCGTACACTAAAGCGACTGTCCCACCGTCCATGAATTCCCCGAGAATAGTTACCTGAATCCCCTCTTGTAGGTGGAGAAGAACTATATTCATTACGCCTATAACCTGATAAGGTGCCAGGAAATCTTTGCCGATCTAGTAACGTATCCTCGAATTCACTGCTCCAACCATATAATAATGCAAGAATACCAAAAAGATCTTAGGTTGACTTCATCTTCATTATATTTTAAATATGACTCCATGACCACATACAAGACAAGCTCACCTCAAGATTGATTGATCAGAAAAACCTGGTGGTAACTTCTTGCAAACATCCAGTTCACTCAACGATAGCAAAAATTCTCTGGTATACGAGATTATCGATTTCCTGAATCATTAAAAAACAAGTTGATTATCAGCATCGCTCAACCAAAAACATGATCAAAACATTATAATAAATAATTATTCAGGCGAAAGAAGTGATTACTTTTGAGATTCCTTACTGGTATCCGCAGGCTGATCTAACGAATGTTGTTTTTCATTCTCTAAGCTCATTTCTGCAAAGATTTAAAGATGAGTGTATATCAAATACTCTTTAACTCTAGCTGCTACCCACGAAATTCCCAACTCAATAACTCAAAACTTTGAATCTGCTAAGAAATTCCCCACATATTGTAGCACCATCCAAGTTCTCCAATGTTCCCTAATAACTGCTTAACGACCATAAATTATCACCTAACTCAGAGCTAATTCAACACCCCCGCTCCCCAAGCTATGTAAATGAAGATAAAGCTGATATTAGGCTATTCCACCTTTGATTCAGCAATCTACTATAAAAACCCAAGCACTAACACAATTTTTCAATATCACGCCCCCAAAACTTCTCTCCCGGAATCAACTAACCAAACACGACCTTTCTTTTTGGAGCTCGGACCAAACGGATAATTATGCAAAAATTAGTATCTCCCGAATCTAAACCATTCCAAATTGAATCAACAAAATATAGGGGATCAAAATGAGAGAATTTCTAGGTTTTTGTGCTAAGCTGCGGAACTTCAGGGAAAAAAAACTAGGGTTTTATTTTATTACATGAGAAAACAAAATTCAAAACGAGCTACCTGGATCGAAGAAGTATGTGTGGGAAGGAAGACAGAGATGAAGTTAGGGTTTCGATCTGTAATTTTTTTCAGCTTTTTCTGTGTTTTTTCATTCTTCCAAACGATCGATTGGAGAGAAAGAGAAAGCAATTTGAGTCGTTTTTTTTTGGGAGACCGGCAGTGGCAATGGCTCTCTTCTTTTTACTGCTGCTGAATGAAGTTCTTCACCTTTCATTTTGCCGAAAAAAAATTGAAGAACTAATCTTTTAAACGAAAATTTAGAAAAATTCAAACAACGCAACATGTAAGTTTTCTCTCGTGTATTACACGCTCGAATTTCATTGGATCTCCTCCGATAGATTTTTTTTTTGTGTAGATCACAAATATCTTCGTCTGTTTTAACGATATGTGATTAATCTTACTTGAAATTTAGTCACAGTTAAAACTCTTCACTCCTCTCCAAAGATGTATTTAATGAGAGTCGAATATGAAAACTTTTCTTATAAACTTAATCTACGTTATCAATTTAGCCACAATTCTTAGGTTTCTCAGATAAATTTTAAGATTTTATATGCAAGTAGATAGGGGTGAGCAAAAATTGTTGGAACCGAAAAAACCGACCGAACCTTTCGGTTTTCGGTTTGTTCGATTCGGTTTAATCGGTTTTTCGGTTTGTTCAGTTCGGTTTAATCGATTTTATTGGTTAAATCGATCGGTGGTCGGTTTATATAAATGATAAATCGAACCGACCGAAAAACCGATTTATCCAAAAAATAAATTATAAATATAAATATATATTAGATAAATATTATATCTATGTTTTTAAGTTAGTAAATTTATGAACAATATTGGTTATTTATCTTTTTTTGGTGAAGTTTTATGCATTTATTTGGATAACATGTTGTAAATCTTGTAGGAGATATTAATAAAACAAATTTATATTATATACTTTTATACATTTATTTACCAAAGCTTTAAATTCGGTTTTAATCTTGCAAAACCGAACCGACCAAATCAATTCGGTTTGGTTTGGTTCGGTTTGTGAGTTTCATTCGATTCGGTTTCGATTTTGTGCCTAAAGGATCGATTTTTTTCGGTTTTCGGTTTTGTGAACCGAAACCGACCGAATGCTCACCCCTGCAAGTAGATTTTTGAAGACGCGTGGGAAGAAAATTTTTGGTGAATAAAAATAAAATAAAAATGAATTTTAGAAGCGTAAAATAAAAATAAATAAATAACAAACGGAGCCTGTAATTTTAGGTCAATAAAATGAAAATGCCGTTTTTCTCGAATATCATGATACGATATTTTAGGAATGAACCAAAAAAAAAAAAATTTAATACGATACTTTAGGTGCTCCTCGGCTGCCAATGAGGCATACAATGAAATAAATAAAAAGATTTAGATAACTTTAAAATAAAAGAAAAAAATACATAAATGAACCAAAAAAATAATTATCATAAATTTTTTAAAATAGAGAAAAAATTAAGGTTTTTAGATTATGAATTCTTTCTTTATTTTAATATTTAAAATCATTATTATTCATTATTAATACATTTATTATTATTATTATTTTAAATAAATATCATTTAATTCGTGATATGAATTCAATTATAAATTATTAGTGTGTAATAATTATTAATTAATTAATAATGCACCTTTTTTTCTTTCAATATATCTTCTTGATTTCTTAGATTAGCTGAAGTTTTAAGATCTGACTTCTTCAAAAGATAAAATTATAGTAACAAATTTGGTTGCTTTGGCCTTTATTGGTGGGGATTGCAGCAAAAGCCTTACCCATTGATCGGTCCAGTCGTAAGTGGTCACCAAAATTCAACAATGTGGAGAGATTAGTGTCAGAGCATAATTTTATTTTGAACATAACATAGCCATTGGCAAATGACCCCAAAAGAAAATTCTTTACCATGGTGTAAAACGTTGGAAACAATAGGATTTTTTTTCAATTATAATGATTAATGTCTATAAAAGATTGTGTGCATAAGTCATAATTTCATTTATCTAAATTAGTATAATTTTTTTTACAATACAATAATTTAACAATTTTTATTGAAATAAAATATCAATTTTCATTAGCAACATATTCTAAAATAGCAATGCAGCTGATCAATCGTTTGTGTTAAAATTTCTTTTTTTGTATAAATCACAAGGCATTTTCATATCATATTGGATATGAGATTAATTCATGTTTGTGTTATATGATTGGCACTGACTCAAGAGAATTTGACCTAATGAAAATTTAAACTCAGGACTCTCTGCTTATAGATCATCTTCGCTTAAGAACTCAACAATGACTTACACAACTGAACCAACCATTTAAGTTTATGTTAAAGTTTCTTTCATATGTTTAAATAATTGACAGTTTTATTCCTTCTACATTTGGTATATACAAGCATTCCAAGCAATGCGCAAATATAATAAAAATCAGAACTTTCCATTTCAACCTACTTATTAATCAACTCTTCTATTAATCCTACATAGGATCATTGCCAAACTTTTTTTGTTGAAGTTACGATTAAAAAAAAACACATGATCCTTGGATTCTCTCTCCTATTGACAAAAGCACCTCCTCCAAACTTCATTCCTAAGCTATCAACCTTTCAAAGGGTTAGTGTCAAGGTTGTGACTGTAATGAGCTTTTAAATTTTGTATCCTCTGTCAAAGGGTTAGCATCAAGGTTGTAACTACAATGAGCTTTTAAATTCTAGTGCTTAAGGCAATGAGAATCCAAGATCATGGATGAGAAAGTCCTTGAAGAATGGCGCTCAGGCCAAGAGTGAGTGGAAACTCGAGAAACTGGCACTAAGGTCATAGCGAGCAAGAGCCTCCAGAAATTGGTGCCAAGGCCATGGACGATCAATTTGAGATATTGGCGCGAAGACCACGGGCAAGTACAGTGCCAAAAATACTAGTGCTAAGGCTACGAGCGAGTAAGAGCTCAACATACTGGCGTTGAGGTCGTGGCGAGTAAGGGACTGGCGATCAGGTGCCCAAAATTGGCGTTGAGACCTGGGGCGAGCAAGTGATCAATACTGGCGCTAAGGCCGCAGGCAATTAGAGGCCTTAGAGATTGGCTTAAACATAGGCGAACATAAGCTTAGGAGACTATCTAAAAAGCAATAGGTGAACAATGCCCAAGAGATTGGTGCTTAGCCACTTGGTGAACAAAATGATCAAGATGTTGGAGCTGAGGCCCGAGGCGAATTGATGCCCAAGATGCTGGCGCTATGGGCGAGGCGAGCTAATGCCCAAGATATTGGCGCTAAGGCCCAGGGCGAGCTAATGCTCAAGATACTAGCACTAAGGCCCAAGGTGAGCAAGTGCCGGAGATACCGGCAATGAGGCATAGGGCGAGCTAGTGCCCAAGATATTGGCGCTAAGGCCCGGGGTGAGCTGGTGCCTAAGATACTGGTGTTACGGCCCAGGGCGAGCAAGTGCCCAAGATACTGGCGTTAAAGCCCGGGGAGAGCTGGTGCCCAAGATACTGGCACCAAGGCCCAAGGCGAGCAAGTGCCCAAGATACTGGCGCTAAGGGCCGAGGCGAGCTGGTGCCCAAGATACTAGCGCGAAGGCCCAGGGTGAGTAAGTGCCCAATGTTAGTGAACAACAGGAGTCGTTGGTTGTACCTCAGATATAAATGGGCCAGCATCAGGCGCAACTGGGCGATCTGCAGTTACATTACGGCGAGCACTCAAAGATTCCATTATTTCGGCGTATTGGGCTATCTTAGTTGTTAAAGCTTTGTTTTGGGCGAGCAATTGATTGTATTGCTCCATTGATACGATTTTTGGTGTTGTGTGAGTTTGTTGCAACTTCATTGGAGTTGACATTGGGGGGAAGGAAGTAGCAAGGGTGGACGAAACTAGGGCAACAGCGGATATAGGAGGTGCTTGTATATCCACTTGGTTTGGTGTTTGTTAGTTTGCTTAGCAGTTCGACATATCTTCTTTTTCAAGTTCCTGCAGACGGTGCCAAAATGTTGATCCTAAAAAGGTTGCTAAGCTTGTTGATGATGAATCAACTCGTTCCTTCTTGGATCAACTTGCAAAATAGAAGGTCCACCGGGGTTGTTCCCAATGGGACTTGCTCCGATGCTTAAGTCAGTAGAGTATTCAAGAAAGAATATCAAACCTGGAAGAGAGTGAGAGTGTGCTCGTCATACCTTGTCCCTTTTGTCTTCGTGCCTTATATAATAGATGCTGTGATCGGTTCCACCCAATTATGTAATTAAATGAGAGTTATGGGCGATTATACCCGTTGTGTAATAAAGTGGGCGGTTATACCTGTTGTGTAATAAAGTGGGCGGTTACTCCTTGTAGGTCTCTTGTTACCAAGCTCGGTGAGATGAGCCTTTCGATAGCTTATTGAGTCTTCTGATAGTGATACTAACAGAACCAACTTTAATAAAAATGGACCAAAAATTCTTCAAAAGATAAGCCTGATACTAAGACAAAATATCTTTGATTCCCAACCCTCTGTCAGACTTAGGAGTAAACAGTGTCAAGTAGTCTTGAAAGCACATGTATAGCCTAATCAAACAAATAAGGGAAAAGAGGGACTCCCTGGCTTGTTCCTCTAGCTCCTTGAAATGAAGTCTATTTTTAGATAGTTGAGAGCTTACACTTTTCTCTCTCTCTCTCTCTTGGACTTGATGCAAAGGGATTCAAATTTTTGTCAAGTATTTTTAATCCTTTAAATAGTTTGTTGAATGTTTAGTAGAATAATATCGAATCGAATTGAATTTTTAATTATTTTTATTCAATTCGATTTATGTGATTTATTTAATTTATGATATGCATTTCGATCATACAAGAAAAATATCATATTTGAATCAATTCACATGAATTTGCTTTGATTTGAATCGGTTATTCGAATTTTAAAGTCTATATAATTTTAAGTTCTGATTCAATTTTTAAACATTTAATCGAAATATACAACTTGAGCTTTTAATTCAAATTGTACAAATTATAAAATATTAAATAACATATAATTAATAAGAATATATGCAATTTAATGATATGATTTATCCAAATCTAAACCAAATTATTTTATAATCTAAACCTCTCGATTTGATTCAGGTTTTTTATTTTCTCGATTTCTTTCTCAACACTATCATTTAAGTTAAAGTCTCAAATTTTTACTTTTGTATTTTTTCTTATGTTCTTTGTCAGATTAAGTTATTAATGAAACATTGCTTTTAGTACCTAAATTAATAAATAAAATAAAATAAAAAAATATGGAGTCTATAGTTACCAAGTGTAGATAGGAGTCCAAATGAATCGAACATGAACTAATATGTTCATTTTTGTTGATTTATTTTAATATTGTTCATGTTCAATTTGTTTTTGGAAAAAATATTTTACATTATGTTTCATATTCACAATATGTTATAAACACACCTTTGATAGGGATGAAGAGCCGTAACTGTGAAGAAGCCCCAAGCAGGATTAGTCTCAAACCGTTAAAACGGATGAAGATACCTGTAGTTTATACCAAAAACAATATATTATGAACATTAAATGAATATGTTCATGAATATACACATACTTGTGTACAAAACACAAATTCATGAACAGTAAACAAATTGTGAAATAAATTTAATAAAACTCATCATCATTCTCGCATCAAATAAAAAATTCAAAATATATAATTTTAGTAATTTGTTATTACGAGACAATACATAAACAAGTTTTAAACAAATATTAAATAAGTTTATTATCGAATATAAGCAAAAGAAACACATCATTATTCGTATTCAATCCGTTTAATAATTGAATATTAAACTGTTATTCATAATCATGTGTTTAACTTAATAATTGAATGAATAAAATTGAACATACGAGCTCCTCTAAATTTAAATTTTGGGGACCCATGATTGAATAATTTAGAGGGGTTATTAATTTAAAGGGTTTTTTTTGTAAACCGTTATTTTATTAGTAAACATGTATTTAATTTCTACATTCTTTAAAATTTTCTAATAACTCTATAGTCTTTAATTTTCTTAAAAATCTCATTGATTAATAAGTTCCTTAAAAATTTTTTTGCAAATATATTTTATGTAATTTATTTTATGCTTTTTTTATGGATTTATATATGATACACTAATAGTGTATAGTTTTTATATACTGTCAATACACAAGAAGTTGCTTTTTTTATGGATTTATATATGATACACTAATAGTGTATAGTTTTTATATACTGTCAATACACAAGAAGTTGACACTTCATTAATATACCCTTATGAACAAATTGAAAAAATTATTTGTATTTATTTTTAAGGATTTAATTTTTTTTATTTGCTTATTGATAAGGTGTCAACTTTCGGTATAATTTTTTTTATTATTGAAATAAAAAAACTTAAATATGATAGCATTTTGCAATTTAACATTTTAAAGTGTATTTCTTCTTAAATATTATGTAATATATTTTGTATTTTTATTCAATTATTAATTTATGCAACAGCTAAGATTGAAAATTTATACTAAATTTAAAAAAATTATTAATTATTATGCCAAAGAAATTTATTATTTTTATATTTTTATATTATTTAATTTAAAAAAAATTAATTTAAAAAATTTTATTGTATTTAAATAATTTAAGAATATAATTGCAAACTATTTATCGATGTGTTTAAATAGTTTAATGTTCAATAAATTCTTTAGAAAAAAAAATCCCATTTTGTTCATGATGAAAAACTTTTGAAAAGAAATTTACGCAACTACTTTTGGCATAACTTTTGGTGTAGCCGCCATTAAAGGGAATGCATTGATAAGAAAGTAGCTTGGCAGCTCAATCACAAAAGTAAAAAATGGTTGATATTATTATCAGTATTAATTATAATAATCCACACTATTTCTTTATTGTTGTTTTTGCATTAAAATCTTGTTTTTGTCATCCCTTAATACTGACAGGATTTGATTATTGCATGTTTTGCTTAAAACTGAAGTTTTGCTTCTGTAGAAGTGACGATACAGAGAAAGTGACCATTTTTGAAGCGTAAGAAATGGGTGAAAAGTTGTTGATGATTTGACATGGTAAGTCTGCTCAAACCATCCTTCACTTAATTGGGAACGAGCCAACCTTCTAGCTCTATTCATTAAATTATTATACTAACATAATAATTACGACGGAGACAATTTAATGTCAAGTTTAAGTTTGATATTTAGTTTGACAGCATGAAATTTAATTTTTGAATTTTAAATTCGTTTAGATAAAATATTTAAATTATTTGGCTTAATTTAACAAATTTAATATGTTATCATCTTTTATAAAATGAAATGATAAATTAATAACTATGTATTAAAAAAATTTAGATGAGTTTTGTTAACCACTCAAAATGAATCCTAAATTATTGAAACTTGGTTAAACTTGTTATTTACACTCGAATTCGGTTTGAAAACAAATGAATCAAAGTTGAATAATTATCGAATCAAATTTAAATAATTTATAAACAATTTTACTCATTTACATTTTTAAATTTGTCACTAATTTTCGTTCTTGCACACTACTAAATGTTAAATTTACGAATAAAGGTAAAATTAAAGAAATAATTCGACCCTTGATATATGATATCATGTCTATTTAATGCTCAGAAACAATACTTTAATTATTATATAATTAGACATACAACATACAAATTTAATAAGACTTAAATTAGATCTAAGATTTTATTATCTCATTAAAATCTCAGAACCTTCTCATTGTGATTAAATAAAACCTCATTAGCAATGCAAATACAATGCTAAACACACTAGATTTATGTTAAAATAAAAAATAATTTATCCGTAGACGTTGATAATGTAATTGTGATTTAAGGCTTATGGTTCGAGGACGATCCATTACTTAATCATTCATTATTGGCAAAAAATCTTTAATTAACATTTTTTTATCAATTTTTTAATATTTATACGATGATATACAGTTATTTATTCTTTAATTCTATTTTAAATAAATAGCATTATATATTTAATTATGTAAAATGTCATGTCATTTTAATATCTAAAAAGTTTCTTTTTTAATATTTTCAAATTAAAATTTACAATAATTTATATTAATTATCTCAAAAATATTTTGTTGGGATTTCCTTTGAATCTCACATCGAAAATATAAGAGAAGTTATAAGAGCTTTTTTTTTTATAAATGATGTGTCAGGCTTGATTTGTAAAGTGTCCCAAAGAGTTGTAAGCACCGATAGAATAGCTAGGGTTTGGGCTATTGAAAGATGTAGTTGGGCTTTGGGATTTTTGTTAGGAGTTTGCAATTTTTCTCTCCAAAAATTGCATAATTGGATTTGTAAGGAGTTTGCAATTTTTCTTTTCTAAAAAATTGCACAATTGTAATTATTTAATTGGTTATTAGATTGGTTGGGTGGTTATAAGGCTATTTTGGTTGAGCCAAATTACATTAAAAATTATTGTGTTTATTTTTGCTTTTTTTCATTTTTATGGGTATTTGGTTTGATAGATATTTTTTCCAACAAGTAGTATTAGAGCTTAAAGTTCGTAATCTTGTGAAAAGATGAAAGTTATGAAGATAAAGATGAAGATGATGATGAGGACCACGATGATTTGGAAGAAGATGACCATGAAGAGTTTGATGATGATGATTTGGAAGAAGATGACCATGATGAGTTTAATGATGATGATCATAGGAAGATGATGAGGATGATGGTGGTGATGATGATGATGGGGTTATTCTTCAGTTTTTGAGGATGGTCTGCATGTTTATGGGAGCAGTTTGAGGAGTTTGGGGATTTAAGTCAAAAGAGGATTTGTTAAGGTTTGCCTCCTACATCGAAAATATATGAAAAGTTATAAGGGCTCTTCCCTTATAAATGATGTGTCAAGTTTGATTTGTAAAATATCTCAAAGAGTTGTAGACATCGATAGAATAGCTAGGGTTTAAGCTATTGAAGGGTGTAGTTTGGCTTTGGGATCTTTGTTAAGAGTTTGCAATTTTTCTCTCTAAAAATTGCATGATTGGATTTGTAAGGAGTTTGTAATTTTTCTTTCTAAAAATTACATACTTGTAATTATTTGATTGGTTATTAAATTAATTGGGTGGTTATAGTATAATTTGGTTGGGCCAATGGTTGAGCCAAATTGGATGGTTATTGTGTTTGTTTTTACTTTCTTTCGTTTTTGTGGGGGTTTGGTTTGAGGGATATTTTTTCTAATATATTTGAAATTTATTTTTATTGTATATCTTAAATTTTACTTGAATAATACTTAAAATAAATTATTTTTTACTTTTCAACATCATATTTTAAATATATTTTTTCATATCAATTTTTCCCGACAATATCTAATCATAGAAAAAATTAAATCTTAGTTTCTTTGTAATATTTTTTTATAAAACTTTCAAAGCTTTTTTTAAAAACTTTTCCCAACAGCAGTAATAATAATAATAATAATAATAATAATAATAATAATAATAATAATAATAATAATAATAATAATAATAGGTTTTGTTGTGTTTAAGAAAAAAATGTGTTAAGCGTGTTAAAAGAAATTTAAAAATCACTTATTGCTAAAAATATATTAACTCTCTTAAAATAATAGGTTATCAGTTTAATTTTTTCCATTTTTAATTTTAGTATAAAAATAAACTCAACCATATTTAATTTGACATTCAAGTCTTGAGTTTTTTAAGTTTGAGATATTTATCATATTGGCTTGTTTTGACGTAGTTCAGGTGAAAATTTTATGAATTTGTTAGATTAGAAAAAATAAAAATGAAGAAACATATTTTTATTTTAATAAGAAAAAATGAAAAAAATCAGTCTAAACATTTTTATTGCATTGAAATCCAATCATTCCATTAATATTTATATATAATTTTTTTATAAAAGAACCATCTCATGTACATTTACTGAAATTATCTCATAATTCAGTAAGAGAATTAGTAGATCACATGTAACCTTTAAAATATATTTAAAAATATAGTAAAAAAAAAAGAAAGATAGCCAACAACTTCTTGACATAATGATTAAGGATGAGTTGTAACATACTGTAAGTCTTGGATTCGAATCTAAATACCCCTATCTCCAGTTATTTAATACTTCCTTGTAAAAAAAAAAAAGAAAGATAATTTCTTTATAAAAAAACTTTAAATATTCATTCATTTATAATTTAACTAATATCAAATATTTTATCTACATTTTTTACTTTTCACGTTGTCTATCTATTTTGAGAAAATATAAGGAGAAAGAAATTATTTTATTTTATTTTATACATTTGACTCCCACCGACTTCAATTTCATCTGTTGTGTCACCGAAGAAACAAAGCCAACTATTTTTTTTGTTATTTGCTACTTCCTCAATCCTTATCCGCTCTCATTCACAATCACAGGTTACGTAAAGATATATTTTTTATTAATATTTAATGCATAAAGATAATTTGAAAAATTAGTTTAACAAGTTACAAGTTTAAATTTTTTAAACTTTAAAATTTAATCAACAGTTTAAACTAATTATCACTAATCTAAAAATAATTATTTGCTAACCTTACAATAAAATCAAATTTTATTATAGAAATGCTCTCATTCACAATCACAGAAAACTACGAGTATGTTTGGTACACGAATTTTATTTTTCAAAAAATATTTTTTACATTTTTCAATATTTAGTATTTGTAAAACATTTTCGGTCAATAAAAAATGAAATTCGATCAATGAAAAATCTTTAAAGATTTTGAGAAATTGTCTTACCATTTTCAAAAGAGAAAAATAATTTCCAGACTTATGCTACTGTTAAGAAAAAAAACTCTATTGAAACTTAATTTAATTTAGGCTTAATAGCCAAATAAGCTCTCAACTTTTAGCCCAAAATAGAATTCAGCTCTCAACGTTTTATCGCATGAAATTCAGTCCATAAACTTTTATTTTAGTGAAAATAAACCCTCAACCTTTTACAATTATGCAATTAAGTCAAAATCTGTTAAATGACACTAACTATCGTTAGTTTTGCATTCGTGGCAGCTGACGTGGATAGCTTAGTTAGCTGCCACGTGGCATGCCACGTATGCAAAACTAACAGCAGTTAGGTGATTTAACAGATTTGGTCTATTTCCATTGAAATAAAAGTTTATGGACTGAATTTCATGCGATAAAACGTTTAGGGTTGAATTCCATTTTGGGCTAAAGGTTGAGGGTTTATTTGGTTATTAAGCCTTTAATTTATATTGAATTAAAATAACAAGTAATAGAAAATATTTTTGAACGTATCAACCAAATAACAGAAAATAATTTTTTCAAAAAATAAAATTTTCAGAAATTATTTTACAAAAATTATTTTTTGAAAATCATTTTATGCGAACTAAACGGAAACTTAATTCAAATAACTACCCTTCTGCTTCCCAAAATTACCTAAAAGGCTAAAACCTATCAGACATTTCCTTCGATGATTGGCATTTTTGTAATTAAAAAAAAAGGTTCATGCCTTTACAGTTGAAGCCTCCACACACAACCGTTTACTGGATAGCCAAAAAAAACCGATCCAGACTTTTCTTTCATGGCGTGTCCTTCGCTTTTACTATCCACAGCCTCGTCGTTTTACGGGCAATCCCCTCTCCTTTCAACTCCGTTGTCGGTGCGCCTGCCCTACGGCAACCCCAGAAATGGATACGGCGGCGTCTTTCCGGTGAAGGCAACAGGCGAGATTGTGTCGGTGGAGAAATCGGAAGCGGAAAAGCCCTATCGTCTGAAAACTACTTACCTAGAAAAAATTATCCCTTTACTTAAAGAAGAGTTCAACTACATCAATATTCATCAGGTAATAAGTAATGATTTTAATTCTTCTTTTTTGTTTATGGTTTTTATACTAATATTTTGGAATGGGAAAGTCTGGGTTAGGTTCCAAAGATTGAGAAAATAGTGGTAAATTGTGGGATTGGAGATGCTGCCCAGAATGCGAAAGGTTTGGAAGCGGCGATGAATGAGATGGCATTGATTACGGGGCAAAGACCTGTGAAGACGCGAGCGAGGAACTCTATTGCTACTTTCAAGATACGGGAAGGTCAGCCACTTGGAATTGCCGTTACGCTTAGAGGAAATGTAAGTTTGCTTTATACCCAATCTTCAGATATAACTATATATATCCTCTGGAGTGGTTTGTTTTTGATATTCTTCTGTTGAAACTCTAATTATTTGACTCCTCTAGCCGGTAGGACCGGAGTTATATAATTCAGTTCCAGTTTATGTCTTGAAAAATGTCTTGGTCGTTAGGTAATCTGCACATTAGCGTTACTGCTACAGACTGCAGTGATTTTGGTAGATTTTATAAGAAGCATTAGTGGTAAGTAATTGTGGTTTGCAAAATGCAATGGGCTAATAGCAGTAGTGCATGGCTGATGGTAATTGCAGAAGATATCAGGAAAGAGCAAAATGCATTTCTTTGACTGTAAATGAGATTTTATGTTCCATTTGCTTAAATATGCTTTGAAACAATGGTGCGAATGGTTTGGAAGATATTATGCAATGAGAGATGTTATGAGGTTTGGAAGATATTATGAATTCCTTAGGTGTAAAATTGTGGTCCGAGTATATTTCCATGACTATGATCATATTCCCATTCAACTGCATCAGATACGTCATAGGACGGGGAAAAAGAATTATGGAGATCCTAGCGATGCTATATGTGTCGAATATGTGTGTTTTAAAGTCTTTGTTTCGGTTATATATATGTGCGATGCTAGCCATTATACCATTATACTGAGCTCTGAACTTATTTGCACACAGTGTATTTCTCATTGCTGTATTGCCATCTTGTTATTATAATTACTTCTGATCTTATTGCACATTGAGATACTGATATCTTTTGCCATATGGTTGGTGGTTAATTTGGCAGGTTATGTATTCATTCCTTGATCGGCTCATTAACTTGGGGCTTCCTAGGACTAGGGACTTCCAAGGTTTAAATCCTAATAGTTTTGATGGACATGGAAATTACAGTATTGGAGTTCGTGAACAGAGTGTGTTCCCTGAGGTCAGGTCTGATGCACTTGGTAAGCCCAGAGGAATGGATATTTGCATCTCAACAACGGCCAGGTCTGATAAGGAAGCTCAGAAGCTATTAGCCCTAATGGGTATGCCTTTTAGAGAAGATGGTGGTCCTGCAGTCCAACAACGCAAGAAGAAGCTGACGGCTCACCACTTTGAGAAGAAGGGTGGCAAGGGCCGGAGATGAGAGTTTTCCCCTGCAAAAGGGCAAAGGATCTTGTACCATTTTGTTGTTAATCATTTTCAGAAGGTATGCCTTAAAGAGTGATGTTAAATGCAGATGAGTTGATTGTATTGTATCATTGTGTAGGGCTGTTTCGGTCAGGATTCAGTCCTGAATTTAATGTAAAGGAAAATCAATCTGCTTCTTCATTTCTCAGTTTTCTGGTCCTCCACAAAGCTACGTTGTGGTCACATTTCCAGGGCCTCTAATTGCAGGTTTATAACTTGGACAGCCATTCTTTTCTTTCATTTTTTTGTTTTGGGATTGGCGTCCAAATGAAAAATTTGAAGTCAAAAGTTAGAACGTGTAAAGATACGCGATGGCAGTAACTAATGAGAGTAAGGCCACGGTCCTTAGTTTTACCACCGTCTCTCGTAATCGTCACTAATTATGAATTCAAATCTTACTGTGTCGTTAAGCCTTTTTTAGATTCGGTGACGATCGAATAAAGGGAAAGGATTGGTCTTCGCAGCTGAAAAAGAGAAACAACTAAACGAGCCTCATGAAACGAATATGGTTTGCTATTATTGGGTCACGCTTTTCGATGGCAAATTCTAGGAAATAAAATTTGTTTAAACCAGATTAGTTTATATATATCATGTAAAAATTAATAAGAGCCTCTTTTACATTTTTTTCAATTGAGACAATGAGATTGAGGTTGGCTTAGGTTTGCCCATTGAAGACTTTGAGTTTTGAGTTAATGGATAATGGTTTGCAGGCTATAAAGGAGGGTGCTGATGATGTGATTGCAGTTGGAGGTGATGGAACTCTTCATGAGGTGCAATTTTCCTTTTTCATTTCGGCATATATAAACAAATATGGTTAGGATATAGCATAGTTAATCTTATAGTATCTTCTGTTTTTCTCTTTTGTTTCACATCCTTCCCTTAGAAGAGCAAGTGATAAATTAATTCGTCTTTTTTCGCTTGTGATAAGCAGGTTGTTAATGGGTTCTTTTGGGATGGGAAACATGTTGCTAATCAGAATCCAGAGGCTGTTCATTCAACTGCTCTTGGTGAAAGTATTGCCATTAAGCTCTTTTTTTAACCCTCTCTTTTGTAAGGATTGTCATTGAATTTATGCATTTCTTGTTTTTTCCTTTTAATCTTCACTTGTGAGCCAGTATTATTTTTGGATTGCTTTCTTCTTTTTTCCATTTATCCAAGGAAAATATAACAATATTGTTCCTTCCTGCAGCTCATTCCCTTGGGGACTGGATCAGATTTCCAGTCTAGATTCATTTGTTACAAGCTATTAGGATATGATTGCCTAGTCTCAAGTAATTTGTTGTTTGTATCTTTCTCAGGAAAAATGATCCCCGTGAAGCCATAAAACGCATTGCTAGAGGTATTTTACATGCCCTTTATGGATCCTTTTGTCCCTCATGTTAAATTGTAGAAAATACAGGCTGGAGATGCTTTTATTTTCATAAGATTTGCTGATGCTGCGGTATCATAGGAGTGAGATCACGATTCGGTTTTGGTGTCACTAGCAGAGAAGAGGAAGGATTTCATTATTTCATAAATGTTGTTGATATCCATCTGGAAGGTTAAGATGGTTTTTTTTGGAACTAAGCCTTGCTAAAATATGCTAGCTTCACTGATTCTTTTCTGGAAGTTTGCAGGAGCACAAAGGCAGGTTATTATGCTTCGAGGTATAAAAAGTTGGAAACTTATGCTATGTTATTGGTGCTTTGCAGGCCTTTAATGGGCACCGTAACCTGGACCTTAGAATCAAGATCAGCATTTTTAAGGATCTGAAAAGTAATGGTTCCACTTTGGGAAGTTTTTTATTTGCTCATCTGTTGGGCTTTGCTGTAGCCTTTATCATGCTTACTTTCACATGACAGTGTTAAGAGTTTTCATTTCATAATAATAATTTGTCATCCAGGTGAATGAGGGTGAGTGGCAAGCTGCATATTCTCAAGTGACAGCCCTCTATATTAGTTTTCTTACTCCAGGGAGGTGCATTTCTTCGAGTTTATCCGCTTAGCATCTCTATGGGGTTTACTGCTGCGAACGTAGGTGTCAATGATCGAAGGAACAGATGAATCATTGCGGCAGGCTTTGTTTATTTACGAACACTTGCTGAGCAGCTCGCAGCCCATGGAACAAAGCCGAAATATGGAAGAAACTTATACTGGACTGGAGGAACTTCTCATTGATTGAGCTAGTCATCTTGATGAATGTATGTTGAATGATCAGCCTCTACATACTAATCTTCAAAGTATTCGGACGGCAATCCATGTCAAAGCAGGCATTATTACACTAGAATCTTGTAAAGACAAGGGAAAGAAGCCTGGTTGGGACCTATAAATCCTCCCAGATTGCCATGTTGGCTCTCCCATAGACATACCGTAGATATATATTCCTAATTCCTGTAAATTGTAATGTACAATCTGAGATTGTCGTGTGCTTTTTTATTCCCCTCCTTGAAAATCCAAGCAGTACTAGACTGATCGGTTTAGGGTTGTTGCCATAATTGCGAGCTTACATATCATGCAAGGACAAGGAAGCTTGGATGTTAGCTAGTAATTATTATGCTTAAAAGCCATGTTACTGGCAATCAAGCAAGTTAGCCATGACAGAGAAAAACTGGATAATGACCCATAAGCGGCAGGGATGGAGCCATGCTCCACCAATCTTCGATGGAAAATGATTAAATCGCAGTAGGATTTCGTAATCCATGATTGAAGCAAGAGATCCTTCTCTCGAAATATATACACAAGATCATCAAGCTTGGAACTGCTCAGGAACAAACGTTTCTCTCAAAGATCATTTATCAGTTGTTGCTGAATTTCTTCCTATAGCCTCACAATCATATGTAGTTTTATCCAATAATGGTCGATAGAAGAATGTCTATATTGAGTTAAATTTTTATCCAAGTTAATAATCAACTTTCCTACAACAACAATTTTTCCTTTTTTTTCTTCCTTAATACAATATTACAAATTATTCCAACATTGATCGAAAAAAAATTCTTACATTTATAGTTATATTAAGTAACTTTTAATTATGTTCAAATATCTAGCTAATAATTTAACAATAGTTTTAACTTATAAAAAATGAGATATGATGATAAGTGCAAATTTTAAACTCTACTAACGCATATTTTTAAATATATTAAAAATAAATAAGATATGTAATAATCTTTTAATTTCATTGACATTATATAAAAAAAAAACTCTTAATTTATATCTAAAATGGAGAATGTTTAAATTTAACATTTTGATTTAATAATTAAAAATAAATTATAATATATTATAATATTTGAACTCGAATCTAAATAACCTAATTATTTAATATTCTCGTTGCAACAAAAAAAAAGTGTTTAAATCTTCAGGCTTAATAATGAATGAAAAAAAAGAAAACCTTATATTAATGCAACGCAAAGTCTCCTTTGATCAATCTCTTTTGTCGGAATCCGGAAAAAAGAAGTTCTAGTATGCTCGTTTATCCTAAACGGATAACGATGTCGGGTCGATCGCGGGTTTTAAAACCCGTACTCGTTTAACCGTTTATATATCGCGGAGCATACCAAAGCTCAACCTTTCTCTCTCTCTCTCTCGCTTTAGACTGGGACTGCATTCTTCATCGATACGACATGGCGTTTCCGTACATGGAAGCTGTTGTTTGTACGCTCTTCTCTTTCTATTCCCTTTTTAGCTTGAATCTGTCCCTTTACTTTCCAGATTTATTCTTCCTTTTCTTGCTAAAAACTTGTTGATGATTGTCCCCATTTCTCAAGATATTAAAATTTTCTGCTTTTTCTATTTTTTTTACTTAAAGGAGAATTATGGTTTGGGTTTTAATTATTCAAAGTTTAAGTTGTCATCGTGATTTTCCTTTTTTGTTTTCTTGTCTTTTCCTGTCCGTAAGTTGCTCCTCTGGTTCTTGATATGAACTCCTAAGCGTTTCTTTTTCTTCTTTTAATTTTCATAGATTATACTATTATTTTTCTAGTTTTGATTAGTGTAGATGCATATGAATAAATTTTCTGCTTGATTGCTAGTGATTGAAAATTCTAGGTTTTGAAGTTAGATTTTAATCATCTTTCGAGTTTTATTTACATAGGCTTAATAGTCAAATATGTCTCTAACGTTTAGGATAAAATGGAATTAAGACTTCAACATTCAATTGCGTAGAAATAAGGCCATAAAGTTTTATTTTTGGCAAATAAAACCTAAATGTTAAAAAATAATAGAATTATGTATATAGTCGTTAAATCACTCAAACTTTCGTTATTTATGCACAGTTGGCACATGACATAGATGCTGACAGGGATAATTTTGTCACGTGGATAGCTGACGTGGCTTTAAAAAAATTAAAATTTAATTTCCATGTCAGCAGTCCATGTGGCAAAAAAAGTCATGTCAGCGATCCACGTGGCAAAATTATCCCTGTCAGCATCCATGTCATGTGCCAACTGTGCATAAATAACGGAAGTTTGAGTGATTTAACGGCTATATACATAATTCTATTATTTTTTAACGTTTAGATTTTATTTGCTGAAAATAAAACTTTATGACCTTATTTCCACGCAATTGAACGTTGAGGTCTTAATTTCATTTTACCCTAAACGTTGAGGACATATTTGGCTATTAAGCTTACTTACATATAAAAAAGATGAAGAAAATATGCAGAAGCGTTTTCTATTTTGTTCTGGACTTTTTGTAAACTATTCTGTTTAGTAAATGATGCTTTGAAAAATGCTAAAACTATATGTAGACTAAAGGGTGGATGTTGACACGGGTTGATCAACTAAGTAGCTTGCAAGTTGCAAGTAACTGTATAATTATGATAAAGAAGCTTTTCCTATGAAAGAATCAAAATTAGTTACTTGCATTTAGCCATGTGAAGGCGTTTTGTGTGTTGAGCTATTGATCATGTCTTTTGTGTGTTGAGCTATTTATCATGTCTTACTTAGGGATTATCATCTTCTTATATTTGTTTCATCATGCTTGTTTTGTTTATATATATTTCTTCACTGTTCATCTTCCCGTTGGTTGCTAATGCACCTTGGGAAACAGAAGTAAAAGGACAATTCCAAGTCTTTAGGCATATTTTTTTTGGTGGAAAATGAGCGTTAAACTGAATGTTACTTGTTGGTTATGGGGACCAATGGTTTGTATGATAAAAATTTCAATCTGTGAATGTGCTTTCTTTCCTTGCATTTCCCTATAACGCAATCTGTTTGGTTTTCACTTTTTCTTTGTTAAGGCATGTATTTTGAGACTTGTTAACGACTCATTTATCTATGTTTTAAAGAAATTGTCTTTTTATGCTCGTTGTCCGATGGTTATGTCATTTAGAGTTAGTAACAGTTCTCTGTCTCTTTTTCTCTCCCTGACTTGCCTTTTTATTTTCAGGTTTTATGATATTAATGTACTTCTTTGAATCTTACCTGGATCTGAGGCAACATGCTGCTCTGAAATTGCCATCTCTTCCAAAAACATTGGTAGGAGTAATCAGCCAAGAGAAATTTGAAAAGTCTCGAGCCTATAGTCTTGATAAGAGGTTTGTTTTGTTGTTTCAGTTGATAATTTGCAAGAATTAACATCATTATAGGATAATCAAGCTTCCTTTTAACTTGACTCGACATTATTCGTGATTTTTTTCTCTTGAATTTCAGCTACTTCCATTTTGTTCATGAGTTTGTGACAATTTTGATGGACACTGCTATTTTATTCTTTGGCATATTGCCTTGGTTTTGGAAGGTGAGTGATAGGTGTTTAATTAGTGGATCCTCCCTTATGTTGATTCCATTATCTTATTTGTTTTTTAATTATTTACTATAGAAATCAGGAAATTTCTTGCCTTTAGTTGGTCTAAATGCAGAGAGCGAAATACTGCACACCCTTGCATTTTTGGCTGGTGTTATGATATGGTCACAGGTGAATTCATGATTTCCTTTATCTTCTGGATCCTTTAATACGATTATTACTTTGAATAAGTGCAACTATTCATTTTATGTGGTATGCCTCTAATAAACTGATTGACTCTTTATTTTTTTATTTTTATTATGTAGATCACTGACCTACCCTTTTCTCTCTATTCAACTTTTGTGATTGAGGCTCGGCATGGTTTCAACAAAGTTTGTATTCTTAATCACTAAACCTCTTTGCTATACTGTTCTTTTCCCTTGTTCACCCTTTTTTTTTGGAACATTTTTTATTTTAAGTTTGCACTTTTTTGCTGTTCCTAACTATTTTCTCATCTGTTTTGCAGCAAACAATATGGTTATTCTTTAGGGATATTATCAAAGGAATGTGTCTGGCTATTGTGCTTGGTCCACCCGTTGTTTCTGCTATTATTGTGATAGTACAGGTAAACTTGTCTACATTTCTAGGATTTGGTCTCTGTTGGTGAATATTACTAGTCCTTAGTGTTATAATCGTAGCAATTGTTAGCTTAATTTGACAACAAGATTTTACTAACTTAGTTACTCTGGTTTTTACGCTATTATGTCATCCTTCTCTCATTATGGTGAATCTTAACTTTTGTGATTGTAGAAAGGAGGTCCATATTTGGCTATCTATCTTTGGGCTTTTATGTTTGTCCTTTCTCTTGTGATGATGACAATTTACCCTGTTCTGATAGCCCCACTTTTTAACAAGTTTACCCCTGTAAGTAATTCAAAATCATTTTGTCTTAGTTTCATTTAAGCTTCTTCTTTTCTTTTTTTTTTTCTTTTTTTCTTTTAATGTCTAATGATTTTTGTTTTGCTCTGGTGTGGTGCTATGAGAAATAGCTTCCAGAAGGAGAGCTCAGGCTTAAGATTGAGAAACTTGCTTCCTCCCTCAATTTTCCTTTAAAGAAGTTGTTTGTTGTTGATGGATCCATAAGATCAAGCCATAGCAATGTAAGGATTCAGCTCTTGTGTTGTCATCTGCTGGTTCTCTCTGGATGCCTTTTTTCATTTTTACACCCTTTTTTCTGTGAACTTTGAAATCTTCGTAACTTTTTTCATATTGCATCAATCATTTAGGGTTACATCATATCTTTCATTTGCAAAACTAGTTATGTAATGATTTGTAATGATTTTTTCAATTTTTTTACTTCAAAGATTCATCACTTATGGTTGCTAAATACACTAAGAACAGTGTTGTCATGAATCTGTTAATGTGGTGGATGACATTGAGAGATGAAACGAGCAAACTAAGTCTATTTCAATTTGATAATATTCATGGCTTATATCACATTAAGACTGATTGCAGAAATGCTTTTGTCATCCCACTTATGAATCATTGTTTTCAACATCGTGCAGGCCTATATGTATGGATTCTTTAAGAACAAGCGCATTGTCCTCTATGACACTCTGATTCAGCAGGTATCAATCTAATAATAAATAAAATTTTGTTGTCATCTTGTGCTTATCCTTTCCTTTCTTTAGTAGTAATCGCATCTTATCAGTGTCTTTGTGTTTTTATTCAATTGAATGGTTTTGTGCCTTGATAATTTTCTTCATTGTGACGCACACAGGACCTTTCCATAAAATATTTCACGTCTTGATTTGAAACCTACTGCTGCTGATTGCTGTTGAAACAATTCTGAATGATTATTTTCGTGGAGTAACTATTAATTAATAGAACCTTGTCTTCTAATATTAAGTTCAGAGTTAATCTCTTTACAATTCTCAACCTTATTTCTTCTCCTGTTGAACACGATGGCTCTTATGTATCTCATTGTAATTTGTGTCTTTATTGCATTATGCTTGTTTTACTTTTTAAACGGGCATGTTGTCCAACAATAACTGTAGACTCTTGAGTTTATTTTTTAAGTACTCTAATGCCTATGCTAGTAGAATTTTATCTCAGTAAACAATCTTATTGCTTATGTATGACATTGTCTGTAAGCCTAAAAGGCTCGTCTTGATTTTGAAGACTCATTTTGACTTATCATGGAAAACTGCCAAAGAAAGCAATTTTGCAATTTATGAAAGGAGTCCTGTGGAATGATAAATTATGTCCTTATTGTCTGTGTAGTGGACTCCCTTAACCCTCAGTAAAGGTCTTACGTATTCAACATTTCCCTCTTTTTTTTTTTTTTTTTTTGCAGTGCAAAGATGACCAGGAAATTGTAGCTGTTATTGCTCATGAACTGGGGCATTGGAAGCTCAACCACACGATGTACTCTTTTATTGCTGTGCAGGTATGCTGTGGATGTTCTCTTGCAAGCTTCTTTCTCTGGAGGAAAACTCTGATTACTGTTTTATTTATTTATTCTTTCTTTGCATAAACGAGCACTTCCTTATGACTGTCTTACAGTTCATGCATCTTTGTTTAAGTTATGGAGGCACAGCAGGGTGTCATTAAACATGATTAATAACTGTAATTTTCTGTTAGAAAATAATTTTTTGTTGTTATAGGATTGAAAAAAAAAATGTTGTGTAGGTGATTTTTGCTATTTAGCCTATAGTTGCTTTAGGCTTCAAGGTTGAAGTGCTCATACTGCAAGATGATCCCATATCCACTCTCTGGCAGTAATAGATATAAGGAACATGAAGTATAGAGACATGTTAATGAGCCACAACTCAACCACCTAAGCTGCAAAAATAGCAATTTATTCTGCATAATGATCTATTAGTGGCTTCATTGTCATATTCAATTAGAAATGTATGTTTCTAATTTCTTGCTTCAGTGACTAGTGTCTGGTGCCATATCTTTTCTTTAATGTTGTTTGGTTCTGTTTTTTTTGTTCTTCCTTTCAAATGCAGATTCTTACATTTTTGCAATTCGGAGGTTACACTCTGGTCAGGAACTCAACTGATCTTTTCCGAAGTTTTGGGTTTGACGCACAGCCGGTGCTAATTGGCCTTATCATATTTCAGGTACTAAAATATATGTCAGTTGAAATGTCCAGTCTAATAATGGGATGTGCTCTATAAGCATAAGTAAGCTCTTATCAAGGCAGTAGACACATTGTTTAATCTGTTCCATGTAGATAGGATTGAAGGTTGTGAATCATTAATTTTTTATTCTTCTATCATGGAACGAAAAGAATCATTTGCTATAGAGCTTTTAACTATTTTCTCTGGCCTTGTCATATTCAGCATACTGTAATACCTATCCAACACCTTGTAAGCTTTGGTCTCAATCTTGTAAGCAGATCATTTGAATTTCAGGTAATTTCTATTTTTAGTATTATTCTCTCGCTCTCATTAATCTTCTTTAGATTGATATTAATCTACTGTGTTCATTTATGTAGGCTGACGCATTTGCTAAGAAGCTTGGCTATGGATCTGCTTTGCCTGCTGCTCTAGTGAAGCTGCAGGTGAATATCTAGTGATTTTTACTTTCCTTTGAATTGAAATCTTCTATGCTGCTTCAATTACAAAGTCTGTTTCATTCTTAACTTTATGCGAAACATTTCTACAAATATTCAGAACTAGGTGTTGTAATTTATCTTTCACCAATTCTTCGTACAATTCTTGTCATTCTTGCCTGAGTTCCGGATATTTCACTTTTGTGATAGTTGCCTGCGTTCTTGTTTGCTGACTGACAGTATATATATCTGCATGCAGCTTAGAGAAAAGGATATAAAATATGAGTTAGAATTATTAAATATTAATGCCTTTTTTCAGGAAGAAAATCTGTCGGCTATGAACACGGATCCTTGGTACTCTGCTTATCACTATTCTCATCCTCCCCTCGTAGAAAGATTGGCTGCGATTGACAAGCCTGACAAAAAGGAAGACTGATATGGAGGTCAAACATGGAGTTTGAGTTTGCTGAATTAATTTATTTCAGTGTAATATTTTTCTTGATCTGTATTGAGTTGCACCATCTCACGTTTCACTAGTTCAGGCTCTAAGAAATGCAAACGTGTTAGTCAGAAACCTAGTTTTACAGAAACTAAACAAAAGAGAGGGAAGAGAATGCGGTCGGAAAAAAAACATAGAATGCAACAAAGCTTTGTTTAATATGTTCTGTTCTATTTCTTCGGTCTTTGAATTTGCTTGATTTGCAGGTCTCTCCGAATTTCTCGGGGGGGTTTTTTAGTTTGTTGTTTGTTGTAATGTTGCTGTCGCGAGAATAACCTATTAAATATTACATTTTTTTCAAGTCAATCGTTCCTTTGGTGTTCAGTCACTAATCAAAAACATTAAAAAAAAAAAAGGTAGCAGGTCCTGCTAAAAAATTTACTCAAGGTTTCCTTTCTGCATTTTGGTGCTTTAAATTTATTTAAAAAAAATCTAATTTAAATATAAATGTCAGGTAGTTTTAAAATTATGATGATATTCTGATTGCCATTCATAATTTTATTTATTTATTTATTTATTGACATTGATGTTAATCGGTAATAAGATTTTTTTTTTGTCGGGTTACTTAACATTATATTTGGATTAAGGAGGGCTAAAAGAAATGAAAGAGAAATTTAAAAATTTCAATTGTTTGGATATGATCTAATAAAATAATAAATAAGTGATTATCATTCAACATTAAATTAGTAGAGTTTTTAAATTTCATAAAAGAGATAATTCTTTTTAAATATTTTATTTTCTATTTATCTCAATTTGAAAGAAATACAGAGAAAAAAGAAATGAATAAAAGTTTTTTTATTTGTATATCCTTATAACATCATTTCTCATTAAGGGTGTAAACGAATCGAGTTGAGACGGTCTAGTACCAGTCTCGGTTCAAAAACTCGAAGCTCGACTCAAGCTTAAAAAATGAAGCTCAAACTTTGCTCATGAGATACTTGATTTGCTCGAAGTTTAGCTCGTTAGGCTCGAGTTCAATTTTATAAATTCAATTTGACTTTCCATTTTTAATCAAAATTCAAATATAACTTAAAAATCAAAATTAATATTATTTAAACCCAATAAAAGTAATCACAATTCATAAAAACATCTTAAAATACAACTTAAAATTAATATTATTTAAACATCTCATATTACTAATCAAGCTATTAAACACAAAAAAAAAATAGTACAATTCAACACTAAGCCACATCCAAACCCCATCAAGCTATTAAACGCAGATTACATAGTAAACAATTAGCAAAGCCACATCAAAACCAAACCCCATCAGGCTATTAAAAACTAAAAACAAAAAGCAAAATTCAACACTAAGGCCCTGTTTAGTCCGTGTAAAATGACTTTTAAAAAATGATTTCTGAAAAATTGATTTTTTGAAAAAATTGATATTTTCTGCTGTTTGGTTAAAATGCTGAAAAATATTTTTCGTTATTTGGTTGTCTTCTGGAAAATTTATATTTCTGTTAAAAAAATATTATTCACATATTTAACTACTAATAATGTTTTAAAATCAATAATAATAATAATAATAATAATAATAAAGATTAAAAGAAAATCAAATTCCTCATTAAAAAAAAAAAACCAACAGCAGCAGCAGCTAGACTAGACTATCCAGCGACACAGCTGTTGCTCTAACAACTATTGGACGGCAGCAGCTACAGCAGCTGGACAACTTCAACAAGGAAAAAAGGTCTCCCTTGCCAAGGGATGTGCAGCATCTCTAAAACCCATGTCTCAACTATGAAAGTAGTTTTTAAGAGCATCACAACACTTCTTGCGTGGAATAATTTGTTTGTGCATAAATGATTGAAAATGATTCAAAAGAAATATTAGCAATGTGCTTATAAAAAAGTATGCAGCACAAATTAAAACTCAAAACATTAATTAAAAACAAAGAACAATTTCTCAAGTAGACCAATTAGCAAGACCTTTTATTGAGATGAGATCAATGATCCAAAACTATCCAAAAGAACCATTAGCAATTCTTACTAATGAGATCAATGGTTCTTACTAATGACGTTAAAAGGAAAGAGGAACCTAAGGGTACCAATCAAAATGTAGATGTAAAGGATATGGAATAAAGATGAAACAAGCTTGTAGCATTCATGTTTTGAAGGATGAACTTCTGCCTTGGCTATGGTTCATGTAGAAGAATATTGAAGGAAACCTTATTAACCTAGCATGTGTAAAATATATCAAAGCACAAAATTTTTACATTTCTTGTACTACTCTAAACTTAGGAAAAATATCACCGATGTCCATTTTTTCTAGTTTTCAACAACAGTGTGGTATCTTTAGTGCAAATATATTCACAATATACCAAAAAAATTGACAATATTCCTTTCCAGAAAATTATATTTAGAATGCAACAATTGATCTAGAAACATGTTGCGACTTTGGTGGAATAAGCAAAATTAAAAAGCTTTGCTGAAACAACACAAAATTATATAAGTTTTAAACATATGGAGGAAGGAGAAACATAGTCGCACCGCTAACATAAGAACTTCATAGAAGCATTTGATCATACAATTTGTGCACCACTAACATAAGAACTTCATAGAAGCATTTGATCATACAATAACTTATTTGTAGATTTTTAACTAGCAGCCAACTAAAAACTCACAAAAATGAATTGGGTCATCTCATCTCATTGATCATATAGTAATTTATTTGTAGATTTTCAACAAGTAGCCAACTAAAAATTCATGAAAATGAAATGGGTCATCTCATCTCATTACCCGGTGTGTGGAATCAGATTCTTTCAACAATCCAAATGGATTTGAAGTGGTTAGAAATTGAAGGATGGAGATGTTTCAGGAAGACAGGTGGAGTTTTCGGAAGACCAGTGTTGAAGGATGCCGACAAGGATCTTCAACGGTACCGATAACGGAGAGAGTCGCGGTGGTGCCAGCAAATGGAGGTTTGATTGGGGTGAGATAAGATTTCAGTAGGCTCTATTTTCATTGAAAGAGTTTTGGCTTTGGCCTTGTAAAATGTCTTCCCCTTTTCAAAAGGGGAAGATAATTTTCGGAATTACCAAAGCATTTTTCTCTGGCTAAAATCCATTTACAATTAACCGAAAATATTTTTCGTGAACCAAACATAAGAAAATATGAAAAATATTTTCTGAAAAACGAATTACGCCTACCAAATGGAGCCTAAGCCACATCCAAACCCCATCAAGCTATTAAACACAGTAAAAAAAAATTGCAAAAATCAACACTAAGCCACATCCAAAGACGAGATCATTAAGTTGTTTTGTTTGTTACTGCTTCCATATGGCATCTAGTTAATAAATTCATAACTGTACTAAATCTATGTTATATACAAATATAAGGTGAGAAATAATAATTGAGTATTGAGCTTGCAGTAGACTACTCACGTTCCAAATCAAGTGCAATACAATGCCGTTCCTGAACTTCTTAAGTGACACCAAAAATCAAACATGGTTTATGGACTCAAAACTCAAAACCTTTCACAACACTACATAAATCTTAAACCCAGTCTAAATAAACAAATCTATATAATTCTATCAACCATAAAAACATTCAAGAAGGAATGAAGACATGCATTTGGGACATGGAAACCTGACAAACCTTAGCTAGTGGGTGGAGAATCATTGTTGGTTCGTGGATCTCGTGAGATAGTGTAAGGCTCGAGAGTGCTTGAGTTAGTCAGGGATTTGCCACCCCACTATCTCACTCAATCGTATTGTCAGCTTTGGGCCCACTGACCCTCATGGTTTTGTGGGGCTGTGCTTGGATTGGCCGAGGATTAACCACTTCGGACACAAATTGGGCATGGTTAATCCTTGGCCAATCCAAGCAGGACCCAACAAAATCGTAGGGGGCGCATTGACCCCAAAGTGGATAGTACGGTTAAGTCAGAATGTGTTGCGCACTTTGACAATAAAATGCGCATTTTATTGTGAGGGCTGGGAGTACCTGGATTGGCTCGGGATTTGCCACCCCAGGATCCTCACTTATCCGTACTGTCCTCGTTGGGCCTATTAACCCTCAAGATTTTGTTGGGTTGTGCCTGAATTGGCCACACCTAATTCGCGTCTGAAGGGATTCGAACCCTTAACTTTCTCAAGAGTCGAATCACTCATAACCAATTGTCCCTCACAGATAGAACACCTTTCTTGGCTCCAATGTCCTGTCGCTAGCTAGGATCAACCACTGATTGAGACTTAAGGAGGCTGTTTCCATTGTATCATACGCAAAGAGGCTATTGGCCATTGAATCGCACTCGAGATTTAAGGGCTTGGGGCCTACCAAGTAGTATCTAGTCCATTGAAGTGATTCGAGAATCAAGGTTAAGGAGATTACCAGAAGATTAAGGCGATTCGAGAAATGGGAAAGATTGAGGCTGATTTGTGTCTCGTCGTGAGGCTGAGCTGTTGGAAGATGAGAGCTTGGAAGGGAAAGATTGAAGCAAGGTAGGTTATGCGATGTTGAGAGACGCCGCTTGAGGGGTGTGGGCAATGGGTATTGCCTTGGTCGTGAGAAACTAAAAGAATGGATTTAGGCTTTTAAGGTTTTTTTTAGTTCTATTAAGGGGTTTTTTTTGTTATATTACATATTATATAAGGTTAAAAACGTAATTGAATAAATAAAATATTAAAATATATATTAAAAATAAAAAGCTTGATAAGGCTCACGAGTCGCTCGAGCCGAGTACCTATCTACTTGAACTTGGCTCAACTCGATACTCGAGCAACTGGAGCTTGAATTCGACTTGAAAATAACTGAGTCGAACTTGAATAATCATCAAGCCGAGTTCGAATAGCTCACGAATAGCTCACGAATAGCTTGACTCGTTTACATCCCTACTTCTCATTCATCATTTTTTTTTGCTTGGTCCCAAATATGATTTTATTTTATTATTGTTTAAAAATTTTATTTTTTATTTCAATATTTTTAAGCATTATTGCTTAAGTGCATTGAAATTATGTTGGCTCTAATGTAACAACTACCATTTGGATCAAATTGAAGATAAAAAATAATTTAGAACATGTCGAAATCTTATTGCTTATTAATCATATAAGCAATGCATATAAACTATTACATGTATTTTATAAAAAGAAAATTATAATTATAAAAAATATTATAATAAATCACTTATTTTCTGTTTCATTTTTTAACCAAATAATAATTGTTGGGATTTTCTTACTTTTCTTTTTTTTAATTAATTTTATCTAATTCAAATAAAAAATATATTTATTATTTCTTTTAAATAATTTATTTTCCCTTTTCTTTTTCTTTCATTTACCATGCAATATTCAAACATTGATTAAATGCGAATGGATGAAAGATACAAATAAAAGTGCTAATCCTACTCCCTCCAAAAGATAGAGGCTATGGAATTTTTTGTCTAATTTTTCTAGTTTTGATAATGCTCCATGGCTGTTAATGGGTGATTTCAACTAGATTTCGAATATGGAAGCGAAGCAAGGGGGGTCTCAAGAAGCTTTGTCTAGACTGAGAGCGTTTGGTAATGTGTTGGCAAAGAGGAAGTTAGTAGATCTTGAAGCATCAGGATGTCAGTTTACTTGGACTAACAAACGACCTATTGGTGGATTAGTTAAAAAACGTCTAGACATGGTTATATGTAACACAGAATGGAGATTGCTATTTCAAGAAGCAAAAGTGATTGACTTACCAAGGGTCCATGGAGACCATTATCTAGTTTTACTTCATCTTCACTTAGTTGTTACTCCAGATAAAGCTCTCAGGCCTTTTCGTTTTGAAGCCGCTTGGCAGCTACATGAAACTTTTGAGTCGTTAATCAGGGAGTCTTGGCGTAAGGATGACCATCTTCACAGAAACTTGGAGAGGTTTCAAGCGGATGTTAAAGATTGGAATGTGAGGGTCTTTGGTAACATATTCATGAAAAAGCGGATTTTGCTATCTCGTCTAGACGGGATTCAAAGGCAATTGGAATATAGTAATAATCCGTTTTTAATTAGTTTGGAGGAAGGACTGAAAGTCGAATTTAACAAAGTGCTACATCAGGAGGAAACTTTATGGTTCCAAAAATTGAGAGCAAAATGGGTGCAATTGGGAGACCGTAATACAAAGTTCTTCCATACTACTACAGTAATAAGGAGGAATAGAAACAAGATACTTGCCTTGAAAAATGATGAAGGAGATTGGTGTTCTGACCAAGCTATGTTGAAAGAGTTAGTGTTGAACTTCTTCAGAAAATTATATACAGCAGAAGGTAGTTTTCGAGATGATCTGGTAAGATTATATCCAACAACAAACTTTGTTTTAGATGCTCAACAAACTGCCATGATGGAAAGACCTCCTTTAGATGAAGAGATTTACAAAGCTCTGAAATCAATGGCTCCACTTAAAGCTCCCGGACCAGACGGTTTCCAAGCAGGCTTTTACAAATCTAATTGGGAGGTAATCCACTCATCACTATGTTGTACTATTAAGGATGCTTTTACTAATGGTTGTTTTGATGCAATGTTAAGCAAAGTGCTAGTGGTGCTTGTCGTAACGTCTAGGTCCGTGAACCTATCCGCTAGACTTTAAAATTCTAGGAGTCGCCACCAACCATTCAAACCTAAGGTGTGATTGGTCACCTATTCTTGTCTAAAGATAAGGCATAGTCTACGTTTAAAGATTCTAGGGATCGGGAGTACGGTTACGTGTGGGGAAGGATTAGCACCCCCACAACGCCCATCCTAAAATGGTACCAACTAATTTTGTGATATCTTTAATAATTTTCAACTAAATGGTTTTTTATCTTGTTAAATTTAAATATTTAAATATTGGACAATTTCTAGGAAACTCTCAATCATGCTGGCGGAATTCCTTAAATTTCATCCTCACCTCAAGAGTATCCAAGAAATCCCATTCGTCTTTCTCGGAGAGGCTCCGTCGTCGGATTTGTTAAATCGTTTATGCAATATCTTAATTTTATTTTCCATCTTTTATTCTTATTTTTATCTTTATTCATTTTTAATTTATTTATCTTTATTTTAATATTATTTATCTTTTGAAAATAAATATCGATTATTCTTCTTGAAAATTTTCTTTAAATCTTCCATCATGCTGGCAAAATTTAAAGAAAACATCTCACCTAAGAATTTTAAAATGTCAGCCATTCGTGACACCTTATAATTCCATCATCGGGATAACCTCCACTTATTCTCAATATATTATTATTATTATATTTTTTTATCATTATTCCCTAATTTCTTGTTATTAATATTTATTTTTATTTTATTTTAAATAGAGATTGATTATTAATATATATTTATGTTTTTAGAAACAAATATCGATTATTAATATTGAACACTTACCTTAAATCTTCCATCATGCTGGCAAAATTTAAGGCAAATATCCTCACTTAGGAATTTCCAAAATGTCAACCATTCGTGACACTCGGAATTCCATCATCGGAATAATAATTTTTTTTATTTTATTAAGTAGTTATAATTTTATAATAATTAAATATTTTACATATATATTTTAATATTAAACATCTTCCATGAATTTTCCATCATTCTGGCGAAATTCATGGAAAACATCCTCACCTAGAAAATCTGAAATGTCAACCATTCGTGACATCTCAGAATTCCATCATCGGAATAATCTCAATTTATCTCTAAATTTTATGATTTATTATCTATTTAATTTTATATGTCAATCAATTTAAGTATACAAATTATTATTTTTCTTTATTATTATCCAATTAAACATTAGTACTATCATGAACTTACCAAATTATTAGATTTATTAAATTATTGAATTAATTAACAAATTATTATCAAATTAATATTATTTAACCTTATTAAAACAAATGTTAGCCATTATCGAAATAAATGTTTATGTACAAATTATTACCACATTATTTATATGTTAAATTATTAACTATTAATTTAATTATTATATAAACAATTAATACCCAATTATAGATATATAATAACCTAACAATCATAAACTACCCACTAACATTAATTAAACGTTTTTTACTTACCTGTAAAGGGACAAAAACCAAGCTTTCCTTTGTATTTCCAAACTACAGCTCACGTGAATAATAAGAATTGTGAGGAATAGGGGCGGTGGCAGCAAACATCCAAGCAGTAACCAGACAAGATGCGTGACAAGCGAACAAGCTTGTTTGGCGATGAGTTGCTCACGGTGGTGCAGCGATTGACAGCCAAGAAATTGATACAACCGACAAACTCCAATCCACAATGGACAGGGTAACAATGATCAGTGTAAGATGATGATGGCCACAGTATGGGGGCAAGCTTGGTGATGATGCTCGGTAGGATTTTCTGTCAAGGTTGAGTGTTTGATTGTGTATTTGTTGTGTGTCCTTTAAATCATGAGCCTTGATCCCTTTTTATAGCCACAAATCTATTAGAGTCCTAATACAACTATACATATTCTAATAATTATCTCATATTTTTATCCTTTATCTATTTAATTCTTATGTTAATCCTAATTTAACTCTATCAAATTTAATATTAATCCATAAAAATCTAATTATCCTATCTTAAAATTAATTTTATTTTTATTTCTTCTTATCTTTTCTCTCTCTTTTTTTTATTCCTAAATCCTATTTTAATTTTAATTTCCTAATTAATGTTAATTCTAAATTCTAATTTAATTCTAGCCTAATTCTAAATTGTTAAATTAAAATACAAATGTCACCCAACCCAATTAATTATTTATACAAATTAAGACCCCGGACAAAATAGGGTGTCTACAGCTGCCCCTCTTTATGCATTTGCTGTGAAACAGTAATTGCACAAAGACATAGACACCTATTTTGTCTGACTTCTCTTTTTTTTTAATTTTTTATTTTTTCAAAAGCTCCCTCTAAACAGAAAGGCAGTCAAACTTTAAAATCTTGTCTAAAAAGCTCCTCCTAAACAGGCAGGCAGTCAAACTTTAAATCTTGTCCAAAAGCTCCTCCTAAACAGGCAGGCAGTCAAACTTTAAATCTTGTCCAAAATGCTCCTCCTAAACAGGCAGGCAGTCAAACTTTAAAATCTTGTCTAAAAGCTCCTCCTAAACAGGCAGGCAGTCAAACTTTAAAAATTTTGTCCAAAAAGCTCTTATTTTTTTTTTTGAAAATTTTAGGAAACTCCTCTAAATTTTTCTTGTCAAAATTTGGAATCCTAGGAAACTCCTCTAAAATTCCTTTTCTTATTCAATTTTGAAATTTTGGGAAACCCCTCCAAAACTTCTTTTCCTTTCTAATTTTGAAATTTTAGGAAACCCCCTTTAAAATTCATGGAATTTTAGGAAACTCCTCTAAAACTCCTTTTCTTGTCCAAAATTTGAAATTTTGGGAAACTCCTCCAAAACTTCTCTTATCTAATTTTTGAAATTTTAGGAAACCCCTCTAAAATTCCTTTTCTTGTCAAATTTTGAAATTTATGGGAAACTCCTCCAAAACTTCTTTTTTTGTCTAATTTTGAAATTTTAGGAAACTCCTCTAAAATTTTTTTTCTTGTCAAATTTTTAATTTTAAGAAACCCCTCTAAAATTTTCTTCTTTGTCAAATTTTGAAATTTTGGGAAACTCCTCCAAAACTTTTTTTTTCTTGTCAAAATTTGAAATTTTAGGAAACCCCTCTAAAATTTCTTTTTCTTGTTAAGTTTTGAAATTTTAGGAAACCCCTCTAAAATTTCTTTTTCTTGTCCAAAATTTGAAATCTTGGGAAACTCCTCCAAGACTTTTATCTTGTCTAATTTTTGAAATTTTAGGAAACCCCTCTAAAATGTCTTGTCTTGTTAAAATTTGAAAACTTGGGAAATTTATCTTATCCATGCAATTGCAACCTGTTCTATCCATGCAATGTCATTCATGTAAGCTATCTTATTCAAGCAATATCATTCATGCAATCTAGTCTATCCATGCAATGTTATTGATGTAATCAATTCTATCCATGTAATGCAGTCTGTTTTATCCATGCAATGTCATTCAAGCAATCTGTTTTATCTCTATGATGCAATCTACTCTATCCATGCAATGTTTTTTCGAAAAACATTTCAAGCTCAATTGTGGTAACAACAAGGTTATTCTTTATCAATCCATCTCATGCATTCTTCTCTTTCATCTGTCCTCTTGTCCTTCTATTTCTTATTTCTTTCCTCATTTTCCTTCTTCCGTTTTTCTTGCCCAATGAAACTCTTGTCTTCATGCCCTCTTTATCTTATCTTCTCCCTTGATTCTTCTTTTTACTTTCCTCTCTATCTGGTCACTCATTTACTCATTAAAATCTTTACTGAGACCTCATCATTCATTCTTTCTTATTCATTGGTTTTTCTTGATTTCCAATTTCCATTCATCCACAAGTTTCCTTTTCTTTCATTTTCCTAAATAATATAAGAGTCTTTCACATATTTTGCCAAGCAAACATTCATTACCATTCTAATTTCAAGATCAATGCAACACAATTTCTCAATCTCTCAAGGTAAGGATATAGCAAAGAAATGATAAGTGAAATGAAGAGAGTGGTATTA
Organism: Heritiera fomes; assembly: GCA_032173925.1. Taxonomy (NCBI): domain Eukaryota; kingdom Viridiplantae; phylum Streptophyta; class Magnoliopsida; order Malvales; family Malvaceae; genus Heritiera; species Heritiera fomes. The sequence goes on along the minus strand of JAPDPM010000013.1, from coordinate 4,419,967 downwards.
TTCAACATTTGGAAAGATTTAACAAGAAATTGTCAGGCTTAGAAGGAAAGTAGGCTTGAATTAAAAGTGAGAATTTTTAGGATTAGGTAATAGTATCCAAATAAAAACAATTCAAACAATTTTGATCAATGAATACAAAATTCCCTTCAAAGGTCCATTGATCTGATTATGTTGAGTTCATCAAAACATCCTCTTTGCCCCAATATCATTGACATCCAGCTTTTTTGGTATCTAAGTCGCCTTTTCAGGTTTTCAACTTAGATGCACTCCATTAATCCAAACCGCCCTTTTTGGGTTTTTGATCTGAATTCTCCTTTCATCTCTTTTTTTTCTTTTCCTTTTCCTTTTTTTTCTTTTTTTTTCGTGAAATTTCTTTTGTTTGTTCTTGATTCTAATACATGCCCCAACAGCAGATATTTCTTCACCCAATTTAATGCTCTCATGGATTCAAGACAATTTTTGGAATCCCATTACTTCCATCTAGACTAGATCTCTTTGTTTATCTTGATCTGCTTCTTCTAATTCCATCCAAAGGATCATCATCTCATAGTGTAAGTATGCCTTTATTCAACACATGATTCTTCAATGTGAGTACTCATATTTGATCAAAATGGACTTTTAAGGCGCGTAACATAGGCTCAGGTGAGGGTTTATGAAAGAAAGGATAAAATAGGCCCAAAATAAGTGTTTCAGGGTTTATCAAACCAAGAATCATTTTTCATGAATCATTTAGGCCTTTTGCCCCATTTGCTTTTTCTCTCCTTTTTTCATTTTAATGTGACTAGGGTTTTCACTTTCTTGATTCAAACCCTCTTTCCTTCTTCATTCTTTTTTCTTTTGTTCTTTTTTTTTTCACAAAATGGTTTTTTTTTCACTTTGCCCCACTGATCTTTCATCTTCTATTCTCTTTGCCCCCCAGTGTGGAGGGTGATTCTTGGTGGGTTATATCAAAAAGAATATAATAGGCTCAAAATGGGTAATCAATGGATAATTTTACTCACGCTTGAAAGGTAATGAAAGAAGGCCATTTCTCATCTCAATACAAGTATTCTCATTAAAGGTCATATATTGAACAAAGACAAACTCATTAGAACTTCTTGTAGAGATTCACCTTTACTTGTAACATTCTATAGTTGAAGATTTTAGACAAATTTCTTCTATTCTCTTCTTGCTTGAACAATCTTGGCTAACTAGAAATCCATCCAACCAAACAAAGCAGTTCTTTCATAATTGAATTTTATACTCATTGCCATTATCATTTATCATGTTCATTATTTGGATACTTTCAAGCTTGGTAACAATGTTGAGAATATGGGTATTGGTGTTTTGCATAAAAGGACAAGAATGGAATGAGGAATTAAGAAATATGCATCGCACTAATCCTTTATTAAAAATGAAAATAAATGAAAGTTGGCCCAATACATAAAAGAATTCTTAATGCCTATTGGGCTTAGGCACTCCTATATTACCTAAGAAATTGAAATGTCCTAAGATGAATGAAATTAGAAACAAAGAAACAACCATAATCTTCAAGTTAGTGAATCAATCAATATCATCCACTTTCTTCCATAGCATTAACCGCTACCCATTGTGTGATCTGCAGAGGATTATCCTTCATATTTGGGTTATTCTTTGCCCCAAAACTCAAAATTCTAGTGTTGACAAGTGCTTGGACTTTCCTCTTCAAGCCCATACAATTCTCAATAGAGTGACCAACATTGTCATTATGATAAGCACACTTAGCGTTAGGATCATACCACTTTGGGTAGGGAGGCTTCAAGGGCTCTACGTAAACAGGGGCAATAAGGTGACCCCTTACCAACTGTGAGAACAACTCTGTGTATGTCATTGGTATAGGGTCTATTGTGACATTTCAGCTAGCTCAAGTATTCTTTTGGTCATTAGGTGAAAAAGTGGGGTCTTGTGAATGGGAAATGGGTTGGTAAGCATTCTAATGATAAGTTTGTGGGTGGGGTTGAGAATAAGTGTAATTCACTGAAGGTGAATAAGAGGTATAGGAGCGACGTGAGTTATTGGAGACAGCTTGTGCATCTTCTTCCTTCTTCTTTGAAAACCCATTCCTCTTGCTATCATTCATAGATGCTTCAATCTTACCACTCTTAAAGGCATTTTCAATAGCTTCGCCTGTCAACACCATGTCTGCAAAATTCTTGGTCACACTGCTAAACATACGCTCATAGTAAGGAGCCTTGAGAGTATTCAAAAAGAACATGGTAATTTCCTTCTCAGTCAAATGAGGTTGAACTAGTGATGCCACGTCTCTCCATCGTTGGGCATATTCTTTGAAGCTCTCATCTTTTTTCTTTTCCATACCTCGGAGAGATAAGCGGTCAGGAGCTACATCGGACACATGTTTGTATTGAGCTATAAAAGCTCTCGCCAACTCAGACCAAGAAGAAACTTTGCTCCTTTCCAATTGGTTGTACCACTTAGTGGCTGACCCAGTCAAACTATCTTGAAAAACATGAATTAATAGCTTGTCATCCCATGCATATGTCGCCATCTTCCTACAGTACATGGTGAGATGATCTTTTGGGCACGATGTTCCGTTGAACTTTTCAAATTCAGGCACCTTGAATTTTGGTGGAAGCACGACACCCGATACCAAACACAACCTTTCAGCATCAATGGGTCCAAAATAGTCAACTCCTTCCATGGCACTTAGTCTTTCCTCTATCAAGCTCAGCTGAGCTTTAGTACCACTATATTCTTCTTTATGCTTCAACTTTTCTAACTCTGTGGGATCATCTAAATTTGGGACCTCCACTGGGTTTTGAACTTGCATCTGTAGAGGCGTTGGAGCTTTAATAGTACTTCCTTCAGGAACAAAAATGGGATTGTCTTGCATGCTTTGGTGAGTCTCTTGTACAGACTCATCTTGATTACCCATCTTTTCCTTTCCTTTAATCATGGCTTTTAGCAACTGAGTAATTTCGCTCAATTGCCCCTTCATCTCTGCATTATCCCTTTCCAATTTTTCTATCCTGCTATTTTGATCCTCTTCCATTATGCGTGCTTGATACCTTGTATGATATCTGTGGAGGGCAGATCGTCTAGTGGATGCAATTTTGATACCTTGAGTGCCACAATTAAGTTGAAATTATATTTCATGTGATGTTTATGCACAAAAATGAATGTATATGGAATGCATTTAGGTCTAGCAATCTCTTCTAACAATCAATGGTATGTTCATTCTTATGACAAAAAAAATGCAAACTTACGTGAATGATATGTTATGTGATGCAAAATCAAACACAACTATGCATGACTCAATGATACAGACAAACTCTTTTTTTGTTTTTTTTTTGAAAAATGGAAGAAAGAAAAACTACATTTTTTTAAAATTTTTTTTGTTGAAAAACAATGTAAAAAGGAGGACGTAAAACTTATTCCTTCATGTGTCCTATCTTGGGTTTGAGTCTACATTTCAATCTAGTATGGTTCCACCCTAAGGCTAGGTCTTATGTTTTATTACATGCTAGGCTTGGATAATTCAAGGTCTAAAGGTTCCCAAATTGTTCCTCACTGTTGTCCACACAAGACTAGTAAGGCACCCAATCCTCACCCATCACAGGCTACAAACGGAAAGGTTCAATTTGAGTGGAAGTATTTCGCTAGCCATTGCGGAGGTTACCACCTCACGAGAGCGTAGTTACTATACTTCCTCCTAAAGAGGACGAAGCCTGGGTAGAAGGCTCATGCATGCTCATGCAAGTGATGTGTGTGTGTGAAGGAACGAGACTCCATTTTAAATGCCCCTCAAATAAAGATAACATAACAAGCAATATATACAACAAAACAAGATAAAAAAAACATTTAATCAAAAATTCAAGATAATCACAAAATTTCCTATTAGCCTGACTCTCTAAAAGTCCCCAGTGGAGTCGCCAAGCTGTCGTAACGTCTAGGTCCGTGAACCTATCCGCTAGACTTTAAAATTCTAGGAGTCGCCACTAACCATTCAAACCTAAGGTGTGATTGGTCACCTATTCTTGTCTAAAGATAAGGCATAGTCTACGTTTAAAGATTCTAGGGATCGGGAGTACGGTTACGTGTGGGGAAGGATTAGCACCCCCACAACGCCCATCCTAAAATGGTACCAACTAATTTTGTGATATCTTTAATAATTTTCAACTAAATGGTTTTTTATCTTGTTAAATTTAAATATTTAAATATTGGACAATTTCTAGGAAACTCTCCATCATGCTGGCGGAATTCCTTAAATTTCATCCTCACCTCAAGAGTATCCAAGAAATCCCATTCGTCTTTCTCGGAGAGGCTCCGTCGTCGGATTTGTTAAATCGTTTATGCAATATCTTAATTTTATTTTTCATCTTTTATTCTTATTTTTATCTTTATTCATTTTTAATTTATTTATCTTTATTTTAATATTATTTATCTTTTGAAAATAAATATCAATTATTCTTCTTGAAAATTTTCTTTAAATCTTCCATCATGCTGGCAAAATTTAAAGAAAATATCTCACCTAAGAATTTTAAAATGTCAGCCATTCGTGACACCTTATAATTCCATCATCGGGATAACCTCAACTTATTCTCAATATATTATTATTATTATATTTTTTTATCATTATTCCCTAATTTCTTGTTATTAATATTTATTTTTATTTTATTTTAAATAGAGATTGATTATTAATATATATTTATGTTTTTAGAAATAAATATCGATTATTAATATTGAACACTTACCTTAAATCTTCCATCATGCTGGCAAAATTTAAGGCAAATATCCTCACCTAGGAATTTCCAAAATGTCAACCATTCGTGACACTCGGAATTCCATCATCGGAATAATAATTTTTTTATTTTATTAAGTAGTTATAATTTTATAATAATTAAATATTTTACATATATATTTTAATATTGAACATCTTCCATGAATTTTCCATCATTCTGGCGAAATTCATGGAAAACATCCTCACCTAGAAAATCTGAAATGTCAACCATTCGTGACACCTCAGAATTCCATCATCGGAATAATCTCAATTTATCTCTAAATTTTATGATTTATTATCTATTTAATTTTATATGTCAATCAATTTAAGTATACAAATTATTATTTTTCTTTATTATTATCCAATTAAACATTAGTACTATCATGAACTTACCAAATTATTAGATTTATTAAATTATTGAATTAATTAACAAATTATTATCAAATTAATATTATTTAACCTTATTAAAACAAATGTTAGCCATTATCGAAATAAATGTTTATGTACAAATTATTACCACATTATTTATATGTTAAATTATTAACTATTAATTTAATTATTATATAAACAATTAATACCCAATTATAGATATATAATAACCTAACAATCATAAACTACCCACTAACATTAATTAAACGTTTTTTACTTACCTGTAAAGGGACAAAAACCAAGCTTTCCTTTGTATTTCCAAACTACAGCTCACGTGAATAATAAGAATTGTGAGGAATAGGGGCGGTGGCAGCAAACATCCAAGCAGTAACCAGGCAAGATGCGTGACAAGCGAACAAGCTTGTTTGGCGATGAGTTGCTCACGGTGGTGCAGCGATTGACAGCCAAGAAATTGATACAACCGACAAACTCCAATCCACAATGGACAGGGTAACAATGATCAGTGTAAGATGATGATGGCCACAGTATGGGGGCAAGCTTGGTGATGATGCTCGGTAGGATTTTCTGTCAAGGTTGAGTGTTTGATTGTGTATTTGTTGTGTGTCCTTTAAATCATGAGCCTTGATCCCTTTTTATAGCCACAAATCTATTAGAGTCCTAATATAACTATACCTATTCTAATAATTATCTCATATTTTTATCCTTTATCTATTAATTCTTATGTTAATCCTAATCTAACTCTATCAAATTTAATATTAATCCATAAAAATCTAATTATCCTATCTTAAAATTAATTTTATTTTTATTTCTTCTTATCTTTTCTCTCTCTTTTTTTTATTCCTAAATCCTATTTTAATTTTAATTTCCTAATTAATGTTAATTCTAAATTCTAATTTAATTCTAGCCTAATTCTAAATTGTTAAATTAAAATACAAATGTCACCCAACCCAATTAATTATTTATACAAATTAAGACCCCGGACAAAATAGGGTGTCTACAGTGCTTATTCCGAAGATAGCACAGCCAGAATTGGTAAGCCAATTTAGACCCATTAGCTTATGCAACGTCTCAGTGAAATTGATTTCGAAAGTGATTGTTAATAGATTGCGCCCTTTTTTAAAGCACATTGTAGCTTCAACCCAATGTAGCTTCATTCTGGGAAGTAGTAGTGCAGATAATATAGTGGTAGTACAGGAGGCTGTCCATAGTATGTCACGGAAGAAAGGGAGATTGGGTGACATGATTTTGAAAATTGACCTTGAGAAGGCATATGATAGGATTAACTGGGAGTTTTTGAAGTGGGTACTGTCTGATCTGGGGTTACCAACAAAGCTAATCAATTTAATTATGTTTTGTGTCACTTCAACATAAGTGAATATATTATGGAACGCAGAGCTCACATCCGATTTCAAGCCTTTGAGAGGACTGAGACAAGGAGATCCTTTATCTCCTTATCTATTTGTCCTGTGCCTTCAGAAACTGTCAGATATTATTGAGTTGGCAGTGAACAAGGGTCTATGGAAACCAATTCAATTATCAAGAGGAGGACCACCCTTAACTCACCTATTTTTTGCGGATGATCTAATATTATTTGGGAAGGCTTCAGTTCAACAATGTCAAGTAATTTTGGATTGTCTAAATTTATTTTGTGAGATCTCAGGCCAAAGGATTAATTTTGATAAATCTAAGGCTTTCGCCTTTAAAAATGTTCATCCTAATGTGATTGCCAATATTCTTATGATGATAGGTATGTCTCACTGTGTAAACATTGGCACATATCTTGGGGTGCCTATTTCTTGTAAGAAGCCTAGACGACAAGACTATCAACCGATTCTTGATAAAGTGCAAAACAAATTGGCCTCTCGGAAGATTCACCAACTATCGATGGCTGGTAGAACAACATTGATACAATCTGTTACTAGTACTATTGCAACTTACTCCATGCAGACTGCTAGATTACCAAGTAATTTAACTGAAGAGATTGACAAGTTGAATAGAGACTTTCTTTGGGGCTCCACTAATACCAAACGCAAGACTCACTTGGTTAAGTGGAACGAGGTATGTAAACCAAAAGAGGCTGGAGGTCTGGGGTTTAGAAAGGCTACAAACATGAATTTAGCACTACTATCAAAATTGAGTTGGAAACTCGAAACAAATGACGGTGGTCTCTGGGCGAGGATTCTTAGAGCCATATATTTGAAGGGTGATTTTTTCTTGAATGCAAAGAATTCCACATATGGATCTCATATGTGGAAAGATATTGTCTCATGTAGGAGGATCATTCAAAAAGGGTGTGCTAAAATTATTGGTGATGGCAGGAGCACTTTGGCTTGGCACGACAAATGGCTAGGGGAGAGGTGTATTGTGGATGCTTGTAATGATCCTATACTGCCACATTGTTCAAATTGGACAGTCAGTGACTTAAGGAAAAGTGACGGATCTTGCGATAGGGAGAAAATCAGTTTTTTTCCAAGGGACATTGTGAACCAAATATCCCTTCTTCCACCTTTTTCAAATGTTCCAGATGAAACCTATTAGATGGCTTCTTCAACAGGGGAGTTCACTGTTAAATCAGCGTACTCATTGATTGTAGATCCTCAGCATTCCAATTTTCCTTGGCGTACAATTTGGGGTCTACATATTCTTCCACGGATTAAACATTTCATTTGGCTAGCAGCTCATGGTCGGTTGTTAACAAAAGAGAGTTGTTTTAAAAGAAAACTGGCGACTGATACAAACTATCCGAGATGTGGTGATAGTCTAGAAGACATGCTTCATACACTAAGAGACTACCCGAAGCCGCGACAGCTGTGGAACAGGTTCTTGGATTCTTCTATGTCTCATTTGTTTTATACCTTACCATTAACAGACTGGTTGGTTTTGAATTTAAAGAAATAGGGTACTTCTGTAGTTGGTGCTAATGATTGGCCAAGTCTGTTTGCTGTCATCTGTTGGTGTGTATGGACTTGGAGGAATAAATCTATCTTTGAGGAAAACTTTAAACGGCCCGTGGATGATTATCAACAAGTTTTGCTGGTCATGAATGAACTCAGTAGTATGGAGACCACTAATACAAGCATTCCAGCAAAGCAACATCGGGATATTATCTGGGAGAGGCCAGATGAGGGTGTCCTAAAAATCAATGTAGACACCTCGACTAAATCAAACCCGTGTATGGCTGCAGCAGGAGGAATTGGTAGAGACTCACATGGAGGATGGCTTTTTGGTTTTCAAAGAAAGCGAGGTTGGTGCTCCACACTTCGAGTGGAAGTGCAAGCAATTTATGCTGGTTTGTTGACAGCGTGGAATCTTGGGTATAGAAATGTCGTTCTTGAATCAGACTCTCAAATCGCAGTGTCAAAACTCTTACAACCTCTAAGAGATCGGGACCCTCTATGCAACATTCTTAGAGCTTGTAAAGAATTGTTGGAACGAGATTGGACGTGCTCCATACAACACATCTAACGTGAAGCAAACTTTTGTGCAGACTTTCTGGCAGATTTGGCACATGAAAGCTCATTTGAATTGGTTATTTTAGATAGTCCTCCACTGGGTTTGGGGAAATTTTTATTTGATGATTTTTATAATGTTAGCCACTCTCGTTTAGTTTTAATATAAAGCAGACATCTGCTCATTCTTACCAAAAAAAAAGAAAGATACAAATAAAAAAACATAGATAAAGGAGAAAAAGGTAAAAGGGAATCAATATTTGTTTGCTCGAGTGGAAGGAATTCGGTGTCTTTTAAATAAGGTTTTGAGTTCGAATCTTGTAAATAGAAAAAACAGTATTAAAAAGAATTCAATGTTTTTTAAATAAAGTTTCGAATTTGAGTCTTATGAATAGAAAAAATAGCATTAAGAGAGCTTTGGTTATATTGATTTCGACCATAACTCGATTTTTAATTAATCGAAATCCAAAATGAGATTTCGACCAAAAAAAAGGTGAAAAAGAAATGCCGACCTACCTGCCTTTTTATGTGATTGCGATGATAGTACAATAATAATACATGTTATTAGTTCCCCACAAAAAAAAAAAAAACTTCAAGAATACGCCCCAACTGTCTTTCAAGCCACAAAACAAAGTCATAAATCATTTTCAATTCTTTCCATAATCATCGCATTAATTAGTAATGTTTGTGTACTCATCAATCTTAGATAATTCTCCCTCTATCGCAAACTTACTGCTTACTACTACTATATATGACAATTTCTCATAAAGTTACACTAATTATTTAATAATTATAATAATGATAATTTCTCATATATAGTTATTGTCCAATCGATACATTCATCTTTTTTCATCAATAATAATATATATTCTTTGTACGCCCCAGTTGTCTTTCAAGCCACAAAACAAAGTCATAAATCATTTTCAATTCCTTCCATAATCATAGCATTAATGTAGTAATGTTTGTGTACTCATCAATCTTAGGTAATTGTCCCTCTATCTCACTACCACTATATATGACAATTTCTCATATAGTTACACTAATTATTTAGTAATTATAATTATGATAATTTCTCATATATAGTTATTTTCCAATCAATACTTTCATCTTTTTTCATCAACTCTTTTTATTATATATGAGAAATTATTAGTGTATGATGAAGTTTTTAACTTTTATTAATAAATTAAATAAAAAATCAACAAATTTTTGTTTTTTTCTGCTACCTATTCGTGGAAAATGAGATGCTTTATTTATTTTTGTTCAACAAAGAAACACGCAGTTTAATAAAACCAAGATGAGATGCGTTATTGATTCAGTACTAAATAACATAATTGAATGCAAGTAATATTATTAAGATAATAAATTTTAGATTATATATAAAACGAACTAATTAGAACATATAAGTACGAATTAGTAAAACTTATTAGTAAAAATCAAAATTAATTAATTAATTCCATAACAACAGTTCCTATTGTTATAAAAAAAAAAGGGTCCCCTGCCTATGAATGTGATGCTGCCACGTGTGGGTATCATTTTAGGTTGCATCATCACCACGTGATGATCTCAGTGGGACGTCGCTGGCCATAGTGATTCTTCCGATTTTGATATTGACCGTCAGATCTGATGTAATACTCCACCTTACAAACCTTAACAACATCAACACCGTGTCCTAGAATTTCCCTTTAACGGTCACCGCCGTATTAAATTTATCCGGACTTCAAGACTTTGTCCGAAATAGAACGTGAAGTGAAGGAAAAGGACAATCCCGTCATTTCCGTGTTACTACACAAATCTCCGACTCCAGCTAAGACACAACATTTTTAATTCCATTATTAATTTAATTTAAAAAAAAACAGACTACTTTATTTATTTAAAAGTACAGAAGATAATTAAAAAGAAAGAGTTGTAGTAGTGGACAGGACAACAGGGAAAAAAAAAAACTCTCTTTCTCTCTGTCTCATTTTGCTTTGAATTATTCGTTTTGGTTCTTTTTTCTCTTACCATTTTCGATTCCACTTGAAAGGTCATTTTCCGGCGGAGCTAATGCCGCCGGATTCTTGAACTTTTTAGGAAACGAAGAAATTCCAACAAGGAAAAAAAGAAGATGTCAGTTTACGACGCGGCATTTGTTAACACGGAGCTATCAAAGCCCACGTCGATTTTCGGGTTAAGATTATGGGTAGTGATCGGGATTCTTCTTGGTTCACTCATAGTCTTGACTCTGTTTCTTCTCTCACTTTGCCTCACAAGTCGCCGCAAATCTCGTAGACATCAACACCTGGACCCCACGCCACCAATCTCCAAAGAGATCCAAGAAATAGTCCACCACCCGCACGCACCCGATCACCACCATGTCGCCCCGCCGGTGCCCGAGATTCAAGTGGACTTGGGAAAAGTGGAGCACAGAGTGGTGTTCTCGAGTGGGGAGAGTAGAGGGCCCACCAGTGCGGGGGCGAGCGTAAGTGAGACGGCCTCGTTTGGGAGTGGAAATGTGGGGCCGGAAGTTTCTCATCTTGGGTGGGGACGATGGTATACTTTGAGGGAACTGGAATTAGCTACCAATGGATTGTGTGAAGAGAATGTGATCGGTGAAGGTGGTTATGGAATCGTTTATCGCGGCGTTTTAACTGATGGAACTAAGGTTGCTGTTAAGAATTTGCTTAACAACAGGTACCTATTTTTTATTTGATTATGTTTCGTTTTTGCTTAATAAATTTGCTTTTTTTAGAAATGAATGTTTTTTGTGGTTTATGCGTCTTTCATTTTGTTGGTTTTGCGTTATAGTAATTAATTTGAGCTTAATTTGATAATAATTAGATTTTTTTTTTCGTATCATGGAATTGGTGAATTCATGCAATAGTTATCTGCCTCATTGAGTTTTCGTCCATGGTTTAAAATTCTTGCCTTGTCTTGGTTAGGCCTTGTGCTGTAAAGAGTAAAAAAGCTGCTCTTTTTGAGGAAAATAACTCATAATTAGGCCTGCAGACTTTTGTCCTATCTTTTCTGTCTTCTTTATTCTCTTTTTATTATATATATTTAGTTTGGTTTACCTACCACTTAGGAAATTAATCAATCCTTCAGGGGTCAAGCTGAGAAGGAATTTAAGGTGGAGGTGGAAGCAATTGGACGTGTAAGACACAAGAATCTTGTAAGATTGCATGGGTACTGTGTTGAAGGTGCTTATAGGTGGGTTGTGCAATTAACTTTCACCGTGAAATTGAGAATTTTTTCTATTTAATTTTTATTCCTTATGGAATAGTGAAAAGAGAAGTGACTTATTATCCGGTTTTGCTGTTCAGGATGCTTGTATACGAGTTTGTTGACAATGGCAATTTGGAACAGTGGCTCCATGGGGACGTTGGGGATGTTAGTCCTCTTACATGGGATATCCGTGTAAATATCATATTGGGAACAGCAAAAGGGTATGTTAGTTAGCATTGTATTCTTGGTTCATTTGCAGTTGTTATATAAATTTATTTTTTCACTTGTGATGGCTCTCATTCTGAGTGTTTATTGCATTATTGTTGCAGTTTAGCCTACCTTCATGAGGGCCTTGAACCGAAGGTTGTCCATCGGGATGTAAAATCTAGCAACATTCTACTTGACCGCCAGTGGAACCCCAAGGTTTCTGATTTTGGGCTTGCTAAACTCTTGTGTTCTGAAAGGAGCTATGTGACAACTCGAGTGATGGGAACATTTGGGTTGGTTAATTTCCATTTTGCAGTCTTGCATGTTTTTGTCTTTATTATTTTTTTAATTAAGATAAACTCTTATAAATGCATACATGTGCATTTGACAGAAATGCTGCGTAGTTTGTTAATCTAAAGCAGCAATATCACTGTTTTCTTTTTCCAGCTATGTTGCTCCGGAATATGCATGTACTGGAATGCTGAATGAGAAGAGTGATGTATATAGCTTTGGTATACTTATTATGGAGATTATTTCTGGGAGAAGTCCTGTTGACTATAGCCGACCACAAGGAGAGGTTAGACTTATTAAATTTCTTTCTTCGCTAGTCTAGTGGCACAGCTCCTAATGATGATAAGTTGGAAATGACTGAATAATTGCAGGTGAATTTGGTGGAATGGTTGAAAACCATGGTTGGAAACCGAAAATCTGAGGACGTGGTTGATCCTAAGCTACCTGAGATGCCTGCTTCCAAAGCACTTAAACGTGTTCTATTGGTTGCACTTCGATGTGTTGATCCTGATGCAACAAAGAGACCAAAAATGGGGCATGTTATCCACATGCTTGAGGCTGATGATCTGCTATTCCGTGATGTAGGCACCATCTGCGATCTATGGACTAACATTCATTGAATCAGAAAGGGTGGTTTCATGCTATTTTCTTTGCAGACCATCTATTTACCTTTATTTGTTTTGCAGGAACGTCGGATTGCTAGGGAGCCTTCCCATTCACATTCCGAAGATAAGCAAACAAATCCCAATGCTACACAATTAGTTGATGCACGATTTGACGGGGCCTCTGCTTCTGATACAAGTGAAGGCGATAGTGGGAGGAACCATCACCAGCCAACTAGGTGGAGATAATGCTATCAACATTAGGTGACTAACAAATTAAAGCCTTTCTTAAGTTTTAAAGCTTTCTTTTTTTCTTTTATTTATATTTCTATTAGTTCTCCAGTGTATTGTTGTATCTCCAGTTATGAGAAAACAATAATCTGCTTTTATTCTATGTTTGGTTTACATATTTCCCCATGTATAATGTACACTGTGAATTTGTATAAATGAATGGATTCATAATTCTTATATCAATTGTAACTGAATTTCTTCATTTGTTTGTAAGACCAAAACTTCTATTAGGATCACAAGAAAAAATTGATGAGTTTTTCATTCAATCTTCTCTTTTGTTTGAAGATCAGCTAGATATTTGTTCCTCCTAACCCTGAAATCAGAAGGGGTATTGGTGGTGGACCATTTATTCTGATGGAAATGTATAGATTATGAGTTTGCATCACTGCCAATTCCGGCATCTGATTGGATAGTAGTGAGAAATGGACCCAGCCAACTTGCAAAGTTGATGGGAATATCAATCTCTTCTTTTTTTATTCATGTGATTTTCTTATCCTTGTTGGAATTGGAGCGAATTGCTATCAAATACAGGATGGCTGTGTGTTGGCTTGTTGGATTGGTTTCACCATCAATGCCAGAGCATGCTTTTGGCCATGAAGCCTTATAACGACATTAGGCACGATGGAGGTAAGCTTGTTGTGCATGTTTCTGGTGGACCCATTTCGATTTGGCATTTTAGCAATCATAGTTTGACACTTTGATGATCTCTGTAGGCTGGTATTATCCAAATATTCTATTCAGCCTGTCTTCTCATCCCTCTTCAACACAACTTTTCGCCTGGTTGTCCTTCCTTGTCGCTCATTGGCAGGCTTTCTTTATCTAACCTAAGTGGTGCGTGTATCTTGTTGTGTTCATTCTTCAGCCCCTTCTTTCACAAATCACAATCAGTGATTCTACGTAAATATTTTTATCAAAATTTTAACTTCGTTTCTATATTGTATCCAAAATTAACATTTCTTCGAATGTTATCACCGTGTTTAAATTTATGATATTTCAAGGGTTGAATTAAAAATAATGATTTGCTTATGAATTATTGGAGAGAGATTAATTATTTGGTTATAAATTATTAGGTAGAGGAGACAATGGAAACATAGGCAGAGCGTCTGTAATAAATTTTTCAGGCTTTGCTTACTGTGTGCAACCAATTTATGTTATCCTTTCCTGCCCTTAAATTTTTTTTGTTTGTTATTTATGACATATATTTCTTAGTTTTTGTTGGAAGCAAAAGTGAGAGATATTTAACAATCAAGATTTAATTTAATGATTGTTATTTTTTTTTAAAAAATTAAATTTAAAATTCAATTTTTTTATTTTTTATTGTACCTTCTATGGATCAAAAAGAAGAGTGAGATACTTTAAAGGATAATTATTACATACACTGATAGTGGAGTTTTTTTACTCTACAAGCAGCGTTAAGATCATGACATGTGTCTTATAAAAATATTAAAATAAATAAAACAGGACATATGTTACACGCTGCTTGTGAAATAAAAAAATTTTACTGTCAGTATATGTAATAATTATCCTACTTTAAATTGCTACGATTCAGGCAAATTTTATCGGATGGTAATTGAAGCACTCTTCCTCTTTTATTTTTTACAATTATTGTGGAATAAAAAAATGTTTCCTTTTATTTTTATTTTTATAATTTTGTGCCTGCTAAAAGCTGATTGTGTGTACGACAAAAATTGGCTACAAGTGGATCTAGTGACAAGATTTTCTCCAAGTTTTTTTTTTACAAAATTTTTTTAGCCTTAACTAAAACTCGTATTAGAGGTACAACCAACTAAAACAATTAATCTTAAGTTTGATTTGATTTCATTCAAAAATTTGAAATTTAAAACAAATTTGATCGAATTTAACTTTTAAAATTTAAGTTTAAATGCATAAAATTTTTTAATCAATGGAATTCAATTTAATAAGTTGAATTTTTTAATTTTTAATAATATATTTATGAGAATAAAATAATAAATAATAATTAAATATTAAAAATATATTAAAAATTTAATTGGACTCACGAATCATTCTAATTAATATTAAAATACTCAAACTCGATTTAACTCATTACATAAATAGTTTGAATTTAAGCTCAATAAAAAAAAAAGTCAAAGTTAATTAATTATCAAATCAAATTCAAATAACTCACAAAAAAATTTGGATTGTTTATTCTTTACTATTTTACGGTTACAATAATTTAATTCTATGCATTTTTCATTTTAGATAGCAAATAATAGAACGGCTTTGCATGTCAAGACTTGTTAGACAGGATAAAAATGTTGGGAGCATCATAGTCAATATGCTTGCTCGGGGATGAATCCAGGATTTATAATTAGTGAAGACAAATATTTTAATTCAATTTATTAATATTTTGTTTAAAAACAAAAAATTTTATATTAATAACAATTTCAAAGAAAAAATAAGACTTATAATAATTTTTATATATATTAAAAGGTAAATTGCCTTTCACAAAAAAAAAATTGCTTTTGATAAGAATGAGCGGAGTATGAGAATTTATGCCTACGACTTAGCATAAGTTTATATATTGGTTCATTTAACCTACTTTTATATTAGGATGATGATGATGATGATGATGATGATATATATATATATATTTATATATATCACAAAGAAACAATATTTGCATAACTAAATTTAATTATATGATTATCGATAAATGTAGCCTAAACAATATTATATTATAGATAAATCATTTTTCAATGCTTGTGTACAAATACTCACGTACACGCACATATAAATATACATATATATATATATGTGTATATATTATTTTAATTAAATTTTACTTAAAAAATTCTTAAAGACAGATTCAATATGTGAAAGAATAAAAATCAATATGTCTAGTTTTATCATTTAATTTTAATAAACAAGTATGTTTCATTTCTTATTCATTATATTTTGGAGAATATAAAATGCCTATTTTCTTATCACAATGAAAACAAGAATCAACGCATATTATATGAACTCTAAAACTAATTAAGGTGATATTTTTCTTATTAATTCTCATTTCGTATGTTATATGTCTAAACTCGAAAACTATTTTATTTTGTTCTTCTACAAAATTAATATATGTGTGTGCGTTTGTGTGTATATTATAACGAAATAGCTTTAATTTTGACCTAATCCTCAAAGTGTAAATGTTTAATTACTAGATAAACAATAAAAAGTTTTTTGTATGAATCTCAATTTAAATCAGGCAAATATGATAAAAAAAAAGTTTCGAATGATTGTAAAGCTTTATATTTTTAAAACTTATGAGTATTTTTATAATAAACTTAAGAACATTTGCATCTCAGTGTGGCAGCTACTCTTACTTCTCGCTATGTAGATTCGTTCTTGGATAGGTATGTACGAGCTTTAGCTTCCTTTATACAGCTTACTTAACTAGTTGTATTTAAAAAAAAAACCTAATGATCTTGTGTATCTATGTAGGAAGTCTCATTCAACGATGATTTTGTTTAATAAAAATCCCGCTTGTATGATCTCAATAATTGACTACGAATTATTTCCATATAAGCTAACTTATTATTGGATTATTAAGCTTAGATTTGGTTATCCAGTTTTTATTGGACTCTTCAACCTTGATATAGACCAAAAGCTTAAACTTGGTATCCAACCATAGGGTTTAAATTAAATGTGATAAACCAAAAGATAATACTAAAGCTACCATGGAAGAACCATTGATTAAGGAAATGAAAATGAAATGAGGTTGATATAAAGAATGCTTTTCATCTGTTTATCTTTGTCTAGAATCTTCACTGTGGATCCACTATCTCTTTATATCCAAGAGAAATCCGTGGGAGAACTACTCATATTGAGTCTGATCTTATTTCGATTTTAAATTAATCGAAATTTAAAATAATTTTCGAATACTGAAGAATTTATAAAAAAAAAAAGAGAAATCGTGGGGGAAATTAGGTGAGCTGATCATGAAAACCGTAGGATTGTATGAAGTACACTGGCAGCAGAAACAACGTGCATGGGCGGCAATGTTCAGTATTTTTCCTCGCAAAAGTCGCCATCCTTTGGTTGGAAAAAGTAAAAGATTACATGCCGTGCTTCAATGGCTAAACCAAACACAAACACAATCACTTGGCTGTCTTTCGAAAGCACCTTTAATAGGGTTTCGCTTCCTCAATACGAACTCCATATATAATTTCCAGAGCCTTCTGTCACAAATAAACAGAATCCTCATCCTCCCAACAACAATTAATGATAGAGCTTTCATTTTAGAGAAATTTTAATGTATCTTTTTTTTTACGTCTCATTTTTTTCGATATTGTTATTGATTAATGCAAAGAAAATGAATGCGAAGAAAAAAATTGAGTACATTTAAAATTCTTCTTCATTTTAAAGCTTTTGATAAAAATTAAGAACAAAAGAGGAAAAAAATAATAATAGCAAAATAAAAAATGACCACACCTTTTGGCTTAAACATAGCACTTGAATTAAGTTGTATGCAAGGTGAGAATGGGATATAGATTTTTTTTTTATTTGGGAAAAATTTCAAATCTTATATTTTGGAAACAAATTATGTATCAATCAATAAATTAATTTTTTAAATATAAAATAAATAGTTTTAAACCATGATATTAGTTAGTATCTTTATCTTGCAAAAGAGAAGAAAAATAATTTTGCTAAAACTTAAAATAAAAATTTATATTTAATGCACTATCTATATGTAAGTCTTATAGATTACTATAAAATCATATCATGTCAGTAGGTTTGAATTCAAATTTTAGTACTTGCAATATTTTTTATTCACAAATTATGACTTTTTTTAAAATTAAAAAATTATAAATTAATGAGGTATAATGTATAAAATTTAGTCCATGATAATTCATCAGGCTTAGATTCTTAAAACAAATTCTTTAATAAAATCGTTTATGTGAATGAAAATCACATTGGCATTGGCAATATGCTTTTCTATAGTTGGAAAAAGGGCAAATCATAAACTAAGGTCCCGTTTGGTATTGTGAAAGTAAAGACTTTGCACTGCAATTTAATTGGGCGCAAAGTCTTTACAGTGTTTGGTATGAAGAAAGCAGCTGCAAAGTGCTTTGCGGGCGTAATGACTTTGCATCAAATGACTGCAAAGTGATTGCAGCCAAAAGTGGATGCAAAGCACTTTGCAGCCAACACTGCAAAGCACCTCGCCCGGAAACACCCTCGCCTTCGTTGCCTCAATTTCGATTTTCCTCTCCATCTCGCAAGCCTCGTTGGTCTCGAGCTCACCTCTGTCGCACCACTCTCGTCTTGCACAGGTGAGATATTCCTCGAAATCCATGCTTCCATTTTCTAATTTGGGTTTGCATTGTCGTAATGTGTTAGGGTTTCATGAATTGGGGCAAAAATTTTCTAGGGTTTCTGCTTTTCTTTTCTGCTACTGTCATTTGTGGTTTCTTCTACTGTGTGCTTTTATGCTAATGTGGTTCTATCTTCTCTGTTTTTCCTGCAAAGTGCTTCGATTTTGTGCTTTCTGTGATTTTTGTACTTCGAAATGTGGGTGAATCTGCAGCTTCTCTAGTGTTGGTGAATGCAATAATGGATAAGTTAATGCCATTTGATCTTTTTCATGCCTGGATTACTATAACTTGTCCACGTATTTCTCTTTGTTTTTCATTTTCTGTTTCATATTTGCTGCAACAATGGATTTCTGTTTCATTTTCTGTTTCATATTTGCTGCAACAATGGATTTCTGTTTCATATTTCTGTTTCAAATTCTGTTTCATATTTTCTATTTCTGTTTCGTATTCATTTTCTGAAGTGTTTCTATATGTTCTAAATACAAAGTTAAATTGCAGAAAAACAACCACTTAAGAATGAACTTCATTAACGCAAAATGACTACAACTCCACGTATTTCTCTTTGTTTTTCATTTTCTGTTTCATATTTGCTGCAACAATGGATTTCTGTTTTATATTTCTGTTTCATTTTCTGTTTCATATTTGCAGCAATCATATTTCTGTTTCATTTTCTGTTTCATATTTGCTGCAACAATGGATTTCTGTTTCATATTTTTGTTTCATTTTCTATTTCATATTTTCTATTTTTGTTTCATATTCATTTTCTGAAGTTTTTTTATATGTTCTGAATACAAAGTTAAATTGCAGAAAAACAGCCACTTAAGAAGGAACTTCATTAAGGCAAAATATTTACCATAACATATTTTTTTTAAAGTCATTCAAATGAATTTCATTAATAAGGGTGCTTACAAAGAAGACTAAGTCAGGCAATAAACTGAAGGAGCTCAGTCAGCAACATGCCAAAAACCACCCTAAACAAAAGGGAAATGAGAACTGAAGAAAAGTCAGACAAAAGAAGCTCAGACACACCACGACTCCACCCTACCTTAACAAAATTACAAAAACTCAAAGAATCCACAATCAAAACAGAGACATCACCACCACGCCACAAATATTTACCAAGAAATGCAAAATTTATAAGACCCTAGGAATTGGAATATTGTTTGATTGAGCTAATGTCACTGAGCACAATAGTTCTAGTGAGAAAACAACCCCCAGAAAATGAGAAAGGATAGTGTTTGTCGATGCCTACTTTTATTAATGTAGTTACCACCATAGATATATCAATATTATTATTTTGTCTCGAATTATGTTTGACATTTGACATTTTATTTTATTTTTTTAGATTATTATTAGTTGTATTGGTTTTAGTTTTGTTATTAGTTTTAGTTTATCTTAATAGAAGAGAATAATAATATGCATTTAGTTAAGTAAGGTGTTAATTAGTTATTATTATTTAGTTAAGTAGCTAGCATATTGGTTAGTTTCTAATATCTTACCTATAATTTGTGGCATTTAGATATGGCAAAGACATACGTAGTGTTTGTTGGATACAGACCAGGCATCTATAACAGTTGGCCGGAAGCTCAAAGACAAGTTCATGGGTTTAAGGGAGCTATCCATGAATCATTTCCCACTAGAGCTCAGGCTGAACAAGCTTTCTTGGATTATTGGGGAATGAATGATTATCCTAATAGTGAAATACCAAATGTTAATGCTATTAGGCACCAAGTAAGGCACTTAAATGACCATAATGAAGATGTCATGCAACATCAACCTTCCAATGTGATTTGGTACCATTTAATAATTGCATTCTGTCTTGGTGTTATTTTCACCTTGATTTGTGTTGGTAATGGAAAATTGAGTGAAGTGATATGTATCTTATTGTTAAATTTGTGTTGGTAGTGGATAGTAGTGTAATGTGAACTATTTGTATTTTGAAGATATTCAAAACTTTTTATGGCTTGCTTGTGACTTTGTATGTTATGAGTTTACAGAATGAAAGGACTGTCTCCACAACAACTTGCAATGTTGGCCACTGCTATAGCTTTGAGTATAGAGATTCTTAACAGTATTAACTTAGTTAATATGCTACTTAGTAGTTATAGTATTTTGTTATTGAATATGAGAAAGCGTAAAAGGGACCAAAGTACTAGTTACGATAGACAGGTCATTAGGCAGCTGAATTTTAGAAGGATGGTTTTTGATTCTGATTTAACATGTGTTGAAAATATTAGAATGGATAGACTAAGCTTCTATAAACTATGTAATATGCTTCAAACTACTGGTAGACTTGCACCTACAAAAAACATGAATGTTGAGGAAATGGTTGCTATATTTTTGTACATCATTTCTCATCATGCAAAAAATAGGATCATTAAGAGAGAATTTGTTAGAAGCGGAGAGACAGTGAGTAGGCAATTTAGCGTTGTCTTAAATTCGGTACTAAGGCTATACTCAATTTTGTTAAAGAAGCCGGAGCATGTAGTTGAGAATTCCAATGACCCAAGATGGAAATGGTTTAAGGTAATATATCAATTTGCTGAAGTTTTTATGTCTCTCATTGAAAATTAGACTAATCCAACAAATGCTTATTTTCTATTGGAAACAATAGAACTGTTTAGGTGCTTTAGATGGGACTTATATTAAAGTTAATGCATTGGAGATTGATAAGCCTAGATACAGGACAAGAAAGAATGAAATTGCTACAAATGTCTTAGGAGTCTGTTCACAAGATATGCAGTTCATATATATCTTACATGGCTGGGAAGGTTCTGCTGCAGACTCTAGGGTTCTTCGAGATGCAATTTCTAGACGAAATGGGTTGAAAGTGCCTAAAGGTATGAAATTATCATCATCAGTGTGAATATTTATTTCACCATAGAATAGTTTACCTAAAACTCAAATGTTTTTACCATAGGTTTTTATTATTTATGTGATGCTGAGTATACCAATGGTGAAGGGTTTCTAACTCCATATAAAGGAGTAAGGTATCATTTAAACGATTGGAGACATAATCACACCCCTCGATCAAAAGAAGAGTTGTTTAATTATAGACACTCTAGTGCCAGAAATGTTATCGAGAGATGTTTTGGCTTTTTGAAGATGAGATGGGCAATTTTGAGAGAGAGGTCTTGGTATCCATTGCAAACAAAGTGCAGAATAATTTCCGCATGTGCTTTGTTACACAACCACATAAGGAGGGAGATGTCAGTTGATCCACTTGAGGCTGAAATCTTAGAGGGGTTTGTTCAATCTAATCAAGATGCAGAGACTATCTCATTCATCGAGTCTTCCCCTACGTGGACTACTTGGAGAGATAATTTAGCACAAGAGATGTGGAATGATTGGCTTATTTCAAGAAACCATGAGGAAACTATGTAATATGCTAGTGTTGTGTTTCATTCTTTCGAATTATGTATTAGTATGTGTTTGCTTTCGAATTATGTATTGTTAAATTCTTGCTTTCGAATTATGTATGGTTATTAACTTAAAGTTATACCTGCCAGTGTATTTGACATGTATTGTGACATTTGAAATATGTTATATGCTTTGGAATGTATGTTTGGAATAATGTATTACTTATAATTATAACATTTTTTTTTGCTGCCATCTTTTTGTTTGTCTAGTTTGATACTGTAACATATTCATGGACGGTGAATCATCTCGAGCTGCAAACAAAAGATCCACTCACCAGTGGACACCAGAAGAGGATGCTATTTTAATAGATTGTTGTATAGATCTTGTCAACCAAGGTAGTCGGAGTAAGGACAATGGCACGTTCAAAGCTGGATACCTAACACAGCTTGAAAAATGGATGGCTGAAAAAATCCCAAATTGCACCATCAAAGGAGTTCCTCACATAAACTCCAGGATGAGAACACTTAAGTCTCAATATAGAGAGGTGGCTGATATGTTAAGCAATGCTGCTTCTGGTTTTGGATGGGATGATGAAAAGAAATGTGTTACATGTGAGCTTGATGTGTGGGTTGGTTGGGTAAAGGTACTTTAATTCCTAACTTAAATCATATCTATATGTTTTTCAAATGTATCATAGGTAATTAACTATTCTACATGATTTCTAACTTGGAATGTAGGGCCATCCTGGAGCTGCAGGACTACGAAATAAGCCTTTTCCACACTTTGACAAGTTAGCCATGATCTTTGGGAAGGATAGAGCAACTGGTTTAGCAGCAGAAAGTCCTGCAGATGCTGTTGAAAACATTGACATTGAAAATGCAAATGGTGGAGGACTTGAGGATATGAATGTTGAAGTTGAGATGGATGAAAACGATGGCTTCTTTCGACCTAGTTCTCCTTCTATTGGCACTCAATTGCCTCCTTTCAATATGGATGTTAATGCCACCCGTACAAACAGAAACAAGAAAAGGAGAGCTGGAGATGCTAATGTTAAGGAACTGACAGGAGCAGTAATTACTACAGTGGGTAACTTTTATAACTTATATGAGAAAGCAACTCAACAGATTGGTAAATTGGTTGATTGCTTTCAATATTTGTCTGATGATGTTACTAGAAGGGCTAAGGTAATGGACTTAATAGATGAGCTGAAGGGTGATATAGAAGACATGACAGATGAAGAAATAGTTGAGGTTACAGAAATCATTTTGAGTTGTCAGACCAAGGTTGATGTTTTCTTCTCATGCTCCTTTGAAAGGAGAAAGGTCTATGTCAAGAAGTACATTCGGTAAGTCCGTCAGTTATGAGTTATCTTGATACTAGATATAGATGGTTTGATTATAATGATTAAGAATTATGTTTATGATTTGTTGAACGTCTAGGTAAATTATTAAAGTGGCTTGTTTATGACTTTCATGGATGTTTTAGCTACATACCATTTATGACTTATTTTGGATATGGCATGTGGTTTTATTATCACCTATGATTTTGTAGTTTTTTTCTTTGATTCTTTAAGCTAGAAGGCAAATTTGTTTATTTATAATCCAAAACGAATATTTAGATATGACATTTCTTCATTTCTATTAAATAATAATATAAATTTATACAAATAATAATACAATTAATTATAAAAAATTTAATTATACAAATTAATAATAATGTATACAAATTTGTTATTAATTATGATGTATAATTTTTTTATACTTAAGGGTATTTTTGGAATTTATAATTACATTACCAACAAAGTAATTGCATACCAAACGCTGCAATGTTACTTTCCCTGCAATTTAAAAAAATCTTTACACTGCATACCAAACGCTGCAAAGTTACTTTTCCAGCAATCACTTTGCGCTGCAATCACTTTACTTGCATATTACCAAACGCAACCTAAAGGCAGTAATTACTTGGAAACAAGTGGTAATGCATGATAGCTCATTTATATCCGTTGGATTTGCCCCAGTCATGATCCTTTTTTTTTTTTTGGCGCTTAGTAAACGGGTCGGTAGGGCTGACGTCTGGCCAATTGAAAAACCGAAAATAAATCAAAGCCGACGGCCCTTTCTAATAATAAAAGAAAATAGAAAAAACAAAAAAATAGACGAAAAGAAATTCTATTATTTTTGATAAAAAAAAAAGAAATTCTTCTATTATTCGTTTTCTCCATTCATCGTCTTCCACGTACACATTCCGTGACCGACTACCCTAACAGGCTGTGATCCCATCGGCACGCCCTATCATCAACTACAAAAAAAGGAAGACTAACCACACATTCCAAAGGCGAAATTTCAACGAAGAACAAGTACACCACGCATTTGAAGCTTTCACCGAAATTTCCCAATCCCTTACGAGTACTAAGTCAGGTAGAATTCTCTCATTTTCTTTGTGTTCACCTTTTTAGATTCTGAAGAAAAACTTTTTTTCCTTTTTCTGAATTAATTTCTTGTTTTTGTAGATGAAGATTCTTAGTTGGTGAAGTTTTTTAGGTTTTAATTCTGCTTTTATCTTCAGTTCTTAACAAACCCCTAACAAATCTGTGCAGAATTCTGCTTCTGCTGGGTTTTATCTGTAGTTTGGTCTAAGGATCTAAAATTTAGGTAAGCTTTTTTCTTTTTTCTTGGTTTATTTGCTTTTAGATTTGTTTGACCGTATGTTTTGTGTCAGATTTTCTCAAGATTCATCAGATCTGGTTCTAGTTCATGTGATTTTGACTTTGGATGTTAAAGATTTGTGTTTAAAGATGTGATTTTTGGTGTTTTGTTGATATTTTCGGTTTAGAATGATTTTACTTTGTGTGGATATGACTTGTCTTTTTCTCTGTTTCGAGTTGACCTAAAATTCAAGGAGGGAAGGGTTCCATGTAGATTACAGCAAAGATAGGGTGGATAACCAGGGGGGAATGAAGGAGATCTAGGTTTATTACCTTGATTGCTTTCTTTCCATCTCTCCTTGATTTATTGTTACACCATAACTTTTGCATGTATTTGTCATGACTTTGGTGTTGAATATATGGTCTTCACTGCCGTCTATCATTTGTTTGGATCCACAAATTCAACTTTAGTAATTCGTTATGATGTTTATGAGGTATTATGGTGGTTACATCTGCTGGTTATAGTCTTTGAGAAGTTGTCAAGTTAATTTCCCTTCTAGAAATGAGAGGGAGGTATTGGGAGAGAAACCCTTTTAGTTGGGCCATGGAACTAATGGTCTGTTATTATGAGGTATTATGGTGGCTTGATCTGCTGGCTGTAGTCTTGGCGAAGGGTTCAGTAGGGAGAGATACCCTTGTTGTTGTGTCACGGAACTGATTGTTTGTTGTATTTTAGAGATGATGGCTTTAAAGCTTTGCCTGTGTATATTATAATATGATCACTTATGGAAACTTGAGGGTGTTTGATGTTTGCTATGACCCTTGGAATTATTTATGTAATTTGATTTTGAAGTCTATTTTCTTGATGATGATTGAATTTGTTGTTCTGTCTTGTAGTGGATACACCGAAATGAGTCAACCTCGGGAACCACATCGCCCTTTCTTCCATTTTGGAAATCCTTTCCGTATGATATCACCTAAGGGTTCTCAGTTGTCTCCAAAACTTCATTCTTTATTGAACAAGTTTGAGGCCACCTTGTCCGAGAGGCTACTAAAACTTGTGCCAAAAGACAAGGGTGACATCCTTAGCTTGTCATGGATGAAACTAGCAATGGAGTCACTTTCTGAGATTCACTGTGATATAAAAAACCTGATAACTGAGCTTGAGTTTCCTGTGGCTGGTTGGGATGAGAAATGGATAGATGTGTACCTGGACATCAGTGTGAAGTTGCTTGATATAAGTATTGCTTTTACCTCTGAGCTTACAAGGCTCAACCAAGGCCATCTTTTACTTCAGTGTGTCTTACATAAGTTGGAGTCAAACTCCCCAGATCAGTTCAAGAAGGCCTGTTCCTCACTTGACAGCTGGAGACAGCATTGTGGTTCAAAAAATCCCAAAGTTGAAACTTGTCGCCCAATCTTGGACAACCTTGTGGAATCATTAGACTTGTTTAAGGTTAAGAACTCTGCTAAAGGAAAGGTGTTAATGCGTGCAATGTATGGAGCTAAGGTGGCGACTACATATATATGTAGCGTCTTTGCTGCAGCCTTCTCTGGTTCAGCCAATAATTTGTTAGATTTAGCTATTCCTGATACGCTACCATGGGCACAAGTTTTTTCTGATGTGCAAACCACTGTGAATTCAGAAATTAGAAATATATTTTCTTGCGGAAAATTTACAGTTCTCAGAGAACTGGATGCTGTTGATGGATGTATCAGAAAATTGTATCCTTTGCTCCAAGATGGCTTGGGTCCTCTTGAAGAGGAATCCTTCAAGAGTTCTGTTTCAGATTTGAGAATGACAACAGAGAATCTGTCGCAAGGGCTAGGAAATCTTTCAAAGGTAGTAGATGTCTTTTTCAAAATAGTTTTGACCGGGCGTGATGCTTTGCTTTGTAATCTAAGAGCGGTTGGTGATGTCCCAAATTCAATGCTAGGAAGAAATGTGGAAGAGCAGGTTGTGAGGTAAATCATGAATGTAATGAAGCTAAACTCTTCTGTATGCAGATCGTTTAGGTATGAGACCTGTTTTCTTACTAGTAGGCATGTACTACCTTGTTTGGGCTATGGCAGTCTGTGTTGTGAGAGTTGTAAGGTGTGTTGCAATACTAACATACTTGGTTGTACATGTAATCGAACCATGCTATGTCACAAATTATATAAAAGTCTCATATTTGTTTGCAAAAATGTTCAGTACTTCATATTATCAATTATCATTACGTAACATATCAGTTATATGTGTTCCTGACCTCTTTTCTCTTTGCAGTTCCGCCTATTTTAATATGCATAGCTCACTTTAACGATGACTCTGAAGATACATGCTTTCCTATGCTTTTAGGAGGTATAAATTCTATGTAGTTTCTCGCAGCATGGTGGCGCATGGGTATTCTCCTCCTTTAGTGTGCCCCAACTTGGATGCTATCATTAGGCCTTTGGGTTTATGGCCATCGATCGAGGCCGATGCAGATTTTGGAAGACCGTGTAAGGGCACGATAGAAGTGGCAGGAGGAGCTGCCTGTGTATTTCTTTTTATGTTTTCGGTGACATCGCCTAAGCTCAGAGCCTTTGACATTTTTATGTTTGTTTTTTAAATAGGAAATTATGAATTTACTTCCATAAAATCATTTGAACCAGGTATGTGGAAGCCCGAAGGAATTTTGTTTCTGGTTGAATACAAAAGGGATCACTATACTCGGCTATCGGTTTAGTCTCATCCTGGCAAAGTTGGAGTCCTTAAAGCGAGCAATTTGCATTTTCAAAATCTAGAACCATTGACTCGCCAAATTAATACGTTTTCAAGGCATTCGTTAGCAAGAATCTAGCAATAGCATTTCGCAACGACCTTTATGCTGTGCTATAAATAATATGGCACCAACAAGTTGCCCGCTAGTGGAATCGAAGGGTCAGAGACCATGTCAATGGCAGCAACCAATCAAGAAAAAAGTAAAAATGAATTTTTTTTTTTTATGATTCAAATCTTGATATATCATTATTTCATTTATCACTTTCGATTTAAATAAAATTAGTTTCAAATTATATAATAAACGAAAATACTTATGGTTAAAAAGAAGAAATCAGACATAGTTTTGTAAACTGGACTGGAAGGAAAACTGAGCTAACGCCTAACGAGTATAATCCAAATTTAATTGACTTGGACCGCATCATGCCCGTAATCTCCCAGAAATTGCCTCCAACTTCTTCATGCAATGCGTTTACCAGGCGCTGAGGTTTGAAAACCTAAAGATTTTCAGCTTCCTCGTGATTATATATGAAACCAATATAAAAAAGAAAAGAGAACTTTGACCATGAAGAAGATCTTGTCAAAGAGTTTTTCTGAAACTGTTTTATTGTGCAAAACGCGAATCAGATGCTCAGAAATTCTTTACTAATCAAATGTAAAGCCAGTAAGATTTTAAATTTAGATTAAAATAATCTTAATCTTCAGCTCGCACCCGAATTATATAAAAAAAATGCACTGGAAAATTTGGAATCAATTAGGCTCTGTTTGGTATGTGAATTTTATTTTCTAAAAAATATATTTCACATTTTTCAGTGTTTGGTACCTGTATAACGTTTTCGATCAACGGAAAATGAAATTCGGTCAACGAAAAATCTTTAAAGATTTTGAAAAATTGTCTTACCATTTTCAAAAAGAAAAAACAATTTTCAAATCTATGTCACTGTAAAGAAAAAAACTTCATTGAAACTTAACCTAATCTATATTGAGTTAAAATAACAAGTAATAAAAAATATTTTTCAGCATATCAATCAAATAACAAAAAATATTATTTTTTTTAAAAAATTAAATTTTCAAAAATTATTTTACAAAAATTATTTTTTAAAAATCATTTGACGCAAACCAATCGAAACCTTAGCTTCACCTTCCATTGCCAGTGGCCACAGGCAGTAGCCACCATATTTCTATGTGCCATATTAAACTGCTCGACCCACTTGTCCTTGCATTGCAATAAATGATCTTTGAAAAATAGTTGTAGAACTCTGACTCTAGGACACCAGGATGAAAGAAATGGGCCTCCATCGGCAATTTTTCCACCCTGTAAAACACGTCAATTTTCAGAGTTTCTTTCTAGTTTCTAACATAGAAAATTCAGAAAATTTGCCAAGGAGTTTTGTCCCAATTAACCAAAGATTAATCCGTAGATACTCAGATATTTTGATTAAAAGATGAAAATATTCTGCTTCACAGTAGCTATCAAACTGAAACAGCTAATAAGATTATAGTAATACTTTTAGTTAAAATGGATTTGTTAGACTTGACCATGCGGTCATTGACTTATTGGCTATCTTCTATGAACACGACAATAACAATAACCTCGACTATGAAAGGCTTTACACAAAAGAAATCGTGCGACAAATTCCAAATTTTACTCTGCGCTTAGAACTTGTAAAAATCTTTAAACTACTAACTTCCTTGGAAAAGTATAAAGCTCAATACCCTTTTCTCTAGAAAGCCATCAGAAGAGAAAACGGAGGAAAATTTAGAAAAGAACAAAAAAGAAGAAGAAGGAAGGTGTATCTGAAAGGTGGAATCTTCACGGGAGATTTAAGGGTTTCCAGCTCAAAAGGTTCACACTAATCTTGGAAAAAATATTAGCAGGAAACCCAAAAGGAAATTTAAAGAGAAAAAAAAATAGAAAAAAGGGAAACTTTTCACCTACCGACACGCTCTCCATTTAAGCCCCCGTTTCCTTACCTTTTCTCTCTCCTTCTCTCTGAATTTTAGGTGTTATACTTGTTACTGCAGAAAATCTTTCCGTCGGGTTCGAGTTGGGTACGGGTTATCCAAAATTCGGATCCAGAAAGCATGTCAATAAAGTCAAGCTCTGGGTCAGGGGATCACAGCATCAAAGGAATACCAACTCATGGTGGACGCTATTTACAGTACAACGTTTATGGCAACCTCTTCGAAGTTTCCAGAAAATACGTGCCTCCTATTCGCCCCGTCGGCCGTGGTGCTTATGGTATTGTCTGGTAAGATTTTTTTTCTTCTTCCTTCTTCTTTTGACTTTGTTTCGATTAAAGTTCCTGTTTTGATTGAGTTCTTGCTTATTTCATGATCTGGGTTTGTCTTCGATTTGACTCTTGAGTTCCTACATGATAGCTTAAGTTGTGATGTTAATTTTTGTTTTGTTACAATAAGTTCCTTGATTTTGACAAGTTATTTACATGTTTCTATGGGAACTTGATAATACCGAGGCCTTGATTTTTAGATTGATATATTTTTAATTCAGATTGAAGATTGTAATTTATTGGGATGATAATCCATGCTAGGTAGCTTTTCTGTTGTTTCTGTTTTGCTTTTTTTTTTCCTTTATTTGAGCACATAGTAATCAACTTCGTTGTGAATTTTGGTTACTTCATATAGGATTGAGAGTGACACTTGAGCGTAGCTCTCTTTAGCATCTTTTGCCGAATTTTGCAGTGATTGCTTTTAATCAAATTAAGCTGCCAATTTAGGGCCCCATTGAAGTGAATGAATATAGGGCCCTGCTTACTGGCCGAGGAGATATTTAAAAAATTCCCATTCGGCTCATGAGGCTTACTGTCTATATGTTATTAATAGATAACATTTAATTTCTAACCCCTTCCCCACCCCCTTTCTTAGTGCTGCTATGAATTCAGAGACACGGGAGGAGGTTGCTATCAAGAAAATTGGTAATGCATTTGACAACAGGATTGATGCCAAAAGGACATTGCGAGAGATCAAGCTTCTTCGTCACATGGATCATGAGAATGTAAGTTCTGTTAGTTTTATAGTTCACTTGTTCACCTATTGCTATGCTCTTTGCTTGCTGCGGCCATTTAAAACAGACTGCGGAAATGAAACGGTTCCTTTCGTTGCATCATGTAAGGCTTTGATTATCCTTTAAAAAGGGAGATAAAAACGATGACTGCATATTGTCCCAATTTGTGTAATTATAGGAATTTGGGCAAACCTTCCTGTTGATTGGAGTTCTTGGGCAGGTTAACTTTTAACCATTAAGCGAGGGCCAATCTTATGATATTGTGCATAAACCTTCACTATTGATTTGCATGTTAGAAAACACTATCTAAGCAAGCTTTTCTGAAATCTTGTGAAAATCGTTTTTATCAGACCTTATATGCTTCGATGAAATTTGAGGACATTTAAGTTTGCTATGTGCACATGACTAAATAAATGTTCCTATCATTTTTTTTTGTTTGACTAAGGCTTTTATCATTACAACCAACAGAGGGCAGGTTTCATGTTAGTTTCTTACTCTTAGGCATGGGTAACAAAGTTCCTTTGCTTGGTATAATGACATGAGATTTTGCTAAAGTAGTTAATCTCTACTTGTTCAATTATGGTTCAATTGGTCATTCCTTTGTTTTTTCTTCAGGTTATTGCTATAAAAGACATCATTCGGCCTCCACAGAGGGAGAACTTTAATGATGTCTACATCGTTTATGAACTGATGGACACTGATCTTCATCAAATCATACGATCCAACCAATCATTGACAGATGATCATTGTCGGGTTGGTATCAGATGCTTTCCCTTGTATAAAAAATTGGGATATTCTTACTGTTGTCATTTAGTTAGAAACATTGTATAATTTCTATTTGGCAGCTTAGAATCTGGAACCATTGTTGATTATGCAGTGCTACTCTTGCAGTACTTTCTATATCAGATTTTACGAGGGCTCAAATACGTACATTCAGCAAATGTTTTGCATCGTGATTTAAAGCCCAGCAATTTGCTTATGAATGCAAATTGTGACCTTAAAATTGGAGATTTTGGGCTTGCAAGGACAACATCTGAAACTGATTTTATGACAGAATATGTAGTTACACGTTGGTACCGGGCACCAGAATTGCTTCTGAATTGTTCTGAATACACTGCTGCAATTGATATTTGGTCGGTTGGTTGCATACTCGGTGAAATCATGACTAGAGAACCCCTCTTTCCTGGCAAAGACTATGTTCATCAACTGAGGCTTATCACAGAGGTATATTTTCTAGATTTTTCTCTGGAGAAACTACAGGAATGTTCTTTTGATGCTCTTTAACACATTAATGTTTCTCGTAGTCGGGAGATGTTATTGCATCCCATCATTTCATTTATTATATGTTTTAGCCCTTTGATTGTGAGATTCTCAGATGTGAGAGAGAAATTGCATGATCTTGAATTCCAACAAGGAGGTCAAGCTAGCAATAACTGGGCCATCCAAGAAATTTATCTCTAAACAAGTAGGTTAGATGGTTCAGCATGTAGGTTGTTAGGGTCTAGATACAAAATCAAAATCTCCGAGGAATGAGTTTTATGATTTTCTGAGGAAGAGAAGGTGCCTTTTTTTTGGAAATTGAAAGCTGTATCCTTCTAGCTGTGAATTGAGCAAGAGCATTGGCTGGGACTTGCTTTTTAACCACATCTCTATTCAGTCTTTACCTTTATTTGATAGCTGTTTTTAGTTCTGTAAAATTGACAAGGACCCTGCATTCCTGTGCGACCTTAATTTGTTTGCTCTTTTTTTTTTTTTTGATGTAACCCACGTTGTGTTTTTATATCACATTGGGTATGAGATTAATCTTCACTCGTGCTTTTTGGCTGGCACTTGCCCAATAGAATTTGACTTGGTGAGGATTCGAACATAGGACTTCCTGCTATGAATCGTTCTTATTCAAGAACTCAGCAGGGCCTTATACTACTGAGCCAGCTCTTTGTATTAATTTGTTTGTTCTTTTATTGGTGCTGGCATTCCATTGACAATCTTGTCCTAAGAAATGGTGTAGATATTTTTTGTGTCTGGAAAACTAAAGACAGTTTTTCTGAAGGTGTAGAGTTTTTGCTTATCTTGATGGAACTTGAACAAAGCATGCTAAATTTTTGGACAATTTTCTTTTCCTTGGAATAGCTTATAGGTTCCCCTGATGATTCCAGTCTTGGGTTCCTTCGAAGTGACAATGCCAGAAGATACGTTAGACAGCTTCCTCAATACCCAAGGCAAAATCTCTCTGCTAAATTCCCTAACATGTCATCTGGTGCTGTTGATTTGTTAGAGAAGATGCTCATCTTTGATCCCCATAGGCGCATTACAGGTATAACTAGTTGCTAGTTTCTTACTGCTACCTCACATTAACATTGTGATAGATTTATGATTTAGATCGTTCTAAGTTGTTTTAAGCAAGCATTGGAAAATGTGCATAATGCTTATACTTGGAAGCAAATCATCCCTCTGTCCCCTAAAGTCCCTTTTTTCTTCGTTTGTTAACAACTTTTTATTGGTTGTTGCAGTGGATGAGGCTCTATGCCACCCATACTTGGCACCTCTTCATGACATCAATGAGGAGCCTGTTTGCCCAAGGCCTTTCAGTTTTGATTTTGAGCAACCATCATTTACCGAAGAAAATATCAAGGAGCTCATCTATAGAGAATCTGTAAAATTCAATCCCGACCCAATTCATTGAGGATGATGTGTTGTATATGCCTGGAAGCGTACCTAGTGGCTCTGGTTTGCTGCAATACTATGTAGGACTCATCAGTTCCTTTGAGATTAGAAACTTAACGACTCAGATTAGAATACTCTTAAACGGAATGAGAGTTTATTCAACTTTTGTTCCATATCTCTTGCAGCCTGCTTCATTTGAATGTGTAAGTAGGGGGGCTAGTGTAATTGCTGTCAATTGTCCAACTCATTAGAATGAGTTTCAACCTCTAGTTGGAGCAGGCTTTTATTTTGACTGCAGAGATTAGTTATTTGAGCTGATGACTCTGCTGCCACTGCATTTCATCTTGAGGGGTTAATTAGAAATATTCACCCATGGAGCATGTATTCTGTCTAGCTCATGTAGACTTTCTTGGGTACGGAAATACATGAAGAATTGCTTTTGTGTGCTGAGTCTATAACTTCACTCTCTTTACCTATCATGAAACTACTTTAAAATTTTTTTTTATGTATATATCTTACATGAAGCTGGTTCCCCCTGGAATTCCTTTCGATCTGGTTTTTAAGGTATCCAGTTGAATCAGTGATGTGGTTTTGTTTTGCTTGTATCAACTTAGGCGTGATGAGAATGTGCAGGACAAATGTCAGATATGTTGTGCTGGTGAACAATGATTCTCCCTATGTTTCCACTACCAGGATTTCTCAAGCAGTTTTACATAGATGATCTATAACACATCCATGTATGAGAGTTCATTTACTTCATATAAATCTATAATGTAACTCTTCATAAGATAATAAAGAAACAGAAACCTTGAAGACAGATTCAGAAGCTCCCTACTACGAGAACTCTTTCTACATCTAGCAACCATCTTAGTTTTACTTTACTAGTATCACTACATATGATTAACCCTATAGGTACAACTTTTGAGCACCACCCTATCAATGGCCAAAGGCTTCGCCGGAAAATCGCAAGCTGTGATTTTCTCCGGCCCTTGATCGGGTAATTGGTCGCAAGGCCGTGGGCGCACTCCACTTGTAATCCCCTCAACGTCAGTGCAAGTCCATGGCACCTTCTTAGCTTTAGCTGCCATTCCTATTGTGACATTGGATATGCAGATTTGAGTGAATGGATCACCTTCAATTCCTTCCAATCTGGCCGCCATGGATGTATTGTCTGCTACGACGTCTCTATAATTGATCCCTTGGATCACCGGCAATGCATTGGGATCATAGTGACTATCGGGATGTGCTTTGTAGTTTCCTGTCATCCAAAACACCCATTTCATCGTGTGTAAAGTCATCCCTTTCACGTATATGTCTTTCACGAATCCTCCTCTTCCTCTAGCAGTCTTGATCCTGACCCCAGATTCTGTATGGACGGCGGTAATGCCTTCTGCTCTGACATCCTCGATTCCACCTGACATCTCGCTTCCCAACGCAATGGCTGCGCTGTAAGGAGAAATGCATGTGAGCCGCCTGATGACTAATTGTTTGGTGGGCATTCCAAATGAAATCCCATATTCATCCCAACCACTCTTCACTGCTATACAGTCATCACCTGAGATTATGTAGCTGTCCTCAATTCTAACATTTGTGCAAGAATCTGATCATCAAATAAGCACCAGATAATAGTTAAGATAAGTTAAAACTTGCAATGTTCTTACAAAACATTGTTGGCCTGCAAATAATACCTGGATTGACACCATCTGTGTTTGGAGATGTGACAGGAGCGATGATTGTAATGCCTTGCACAATAATGTTACTGCATCAAATAAATAAACCCAAGAATTAATCATGTCTTTTTCCACGTCAACGGATGTGATTGAAGAAAGAATCGAATGCTTTACCTGCTATAAACTGGATGAACATTCCATGATGGGGAATTGAGAAGCGTTACATTGGAAATCTGAATATTGTCCGAGTACATGAACTCGATCATGTAAGGTCGGGTGTATTTCAACTTTCCCTTGTGAAAATTTTGCCACCAGATTGCACCTTGGCCATCGATTGTACCGTTGGCCCCTGACAAGTAAGCAGGATTATAATTGTAGGTTCCATTAATTTGAAGCTGATAAACAGTTAAATTTAAAAATTTTACCGGTAATAACAATGTCAGTGAGATTGGTTCCAAATATGAAGCTTGTAAACCTTCCAGCAGGTGCATCCCTTCCTCGACCGTACGATGGCAAAGGCTTCAGAACAGGCCACTCAGTCATGTCCTAAACCAATTGGTCAGTCAAAAAGAGTTGCTGAGGTTAGTTAAAAATTGACCAACGCTGTTGTTTTCGCCTGCTACTATCCTAATTCAAAGTCACCCAGTAACTGTGTTGGTAGTAAGAAATTAGCTGACCGTGATTTTTGCACATAGACCGTCTTTATAGCAATCAATAACTAGTGAAATATTCTATGTTTCGGATTTTCGAGTCTTGGTGGTTAGGTGAAAGTGCACTACACTAATTTCAATTTTATGCTGTACTAGTTGATCTGCCTGTTTTGGTTGAAGTGACACTTGAAAAGATACCAATGTCTTTCATCTCAAAAGATTTCCTCTTCGTTTTTCTCTGCTTTTTCCCCTAAACAGAACTTGTAATTCAGTTGAGGTTGAAATGAATCAAACTTATCTCGATTCAACGGCTGTTTAATTTTAATTAGTTTATTTTTTAATTGAATTTAAATTTTCTAAAAAACAAATAACGAATTAAATTAAATTTAAATATTTTAATATCTGACTTAGCAGTTTACGAGTTTTTTTTTTTTTGACCAAAAGCAGTTTACGAGTTTAATATTATTTTTTAATATATATTTTTAATATTTTATTATTAATTTATTATTTTATTTTTATAATATATAATTAATAAATTAATAAATTAAAATTTGAGTTCGAACAATATAAATATTTTATTAAATCGAACTCAAACATAAAAAATCAAATTTAAAATTGAACTCAAATCTAATACCGAATCATCTCGATCCAGCTCAACTACATCCCTAAACCCAACCACATGGAGTAGATGTACATCAGATTTCTTGTACGTTTATAACAAAATTTAAAGTATACCAGATTCAAAACCTGGAACATGAAAATTCATGTATGATGTAGCGAATCAAACCTGAGACGCAAGAAGAACAGCATCTTTGTGAAGATAGAGCGTGAAATGGCTGATAAGGCTGAAGCTTCCAGTCAGCCATCGTCCAGCAGGAACATACAGCTGGGCCCCGCCATCAGAAACATACTGGCTCAGATGAGTGACTGCATCCCGAAAAGCTTTGGTATTTGAAGTTTTCCCATCACCAACTCCTCCGAAATCTGTTATTGATGCAGTGTGTCCTCTGCAACTTATGGCTGTGTACTCCAAGTTAAAGGAGTCCACTATCCCTCCTTTCCTGGCCTCAGCTCCCCTTAGACCCAAGGCTAATGCCACCAAAACAAGGACTGTGGCTATTCTGCTCACCTGCAAGGTCATGAAGGTAGGATAGAACAGAGAGTAAGTAGCCATGGAAGAACTCTTGAGGAACTAATGAGCTAATTAACTTGGCTTGTACGATTTCTGTTGTTAAGGGGAAGTTAGCAGCTGGGTAATGCACAGGTGGGACAATGGGAGTGGCAAAAACAGCATGTCAAAGAAACAATAACTTTTTCAGACGGATATAAAAACTTTGGTACAAAGACCGGAAATATCTTTCTTTTGATTCAAATACAAGAATTATTGGAAGCAGAGAAATGGACTGTCAAGTGATTACCCACCACCTGGATGCTAGAGACTCTACTACATTATTTCAATTTGAAAAAGCTAGTATGCATTGTTTGTTTTGTTTGTAAATGAATGAAGAGGGCAAAAGGTGTGAAGGGTATTTACTAGAATTCTCATTGGACTCATTCCAAACAACTCCATTGTTGGAAGATGATAAAGGCTAGAACTTGCTTTGTGATGTGCTAGAGAGACAAATAATGCATATATAAAGTGAGAGTTCAACTGTTGGAATTGGATAGGCTCACTTTTTCAGCATTGGGTGGGTTTATTGTCCTGCTTCAGGGACAGAGTGAAACATTTTTTATCATGGTTACTCTTTAAAAGTGTTACAGACAAAAGATTAAATGAAGTAATTTCTAACATTTTTTTTTCTTTCCAAATTGAAGAAAGAAAATTGTGGCTAGTTAACAATGTCAACTGAATCCACAGTCAGGCAATCAAATTCGGAGCACCATTTTCTGCGTCTGATTTGCAGTTAATGGAGAAACATGAGCACTTTGTCGGTCTTCAGTCTCACCCTTTATTACCGAAGACTTAGTGAGAGTGCGAAATTTGTCACCTATTGTCCCCTCCCTTCTCGTATCAGGATAATCTTAGATACGACAGTGATAAGATATAAAAATAATATAAGTTAAAATTTTTTATAAAAATTATAAATTATTTTGATGTTTTACAGGTTAATACAAATTATTAATTACTAAGCAAGTGACTGTGCCAATCCAAATTATTGGATTATTTATAATGACAACGCTATCGTTATCATCTTTGTTTTTCTTCCACTATTGACCTTTATCTTCACGCAACAAAGTTAGTCTAAGTAAATGATGAAACTGCTTTAAATTTCCCAACTTGCTTGATTTGATGCATTCGAGCTCATTGGTTTTTGAATCAAGGATTAATCAATTACTTAAGATTTGCCGATCCAAATATCTTTGTTTTTTGGGATAAATTTCATCAAATTCTTCAAAATTTTATCATAATTTAACTCTAATTTATCAATTTTGAAAAATAGACACCTCACTTCAAAATCATAAATGATATAAAC
This sequence comes from Heritiera fomes, assembly GCA_032173925.1. Lineage (NCBI taxonomy): Eukaryota > Viridiplantae > Streptophyta > Magnoliopsida > Malvales > Malvaceae > Heritiera > Heritiera fomes. Next base: position 4,382,229 of record JAPDPM010000013.1, on the reverse strand, counting down.
ATATATAGATCAATTATTAAATTTGAATTAATGATATTATATTTTCAAGTGACAATAATAATTTTATTACTATTTATTATTTTTTAAGCATTTTTTTAAAAATTATTTTATGCAAAAACTTTTATTTTTTGCTACCAAAAGGGACATCACAAATACTTCATGAAAAACAAATGTTTATATTAATAGATTTTTTTATAATGACTTAATAAAATGATTTTTTTACTGTTAAATTAATAATTTTGAATCAAAATATTTATTTTTCGGACTACTGAAGTTATCTTAAATTAAGATTAAAACTGAAAAAGTAAGGTAAAATTTTTCCTTTTTCTTTCTCTTCATTTCCCAGTTCCCACGCTGTCTCCGAATCTCTCTACTCTATTCGTCTCACCATACAAAACAGAGCGCTACAGCAATAACGAGCAAAGCACGCCTCGAATTGAGGCTACTATAAAAATGTGCAGGCTTTGTGGCTCTTTTTCGTATCCTGTGGACCCAAAGGGGCTGATGTTTGATTTCTGGCCGGTTCTGGTAGGAAGTAGTTGATGGCAGGGTCCCACTATTCAGCACTTAGCATCGAAATATTAATCTCGTGAGCTCTTTGCCTCTTGACTGCGCCCCCACCACCAATGCCTACCTACTTCACGGGTGACCAAAAACTTCAGAATATTGGTGGGTCCCTTCCTTTCAATTCTTTTCATGGCAGGCACTAACCCACCTAGAATATAGCTTCTTTCGAGTTTCTACTAGCATTGAGTTGGTATCGCAGGCATGATCAAACACTCTTCTATTTTATGGATCAAATCCCACTCCATAACTGCAAGAATCTCATGTTCATAGTTCATGTTCCTCTTTCTTCCAAGTTTCAACCATCTCCCTTTCAAAATGTTGTTAATTATTGTTCAATGCAATCCTATGAAGATAATATATAAGCTTTTGATCTAAGAAAAAAAATACAAATGCTGATATTTTGAACTTTAAATATGTAGAATTTTCACACTACAATAATCATTTTTGTGCTAATGAAGTTTTGATTTAGTGACAAAAAAAAACTTTAAGATTTTGAAATCTTAAGTTTTAGTCTCAGATGTGAGATTGAATTAATTCAATTAGTTATTAATTTATCTAATTTGAATAATGTAATTTTTATAGTTATTTGTTCATAAAATATAATATACTGATTGTGATTCTACCTTCTAATAAAAAAACTAACTTTTAAAACCCCAAACCACCCCCCCCCCCCCCCCCCCCCCCCCCCCCCCCCTTAAAGTTACTTACAAAATCCAGTGAGTGGGGATATTATATGGTCTGAAATAAATAGCCCTTTCGGCCGCTTCTTATCTATCTCAAAGACTGCACTTCACATGAGTCCCATTCTTTTGTAAGAAATGCTTTTGTCCCATCCAAGAAACAGCTACTTCTTAACTTGTTTCGGTGCCTGTTGGGAAGCTAAGGGGTTTCTCCACTAATGGGTGAAGAAATTATCCTATGCATGTGAGTGGCAATGTCGGATTACTTTTGGAGTTTGGCGTTTTCCTATCCAAAACAGAGACTAGGAAAGTTTGTCCTCTTCAACAACGGCGACCAATCAGGGGACACTGTGTCTATATTTTAGTATCTTACGCCTATGGTTCTTGTAGTCTTGTTCTAATTTTGTCAAGTGGTGCCGCAGGCAAGAGAGGGGGAATTTGTAGGGAGAAAAAGGTAGTTTGAGTTAGAATAAAAAAGTAAGGCAATACAATGGAATAGAGTACAAGTACTGTTAAATATATGCGCTCGATTGTGTTAAAAAATAAAAACTTAAAAATATGCCCCTTGGTGTTATTAGATCTAAGAAAACCTACCCGCCTTTACAACCCAAAACAATCTTAAATTAGCGAGGCATGTGGGTTAAGTCGTAGGCCGAAGAAGATACTCCTTGGATAAGTCCTAACTCTTACGAACCCTTTACAGGGTTCGGCCAATCTTTGTTCTTGGATTTGAACTTGCGTTTGCTGCAGCAGACTCAATAGGCCCATTGGGGAAACCTTACTTTGTGTCGTCTGTTTCAAATCGATTGCTGTTTTTTAATTGCCTTCGTAACGGTTCTGATATGTTACTTTGGTGAGGCAATGATGCCAAACTCTGCTAAAAAAAGCAGCAATTATTACTGAATTTGGGAGTAAGGATGATTCAGGGCGATTTGCATGAATAGAATACGTCAAAGCTATTTTTACCAACCATCCAAAGATTTCCCAAAAGACTGAATCATGCTATGGTGCGGTTTATTTAAATAATTAATTATTAATTAACTATGAGTCGGTTTCTATTGCAACATTTTCTGCTTGATTAATTGATCCTTGGGGACTAGCAACTCAATATTCCATCATTAACAGTGAGAGCAATTTTTGGACATCAATTCTTTTATATAGATGCTAACTGTTTAGGGTTTTCAATCATTGAGAAAAAAAGGCTAGAGATGTAATGAGCTTCCTTGGTTTTTTTTTTCTTTTTTTTGGTGGAAAACTGTACACAAAAGAGAAATTAGCCCCTAACGGGTTACAGCCAATAGTTCTAGAAAGCATATATCTCAGAAGATCATACATCAACTGTAAATTTAACTTCTCAAGAAGGGAGTCAAAGAAAACAAAAGTAGCATCCATGGATGCCTCCATGTTTGCCATGGCATCCACGCAAGCGTTAGCCTTTCTGAAAATATGCGAATTCCTAGCATTCCCCAAGTGTTGAAGAAGGGGCTTGCAATCAACAACAGTGGAACTATAAATATGAGATATAGGAACTCCATTGAGATTTGAGAACATATCTAAAGACACTTTGCGAGTCCATCTCCACTATCAGATTAGCGAGTCATCTATTGTCAGCTGTGCAAAGCTCGTGTCTGGGCTCTCATAATTCTATGCAAACAGTAGAAGTGTTCCCCAGGTTTCAAGAAAAGTCGCAAATCCATTTCACATCAGAATCTCTAAATATACCTTTGGCTCCAGCATTCTCAAGATTTCCTTTGGTTGAACCATTAGTGTTGAGTTTAAAAAAAAAATTTGGAAGGGGTTGCCGTCCAATGTTGATTTGAATGTGATGCTTAGCTTGCTTCTCAGGGCTAATGACTGCCCAAAATTTCTTTACGCTACTCTAAAGCTTGATAAACCAATTGTTGCTAGATTCAACTATAACTTCAAAGATTTACTAATTATTGCCAATCCTTATTTGCTAAAGCGCGAAAGGTAAAAACCACATTCTAAGGAAAATTTAAAATGACGTAGAATAATTAGTAGCATTTTTGAATGAGCGATGTGGATGTGTAATCTTTTTTCACTCATAATCGTATTTCTAAACTTAAAATCTTTGATGGTAGACCAAGTTTTATTTTTAAATAAAAATAGGTTATCAATCATATTATGACTGATGGTGATTTCTTGAATTTAAGTCTAAAGAAAAACAAATATTAGATCATCCACTTACATTATCATATAACAATTTTTTTGGCATGAGAGAAATTTGAAAAAAAAAAAATTTTATGTGGCACCAATAAGGTAACATTGAGATAAATTATGAATAAATTGTAAAAAAAATTATTTATTCAAAAATTGTTTTATATATGAGATTTTATTATTATATATACTTGAGAATAACTTCTATGAGGATGATTGTAAAAAAAATAAAAAAATAAAAAACTTATCTGAGAACGATTCTAAAAAGTGTGTACTTTAACTATCAATAAAAAAAATCACATTGTAAATACTTAATTTTGTTTGGATTTTTGTTCAAAGTTAATTTGATTTCGAGTTTAAATAAATAAGTCAATTGTCCAATTTGACATTATATCCTGTGGGCTTTCTGGCATAAAATTGAAAGTTCATTTTCACAATATGAAGCCCACCAAATATAATATCATTACTTTATTTTATTTTAATTGAGTTAATAATTACAAAATATTTAATTAAAAAAATTTTAAAGCACCAATTCTTGTCACCTCTGTCGCCCCATCCCTTCAGCCTTATCCCCTACTCCCTAACAGTAACAGCCACCTTAATAGTTGACCTTCTGAAAACTGTAATATTTAAGATTGAGTATTGCATAATGAGAAAGAACTTAATCGATGCTATCTATAACATCTGTACTATATGTAAAAAGAATCCCTTTTAGCTTTCATGATTGGCACTTGTTCCTTTTTTATGGATTGGGCTTATGAACTTGGACAATGCTACTTTGTGCCTAAGGTCTATTATGGGTTGAATTTCATTATTTTGGACTAAGTTATTTTGCAACCGGCAAATGGGCGTTTGAATAGGCTGGATGATATTGTAATGCGATCAAACTTGGATATTGTTAAAAAGACTAGCATTGGTTTGCTAGAAGGAAATTTTTATTCTGTTAATATTCATATTGCTAAGGGTTAGGATCTTTTTCTTATATCTGAAGTTTGTTTTATGTATGTTTTTTCCAATAAACCTAAACACATTTATTTTAATATTTTAGTAATAATTTTAATAATACAATTGCCATTTTTTTTTATCTTTTGAGATTTCTTGAAATCTCATGTCATATTATTACTAATATTCAAATTTTTTAACACTTCGTATTATTTCTATTATTATTATTATTTTCATTTCTAATAGCATTTTTTATGTTGAGAAATAATATAAAAAAATAATATATATTCTCTTCATGATTTCTCTAAATTATGTCTAGGATGAGGAAAAAAGCTAATATGGCTGAGTTTTGGACTTTGGAGTTTGTGCTAATTTGATGCCAGATGCGGTTAGTAAAGAAAAAATCTTATGCCTTTTTATTTTTTTTACCAAAAATGCTAATTAATTAATCCTCCACTTATTATTCTTTATTTCTCACTACATTACTACTAATCTATGCAATACATTATGTAAAAAGAATCCCTAAGCATCCCGCATTTGACAGCTGTCCTGGAGGACAAAAACATTTTCAGTCTTCTTCAATGATGCTCAGGAGGAAAAAGGGAATTGCAAAAAAGTGGTAGCAAAATTAAAAAAAAAAAAGTAAAAACTAACCGCTTTTGTTTTTTGTTTTTTTTGTATGAATTCTTTTTGTCCTAGCAAATTCAATATATTATACAAAGACAACCTCTTTTTAACACTTTTAATTTAATTATTTATATATTTTATTACATTTAAGTATTTTTATAACTTACCATTATCATGTCACTTTAATTTTTTATCTATAACCTCGATACAAAGGAATCCTAAGAACTCTCATGGTCACGTGTGTCTAGAGAATTATAAATTAGAATGGTGAAGTAAAAATAATATTTGATTGCAGCCATGGCTAAAAATATTTAGTAGAATGAAAATGTTGAGAATGGATAAAGAGAAATTTATTTTTTTATTGATCTTAATACTTAAACCATCAAGTTTCATTGGTTGTAAAATGTACGTGTAGGTCAAAAATATATACATGTTTTTTTTTTGAAAGAAATATATATACATGTTAATTGAAGTCATATGCACAATGAGTGTAGTTTATAAGTACATTTTATTTTATTTTTGAAAAACAAACTATTCGAAAAAAAACTTCTTATTCTTAGTAAAGAGATTTGTTTACATAATTTTGAATCTTAATTTGAAATATAAGATTTTTAAACTATAAATGTTTACTCAAATTCGATGTAACTCACCAATTCAACTTTCAAATTCTATTCATATTTCCCTAAATTAATAGAAAGTATAATCAAAATCTGCTCATATGACTTTTTTTCCTTAAAAAAAAGGTTTTTTAAAATTTTAGTCATTTTGTGTTTTTCTTTGATTAAATTTTAATACATGGATAACTTTACATATATTCTAATGTTTATACTAAAATGCTTAAAAAATGAATTAGCCATTCCAAATTGCATGAATGAAAATACAAAGAGGAGAAAATTTAGTTTAATTCTTTTTTTCAATCTCTTTTTTTTGTCAATGTTTTATTTAGCTATTATCATTATTCTATGATCATCCTTATTCTTTGTTATTATTTCTTCATTTATCTTTTAATAAAAGAAAATTTTAATTAATGTTAATTTATTTGAAAATAATTGGATATAATTTATCATTTTATTTTTTTAATGAAATATATGTGGTTGGATTGTTTGGTGAAAATAAAAACAAAAGTATAGCCAATGATAAAGATATAGAAAAAAAAAAACCAGAACGTGCAATTCTTTTGTTATTTTTATTTATAATTTTTTTCAATACTTTTATTATAAAAAAATATAATTTTAAAAAACTCAATAAAGATAAATACAAAATTCAATCATTATTAATTTTTAAAAAAAATTTTACATGCCCACATCAAGGCGCGGGGCATTCTACTAGTATACTATACTTAGTCAATTTTGGTATTCCACTTGGAAGTCACATGTCATACTTTTTTCTAACTGACATCATACAATATCAATTAAGTCAGACCAAACACGCTGGAATATTGAATTAATCTTCAGTTTTTAATTCTTTTTTTTGGCAATTTTTTGTCTCTTAATTGCTATTAAGTTTTATCCTATAGGGATTTTTTTCAATAAGCCAAAAAATAGTATTAAATGAAGGCCTGGAATCTGGATAATGGTTGAACTTGAATGTGTAAATAATGGAGATAATTCGGTAAATAAATTATTTCTCTTTTTTGACGTGTTGATATATAATTTATGGTATAAATTCATATTGGAGTGTAAAATATATACAGACACAGAAGTATTGGGTCGCGTTTCACTGCACAATGTAAAATAATAGAAATCTAATAGCAAAAAATATTTATATATTTATTTACATAAAAAATACCAATGTTTGTACATTTCATCTTATAATTTAAATTGTTTATTTAAATATTTTAAAATTTTTATTCTTAATATATAATATTAAAATTATTTACATTTTATTAATTATCAAAATTAAATATATAAAATTTAATCGTTTGCAAATTACATAAATGCATTTACAAGTGTAATTTATATGGATTTTTTGAAAAATATGTAACGCAAATGTATTTGCAAGTATTACTTAATTATTAAATATTCACTATATGTTAATTAAACAATCTATTTGAATATTGTTTTGATATATTTAAAATTTATCATCATGATTAAAAATATTATTAAACATATTTTTACAAATATCAAGTAGAGAGTAAAAACTTCACTGTGTGATAATCAAACAATCATTTGAAATTGTTTTTTAAATAATTGATAAATTTCTTGCAGTACTATTAAAAAAATTGCAAGGTAAATCTAAAATAAATTGATAATATAAAAGATTATTGTCACCCCCAAATTATTAAAAAAAAAAAGTTAAAGAGTTCAAAGATTCAAGATCACCATCAAATCGTTAAAAAAAAGTTTTAAGAGCTAAAAGATTCAAGGCCTTAAAAAATGTTTATATAATACATTGACAATGTATAATTTTTATACACTATCAGTCAATCACATAGCATCACTTTATTAATGAGCAAGTTTTAAAAATATACAGACCCTTAAAAATAAATTTAAAAAACTTTATTAATATTTATTTTTAAGAGCTTGTATATTTTTAATTTTACTCATTAATCAAATGTCATTCTAAAATTGACTGAAAGTGTATATATTTTATACACTATCAATGCATTATACATAAATTCTAAAAAAATTGCACCAATAAGCAAGTGACATGTGTCAAAATTAAAAGTTTAGGATGAATTGTAAATTTGTACTTATTCAAATACTTAATTAAAAAAATCTAAAAAGCTCAAAAATGGTCATGACAAAAAAAAAGAGATCGACTTTGTTATAGAATTTTCTTGTAATGTATAAAAACAATCCAATTGATGGATATGCTGACAAAGTCTTTTTTTTTTTTTGAGTTGGCAAGAAGATGAGGTACGGAGTTAATATGGCTAAGTTTTGGGCGTTGGGTTTGTGCTAATATGATGGCAAACGTAGTTAGTCAGGCAAAAAAAATTCTCATGCTTTTTTTTCACCAAAAATGCTAATTAATTAATCCTCAACTTATTTTTCTTTATTCTCATTACATTATTTTAAAAATTAATAAAATAGTTTAGTTTGTTAAGTAAATATATTTTGGATTTTTTTATAATAAAAACTAATTAGTTGAGTCAAAAGTATTTTAGATTATCTTGTTTTGTAGGAATAGACAAGTTTTTTGTATGGATTTCAAATTCATTTTTTTGTCTTTTTTTCTTGGATTTATTTTTTAAAATATTTTAACAATTTTTTATGGAAAAAAAAAGTTATCAAGAATACATATTATTTTTATTACTTTATATTTTAAAATAATTAATTTTGAAGTTTTAAACAACTGAATTAAAAAAATCATTTTGTTATACTCTAATCGCCTTTTTTATTAATCAGATATTTTTATTAAACATAAATCAATATATTTGATAAAAAACTATTTATATATACAAATATATAAATTCAACTCAATAATCCATATATTTTATTACATTTAAATATTATTACAACATGTTATATAAATTTATAGTTATTCATATATCATGGCCTCATTTCAATATGTATTAAATATTTAACCCAAAACAAAGCGAGGAGTATGATATTATTATTAGTTATATAAAAATAATCCCCTTTTGAGTTTATTGATTGACATGTGTAGTTTTTTTTTCTTTAGGTTGTAAAATTAATAAAAAGACTTTTAAGATATTTTTGCTTTTTATTTTTTTGTTACATTATTTTTCATTTTCAAATTTATAACTTTATATAAAAAAATTTCCAAACGGGTTCTTTGATTGACAAGTGTCCAAGGATACAAAAATAATATTAGAAAATCAATTTTTATTTTTTTATTCATTAATTTTTTTATTTTTATCTATTAAAATCCAAAAAAAAATAGAAAGAACAAAAAAAATATATTATACAATATATTATAATGTAACAAAAAAAATCTATAACTATAATAAAAAGAATCTCATTGCTAAGAATTGGACATGTGTCCTTTTTTTTTTTGCTTTTCTATTTTTATTTATTTTTTTTCAATTTTTATGTTGTTTTGGTTTGTTAAAAATCATGGTATAACATATGTTAAAATACTAATAGGTATAAAAGTTATCTTTTAACCAGTTAGTGGTTATCATATAACACTTCATTACCTTTTTAGAGGTAATTTTTTTTATTTTTTTAATTTATAATTTGTTTTAATTTTTTTAAAATAAAAATATTAAAAAAATTTTTTGCCATGTCATAGTTTTTAGTGTCATGTTTTTTAATTGAAACAAAAATACCTATTTTTTAAATTTTTTAATGTTAAATACTAAATATACAAAAAAAAAAAAGAGAACTTACTATAGGGAGAAAAGAGAGATAATGAAAAGTTCAAGCAAAAAATTTTGAAAAGAATTAAATCAAGTATTCACAATTTTTTCTTTTATAAATACTTATTATTTTCTAAAGTTAAAATAAATAAATAAAAACGAAAGATATAAAAAGCTGAGAGAGAAAAAAAATTAAAATTCAAAGAATTTAACCAAATATTCATGAAAAAAAACAAATATTCAAAAATACATATTAAAATTTTTTAAAAAATTCAAATGAAATATCCACAAAAATTGGTTTGAAAAAAATTCAAATAAAATACTAAAAATATTACAAATAATATGAAAATTCAAAGAAAAGAGAAAATTATAATACAAAGCAAAATTTCCAAAAATAATTTTTTCAAACTTAACACAAATAAACACAAAAAAAAATTATAAAAACTAAATCTATGAATCAAAATTTTTTAAAGAAAATTCTTTAAATATGAAAATCAAACATTATAAAAGAAGAAATAAAGTAATAAATGAATAATTTTAATATTAAACACTTAAAAATTACGACAACTAAAAAGAAAAAGTGGTAGTGGGAATTAGTCTAATATAAATTTATCTCGAGACAAATAAATTATGGTCAAATTGAATAAAATTTAAATATTTTACAAGATTTTTTAATTTTGGTCTACTTAATTTTCTAACTGTGTGTTAATATTTTATTTTATTTTTTAAAAAATAAAATTAAAAAATAAATAAGATGATCAATTGATAAATTAAATATTACCATTTTTATTTAATAAATCAATATTTTTAAAATAATTATCTTAAATCATTATTATTTTTAATAATAATTATCTTAAATTAAAACACTAAATATCCAAAAAAATAAATAAATGAAATTATAATTCTATTTTTTATATCTATAATTCTTCAAAATCTAAAATGACAAAAAATATAAAAGTCGAATAATTACAAATAATATAAATTTCAAAAAATTATAAATTTTAGAATAAAGCAAGAAATTTCAAAAATCATAATTTTTTAATATTAAGCACAAAAGGAGAATTAAAAAAAATCTATGTTTAAAAAACAAATTCGTTGAATATGGATATCGAAAGTTATAAAAAAAATCAAATGAAAAATAAATAATTTCAATAAAACCCTTAGAAATGAGGGAGACATTTTTAAAAAAAAAAAAGTGATTATGGAGATCAGTCCAAGCCAAAGTTATGTTTTCAAAAGGCTGATTGTCGGTCGATTTGTTTAAGCTTTTAGTTTATCTTCTTTTTTTTGGTTAAAAGCTTTTGGTTTATCTTCGAACCTGAAGCAGGTGGCAAAACGCGTTTAGTGACCACTGACAAAGACCAAGGACCCCTCGCATTATCACTATATAACATTTCTGAAGCTTAAGCTCCCATCAAGAGTTACTTGCACGTCTATTCCTCCTTTTCCCTTTGTCACTGATCTCTCTTGTTTCGATTCTCAAGTTTGTTACACAAGTATTCTCACAGTTTGGAAAGAAGGTTAGATTTCCATCTTCTTCTGTCTTTTTGTTTTCCGGCACACAAAAACATCGAAGCATGAAAATCGCTTTTAAATGAAATTTGTTTTTTGTGCGAGGAAAAGCAAATAAAAAAGTTGTGTAAGTTATGCTCTGCTTTAGTTTTCTTAGCCTAAAAGGTAATTTTTTGTTTTCTTTTATTGGTTTTAGCTAGACTTTGGAGCCTTATCTTGATCTAAATATTAACAGTAACTGACTTTGTTTTTGACAGAAAGCTGTGTTGAAATCTGAATTAATTTCTTGTTTTTGGAGATGAAGATTCTTAGTTGGTGAAGTTTTTTAGGTTATAATTCTTCTTTTATCTTCTGTTCTTAACAAAGCCCTAACAAATCTGTGCAGAATTCTGCTTCTGCTGGGTTTTATCTGTAGTTTGGTCTAAGGATCTAAAATTTAGGTAAGCTTTTTTCCCTTCTTTTTGGTTTATTTGCTTTTAGATTTTGTTTGACCGTATGTTTTGTGTCAGATTTTCTCAAGATTCATCAGATCTGGTTCTAGTTCATGTGATTTTGACTTTGGATGTTAAAGATTTGTGTTTAAAGATGTGATTTTTGGTGTTTTGTTGATATTTTCGGTTTAGAATGATTTTATTTTGTTTAGATATGACTTGTCTTTTTCTCTGTTTCGAGTTGACCTAAAAAATTCAATGAGGGAAGGGTTCCATCCATGTAGATTAAAGCAAAGATAGGGTGGATAACCAGGGGGGAATGAAGGAGATCTCGGTTTATTACCTTGATTGCTTTCTTTCCATCTCTCCTTGATTTATTGTTACACCATAACTTTTTCCCTTTTTTTTTCCCTTGATTGTTTTCTTTCCATCGCTCCTTGATCTAAATATTAACAGTAATTGACTTTGTTTTTGACAGAAAGCTGTGTTGAAATTGGATTTGCACGATAATAAATGCCGACAAAAAGCGATGAACACAGGCTCCGGCCTTTCAGGTATTGTTCTTAGTTGCAGTTTCTTGTTTTTACTCTGTTTAGCGCTAACAAACATGGGAAGTGAAATACTTTTTAATATAAACAAATTTCCTCGTCAATTACGAGATCTTTCCAAAACGTATACTAAAATCAATCATAGAAAACCCGGATCTTCAAGCTAGCAAAAACTAACTTTGTCTTAAACTGATATATTGCGGGGTTGATTCAGGGACCAAAATGTGATGGTGATGCAAAGGAGGTGTATCGTGGTCGAGAAGAGAGTTTGCGTTCTACCAGCGCAAGAGAGAAGAGAAGAAAGAAGAGCCCAAGAAAGAAGAGAAGAAAGAAGAGCCCAAGAAAGAAGAGAGGAAAGACGAGCCCAAGAAAGAAGAGAAATAAGGCTGGCCCAAGAAAGAAGAGAAATAAGGCTAGCCCAAGAAAGAAGAGAAATAAGAGAAGCCGAAGAAAGAAGAGAAATAAGACTAGCCCAAGAAAGAAAAGAAGAAAGAGGAGCCAAAGAAAGAGGAGCCCGAGAAAGAAAAGAAAAAGGAGCAGCCAAAGAAGGAAAAGAAGAAAGAAGAGCCCGAGAGAAGGAAAAGAAGAAATAAGAGCCACTACAAGAAAGAGTTTTTTCAGTGGAGAAAAAATTTGGTCACTAAATATGTAAAACTTAATCACTGTAATTTACAGTGATCAATTTTCAATTCGTCACTTATCGTCACAATAAACACTGTCATTGTTATGTTAGTAACAACTTTTATCAAGTTATCACAATAAGTTTTTTTTTTTGGTGACATTTTTTTCTCTAAAAATATTAAAATTTGTGACAAAATATGTAGTCCCAATAAGTCACTTTATTGTGACAAATCTTTTGCCACCGAAGAAGATAAAAATAGTGACAACTAAAAAATGTCACTGTAATTCAAGTTTCTTGTAACGGCAGTATTAAAGGTAAAGGTATTAATTATTGTCATTACTGTTATTTTTTATAGTTACAATTATACGATCACTATTATTCACAAAAATAATAACTCATAAATTGTCACAAATTTTTAAAGTATTGTTTAAAATAATTATTTGTACTAATAAATTAGTTATTGTCACAATTTAAATTTATCAATTTATACTAAGAGCATCATTAGTGACTATAAAAAGCACATTGTCACAAAAAAAAATGCATTTATAGTTGCATAAAATAATCACTAAAAAAAGTTGTTTCAACACAAAATATGATTCTATTGATACAAGAAAGTGGTCACTTCGTTAAAGAAAATAAAATGGTGAAAATATATAACATGCTTTTAATTGCTAAAATCCAAAAGTTCTAATATCCAAAATATACAACATGGTTTTAAATGCATCAAAGTTCCGCTTCTGCTTTCAACGAAATTCTTTGTTGGCATCTCCTCAAAACCCATATGAAGAAACATGTTCTTCAGTTGTTGTTTCACCTCAGCAAAGGGTGAAGATGGCCAGCTTCAGCAGGTGATTCTTCAGCATTGAAGTTAAACTCTTTGAACTCTAATTCCTTCAAGTCACCCCTAAAAGATAGTAACCATGTATAAATATCAGTCCAAGAAAATCCCTTGGAGCAAGGCACAATTTTTTAGTAAGACAAAAATAAGAATTTCAACTTCATTACCAAAATTTTAGCTCCACAAGCACTTTCTTTTAGGGGCATAATTAAGCCCTTTTTTTCGTTGAGTAGCCCTTCCAATACCCATGTCCTAAAACAATATATAATTGGTAAAGTATAAAAAATGTGATTGAAAATACAAATCCACTGAAAGAAAAATGGCAAAAGCTCGGGCAAGGGACTCAATGATCAATGTGCAACAATTAAGCTTCCTTGCTTTAAGTAAGTTAATATCATCTTTGCCAATTGCTTGGAGTAAAACAATCAACTTTAATCAGAAAATTGAAAAGAATAAACAAAAATAGAAACATTTACATCATTTTTTTTCCTAAGCCAAAATTTTATTATTGATTCAAATGTATAACTCACCATTCCATTTATAAAAAATTTTAACCTACTCAGATTAACTCTTTAACCATACCAAGCTCCCGCAATGGCAAAGAATTGAATCCATTTGGCCTCACCTTCCATAGTAAAATTCATATCAAGAATCAATAATCAAGGACCTTGAAAGGTTTTGTCTCCTACACATCAAATTTAGACGACAGGAGCACAGGACAATAATAAAAAACAGAATGCTTTAACCCTCTTTGGAACAAATCTTAAAAACATTTAACCATATTCGTATAAAGCACAAATATCCAGAAATCGCTTCTCCAATGTCCACAAGACAGCCAAACTTCGGTTTATTGTTTCTTGAATCAATAAATAGGTTATTAGAAAAATGAGTTAACACCTATGTTTGTTAAATCAAGTAAAAAAATGTTTGGTGTCTTTTAAGTAAGATCTAAAGTTTGAATATTGTGGATGTAAAAAATAACATTAAAAAAACTCTTCCGAATGGGATTCGACCCGATTTGATTCTAAATTAATCGAAGTCTAAAATAACCTTCAAATATCGAAAATGTTAAAAAAAAAAAAAAGAAGAATGAGTTAACGCAAAACAGAAGATAGAGAACTTATTAAAATAGTGAAATACCACTGCATCTTGTATTCTCAAAAGCAAATCCTCGATCATATCTTGCACTAGCAGTCTATAACTTACAATAAAAAAAAATCCCCAAATGACTTTTTATTTGACACCTGTCCAGGATATAAAGGTAATTTAAAACTTTCATGTGACTGAATTGTCCTCATAAGCCTTTCTCAATAGCAGAAGATCTCTTCACGTATTATTAGCTGCTCTCTTAAGCCTTTTCCGGTGCATGAAGAAGCAAGCGAGCGTTGCATCGTACACTTGATAAATGATTTGCAGCATTTTGTTTTGGTGAATAATGATTTGCAGCTTTTTCATTTATGGTTTACACTTACCTACAAACCGGTTTTTTATTTATAAATTATCTGTTGTGTTATTCTTACAATTTTATGATAATTAATTATAAAATGATTCAAACCTTCAAAAGATTTAAATTCGGAATAAAAAATTAGAAGGATACTTATACAACTTGTTTGGTTACAATATATTTATACGATTTAATATATATTTTTCCCAATTTTTCAAGCAAATGTTTTAGAAAAAAGAGTTAATCTAAATAATATTTAATTAAAAATTTCAAATTGATATCGGGAAAGATTTGGGACAGACAAAATTTATAGATGATTAAAAAAATTATAAATAAAAAAATAATTTTAATTATGTGTAATAATTTTACATCAAACAAATGTATTCACAAACTTTAGAGTGTGAATTGTAGGATAAAGTATAGAAAAATACAACAAAAAGCTCTTTAATTTGTCACAATAGTTTTTTATTCATTATATATTGTAGCTCTTAATTTAAATAAATAAAATTGTTTTGTTTAAATAAAACTGAAAATTAACATAATAATAATAATAATAATAATAATAATAATAATAACAACAACAACAACAACAACAATATTTATTGAAAACTTCATAATAATAGAATAATTTTAGAAAACTTCATAACTATTACTTCTTTTGTAATTTCTCTTTTTCCTGTGCATCATTGGAGCTTAAATTACATTTTTATCCATCAGACAGCTGTCCACCGTAAAATTCTTAGACATTCTTTTTATATAAAATATAGATATTATATTTATATATTTCAAAAAGAGTTTATATATATATATATATATATATATATGATATATTGATAGTGTATAATTTTTATACATTATCAATCAATTATATATTAACATCTCATTAATGAACAAAACATAAAAGTGTATAGCTCTTAAAAATAAATTTAAAAACTTTATTAATGTTTATTTTTAAGAATCTGCATATTTTTTTAAAGAGTTTATATATAATACACTGACAGTGTATGGCTTCTATACATTATTAGTCACCTCATATGAAAATTCTTAAAATAAATATTAACAAAATTTTTAAATTTATTTTTTTAGGACCTATATACTTTTAGGCTTTACTTATTTGTGAAGTGTTATCGTATGATTAACTAACGGTGTATAAAAACTATACATTTTTTTAGATTTATTCTGTTAATTATATGATTAACTGACAATACATTGTATATAGACTCTTTTTTAAATTTACTCATTAATTAAATGTCAATATATAATTGACTGATAATATATAAAAATTATATATTATTAATATATCATATATAAATTTATTCAGATACTAATAATATTTATAAAATTTAACCCGCGTGAAGGCGGCGATCAAACACTAGTATATATAAAAGGAATCCTTTTAAAATAAGTGCTCGACACTTGTTCGTATGGCAGTTAAAAATGTTATTGATTTTGTTATATCTATTTTTTTTCTAATTTTTTTATTTCATTTTGATTTTTTTAAATTTTTACATTAAAAATAATATTGTTTAGAATGAATTTAAGAAAGAAATATTAAACATGTACACTTGGCTAATGAATTTATTTTTTTAAGGATTCGAATAAAAATATACTAATCATAGCAAGATGTCCATCTCATCATAGCAAGATGCCTTTGGTTGGACCATTAGTGTTGAGTTTAAAAAAATGATTTTGGAAGGGGTTGCCATCCAATGTTGATTTGAATGTGATGCCTAGCTTGCTTCTCAGGGCTTATGACTGCCCAAAATTCCTTAATACTTCTCTAAAGCTTGATAAACCAATTGTTGCTAGATTCAACTATAACTTCAATGTTCAACTTATTATTGCCAATCCTTATTAGCTAAAGCGCAAAAGGGAAAACCACATTCCAAGGAAAATTTAAAATAGCATTTTAGAGTGAGCGCTGTGAATGTATTAATCCTTTTTAACTTGTAATCGTACTTTTAAACTTAAAATCTTTGATGGTAGACCAAGTTTTATTCTTAAATAAAAATAGATTATCAATCATATTATGGTTGGTGGTAACTTCTTGAATTTAAGTCTAAAGAAAAAAATTAGATCATCTACTTACATTATTATATAACAATTTTTTTGGCATCAGAGAAATTTGAAAAAAAAAGGATAAATTTTATGTGGCACCAATAAGGTAGCCATTGAAATAAATTATGAATAAATTGTAAAAAAAAGTATTTATTCAAAAATTGTTTTATATATGAGATTTTTTTATTATATATAATTGAGAATAACTTATATAAGAATTATTGTACAAAAAAAATAAAAACTTATATTAGAAATTGAGAATGATTCTAAAAAGTGTGTTTAAAGTATCAATAAAATAATGATAATTTTATCCAAACTTTTGCTCAAATTCAATTTGATTTCGAGTCAAAGTAATGAGCCCAATTATCCAATTTGACATTAGATCTCATTGGCTTTCAGGCCTAAAATTAAAAATTCATTTTCACAATTTTAAGCCCACCAATTTTACTATTATTATTTATTTTATTTTATTTTATTTTATTTTATTTTATTTTATTTTAATTGAATTTATAATTAAAATATTTAATTAAAAAATCTTTAAAAAAATAGAAAGGCACAATTTCTTGTCACCTCTGTCGGCCCCATCCCTTCAGCCTTATCCCCTCCTGCCATGGTTGACCTTCTAAAATAGTAGGATTAAAGATTGATTATTGCATGATGAGAAAGAACTTAATTTGTTTAAAAGGAAAGATTTTCCTGCTGATTGGCGAGAAAACAATCTGTGTTAGTAAAAAGCAGGCCTAAACACCCCAACCTTCCCAACATCTTCCAGCTTCAATCGAGCACAAATCGGAATCGATCCCCAACGTGATCCCAGCACCCACGCCCTCGACCACCGTCCGCCGCCTCGCAACTACTATCCTTCGATCCCCTCAAACCTCCACCAACCAGTCGCCCTCAACACCAATTCTCACCACTGTCATCACCGTCCGTAGTTCAAGCCAAGCAACAATGAACAAAAAAGACTGAAAGCCAAAATAAACCCAAAGAGAAATACAGAGCACGCTTGAACCAGGCCGTGCCTACCACCATACGACCCTCTCCCAAAATCCCAGCAACCCGTAACCACCACCACCCCCCACACACACACACACCCCATCCCTCCACCATCACCTTATTCATCCGAAACTCAAAAACATACAAAATACCCAAGCCTAAAATCTAAGCAGCATCGCCAAATAAACACAAGACAAGCAAAAAATAAAAATCAACACAGCAAAGAAAATGGGTTTCGGCTTTGAGCATTATGGGTGTGGAGACTTCAGGTTTCTTCTTGGTTAATAAGAAAGAAGAGAGAAGTGAGAGTAAGCAACAAAACCCGTCCCTTATTATTTTATTGGCGCCTAAACATTGATTTTTTAAGATCATTTATTCTCTATTTAATTTTGTCAATGTTGTATTAAGAAATACAATATTTTTAAAAAAATTATATTACAATTCGTGATTGCACTGCTATGTGTAAATAATTTTTTGTTTTTTTTTATTTTTTTTATAAAATTATTTAAGAACTTGATTCAGTTGACTGGTGGTTTTTTTTTTTTGGCTTGAACTTGATTGGTAGTTGGGTACATAATTAAACCCTAACAGTCTGTCATGTAATAATGAAATAAGGTACCTATTTACCTCTTTTCTTCTTGGTGGCACTTAGTTACGTGCTTTACACGGGCCATTTTGATTTTATATAATGCTTGATGATTTCCAATACTCTTATCATTTATAAATGCAAGTCATAAGGTTAAGGTCCTGTTCAAAAATGGCCAGAAATCTTCATGTAACGATGCTTCCATGGTCTGCCTTTGGGCACTTGATACCATTCTTTCAACTTTCAATAGCCTTGGCCAAAGTTGGAATCAAAGTATCCTTTCTATCAACCCCAAGAAACATCCAACGACTTCCTAAAGTTCCTCCAACTCTAGCAACCCTGATAGATGTGGTGGCTCTACCGTTGCCAGCCTTGGATGATAAGGACTGCTTGCCTGAGGGTGCAGAGGCCACCGTGGACATTCCTGCCGAGAACATTCAATACCTCAAGATTGCATATGATCTCCTCCAGCACCCAGTCAAGCAATTCATTTCAGATCGACAGCCAGATTGGATACTTATTGATGTAATTCCTTGTTGGGTTGATGAGATTGCCCAAGAGATGCGAATCCCTATCATTTGTTTCTCTGTTTTCTCTGCTACTTCACTTGGTTTTTTTTTGCAACAAAATTTCCTCGATGCTGATGCTCGAGAATTAAGCGCACGCTCTCCTGAAAGTTTGACAATATCACCTCAGCTCGGAAAATTTTCATCTTCGGTGGCCTATCGGAGCTTCGAGGCAACTCGCATGCACGAAGATTTTTTCGGACAAAATGCTTCTAGGGTAACAGATGCTGAAAGAGTTGCTAGAGTTTTTCACGCAAGTAAAGCTACGGCTATCCGCACCTGCCCCGAATATGAAAGTGAGTACTTGAATAAATGCGAGGAGATTTTAGGCAAACCGGTGATTCCTGTTGGTCTACTCTTGCCAGAGAAACCAGAAGGAAGAAGAATCACGGACAAATCATGGATTGAAAACTTTGAGTGGCTAGATGAACAAAAACCCAAGTCAGTTGTGTTTGTAGGGTTCGGCAGTGAGTGTAAACTAAGCAAAAATCAAGTTCACGAGATAGCAGATGGTCTGGAGTTGTCAGGATTGCCATTTTTATGGGCGCTTAGGAAGCCTGATTGGGCAATCGATGATCTTGATGCTTTGCCTGCAGGCTTCAACGACCGTACGCGCGGAAGAGGAGCTGTCTGCGTCGGTTGGGCACCGCAATTGGAAATATTAGGACACCCAGCAATTGGAGGCTCATTGTTTCACGGTGGATGGGGTTCAATAATAGAAATGCTGCAGTTTGGTCATTATCTTGTGGTGTTGCCATTGATTGCTGACCAACCCTTGAATGCTAGATTTTTGGTGGAGAAAGGTCTGGCTGTGGAAGTAGAGAGAAGAGACGATGGATCATTTAGCGGCGACGGCCTAGCAAAGGCGTTAAGACTGGCCATGGTGTCGGAGGAAGGTGAGATTGTAAGGGTCCGAGCTAAAGAAGCAGCTGAAGTTTTTGGGAACCGGAACCTGCAAGATATTTACTTGGATAGATTTGTTGGGTATCTGGAGAAAAATGGAGCTGCAACGTGCAATTGATCATCAAAGGCAATAATAATCTTCCACAGACAAATAAGAGGGTGGTTTGTTGATTTACAAGCATTAACGAGTTTCCTTTTTTTTACTTTCCTTGGATTGCAAACTTAATGCAAACTTAAAATAATACCATTTGCCTGTAATTTGAAGTTTTAAATTTGAGTTTTTATCTAGTGTAAGATCGAATTAGTTTATTTATTATGTGTTTAATTTATTGTTATTATTTATATTTATTATTTTATCAAATTATCGATAAATGAAATGTAAAATATTGATAATTATTATAATTTTTAATTAAAAATATACTATTTAAAAATGTAATACGGTCTGCCAAAACTCAAAATTCAATAATTATCCTGAGATAATTATTACATACACTGACAGTGAAGTTTTTTTATTCCACAAGCAGCGTTAAGATCGTGACACATATCCTGTTTTATTTATTTTAATATTTTTATAAGACACATGTCACGATCTTAATGCTGCTTATGGAGTAAAAAAATTTCACTGTCATTGTATGTAATAATTATCAATTATCCTGTGCCAAACATCAAAAAAACCCTACTGGAAGTATGATTTAGAACCGTTTGACAAATGTCATTAAAGTGGCATCATTGCGGACCTATTAAATATTGGACTTTTATTATTTTACATTCACGTTTATCGATTTTTGCAGTCAATTGCGTTTAAGTTTAGAAGGTCAACCTTATAGCAAAACTCAAACTTTTATTTATTTATTTATTTATTTTTGATTGGAAACTCAAACTTTTATTCTGTTATTTATGTTTGTTACTTTTTTATATTTGTGGTGTATATTCCGTTTGATTTATTAAAAATGATTTTTGAAAAATAACTTTTACATTTTTTGATTTTTTATTGATAGAAAATTTATTTATCAAACTTTTTAGTCATCAAAAAATTAGGTCATTTTTTAAAAAAATTATTTTACTATTTTGAAAAAAGAAAGATAATAATTATCTTCTGAAGACAAATAAGAGAGTTTAAAGTTGTTTAATTGGTAAGAATTAGTTCTTCCTTTTTTTTATTCTTTTTAACCTTTTGAATTTTTTGAGTTAATTTCAACTATTGTCAAGAGAAGTTTTTGTATTAACTACCAATAATAATGTATTGATTCCATTATGAACAAATATTTATTCAATTTTTTTCTATTTTGTTAATATATTTTTGGATTATTATTTTATACACTGTCGGTGGAATTAAAAAACCCCACAAATAGATCTTTTTACATGTTATGCATCTTTTTAAATAGAAAGTCAAACTTTTTTTTACAATTTAGTGAAAGCAAAAAATATTAAAATACTTAAAACTTTGTATTTATTTGTAATAATTTTACTCTTTTGCTAAAGGTTTAAGTGAAAATAAAATACAAAAATCATTAAAATTTTAAATATATTACTAACAATAATAATAAATTTTTAAAATTTTAGTGCAGGAAGCTGGAAGCTGGCCCAATGGATGATTACTCATTAATGCTCGACGGAACCCAAATTAATCCGAATTTAAATTGACCCAAACTCAACCTGATCCAAACTCAAAATGATTCAAATACAAAATAGACCAATTGTGCTTTGACTCAAACTCAAAATTATTCGGATCCGAAATGATCCAATTTTTTCTTAATCCAAATTGATCTGATCCAAATAACTTAATTCAAACCTGATCTGACTAGCTCATTCGCCACCACTAACTGCAAATACTATGTTGGCACCGTTTGATAACTATCATTGAAGTGGCATTAATTCGTACATGCTAAATTTTGAATTTTTATTCTTTTACTTTAAGTTTATCCCTTTTTTCTTATAATCTATTGGGTTTAAGTTTAGAAAATTAACATAATATCCAAAACCTAAATTTTTTATTCTATTATTTATGCCTGCTACTTTTTAAAATTTGTGGTCTCTTTTGTTTTGATCTTACTCTGTTTCGGCTTATATGAGATAGGAGTTTGTCAATATGATATATTATCACACGTTTATTAAATATTAAATTTGATATGATTTTATATTCAAATTAATCTTTTTATCTATTGATTTTCAGTATAAGCATATCCCTCGATTAGACTTGAATTAGTATTCAAATAATTAGGGGTTGATTGGTTTACATAGTTCTAATAATGTCAATCTAATCATACTTAAAGGCTTGCAATTGTGGTTTTGATTTGGAGTATTGTTTTCATCCCCACCTAACAAATGAAATCGAAAGTATGGTGCATATTTATTTACATTTTTCGATTCTAATTAAGGCCTCAAATTCTACAATATTCTGAAACAACGCTGATACGAATTATTAAGATGAAGAAGAAAAACGTCTTCAGGAATTCCTTGCCGTGGTAACTGGTAAGCATGATTTTGAGAACAATGCTAGCTATGTTAGTTAAATCAAATAAGCTCATAAGTCACAAGTTTGACTAATAACAACATTTTTAGCACATAATATTAGAAATTTGATTATATTTAAATTGATATATGTATTCATGTTAATACAATATTAATATAATTATATAATCAAACGTGTAAAGAAAGATTATAAAAGAAAGAGATAAAGAAAAAGAAAGAATGAAAGAAGGAATTGTATTTCTAATGATACATTACAAGAAGGTTAAAGGCCTTTATATAGGCAATAGAACATGACAATAAAGGAAATACAATCAAGAAATAAAATCGTAATTAAGTCCTAAAATCAATCATAATCAATTAGTCAACTGAATCAATTAGTCTAAGGTAACTATAATATTATAATTGATTGTAACAATTACAATTGATTGTAACATTAATTGTAATATTACGTTTACATTATCGTAATCAATTAGTCAACTGTAATCAAATAATCTAAGTCAACTGTAATATTACAATTGATTGAAACATTAATTGTAATATTATGTTAACATCCCCCCGCGAACTCAAGGTGGTAATGTGGAAGCCAACTTGAGTTTGGAAACTTGTGCAAGAAATTGTCCAGGTGAATGTGTTTTGGTGAAGATATCTACTTTCTGATATGCGGACAGGAACAAGCCGTAGAGTTTGGCTGAGCAAATGATGACGAACAAAGTGACAATCAATCTCGATATGTTTAGTAAGCTCATGAAAGACATCATTATGAGCTATTTGAATAGCACTTTGATTATCACAATGGATTGGAGTACCGAAACAATGAGAAATACCCATGTCTTGAAGAAGCCATCGTAACCATAGGAGTTCAGATGTTGCATCTGCAAGAACTCGATACTCAGCCTCAGTACTGGAGCGGGAGACAACAGTTTGTTTCTTACTACGCCAAGAGATAAGTGACGAACCAAGAAAGAAACAATAACCAGTGGTAGAGCGACGATCAATAGGATCCCTTGCCCAATCAGCATCACAATAACATTGCAAATCCAATGATGAGCTAGAAGAAAAATGCAGTCCATGAAACATAGTACCCTTTACATATCTCAGGATACGAAGAACAGCAGCAAAATGAGTAGATAGTGGAGCTGAAAGAAACTGACTGACCAAGTGAACAACATAAGCAATATCTGGGCGAGTAACCGTCAGATAAACAAGACTACCCACCAAAGTACGATACAAAGTCGAGTCTGGGAGAAGACTACCATCAGAAGGAGAAAGCTTGCTATTTTGTTCTAGTGGTGAAGAGGAAATCTTACTATCTGTCAATCCTGCTTTGGCAATAAGATCAGAAGCATACTTTGTTTGTGATAAGTATAAGCCCGTAGAATCAGAAGTAACCTCAATACCCAAAAAGTAACTCAAAGGACCAAGATCCTTCATCTCAAACTAGGAATAGAGAAAAGTCTTGAGATCTCGAATACCATCACTATTATCACCTGTAATAATCATGTCATCCACATAAAGTAAAAGAAGGGTGGTACCTTGGCTAGTTTTTCGAGTAAAAAGAGCAGAATCATAAGCACTGGATGTAAAACCCAACTGAGCAATAGTGGTACTAAATTTTGAAAACCAAGCTCTAGGGGCTTGCTTAAGACCATACAATGCTCGCCGAAGACGACAAACCTTGTTAGACGGTACAGAGGAACCAGGAGGTGGCTTCATGTAAACTTCCTCAATAAGATCACCATTTAGAAATGCATTCTTAACATCCATTTGATATGTTGGCCATTTTCTAGATGTAGCAAAAGCTAAGAGGGAGCGAACAGATGTGAGACGAGCGACTAGAGCAAAAGTCTCTTCATAATCAATGCCATATTCTTGAGTAAATCCCCGAGCAACAAGGCGTGCCTTGTAACGTTCCACTGAGCCATCAGACCGAGTCTTAATCTTGTAAACCCACTTACAATCAATGACTGACTTATCAGGTTGTCGATCAACAATGTCCCAAGTATGTGTTTTCTCAAGAGCCTGTAACTCTTCTGCCATTGCTTGCTGCCACATAGGCTTAGAAGCTACCTCACGAAAATTACGAGGTTCATGTAATGTGGCTAGGGCATGATAACAATGAAAATCACGAAGTTGAGTATTTGGTTCCCTTACTCTAGTGGAGCGACAAAGAGGAGGAGGTACATATGGGGAAGGCACAGATGTATCAGCAGGAGCCTCGATCAAATCAGAAGTTGAGGAAGACAAGAAAGATTGGTCACTGTTTGAGCTAAAAATACCTGCAAGATTTTCGTCAGCTGGTGAAATATCAAAAGATAGGTATGTGAAACCCCGTGGAGACGGTGATTGGGATGGCAATGCAGAAACACTAGTAAATGGCTTATGCTCCCAAAAGACAACATGACGCGAGACACGAAGACGCTTAGAAATTGGATCATAACACCTATAGCCTTTATGTTCTATACCGTATCCTAGAAAACAACATAAACGAGCTCGAGGTTCAAGTTTAGTTCTTTCATGATCAGGAAGTAGAACAAAACAAGCACATCCAAAAACTTTAAGAGAATGATAGTTAGGGGTCTTATTGTATAGACACTTAAAAGGAGTTCGCATGCCTAGCACTAGTGTAGGAACTCTGTTGATAGTGTAAACAGCAGTAAGAGCAGCTTCGCCCCAGAATTGTTCAGGAAGAGAGGATGAAACAAGAAGGGCACGAACAGTGTCTAGTATATGACGGTGTTTCCTTTCAGCTCTACCATTTTGTTGTGAAGTGTGTGCACAAGATCGATGAGAAAGAGTTTCATCATTTTTTAACAAATTACTAAACTTAATTGATGTATATTCACCAGTATTGTCAGACTTAAAAACTTTTATCTTGCGAGAAAACTGAGTTTGTATCATATTATTGAATTCATTGAAAATTGACAAGAGTTCAGATCGTTTTTTGAATAAATAAATCCGAGTATATCGTGAAAAATCATCAATAAAAATAACAAAATAACATGAACCTCCCATAGTTGATGTTAGAGCTGGACCCCAAATGTCAGAATGGACTAAATCAAATGGTGAAGAAGAAGAAGATTTACTTTTATTGAATGGTAATGCATTTTGTTTTCCAAGTTGACAAGATAAAAAATAAAAAATGTCATGAGAAACTTTACCTAAAACACCAGTAAAAGATAGTGATTTTATTCGAGAAATAGATGCATGACCTAACCTAGAGTGCCATAACTCTAAAGAAACTGGAATAGGTGTTTGAGATGTAGCAGCGGTGATCAAGTTTTGTGGAACTTTCAGGCTTTCAAGTTCAAACAGTGTTCCAACCTTACGCCCTGTCCCAACTTTCTGACCTGTTCGAGGATCCTGCACAATAAAACCATATTGTTTTGAAAAATGTAAGTCAAGACCGAGATCACAAAGTTGGCCAACAGAAAGCAAGTTAAAGGTAAGGTTAGGAACAAGATAAGTATTAGGTATACAAAGAGTGGAAGTTTCAACATTACCAATGTGGGTGGCTTTCAAGGTGGAACCATTAGCAGTTGTAATGATGGAATTATTAGAAATAGGCATTGTATTCTTAAATAAAGAAGGATCAGCAGTCATATGGTTTCCACAAGCAGTATCTAACAACCAAGTGTTACCTGATGTAGCAGCAGACATGGCAGTAGTGTGATTTTGAGACATTACTTGATTGATTAAAGCTTGAAGGTCATCAGTCGAGATTGTAAATTTGTTAGAAGAAGATTCAAAGGTAATAGACTCAGTGTTAGTAGCTACACCAGCCTTGGTGCTTGGAGAACCATCAAGACGTGTTCCATTGGTATGAAATGTAGCCTTGCATTTTTCAACAGGATGATTAGTCCTACCACATCGCGAACAAGGCATTGTCGAAGAAGATTTGGAGTCAGAAATCTGTGCTCCATTAGAATGAAATATTGCTTTACAATAGGCAACAAGATGATTGCTTCGTCCGCATCGAAAACAAGGCAGAGTGCGTTGTTTAGGAGTTGCAGCAACAACAGTGTTTGTTTGATGAGTTCAAGTCATAGCTAACAGAGTTTCTTCGGAAATCAACTCTGTAAGTGCATTATCCATGGTCGGTAGAGGGTGTCGACGCAAAAGTGAAGACCTGGTATTCTCAAAATCATCTCGAAGAGCCATGAGAAATTGAATAAGTCTAAGTTGATTCCGATAATCAATAAAAATATCTCGATCATTTTTGAATTCTAGTTTAGAATTCTCAAGCATATCCCATAAATGTTGCATTTTGGAATGAAATTCATCAATTGATTGACCTGATTCTTGGCGAAGTTGAGACAAAGTGATCATAAGATGGTATTGATGACAAAGAGTAGTAGAACTGTACCGTTTTGCAATGAAATCCCAAGCTTCCTTAGCAAGATCAAAGCGTCCAAAATGTACATTAATAGAGGGAACAGTAGTATTGGTGAACCATGTGAGGATCCGATGGTTCTTACTTTCCCATTCTTCAAGTCGATCTGCGTACTTCTCATCAGATTCTTCTATTTGTTTGACCGGTGCCTTACGTTCTCCAGTGACAACAAGTCATAGTTTCATCCTCTTTAAATAACTACGCATAGCTGAAGCCCATCGATTGTAGTTATGCCCATCAAGAATGACTAAGATTGGTTGTACGGTTTCTCTTTGAGTACTTATCATCTTTTCTAGATGATTGGGTTTTGAAAAATGGAAAGAAACGAGTTATCCCAAGATGATTCACCTTCGGGATGAACAAAAAATTTGCTTTGATACCATGTAAAGAAAGATTATAAAAGAAAGAGATAAAGAAAAAGAAAGAAAGAATGAAAGAAGGAATTGTATTTCTGATGATACATTACAAGAAGATTAAAGGCCTTTATATAGGCAATAGAACATGACAATAAAAGAAATACAATCAAGAAATAAAATCATAATTAAGTCCTAAAATCAATCATAATCAATTAGTCAACTGAATTAATTAGTCTAAGGTAACTATAATATTACAATTGATTGTAACATTAATTGTAATATTACGTTTACATTATCGTAATCAATTAGTCAACTGTAATCAAATAATCTAAGTCAACTGTAATATTATAATTGATTGGAGCATTAATTGTAATATTACATTAACAAAACGTACGTAATATAAAAATTATAATACCGTGTAATAGTGATATTTAAGATTGCAAAACGATTATGATTATGATTATCATCTCGTATCGACATAAATGGATGTGATAACTTTTTAATTTTTGAAAGCATACATGTAAATAAGATATTTTTGTACAATTTTTTTCAACCAATGAATAAAAATTATTTTCCTTTTAACATTGTATCATTATAAATCGAGATTATTTTGATATGATTTCATAATCTATCATAATTTTAAATATTATTTTAATTATAATATCATTATCTCTAATATTACATTTATTTACATATTCACATTAATATTATTAATAATATTTATATGATAGATATATAACATGTTACTGTTTATCTTAATTCGTTAATCTCTTTTCCCTTTTGTTGCTAAAGAATCTGGAAAAGTTACTGCTCTGTCGAAAAAAATACTTATCAAAGCAAAGACTTTTAAAAAACAAGACGAATTAGGTCAGCCATTGCTGCACTTTTGTCTCTTGTTCGGGACCACCACTGGTCACCTGGGCCACTACTTCAATTGTCATTTTCTTTTTTTTGGTTACATACTTCAATTGTCATTGCTGCCTTGTCTCTTTGTCCCAAAGTTTTGTTTGTAATCAATCATTCATATTTCTAGTACAGCTTAGAGATGTCAAAATGGCTGGCCCGGTTTGGCTAAGACCAATATTAACGGATCAGGTTATAAATGGATCGAAAAAAACGTTTTTTTTGTTAAATAGATTTGAAAATACAAATTCATATCTGATCTTAAAGACTAACAGATTTAAATAGATTGATCCATATAAAAAATTAAAAAAATTAAAATTTATATTAAAATCTCATTTGTTTAGTAAATAAACAAAATAAAATTTGAAATAAATATTAAACAAATATCAAATAAATTCATATCAAATCCATCAAGTCTTTAACATCATTTGAACATTGCATATTAATAGTCTAAAAAGCATAATATAAATTGTTTTAACAAACCTAGATACTGAAAAACATATATCAATAATATTAAAAATCAAAAACATAATAAATAGATCCATATCCATCCATCTCCTCTGTAGTGTCAATCACATTCAATCAATTCTTTTTCAACTTGGTCATCTACAAACATAAATAAAGAACAATATAAGAACTCACAAGAATTAAACTTATGAATTAATTAAAAATTGTTAACTAATTAATAACAGTATCTTCAAAACCAAAAATCCAATTTCGGGTGCAAATAAGAGTTTTCACGTTCATTTTTATTCTGTTATTTATGCCTGCTACTTTTTAAAATGTGTGGTCTCTTTTGTTTTGATCTTACTCTGTTTCGGCTTATATGAGATAGGGGTTTGTCAATATGATATATTATCACACGTTTATTAAATATTAAATTTGATATGATTTTATATTCAAATTAATCTTTTTATCTATTGATTTTCAGTATGAGCATATCCCTCGATTAGACTTTAATTAGTATTCAAATAATTAGGGGTTGATTGCTTTACATAGTTCTAATAATGTCAATCTAATCATACTTAAAGGCTTGCAATTGTTGTTTTAATTTGGAGGAGTACTGTTTTCATCCCCACCTAACAAATGAAATCGAAAGTATGGTACATATTTATTTACATTTTTCGATTCTAATTAAGGCCTCAAATTCTACAATATTCTGAAACAACGCTGATACGAATTATTAAGATGAAGAAGAAAAACGTCTTCAAGAATTCCTTTCTATGGTAACTGGTAAGCATGATTTTGAGAACAATGCTAGCTATGTTAGTTAAATCAGATAAGCTCATAAGTCTCAAGTTTGACTACAAATAACATTTTTAGCACATAATATTAGAAATTTGATTATATTTAAATTGATATATGTATTCATGTTAATACAATATTAATATAATTATATAATCAAACATACGTAATATAAAAATTATAATACCGTGTAATAGTGATATTTAAGATTGCAATACGATTATGATTATGATTATCATCGCTTATCGACATAAATGGATGTGATAACCTTTAAATTTTTGAAAGCATACATGTAAATAAGATATTTTTGTACAATTTTTTTCAACCAAAGAATAAAAATTATTTCCCTTTTAACATGGTATCATAATAAATCAAGATTATTTTGGTACGATTTCATAATCTATCATAATTTTAAATATTATTTTAATTATAATATCATTATCTCTAATATTACATTTATTTACATATTCACATTAATATTATTAATAATATTTATATAACATGTTACTGTTTATCTTAATTCGTTAATCTCTTTTCCCTTTTGTTGCTAAAGAATCCGGAAAAGTTACTGCTCTGTCGAAAAAAATACTTATCAAAGCAAAAACTTTTAAAAAACAAGACGAATTAGGTCAGCCATTGCTGCACTTTTGTCTCTTGTTCGGGACCACCACTTGTCACCTGGGCCACTACTTCAATTGTCATTTTCTTTTTTTTGGTTACATACTTCAATTGTCATTGCTGCCTTGTCTCTTTGTCCCAAAGTTTTGTTTGTAATCAATCATTCATATTTCTAGTACAGCTTAGAGATGTCAAAATGGCCGGCCTGGTTTGGCTAAGACCAATATTAACGGGTCAGGTTATAAATGGATTGAAAAAAAAAGTTTTTTTTGTTAAATAGATTTGAAAATACAAATTCATATCTGACCTTAAAGACTAACAGATTTAAATAGATTGATCCATATAAAAAATTAAAAAAATTAAAATTTATATTAAAATCTCATTTGTTTAGTAAATAAACAAAATAAAATTTGAAATAAATATTAAACAAATATCAAATAAATTCATATCAAATCCATCAAGTCTTTAACATCATTTGAACATTGCATATTAATAGTCTAACAAGCATAATATAAATTGTTTTAACAAACCTAGATACTGAAAAACATATATCAACAATATTAAAAATCAAAAACATAATAAATAGATCCATATTCATTCATCTCCTCTATAGTGTCAATCACATTCAATCAATTCTTTTTCAACTTGGCCATCTACAAACATAAATAAAGAACAATATAAGAACTCACAAGAATTAAACTTATGAATTAATTAAAAATTGTTAACTAATTAATAACAGTATCTTCAAAACCAAAAATCCAATTTCGGGTGTAAATGAGAGTTTTCACGTTCTTATGATCTAAAGAACTTCGATAGTTATTTGAAACATGAGAACCAATACTAAAAGAACTCTCTGATGCCATCGTTGTTATTGAAATGCTCAAGATATCACAAGCTATACTTGCAAGCTCTGTAAATGTTCGCTTATGATCTTTCCACCATTGCAACAGATTTAAATCTTCAACCATACGATCCATAATCTTTAGCTTTTCCAAATAAAAATCTAATTGAGATTTTGGTTTTTCCACTTAAATAGTTTCAAATCTTTTGAAAGCCTATATCATTGAACATTTCAAAATAAATTAATTGTCATTACAAAAGAGAATTTAAAATAATTATAAACTTAAAAAACAAAAATGAACTTCCATCACTCAAAGCAAATGTACTATTTCTCTTCCAACTAGCATGTGTAAGATGTTGTGAGTCATTAGATTGACTTGAAGTAATTTAGTAATACTAAATAGAATTAATTTTATATATTTTACTTTGATTAAAATGTTAATACTAAATAAAAATCTAATTAATGAACAAAAAAATAAAAATCTAATTGAGATTTTGGTTTTTCCACTTAAATAGTTTCAAATCTTTTGAAAGCCTGTATTATTGGATATTTCAAAATAAATTAATTGTCATTACAAAAGAGAATTTAAAATAATTATATACTTAAAAAACAAAAATGAACTTCCATCACTCAAAGCAAATGTACTATTTCCCTTCCAACTAACATGTGTAAGATGTTGTGAGTCATTAGATTGACTTGAAGTAATTTAGTAATACTAAATAGAATTAATTTTATATATTTTATTTTGATTAAAATGTTAAACATATAAATAATTAAATAAAATATAAAATTTTAATATAATTAAAAATATTAAAAAATTAAATGTGCCGACCCATTTAAGTTTAGGTTAAATCCATTTAGGCCTTAGTCTAAATGGGTTGAGCTAAAAAGCTTTTTTTCTTAAATAAGCTACAAAAATGAGGTTCAAGCCCTGAATAAATGGGTCAAGTCAAGCTAACCCAATGGGCTTTGGCTCATTTTGACAGTATTAGTATAGCTCCGAAGCAAACAGGCCAAGATAGATAATTAAGCCGCCTGCGACCTGCCTGGCTGCTAAGGGTTTTTTTTTAAAAATTTTTTAGGATTCGTTTTTTAGTGCGTATAGCAAATTAGCAATTCCTATTTAATAATCAAAAGCTAAAGGTTTTTCCAATTGACATTACAGGCTTAATAAAAAGGATTTTTTTTTACAAAAATACTCACTAAAACAAAGACAGAATTAACACAAATTTTGTTTGACTATAAATGATATGGGTCATACCAAGGTCATAGGCTCAAGAGCAAACTAACCCAAATTAGGAAAAGAGCCCAAAGTGGACATACAGGCCCAATTAACACAAATTTATTTTCTCTCGTTTTTACTTTTTAGGTCTTTTTCTTTTCTTTGACCGCACCTTTTTTTTCCTTTATTTTTCCTAATATCATGTTTAAAGAACGATTTTCAACTTAAGAAATTACACCAGTCCAAACTCAATTTTATTCTTATAATAACCAAAAAATAGTTTATATCAAAAAGTGAATTTTTCTTGGTTCATTTTTAATAAGTTGATAAATTTTTCAATTTTATAAGCAAGATTAAAAAATAGTTGCACGTTTGATTTTTTTTAATCAAGTTTTGTAATTTATTTTTAGGAATATCTATCACTCTACCAATTTCATCAATTAAATTTTAATATGAGATCTCTATTTTTTTTTGGTATTTGAATGAAAATATCTTCTTTGATTTTTATCTTAATTGTTATGAAACAAAGCTCATCTCTTTTTTTTTTTAATTTGAATTGAAGAATTCATTTTAGTTATTATAAAAAAAATTATTTTTGTTTAAATCATATTATCAATTAAAGTGAATCATGAAATGGTGGAAGAAAGGTTGCTTCCGGGTTCAAACTTATAGCGTTAAAAACTCAAGCATGAAGCAAATAAAACCTCTGGTGGACAGAAAGAAAACAGAAGAAAACCCTTCAATTTCCTTAAATTGTTGATAATGATCACTTCATCTCTTTTCGTGAAGAATCCAAGAAGTTTTTCAATCTTCCAAATTTTAATGGCCTTCTCTTTATGCAATGAATTTTTGTGACGGATATCATCATCAAAAAATATACTATTATCTTCTTCAAGGATCTTCAGGGGAGCAAAAGAAGAAATCAAAGTCTTTTTCTTCCTACTTCACTTATAGTTCTTTTTCCTAGTATATTTCAGTTTAATTCTTTTTGTCATGATTCTTGACTGAATGTATACGGGCATGTTTACTATGTCTACATCTATTAATAAAAAAAATTATTAGCATTTGAGCTGATGTGGACTAGGTCAATTATTACTGGGCTTTTCTATAAATCAAGCTGAAGACAATTAGGCCGAATGATAACTTAAGCCCAAGAGAAAAGATGACTCAGAAGACCCATCAAAGATACACTGAGTTGTTATTTAAGCTGTGGGTCTTAAAGGTAATTACGCGCAAAATCACTCTTATAAATAGGTCACATGTATTATTTTTAACTCTAAGCTCTATTTGCCTACTGAAACTCTGTCTGACTTAAGCATCGGAGTGCGTGCGCAGGGGAAAACCCCTGCGCCCTCTGACTTTTCCTATTTCGCAGATTTCTTGGAGACAGACTAACGCGAAGATCGAGGATTCGACATCAGCAATTAATTATTGTTGTTTTGGGCAACAACATGAGCATTTGATTTAAGTATTTATCTCATGCTTAAAAAGTACTATGGCTTCAATCCCTCTTATTAAGTAAAATATTTTTTTTGTTGATATTTTTAAAAATTAATAGACAAAGTAGGGAGATTGCATGACTTGAAATATCGTCATTAAAATATAAAAAAAATGTCAAAATTTAAATTTTTGGACATTCTGTCACTCAAATTAATAAGAGTTTATATATAATACAGTGGCAGTGGCTATACACTATCAATCAACCATATAATGCCACCTCATTAATGATCCTTAAACGTAAATATGAATAAAGTTTTAAAATTTATTTTTAAAGATCTATGCATTTTTTAAGTTTTGTTATTAATGAGATAGTATTTTATAGTTGATTGACCTACACAGTTGGTGCACTATATATAAACCCAAGTAATAATGTAATTGAAAAAAAAAAGAAGGTAAAATAAAAAAGATATGGCTATATTTAATAACAAAGTTTTTTTTTAAGTTACAAAAGAAATATTTGATAATTGAGAGTGAAGTTGCTTAAATTCGAATTCAAACCTTACAATATATCACAATTCTTTCTTAACCACTTAATCAAAAGGTTGGTAGCAATATCAAAGTATTTCTTTATTAATATAGACTTGACTATTTATTTTGGCCCTTAAACATTAACAATTATGGTATAGCACTATCATGTCTTTTATGATTTCCCGATTTACCGAATGAAAAATGAGAATTCAACTTCTACTTAATTTCGAGTTAAAAAATTTATCATTGTGAGTATTGGTGCCTACAATTGAACAGCAGAAGAAAAATAGAGTTTTAATTTGGTCATGCAATAGTAATACTTGCCAATTGCTGATGGACCGATGGTCAAAATCAAAATAAACAAGTCATTCCTCAGCTAAAAATTATAAACATGACTTTAGTAATTTAAGATAATAGGTAGAATTCTATGATAATTACTTGGTTTTAGAAACAGGATGATAAAGTTTGATAATGGTTCATTTTCAGTTACAGCTGATAAAGAAAAAATCAGACAAACATCTCAAAACTTCGATGTGCTCTCCTCTCTGGCAAATTAAACCAATTAAAAGAAGAATGATCTTCACAAAAGGCAAAAATTAAATACGTCTAAATCTAGTTAAATGAATACTGCTTTCAAACCTGCTCATGAATAGAGCCAAATCAAGGTCGGGTCAGATCTAGATTGTATATTAATAGATTTTATGTGTACTCAAGCTCGGTCTGATTCAATGTTTTGGCCTAAGCTTTTTGTCTAGCCCTATTTTTAAAGAATAACAAAAAAAAAACCGAGTTTGTCTAGAGTCTAGACTATCCAAATAAATCAATTTTTTTTAAAAAAAAAACATAATTTTGGTTATATTAATAGGTTGGTTTCTTTAATTAACCCTTTCAATATGGGTTTCTTCAATTGTTAATGAGTTGGTATATTTAATGAGTTTTATTGTTTGGGCTCAATTTTGTTGGGTATAATTGATTTTAGCATATTTAATGCATTTATGTAAATGCGTATTGGGATACTTAAAAAAAATATATTGTTGGGCCAAGCCTTGGTTTTTAGGCCTATTTTGTTTGCCCAAACCCATTTTAATGGATTTAATGTTTTATCCAAACCCGATCAAATATCAAGTGAGCCTTTAAATTTGGATGAGTAACTCGACCATTGAGCAGGTCTAATTACTTTCAATTTTTACATTTTATTATGCAAAAGAGGTTACAATTTATAAATGAGAGTAAACAATTGCAAATATTAATATTTGAATTCTAGATTTAGTGAAAGCTATTTTTAAATGAGTTGTATGAACCAATAAATTTGTTTTTATATTTTAGAAGATGAAAGTTACTTCTTTCCTTAAATGCACATGCTTGAATAGAGGTGTCAAATAGGGTATGCTAAGTTGGCACAGTCCATTTAAATATTAGCCTATGTGTTAATAGGTCGTGCTAGCGCAACACTGTTTTTTTAATGGGCCGTGCCGGCACAATCCATGAAAATTAAAGGCATGGCCCAACACGGCACATGGCCCATAGCCCTAATGTGCCGTGCTGGGCTAGGCATGACACTACTTTTCGTGTCGTGTAGTGTCAAGTCCAGTCCATCAATAATTTTTTAGATTTTTTATTGTTTTAAAATTTTTTATGTATTAATTTAAATAATATACGATATAAGTAAAAATAAAATAAAATAGACACATAATTTATGTGGTTCGGCAAAATGTTTACATCCACAGAGAAACATAAACAATCTACTAAATAAAGATATCAAAATTTACAATCCTAATATTAAAAAAAACACACGTACACACAAAGATCATAAGACACGAACATTATTATTCTATTTTTCATTCTCTTCATCTGATGATTCAATTAAATAATTTGATTTATCTTGTGCTCAAGCTTCTCCATCTAACCAATCTTTAAGTAAAATGCACATTTCGATAGTATTTGCTCTCATTTTGGTTCTTCTTTCATCAATAACTCTACCATCTGCACTAAAACATGATTCTGATGCAATTGCATACATGGGTGGAGTTAGTAAATCACGTGCCATAGCAGAAAGTATTGGTCGTGTGCTTTGATTATTTTTACATTAGACCAAAAGATCAAAGGTCTCCACCTCATTAGGAGTAAGTGTTAAGATTTTATTTTGCAAATAAAATTGAAGTTTAGAATAAGAAGAACTAACATTAGAAGTAGAAGTAAAAACACTACTACTACTACGTTGATTTGGTAGATTTTGTTCTAAAAAATTCCATGAATAAGCTTTTTTGTTACTAATAACATAAATAAATTTAAAGAATCAATAAATTGAGTCTAAAGTGTCATTTATAATAATTATGGGCTAATATGGCACGGCACATGGGCTTGTGTGTCGTGCCATGCTAGTTCGAGTGCCACGTGCTAGCATCGACCTTTAATAGGTCGTGCTATGCCGTTCCACGTGCCTTAAAATTTATAGCCCGACATGGCACACACACACACACACACACATATATATATATATATGTGTCATGCTTGGCCCAACCCTCTTATTTAGCTACGAATTGTGTCAAGCACAGCCCATATCGTGCCGAATCATATTGTGCCATGAGCCGTCCAGCTCGTTTGACACATCTATACTTGAATGCATGAAGCAACAAATAAATGTATCAATATCTACAAAGACGGTAATATATATATATTTCTTACCTTATTATGAAAGACCTTATTATGAAAAAGAATTTCAATCGTTTAAGCATCATAATTCTTGCTAATTAATTAATCTTAATCATCCTTAATGTTGATTAAGTGTGTCTTGATCATGTTAAATTTCTTGAAAAAAAATTAGCTGAATATTGATGTATAATCCCATCTTCAATGCTGATAAGAGATTGTGGGAAATAAACCAAATTTTTTATTTTCAAGTGTACAATCAAGTAAAGCTAAAAAAAATTCAATGAATCACAACTACTTTGGTATTTGCCATAGTCTAATCATATATAATAATTAGGTATTCTACACTAATGTCACAAATTATGATTTTACTGTAAAATCAACGTAAAAAACATATGATTAAGCATAAATTTAAAGTCATTAAACGTAAAGTATGTTAGAAGTATCATAAACACTTGATAATTAACTTAAGATTAATGTAAACAATACATGAGTAAGCATAAATCTAAAGTTATTAAGTGTACAATATGTTAGAAGTATGTAAACATATGATAATTAACATAAACATATATTAAAGCAAAACAATTATGTGTTTAAATCTATTGACATTAATGTTTACATTGATAATCATATTTTTACAATATTTTTAGCATATTTTACACCTAATGACTTTAAAATTTACGCTTAATCATGTGTTTTTTTACGTTGACATTACAGTAATGTCTAAATTTATATCCTTACTGTAGAAATTTCCATTAAGTACTCCCCACACCCTATACTTAAAAAACCTAAATCAACGTAATGTTAAACCCAGATCAATGTAAAAAACAGATGATTAAGCATAAATTTAGAGTCATTGGCGTAAAATATGCTAAAAGTATAGTAAAAATATGATTATTAATGCAAACATTAGTGTCAATAGATTTAAACACATGATAATTTTGCTATAATGTATGTTTATATTAATTATCAAGTGTTTACGATGCTTCTAACATATTTAACGCCTAATGACTTTAAATTTACATTTAGTCATGTGTTTTTTATATTAATCTTACAATAAGGTCAAAATTTATAATCTTATTGTAGAATTTCTCATAGTTGATAGAGTGTATATAGAATTTCTAATTTAAAAGATATTTGATGATGGGTAAAAAAAGAAGAAGATTTAAAATTTTAAATTAATAAATTTTCTATTAAATAATCATCATATCTAAATTTATACCATTAATTTTGTTGTTGCACAAAACAACAATAAAAGTATCCTGACGTCGATCTTCGTACTAAGTCTCCACGTGTCTCCAAGAAGCTTCTGTAAAACAATAAAAGTCAGAGAGACGCAGGGGTGGTTCCCTGCGTAGACACTCCGATGCTTAAGTCAGTAGAAAACTCTTCAATCTTGAGAAGCGTAAAAGCCAATTGTTGAAAATTAGAGAGTAAAATCATACCTGGGGCCTATTTATAGGCCAATATTACATGAGGATAAGTCTGTATTCTGTTAAGAATTTGTGTCCTAATACAACACAAGCTCTTTAGGATCAAGAGGAGACCGAGATCTATCGTCAGCGATAGGTTAAACCATCCGGCACGTTTGTGGCGCCAGGGGTCTGTCGCCGAGCCACGTGTCGCGTTCACAACTGTGGCGACAGGCTAAGGAGTCTCTCGCCCGCGACAGGTTCGTGGCACGTGCCACGTGTCGCGTTCATAACTGTGGCGACAGGCAAAGGATCTGTCGCCCGCGACAGGTTCGAGTACGTGCCACGTGTCGCAATCAAAACTGTGGCGACAGGCTCAAGAGTCTGTCGCATGCGACAGGTTCGTGACACGTGCCGACTCCAAGCGATAGGCTATGGAACCTGTCGCAACGACAGGTTCATGCCACGTGTCAACATTCGAATATAGGCGATAGACTTTTGGGTCTGTCGCCAACGACAGGTGTCTCGCGGCTTTGACTTCTGTCGCCGATGGCCACGTGGCCCGGTGGTTTTCTGCCACGTGGCGGTCTCTGACAACATTGGGCTTGGCCCAATATTGATAAACTTTGTCATATCAAAAAAAAAAAGGTATGTGCGACATTGCCAACGACAGACCCTCGGCGAGAGACCTCCTCCTACTAGCTGGGCGAGACAAAAGTGGAAGCTAGCCTGTCGCCCGAGACAATGGCGAGAGGTAGCAAAGCTGCTAGCGACAGCATGCCTGTCGCCCGAGACCGTATGCGAGAGACTACCTTGTTGCATTGGACGAGAGCTATCTCTCGCGCAGACATGTCCTTTTGGCGAGAGACTGGATCTGGCCCATAAGACAGCCACGAGTCGAGAGCGTAGCTCTCGCGCTCGACAAGCTTTCGGTGATAGAGTACAAAGCAATTCGGCAATTGAGTGGCTTCCGCACGAGATAGCATTGGTCGAGAGAGTGGCTATCCTGTCGCCCAACAACCAAAAGTCTCGCCCAGGATCCTTTCGCCCAAGAGCCTCACATGGCCTCTTGCCCAGGAGCCTCTCGCCCAGGAGCCTCTCGCCCAAGAGCCTCTCATATCCTCTCGCCCAAGAGCCTCGCATAGCCTCTCGCCCAAGAGCATCGCATGGCCTCTCGCCCAAGAGCCTCTCATATCCTCTCGCCCAAGAGCCTCTCATATCCTCTCGCCCAAGAGCCTCGCATAGCCTCTCGCCCAGGAGCCTCTCGCCCAAGAGCCTCTCATATCCTCTCGCCCAAGAGCCTCGCATAGCCTCTCGCCCAAGAGCATCGCATGGCCTCTCGCCCAAGAGCCTCTCATATCCTCTCGCCCAAGAGCCTCACATGGCCTCTCGCCCAGGAGTCTCGCATAGCCTCTCGCCCAGGAGCTTCATGGACGACAGCTAGCATAAATTACTTCACCAAAAGGTTACAATCAGCAGAACTAAAATAAACAACCATGCAAGAACCAACCGCTGCAGACAAGACAATTTAACTACTGCAACAACAGTTGGCAGAAGTGTTAGTGGCAGAGTGAAGGAGAGATGCAAAATTCGACTGTGTCCCCCCCCATCGCCACCGGTCTACACTTGCTGCACGCACATGACAAACAACTTTGGCGATAGAATACATTGATTAGCAACTGCCCAGCCTGCCACACTCAAGGTTCTAGGCTATAGAGTAGCACGCCTAAGAGACAATATAGCCCGAAACACGTGAAGACAACTTTCAATATAGTGGTGGGCAAGCACAGTACTCGTGTGGTAGGACCTTGACGAGGTGGAGCAATAGGCAAACATAGATCGCACGTGGCAGGTTCCCTTGACGAGAGAATGGCTCGCCTAATAGAACAAAGTTGGCGAACACAGGGCGCCCGCGGCAAGAATCTTTAGCGATAGATTCACTTACTCAAAACGACAAAAACTTTGGCGATAGAGTGGCTCACCGAATTGAACAGCCAATGCAGGCAAGCACAAGACCAATGCAACAGACACTCTCGGTGATTGAATGGCATGTTGTTATTGTATAACCTACACCACAGCCCAGCCTCCACAGCAAGGCTTACTTGGTAAAACACGTGTCAAGGCGCGAGAAGCGATCTAGATGGGCAAGCATGGAACAAGCTGAAGAGTTTTAGCTGAGATACGTCCACGATGTTATCGGGCAAGCCCCAATCAAAGACCTCAGAGAACATACCAAAACTTTAAAGGCTAACTCGTGTTTGCCCAGGTGCGCATGAACATAGATAAGCAATGGAAACCAGGCAATGCACAAAAGATCAGACGGGTTAGTGACCACCACACGAGTACGGATGTGAATGATGAGTAAGAATACAGCCATCCTAAGACCCAGGCAAGCAGGCCCTTATCAATCGATATAGGAACTCGCCTAAGAGAGAGAACTCTATGGGCGAGCCATTCAGAGTGACTGAATCGAGAAAAGATTAGGCAACTCTGTACACCATCAAACACAACGCTCAAGAAAAAGTTCATCTTTGAACAGGAATGACAACACTGTTTCAAAGAAGAACTCGTGGAGCT
Source organism: Heritiera fomes (assembly GCA_032173925.1). Lineage (NCBI taxonomy): Eukaryota > Viridiplantae > Streptophyta > Magnoliopsida > Malvales > Malvaceae > Heritiera > Heritiera fomes. The sequence continues at coordinate 4,341,811 of JAPDPM010000013.1, read as the reverse complement.
ATATAGTGTAACGGTACGCTAAATACTGTAAAAGTAAAAGGTATTGTGCCGCAAAAAAAATGGAAAAACAAAAGAAGAGAAAGAAAAAGCTGAGGCTATGACCAGTCACATATTTGGCGACAGACAATAATCTCTAGCGGCAGAATACAAGAAGTGGGCTACAACCCTGCCTATCGCCCATAAGTTCCCTGGTGATTGAGTACACGGAATGGGCAGAGTCCAACCCGTTGCCTGAAAGATCTCTGGCGATAGAATACAAGGAATGGGTGATAGCAGTGTTTTCAATTCGGCGGGCACAGGCATGCACATGACTAATTTTGGCGACAAGGTTACACGTGACAGACTCTTTCTGCAAGAGGTGGCTCACAAGTGTGATAGCCAAATAGCTAGAAAGGGGGACTACTATTGAAGATCTCACAAAGATGCTACTCTTTTGAATACTCAGTTGCATGCAAGGTGTTATGTGACAGAACAATCTGTCGCTTGAAAGGGGCTTGCTACACTGCAAATTTGCGCGAGTACAAGCATGCAACAGGCACTCTGTCCCAAGCTAGCTCAAGGCCACGCGACAGAGCAGTTTGCACAACTATAGGCATGCGACACGACTAGAACATGGGCAACCTTATCTTCTTCGTTGTGAAATTGAACTTTAAAGCCAAGAAGAGTGACAGGCCGTGAGCTAGACAAGAGCTCCCGTGCGGGACAAGCCTTTAGCGAGACATGGTCTCCCGCATGCGACAGACCTTGGGTGACAGGGGAGCTCCCACGAGCGACAGGCCTTGGATGAGATATGGGCTCTCGCATGCGATAAGCTCCCTACTTTGATAAAATGACAGCGAAGAAAATTAGGTGAACACAGCACCCATACGCAAAATTCCCCCGTTAGCACAATGCAGGCGATGTCTGCGCACGCCCAAGTGCGGGATTTGAGCGGAACAATCTAGAATCTTCTAGACCTAGTCCGACCGAGTGTCCAAAAGCTTCCTTCGACCCAAGAACTGCTCTAGCAATCTAGAAGTGGCTTAAGAGCCACACACTTAGACTATTGATAATCACACATGTGAAAGAGGGCTTATCTATATAAAAAGTGTGTCGGCTTCATGAGTCCTTTAAGCAAGATAAGGATGTGCCGGCTCAAGGTGTCGAGATCAAGGATGTGTCTCTTTTGTAAGCCCCTATACATAGCATTCTGGAGTATCAATACAAGTGAGTGCTTGGCACAACGGAAATTGCAAACACACTCCAGCAGGGACATAAGGGTGGTAACCAGATCTGAGGTACTCTCAAACGATGTTTTCAATTTTCTTGTCCACTCTAACAATTGTGATTGAATTAGGCAGGTGTCCGAGATAGGCACTAGCCACTGTCGTGAAAGGCAGCAAGCCAGGAAAAGCTTGTTTCAATCGAAAACAACTTGTGGTAAGCTCGTGAAGATAGATTGATGGTACCGAGGCACGACTCGGTGCACAATCCATGGTTAACAGCAAAACATCATAGCACTCGTACCTTACAGATTTTTCAAAGACAAAGACTTGGAATGGTACTGGTGGTAAACATTTGCTATTATTGTTTTAACATTTGCTGCAATTATTCCACTTAATTGAAAATACTACATTATGAAACGAAAGACCAGTTATTTTTATCTGTACTATGATAATCCTCCATGTTTGTTAGACATGTTGCAGGAATAGAAGAAGACGCGAGACGGGCACAAATAAGTCCCTAAGCGAAAAATGCGCGAGATGGGCACAAATAAGACCTTAAGCGTGAAGAAGACGGGAGACGGGCACAAAAGTCCCTAAGCGAAAAATGCGCGAGACGGGCAAATCAAAAGTCCCTAAGCGAAAAATGCGCGAGACGGGCAAATCAAAAGTCCCTAAGTGAAAAGTGCGCGAGACGGGCAAACAAAAAGTCCCTAAACGAAAAGTGCGCGAGATGGGCAAACAAAAAGTCTATAAGCGAAAAATGCGCGAGATGGGCAAACAAAAAGTCCCTAAGCGAAAAATGCGCGAGACGGGCAAATCAAAAGTCCCTAAGCGAAAAGTGCGCGAGATGGGCAAACAAAAAGTCCCTAAGCGAAAAGTGCGCGAGATGGGCAAACAAAAAGTCCCTAAGCGAAAAATGCGCGAGACGGGCAAATCAAAAGTCCCTAAGCGAAAAATGCGCGAAGCGGGCAAAATAAGACCCTAAGCATGACGAAGACGCTAGAAGGGCAAAATAAGACCCCAAGCGGGCAAAATAAGACCCTAAGCGAGAAAAAGACGCGGGCACAAATAAGTCCCTAAGCGAAAAATACGCGAGACGGGCAAAATTAAGACCCTAAGCGAGAAGATACAAGACGAGCAAAACAAAAAGTCCCTAAGCACAAAAGGGTGCGAGACGGGCAAAAATATCTCTAAACGAGGTACGTTACAATTTTATCATATTACATTTACGCATTATGTTGGCATCTCGGATATAAACGATATTATATTCTAACAAGTCCTTAAGCGGATAGTGCGCAAGACAGGACCAATACTCCAGGCATTCCGGATATAAAAGCGATGTTATATCCTTATCAATTCTATAAAGTCCCTAAGCACAAAATGGTGCGAGACGGGCAAATTCGAAAATCCCTAAGCGAAAAGTGTGCAAGATGGGCAAATGAAAAGTCCCTAAGCACAAAAGCGTGCGAGATGGGCAAACCAAAAGCCTGAAGCGAAAAATGTGCGATGTAGGCTACGCATTTACTTGAACCAAAAAAGTGTGCGATGTAAGTCATGCATGACGTGCTTGAGCTTGAAGCAGTAATTGAGCGACATAAGCCCCGTATGTAAAAGAACTTGAAGCAAAAAAGTGCACGAGGAAAGCCTGATTATTACGTGAGACTAATACAAGGTAAATGTATAGTTGCTTCGGTAGATGAGTTTAAAAATGGGCTGATCAGTTTGTAAAAGACTAAGCTCTTTCACAAAAAACTGGGGAGCACTCTAGATTGACTTATGCCTCAAAAGGAGCATCGATACTAACAGGCACCCAAGCATCTACGCCCTGAGGTGCTATAATTATCTAAATCGTCTTCATCCAAGCCTGTGAGAACCCCGACCATCTCGGGTCAACCAAAAGGCTCTTAAGGGCTGGTAAGATCAGATAGATCTTTATAAATGCCTATTCTCAGAAAATGTTGCATCAGGATCAAGCTTCAACCAATCCGGAGCACGCCAAGCACAAACCGCATCTGATGAAACCAAAAGGCTTTGGTGGCTCCGCAATCTTGTAATTTCTCTTTATAACTCTTGATTTCGGTCAGCTAAGACCTTGAATTCGAAAAGAAGGGTGGTATATTCCACTGGAGAAGCATTTAGCTCAGAGAAGAAAAACGTATCCCGGTAGTGTTCTAAAAAGACACTTTGGCAAAAAAAAATGATGACACGAAGTCATTTCTGCTACAAATAATAATTGAGTCCTCAAGTGAAGATGAAAAGACTCTTGTGATAATCCCAGGAAGAGGGTAGCACAAGAATTTGAAAAGCCCATTCTTTATATACTCTTTCACAAGGTAAACCTTGTAAAAGAGTGGGGAGCAATTGATGTGGACTAGATCAATTATTACTGGGCTTTTCTATAAATCAAGTTGAAGACCATTGAGCCAAATGATAATCTAAGCCCAAGAGAAAAAAGGACTCAAAAGGCTCAGAAATGATCAACTGGGTTATTATTTAAGCTGTGGGGCTTAAAGGTAATTACGCGCAAAATAACTCCTATAAATAGGTCACAGGTATCATTCTTAAACCCTAAGCTCTATTTGCCTACTGAAACCCTGCCAAAACCCTGTCTGACTTAAGCATCGGAGCGCGCGCGCAGGGGAAAACCCCTGCGCCCCTCTGACTTTTCCTATTTCGCAGATTCATTGGAGACAAACTAACGCGAAGATCGGGGATTCGACATCAGCAAATATTTATTGTTGTTTTTGGCAACAACAAATTTCAATTTTTTTTTACTTCTAAGGAAATTTTAGAGGTTCTTTAGTATTCATTAACATCGATTTTTCTATAAAATACAATATTAATATGAAATTAAATATTTAAATGCAAATACAATTAAATTGGGTTTTTTTATTGTATTCAGGGACACATTGATTGTTATAATATGTTACTAGTCTTAATTTTTTTTCATTTACTCTTCTAAGTTAAAAACTTTCTAGATAATAACTTCAAAAAAAGAAACTTTTTAGATAATATATTAATTTTGATAATTTAAAATACTAGAAGTAATTTGACTTTTGCTTATATTAATTGAAATAAATGATAATTTACGAATTGCATGTTCATGATTTATTAAGGGTCACTTCACTACCTGGCACAACCTTAATAATAATATTTGTTATAATAGGTCATTTGCTTACTTTGTTAAATAATGCATTTAAATTATCTAAAAAATAATAAAAATAGTTTATTTCCTAAATCCACTATCATAATGAGAAATTTTAATTATGTTAATGTGTATCAAAAGAATAAAAAAATTTAATGAACTACAAATTATTTTAAAAAAATAAAAATAATTACTGTTTAAAAGGCTCTCCTTTACCTTTTTAACTTTAATAAAAATATTCCCGATGAATTATTGACCTTGTCTACGGGTGTAATTGAGTCAAATCAAAACTATTCAGTATCAAGCTTGAATTCGGCTCGACTTGATCGAACTTAGCTTTTGAAGCTCAATTTCTACTCGATAGAATACTCGAGCTGGATTTGATAGGTTCGGACTCAACTCGTTAAATTTGATTTATTATTTTTCAATTATATATTATGAGGATAAAATAGTTAATTAATAATGAAATATTAAAAAATATATATTAAAAACTTCAATTAAACTCGCGAGTTGCTCGAGTCGGGCATTAAAAAACTCAAATTTGACTCGACTCGTTACTCGAATAGTTCAAACTCAAACTCAACTCAAAAATAAATAAATCGAATTCGAGTATAATCGAATCGAGCTTGAATAACTCACAAATAACTTGATTCGTTTACACTTCTAACATTGTTGACTTGTCAAAGTATATAGTGGGAATTTGTAATGCCTTTTGCTTTTCTAACATTTTAAGCTTTCATCTCAATCTTGTTCATGGCTGCATAAAGTTCCATCAAAAAAATTAATCGTTCGATCCTCAAATTAATTTTGAATTTTTTATCTACTTTGAGAAGAAATTTTGATAAATTTAAGTTTTTATTAATTCAATTTTTAAATCGTAGTAATCGAGTTAATTGAATAATTAAACTGCCCTTTAATGTACATTTTGATAATACTGTTCTAGTTCAGATTGAGCTGGTTTTTCTTCCTTAGCACTTCCTCTTTGGGTGCTTCAACTAGAGCCTTGGGTTCTGCTTCTAGCTCTTCTGGTACTGCTGCTGTCTCACTAGATTCTGTAATTTCATTGGTTTCTTCGGCAACATGCTTACTTTCGATGTAAGTCTTAAATAAATTTTATTTTATTTTAATATTTTAATTTCGATGTAAGTCTTAAATAAATTTTATTTTATTTTAGTTTAAATATATAATTTTATTATTTTAATTAAATTGGTTATAGATTAACCGAATTAAATCGGTTTGGTTAATTTTCAAAATTGAAAATTTCGGTTCACGTTAACGAAACAAAAATATACCAATTCATTTAAATTCAATTTTGATCAATTTGATTTGAAATTAATTGGATCGATCAAATGAACACCTTAATCATGTCTTATCCTTTAATATATCACATAAATTTCAAATTTTTATGTTTTTCCCTCTAAAGGTCCCTCAACATCTATTACATTTATTTTTCAATACATTTTGAAATTTGAACGAAGAATTTTAAAGTTTTTGATAATTAAAAAATATTTTAAAATATATCAATTCAAAATTTTACTATTTATAATTAAATTTTTGTATAAATGTTTTTTTAGAAAAAAATTACTATGCATTTGATGAGATAAAAATAATTATAGAAGAATAATAACACATTAGAGATAAGAAAGAGAAAATTATTCAAATTCCTTTGGACCAATACCAGCTACGAATCGCAAGTGAGGATTAGTTTTATACTTAATGTGATATAAGGATATCTTATGATTTACACCGAAAAAAAAAAGAAAATTATAAAAAATTGTAATATGAGTACCATTATATTTGAAAGAATATATAGATGTTATTAATAATAAGAAAAATATAAAAATATAAAATATATTTAATAAAATGATGTTTTGTTTATTAAAAGTTTTGTATTTTATAGATGTTATTAATAATAAGAATATATATATATATATATATGTATTATTAATAATAAAAAGAATTCTGCAAAATCATCTAGAATTAGATGGATTTTCAATAAAGAATCTTAAAATTCCTAATAAATTTTAAAAGAATTATTATCTAATACACCGTCAGTAGAGTTTTTAAACTCCACAGATGGAGTTAAGATGGTGACACATACCCTATTTTATTTTTATTTTTATTTTTTAATATGTATTGTCAAAATAATATGTGTTACCATCTTAATTTTTCTTGTAGAGTCTAAAAACTCTATTGACAATACATTGAATAATAAATTAATTTTGAAATTAAAAATTTCATTCCATGTTAACGAAACAAAAATACATTAATTTAGTTAAATTTGATTTTCATCAATTTGGTTTGAAATTAACCAATTCGATGAATGAACACCTTAATCATCTCTTATCCTTTCATATATCTCATAAATTTCAAATTTTTATGTTTTTCCTCTAAAGGCCCTGCCACATCTATTACATTTATTTTCCAATACATTTTGAAATTTGAATGAAGAATTTTAAAGTTTTTGATAATTAAAAAATATTTTTAAAAATATCAATTCAAAAATTTTACTGTTTATAATTATATTATTTGGATAAATATTTTTGTATAAAAAATTAGTATGAATTTGTTGTGATAAAAAATAATTATAAAAGAATAATAATGATATTGAAATTAAGAAATAGAAAATTATATAAAAAAATAATATGGGTGTCTTTATATTTGTAAGAATATATATAGTTGTTTATAATAATATGAAAAAAATATAAAATATATATTATAGTTTTTTTTTTATATAGAGGTACAAGAAAAATGGATTCGAACCTTGAACATAATTCTTCTTAAGGAGAAGTAACAACTACTAGATCAAACCTTAATTGTTAAAATATATTATATTTTTTTGTTACAATATATATTTTTTTTGTTACTAGGGAAATTTTATGTTACAATATATATTATAGTTAAATAAAATGATGTTTTGATTTTTAAGTTTTGTATTTGATAGATGTTATTAATAATAAGAATATATATATATATATATGTTATTAATCATAAGTAAAAGAGTGAAATGTAGACAACAAGAGATCACATATACCAAAAAGAAATCTAAGCGATTGTTTTAAATTTGTCTTAATATCCAAATAAAATTTTGAATTTTACTTAAAGATATAAATCTTCAATTTTTTATTAAATGAAATTAAAATTTTGAATTTTTATTTTATTATAATTATATTAATTAAATCTTTAAAATAAATGAATGATGATAAAATTTTTAAAATAGCATTCTTTAAAATATTATCATCCAATTCATTCAAATAAATTCATATAAACATTTTTTATAAATTAAATCATTATATTAAATACATTTAAAAAATTATAAATATTTTCATCTCAAAATTATAAATACAATAAAATAAAAACTCAAAATATTAATTTTATGCAATAAAAACTTAAAAGATTATCGTTTTTGAATAAAATTAAACTATTTATCTGAAAATCATTTTTTTGAACTTTTAAAAACGAAGTGAGAGCTGCCATTTTGGCTTTACTTTAGCCATAGTCTGTTACTTTAGCCCTTATTTTTCTCCCCATAATACTCCGATTGTCTCTCCCTCTATAAATCCCTATGCACAGTTAGTAGATTCAGAATCCCTGTTTACACAAGCTCTTAATTAATACTAAGAATCTAGGATTGGATTTGCACAGCTCTGAATGCCAGATTCTAAGCTGTAATTTGTCTTCTACTCTTTTTTTTGCTTTGTTGAGCTCTGAATACAGACCATGAAAAACAAACCAAAAGTTGTAGAAAACTTTCCATGGAATCCAAGCGTGAAAAACCAACTTCCTATTCTTTCGACCTTCCCCAAGTTTGTACTTTTTACCATCGTTTTGATTTCCTTTCTCTGCGTCTTCTACACAGTGAGCCTCTCGAATGCTTCACACTCATCTAACCAGGAACTCAAAATCATAAAGACCATTAATGTTATAGCCCCGCCTGCTTCATCCCCAAAACCAAACCCCCCGGAGAAAACAACCCTCCGCCACATAGTTTTTGGCATTGCAGCCTCAGCTCGCTTATGGGATCGCAGGAAACAATACATCAAGCTCTGGTGGAAACCCCGACAAATGCGTGGCATCGTCTGGTTAGACAATGCTGTGAAAAATGGAACTGACGACCATCTTCTGCCACCGGTGAAGATCTCAGGTGACACTTCCAAGTTCAAGTACAAGAACCCAAAAGGCCACCGGTCGGCCATAAGGATATCCCGCATAGTTTCCGAGACTCTACGGCTTGGCTTGGAAGATGTGAGATGGTTCGTTATGGGAGACGACGATACATTTTTTGTGGCTGAAAATTTGGTTAGGGTCTTGTCTAGATATGATCATGATCAATTTTATTACATCGGGAGTTCTTCAGAGAGCCATTTGCAGAACATAAATTTTTCTTATGGGATGGCTTATGGCGGTGGAGGTTTTGCCATCAGCTACCCTTTGGCTAAAGCTCTTGCAAAAATGCAAGACAGATGCATACAGAGATACCCGGGGTTGTACGGTTCCGATGATCGGATTCACGCATGCATGGCTGAGCTCGGAGTTCCTCTCACCAAGGAACCTGGGTTTCATCAGGTTTGTCTGTTTTTAACTTAATTTCTTTACATTCATCATTTGCTGAAAGTTTAACAGGAAATGAATGATTCAATTGTTTGAAGATTTCTGTTTTAGTAATTCCTACTTGTTTACTATGACAAATTGGTTTCTTTTCGGTCCAAACTCATGATGGTTTTTGATTCTTCCATGGCTTGGAAAAGTTAACCATTTCCTCACAACTTTTGTTAATTTATTTAGACTGAGTCGTTCAATGTTCAAAGTTCTAATCTATTTTTTTTAAAAAAAAATTTTGTGAAAAGAAATTGTTTTAGCTAATGCAGTGCACTATTTGTGAGGTTATTCCCAATAATCTAGCCATAAATAAATAAAAGAACACTAATCCAACCAATAACAAAGTGTTTTTGTCTTTTAAGTGATACAAGAATTTGAATTTGGAAGCCTGTTACAATTATTTAAAATTCTTTTGGGGGTTTAACTTTATCATGATAACCTTAGAGTTTATTTAAAATGAGTTGTTCAAATCTACTATTTTTTTTAAAAATCATTTTATCTAAGGCACTGTTTGGGGGTCCATTCCCTATCATGTAGGAAAATAAGAAAAATACAATCCACCAATAAGTTGAATTTGGGAGTCTTCTCTTTTCAAAATTGCCCTATTCCCCCTGCCTGGGTTTCTTTATCTCGCATATCACGCCATTGATACGCTCAGCTTTCTACAGCTTTTGCTTGCAAGCCTGTGTTGAGTCGCATGTTTTGGCATCACCCGTCCATTCCAATGAATTTGTTGACAACCCATTTGAAACCAAAGTCTAGACGGTGGAACCTAAGCCGATCCTACTAGTATTAGCATTTAACAAATTGTGTTGACTGGGTTGGGCTCGGATTCATTGGACCACACCACCAATACTTGTCGCCACACTAACGTTTTCGATCTTGTTCTGTCTGTTGTAATTAGACCTTTTTGTTTCTTTAAATTCCTACTCATTTCTTCAGCCACGTGGACGACAAGAACTCGATCTCCGTCCATCTCAACGTCTTCCACATGGACACGCGTTCTCTTGAAAAATTCTCTTTGGCTTCGTAGGTCACCCAATTCAAACATTTTTCACAACAGATTGATGGGACCATGGTTGGGTTTTCAATTTTGACAGTTGAACAATCTGGGTTTCAAAATTTTTTTCAAGATTTGATTACAATGTGGCGCATGTCAACCACCATTGTCAGAAAGCTGCATAATTTGTCCATATTGTCAGCCACATTAGTTTATAGCTAATAGCTTCTATGGCTTTGAAAGAAACTCAAACAACAATTTACTCTTGTTTTGCTTTGATGAGATCTAAATCTAATTAAGTAAAAATTCATTGATGATCTCTATTAACTCTTTATAATGATTGGTTTTTTACTTTTTATCAGTATGATGTTTACGGTAGCCCCTTGGGGCTCCTGGCTGCGCACCCCGTCGCTCCTCTGGTCTCTCTCCACCACCTAGACCTGGTTGAGCCCATATTCCCCTACGTGAACCGGGTCCAAGCCCTGCGACGTCTCAAGGTTCCAGTTTCTCTGGACTCGGCTGCCATCATGCAGCAATCCGTTTGCTATGAAAAAACAAGAAGCTGGACAGTCTCGGTCTCCTGGGGCTACGCAGTTCAAATATACCGGGGCATAATTTCAGTTCGGGAGATGGAAATGCCGGCTAGAACTTTTCTGGATTGGTATAGGCAAGATGATTACTTCGGCTTCACCTTCAACACCCGTCCTGTTAGCAGACATGTTTGCCAAAAACCATCCGTGTTTTACTTGTCTAACGCATTATACAACAAGGACAGAAATCAGACAGCGAGTGAGTATGTTCAGCACCGACTTTCAAGCCCGGAATGCAAGTGGAAGATGGCAGATCCTTCACGGATTGCGAGAGTCGAGGTTTACAAGAAACCTGACCCGAATTTATGGGACAAGGTAATATTTTATATATGCTTTTGTTTATAGCTTGAAACGGTTTTTGATAGCTTGCTAATGGATAAATCTCTGTTGTGGTTTTGAGCCAGTCTCGGCGAAGGAATTGTTGCAGGGTGTTGCCAACCAAGAAGAAAGGCACCATGGTTATTGATGTAGGGATGTGTGGAGAAGATGAGGTCATAGAATTGTGATGAACAATTTCAGTTTTCCTTCTCTTCGTAAATAATTATTTATTTCTTTTCTCTTCAGTGAAATTTAGAATATCCATAGCAATGTAATTAAGTTGAATATCTAATTAGAGAAAATCGTTACTACAAATGGAGCATCACACACATGATATTGATTTGCGACTAAAATTTTTATAATTAAACTTTGCTGTTCATAAAGTTTTTGTGTCTAATAACGTAAGACATAAAAATTATCTTGTTATATTTAATAGATAACCCATTGGAAACGCAGTGTATGAAGAAATCCACGAGTGAAATGTTGAGGTCCACACGTAAACGGCTCACCCCTTCACCAACTCGGACGTCTCAACTCATCCGTCAAGGACTCAAAAAAATATAAAGAAAGCAGAATCTGTCCCGTTCTTGCAACAGTGTCTGTCTTGACTCACCGACTTTCGCTAAGTCAAGTCGTCTCCTTTGATTCAGTCTCACAAATAAAAGAAAAAACCTCAAATTTCCCATATTTGTTCCTACTCTTGTCCTTCATTCTCTTCCTGTTCTTGGATCGTTAAGTCTGGTTTCTGGAATGGAAACTTTACTTACAAGACTCGGTTTCTCCTTCTTCCTTCTTTGTATCTTCACTTTTTATGATCTCTCCTTATCTTTCTCTCCACTTGACAATTATCTCGTCAATTGTGGCGCCTCCCTCGACTCCACCGTAGACAACCGTCGCTTCGTCTCTGACTCGTCTGATTCTTCTAATTCGCATCTCTCTTCACCTGAGACCTTCTCGCTCTGTGCCGGAACTCTTCTTCCGGGTCTGCCGCAAATCTATCACACCGCCAGGGTTTTCAAGGCGCCTTCAAAATATGCTTTCGATGTCAAAGATCCAGGGACACACATGGTACGTCTCCATTTCCACCAATTCAGTTCATCGAAATTGAATCTCTCTGACTCTCAATTTCACGTTTTGGTTAATGGCTTGGTAGCTTTGACCAATTTTAGTGGTGGGAGTCTGGTGGGTCCTAAGGCTATGGAATATTTGCTTTGGGTTAATTCAGAAAAGCTTGAAATTACGTTTGTTCCTGCTAAAAGATCGAAATTTGCTTTCGTTAATGCAATTGAAGTGATATCTGCACCTAAAGATTTGATACTGGAAACTGCCCTGTCTGTGAATGGTGATAAAGCTGTGAATTTTGAGGGCTTAAATAAACAAGCATTTGAAGTTGTGCATAGGGTAACTGTTGGAGGTCCAAAAGTTACTCCTTTTAACGATTCTTTGTGGAGGACTTGGGTGCCTGATGATGAGTATTTGAAATCGATTGAAGGATCGACTAGAGTGTACTTTGGTGGCAGGATTCAGTACCAAGCTGGTGGGGCGAGTCGTGAAGTTGGCCCTGATAATGTATATGATTCTGCTAGATTGATTGAAAGCAAGAATGCTTCCATTCCTAATGTGAACCTTACGTGGGAGTTTCCGGTGATTGAGGATTACAAATATCTTGTTCGGATGCATTTCTGTGATATTGCTAGTATATCCCTTGGATTGTTGTTTTTCAATGTTTATGTCAATGGCCGTTTGGCATACAAGGATTTGGATCTCTCGGCTGCTACAAATTACTTGTTAGCTTCTCCATTCTATGCGGATTTTGTGGTTGATGCTGAACATTCGGGGGTCGTGAGTGTAAGCGTTGGACCTTCAAACAAGAGTATGGCATACACGGTTGATGCTATCTTAAATGCGGTGGAGATCATGAAGATGAATAATTCAGCGGGTAGTTTTGACGGTAAGCTGCCTGCAGAGTCGGTTTTGAAGTGTTGGCCAAGAAGAAGTGTTGGTATTCTGCTTGTTTTGATTGCTCTTGTGTGTTTACTGCTGAGCTTATCAGCCATTATGCATAGGAGGAAGGATAAGGTAAACTCTGTACCATGGTCAAAATTGCCTGTGGATGGGCCTGAAATTTCTCCAAACCAAGGCAAACTGCAATTGTCAAGTAAAGTTTAAACATTTTTAACGATCTACCGGCTTTGTAATATACTAGTAACTAGTTGGGCATACCATATACCATTGGAAGGTTGTAGTTCCCATGTATTAAAGGTTTGTTTGAGTTTGAATTTGAAGTCTGGAGAGCTTTGTGTCTCGTATTGTTGTCTTGTTAATCGTATGCAAGCTGTATTAATAGAATATAGTTGTTATTTGTAATACCTATTTTGCATTGTCTTCTCTGTATAATGATGATAATGTTTGTGATGCTGAATTAGTGATTGTTGAGATACTTACAGGATGTGAGTATTCTCTTCGAGGGAGGAATGATTTGGCTGGACTTTGGAGAGGTCGTTGAGTCCTACACATACAAAAATGGACGGAAAGGGTAGCTGGAGCAAGAGTGTCGTGCGCGGGCATAATATCAGTTCACGACAGAAAAATTGAGCAAGGGAAATCAGCCAGGGAGTTTTAAGTTTTAACTAAGGGTCTTTAGAACTTACTAGCTTGAGAGAGCTAAGTGAAGGGATCACTTTTGAAAGTGGGTGAATATCCTTTTTCTTCCTCTTTCCTTTGGCTCTCTTTTAGCTTGCTTGAGATCACGTGCCGTCATTGTGAGAAAAAAGGGTACATCCCCTGTCTTGGCAGGGTTCAATTTCTTGATTTGGCAGTTGACAGGTAGTACTGTGCGTTTCTGCTGGTTTGCCAGCTATGAGAGAGCTGGGTTTTCTTTTGGCGATTTGGGCTTACCCGTCCATTATGGGCTGGTACTTGGGCCTAACAGTGACATTGAAATGATTTTTTAATTAAATCACCTAGTGTTGTTTGTGATGACAAGTAATTTGTCACCTTCAGATTTTTTTTTTAACCCAATTTTCATTGTTATAGAAGCATATTGAAACATTGGATTGGTGGTTTGAGCTATTTCTTTCACCTTAGAAATCAGTCTGCCTCTACTTCAACTTCTTGTATATTAAAGCGATAGTGACTGCCACTGTCTCTGCTTCTTGTCAAAGGAGCTCCTTGGATCATCTTCAAATGTGTAATTCATTATTTAACGTCCAAACTTGTGGTTACTCAGTTTCCCTTAGGTCTCAACAAGGTAGCTGCTGATTGCACGGAGTGATGCGCATATATATATATATATATATATAGTGTGTGTGTGTGTGTGTATATTCAGCTTTTCTTAAGAGATATTACTCACGAGAATAACTTGATCACTTCGTTAGCGGAGTTCATTTTCACATCACCGTCCACACACTTGGTAAAAAAATGCACACGAAAATTAAAATTGTTGATGATATTTTTGGGATTAATCGACTTCTAAGAGAACTGGTCAGCGAGTCGGGATATTAGACCTGCTAAGAGCATAAAAGGATCAAGGGTTTCAAGTTTCCATTTCGAAGCATGCTTTGACACTCCAATAAGTAATATATAGAAAAATGCAAACCAAAAGAAATATAATTATGCGAAATATCATAGTATTAAATTTGGGTTTTGTGCCTTTACCTCAATTCTTTTTATACAATTCATACCCTGGTATTAGTTTTGGGGTTTTATATTTGAGTTTGACTTTATCTTGATATTTGTGTTTGATGAGAATACTATTATCATTTTTTTTGTCTTAATCACAAGATGTTTCTCTGCTACATTGAATATGAAACTAATCTTCGTTCGCGCTGTGTGGTTAGTACTAGTCCAAAGAAATTTGATTTGGTGAAGAGAATACTATTATAGTTGGACCTTATGGGTTTAGCTTAATCTTGGACAGTAAGCCTTAGCTATTATGATATAACAATTCCATGCCTGACCCATTTCTCTTTTATCTTATATTAAACTAACAAGAAAACTGCCTTATTAATGATTTTGTAACAAAAAAAAAATTGAATTCCTTCTAGTATTCTTTGGGTAAAAAGTATAGCTTTGTTTTGGATCGAGAAAACATTTCTTTTCTCTTAGTAGATGGATTTAGTTAGCCCCTTTAAAATAGTGACTGAATTATAAAAAAAAATTAATTGCAAGGTAAAAATAGAATGATATCAGCAAGGATCCGCTGCACATCAACCAAATCGGCACACCAGGGGCACGCACAAAACACAAGAACACGAGACTTCATGCATTTGTATTTTATAACTTCCACCAAATTTTCAATTCAAAACTATGCATATTGTAACCCTCCAATTCGGGAATTTTAATACTAAAGTTAGAATTTTAAGTTTTTCTGTAAGATCAATGCATAATATATACGTTAAACGTAAATTTAATGTCACTAAACGTAAAATATGTTTGTAAATGAATGAAAATAAACATAAATTATAATCAATAGACATAAGCACATAACAATTTTTCTAAATGATATGTTATGTTTTTTCTTATATTTTTATAATTCTTTTAACATATTTTACATTTAATAATATTAAATTTATGATTAATTATATATTTTTTATATTGATTTTATAGTAAAATAAAAAATTCTAACCTTCCAACCAAATCTTTTCAAGTGCAACTTTGTAATCTTCCAAATCAATGCGAGAGATATGTGATCTTCAAAAAGGGTGAGTTGACTCTAGTCATTACCAAATGATGGAACCATTTTGGTTGCATGAAGCTTGCAATTTGAGGGACGTAATGCCATCCACGTGCCCATGTCATCGCTAGAAGAGTTGACAATCGAGCAGCCTCGATTTGGCTCTTCTTCCGTCTGATTACATACGATTCCCCGAGACGTGAATCATGCTCTTTGGTTTCCCTAAATATAAAGAAGAATTAATTACATTGCCTTATGTCACATCGCCCTACAAATTATTTATTGTAAATAAATTCTTCCCCATAAATACCATCATTCCGCTGAAATTCTCCTCAGACATTCTCTCAAGAAAAACCACTTAGCCGCTCTCTTTCTCTCACAAACATGGTGGATTCCAGGGTGGCTCGCGCAGCAATAAGGCTGCTCTTGATTCTCATCTTTCTGGGGATTTGTATGATGTGGATCCTGGTGCCGACAAACACTTACAGGCAACAATGGAGGCCTAGCATCTCCAAAAAGGTTGTTTCCACATATTTTGGAACACAAGGTAATCTGTCTGATTTCCATAACTACTGTCTTCGTCAGTTTGATATCATGTTTCCGAGGTTCATTTATAAGTATCGTTGCAGGTATGAACATGCTGATTTGGACGTTCCCTGTCCTCCTTGTTGCTACTTTGGGCTCTTTGTATCTTCACTTGGGAAAGAACTTGAATGAAAACGCTTTGCAAAGGTATTAGTAAGATCAAAAACCCTGTTTTGATGGTTAAATATGCTAACATTTTCTTGGATTGGAATCAACAGCAATGGCGGAAAACATCGGCTGGCGTTATGGAAGAGGCCCATGTTAGTGAAAGGTCCTTTGGGGATTGTTTCAGGCATAGAGTTAGCCTTCTTCATCATGTTTGTTGCACTCCTGCTTTGGTCACTCGGAACATATTTACACAATGGGTTGCCTACCATCACTCCGAAAGCAGCGGCAAACAATGGAGTCAATGTGTAAGAAATCGATATTAAAGGTCACTTTCATGTTGAAATTCAGACATATGACATAGAAATGTTTGGTGTGGGATTGAACTTGGCAGATGGCAAATGAAGTTATTCGAGGTAGCATTGTGGATAGGGCTCGTTGGGAACATATGCCTAGCGTTTCTGTTCTACCCTGTGGCTCGTGGCTCGTCGGTGCTGCCACTGTTGGGGCTAACCTCGGAGGGCTGCGTCAAGTACCACATATGGCTCGGCCACATGACCATGGCTCTTTTCACAACCCATGGTGTTTGCTTCATCGTTGATTGGGCTGTTACAGGCCGCATATCTGAGGTAATTAACGCTCTATATAGCATGATAGCTAAGCAAGATTTGAAAAGAAATCAGTTTTAGCTCTTTCTGGTTCAACCGTTTCATATGCTTGGAAATAGAAGTTCTGTTTTCTTTTCTTTTGGGATTTTCATCGTTCTTTAAAAATTGCACGCAGGTGAGAATGAGAAAAAAAAAATATTAAGTGTTAGTTTGGATAAGCAGTGCAATTGACTCTGATGAGATTGAAAAAGAAAATGATACCATAGATATAAATTTTATAATAAAATATTAAAAAAAATGAGTAAAAAAATAATTTTACATGTATTTTTTTTATCTTTTATGATTTTTTGTTATGCGATTGATTCTAAACGAAACTTAAATAAGTTTAGGATTTCGCTCAATTTGAAAAATTATTTTTAATAGGTTTCAAGTTTAAATTCCAAACCTGCAATGATTTTTCTTAAATTTAGACTGACTTTTTTTTTTGTCATAATTTTTTTAATAATCAATTTGAAAAAGTTTGTTATGAAAATCAAGCAAATTTATTTTTTTTGAATTACTAAAAAAGAATCTAAGGTTGTTTTTGATTGGTGGTGGTTGATAAAATTGTTTGGATTCAAATAATATTTTGTAATATGACATATTTTTTCAATAGTTATTCCGTTAAAAAATTGTTAGGTTGTTTTTATAATTTCGTGTAACAGTGGAATTGGTCCATGTTTCTTAGTAGAAGAACCATAAAACATGGCTGTCTTCATCAAAGGAAATTCTTGGTTTGTTGATTTGCAAAAAAGTTCAGTTATGTTTTCATCATTCGGTTGGGGCATTTCTTGTGATTCATTCTCTATTCAAATTTCAATTCTTTGTTTTGCAAATGTTTTTCATGTACAAAATATCAAACATGATGCACTAACTGGCAAGAGTCCAAGAATATAGCATTTAGGATAATGTGATGGCTTTAGGAATCTGATTTGGGGCCCATTTGGAATCTAGTTGACAAGTCAGAGCTAACCAACCCAGAAGATAAACCGAGCCTAACCTAACCTATAGTCAAAGTCTCAAAGATGGGTGCATCGTACATCTCAACGGCTTAATAATTAAGTATACTATTAACTTTTAAACAATCATGCCTTTATCTCAAGATATTGAAATAGATTAAACTTTTAATAATTAAATATACTATTAACTTTTAAACAATCATGCCTTCATCTCAACATGTTGGAATAGATTAAACTTTTAATAATTAAATATACTATTAACTTTTAAACAATATGATATAAATTTCAATGCCAAAAAGGCTGGAATATATGTTCCAAGTGAACAGCATAACTTGAGAATGTTACCAACATATTATCTACGCCTTGTCTCTTCACATCTTCTTACTTTAACCGAAGTGTTTTGTCTCCACACAGATGGTAAAATGGAGTTATTCTGATATTTCAAACGTGGCTGGAGAGATATCGCTGCTGGGTGGCTTGGTCCTGTGGTCGGCAACCTTTCCTCAAATCAGGCGAAGAACGTTTGAGCTTTTCTTTTACACCCATTACCTCTACATAGTCTTTGTATTGTTCTTCATCCTCCATGTTGGCATTGGTTACTCCTCCATTATGCTTCCCGGATTCTACCTTTTCATGATTGATCGTTTCCTGAGATTCTTGCAATCTCGAAGGAATGTTCGCTTACTTTCTGCCCGAGTTTTACCGTGTCATACTCTGGAACTTAATTTCGCCAAAAGCCCTGGTAATTAAGATTCAAGCCAACCACTTGTCTGGTTCTTTGTTTAAGGTTTAACCCTTGTTTGACCAGAATTGATTTGTGAATAACTATCTTTTCTTTAACTAGGTTTGAGTTATAATCCGACGAGTATTATGTTCGTGAATGTGCCTGGCATTTCCAAGCTGCAATGGCATCCATTTACAATCACTTCAAATAGTAGATTGGAATCGGATAAACTGAGTGTGGTCATTAAAAGTGAAGGAAGTTGGTCGACCAAGCTCTACCAGATGCTTTCATCTCCTTCTTCAATTGATCGTCTCGAGGTCTCCATTGAAGGACCTTATGGACCTGCATCAAACCATTTCTTGAGGTTTTCAGTCAAGAAAAAAATTGAGGTTCTTTGTTTTTTCCACAAAGTTTATTATAATACTGAGTAACTATGCCAAATATTTTCAGGCACGACACGCTTGTGATGGTGAGTGGAGGCAGTGGAATTACTCCATTTATATCTATAATCCGAGAGCTTATCTTCAGGAGCAAAACATCTCAATACAAGACCCCGGCTATGATCCTCATTGCTGCTTTCAAGAGCTCTGCAGACCTCACCATGCTAGACCTCCTGCTACCGGTGACTGGTTCTCCAACTGAACTTTCTAACCTGCAGCTTCAGATTGAAGCTTATGTAACAAGGGAGAAAGAACCAACAGTTGATATCTCAAAGCAAGTTCGTTCCATATGGTTCAAGCCCCATCCAACAGATACACCAATGGCTGCCATTTTAGGCCCCAACAGCTGGCTCTGGCTTGGTGCTATAATATCATCTTCATTCATCATTTTCCTTATCTTAATCGGGATCATCACCCGCTACTATATTTACCCAATTGATCACAACAAAAATGAATTCTCAGCCTCTATAAAAGCTCTGTTGAATATTTTGGCTATATGTGTATCCATAGCTGCAACAGCTAGCGCAGCAGTTTTTTGGAACAAGAAACAGTATGCCAAAGAAGCGAAGCAGATGGAAAACATCGTACAAACCCCAGAAGGATCACCTGACTTGATGTCTTGTATTGTTGAAAGAGAACTGGAAAGCCTCCCTCACCAGTCTCTTGCAGAAGCTACCAAAATTCACTATGGAGAAAGACCCGACTTAAAGAGTAAGTTCTTAACCAGTGCCTATTCACTAGCAACTACAACTCACTGAACCTACTTTCTCAATCTTTTCTAGTAAACTGAACCTTTTATTTTTCTGATTTATGGGGGTTTGGATGCAGGAATTCTACTTGAATGTAAAGGATCGAGCATTGGGGTTCTTGTTTCCGGTCCAAAGAAGTTGAGACACGATGTTGCAACAATCTGTTCATCTGGTCTGGCAGGGAATCTGCATTTTGAGTCCATCAGTTTCAGCTGGTGACCGCTGTTTTGCGACCAATGTTGAAAAATGTGCAGTAGCAGAATCTTTTGTCTTGGGAAGACGTGGCTGTTGTAGGTAATTTGCCACTCATCTTTTGTTCTAAGATTGTCTGAGGTTCTTTCTAGTTCGTAAATGTCTATGTTGGATCTTTCATGCTAATCTTATTGCTCCATAGAGTATGGGATCCTACATTAAGTTGTCCTAATAAATAACCTGCTCAATCTTTACTATTTTTCCCCTTCGAATGGTTGGCCAAGATTTAAAGTCTAATTTCAATAGGTCTTCTAACGTATTGAAAAATTAATGGAACAAGCCAATAAAAAATTGCATTGTCTTGAAGGTGAATGAGTTGCTGTTCTGAAACCCGTTTCAGGCAATCGAATCATTTTGACTTGCCAGATAGGAAAACAAAAAAGAAAAAATCCAAATTGTTAAAATCCTTATACTCACGATATAACTGACAAGGGAACGCCACTTGAAATTTGTCACAATTAGATCAGAAGAAAGTTGATGAGAATTTTCTACTCTTACGTGATCATTTCTGAAGCTCGTGGTTTATTCACATAATTTGATTCATTTATATTCAAGATTTATACAGCAAAAAACACATTAAAAAATTGTGAAGTGGAATTAAAAAAAAAACCCTCTGAAACATGCAACCGGGCATGAATCCCTAGGAAGGCTTAACCTCTATATCTAAAAAAACAATTTTGTGATTCTAATGACAAACGAGGTTTACTGTAATTCAAAGGCCTAGTCGTTCTCAAGACTTGATTTCTGTAGGTCGGCTTTTGCTTGATTTATCGAATAATAGATACATGCTTCAAGGAAATTTGTTACTGAGGTGGAAATTGGAATTCCCTACCAGAAAATTTTTGTTTCAATTAAACTTGATATCTACCTCATTTATCTTCTGAAATTGCAATGGCTGAAAGTTTCTCTTCCAAAACGCCAAGCAAATCAAGGTATTCAGCAAATGAAGGATGAGACTGACAAGGAAAAAAAAAAAGGTTGAGAAGAGAACAGTAAGAAAGTTGGATTTGGATAAAAATGTTGTGAGGATTAACAGAGATGTAAACAGCATGTACCTGCAATGTCATACCATATGCTTTCCACAACCGCATGTCATGCCGGAAAAGATCAAAAAGAACCTGCACAACGCCACAAATTGATTGCCGTTGCAAAACCAATTCTCTGATGAATAATAACGAACTTTTTAATGTTGAAATGATGAGAAATCTTTAAAAAAAAAATCTTTTAACTCCATCAAATATCCTCTTCAAGACTACCTGACCTCAAGTAACATTTGCATGCATCATTCTGCTCAACTTTCCAATCATTAAGCTTTCAGAGTTCAATTGTAGATAAACTTTGCAGATATCTTCTAAAGATAAAATTCAAAAACATCAAAGGATGAATTTAAAGATAAAATTTACAGGGATCTGTTTCTGTTCTGCCTCTTTTGAGGCACTCTTGTATTTGTCATACCTCAAATTCTTTGATGAATGAAATTACTTCATTTATCCAAAAAAAAGGGTCAAAAGAGGCTGTCAGTCAAATAAATCCCCGCTTAAGAAAAAGCTTTAAGATCTTAATTTTGAAGGATAACAAAGAACATCATAACTTCCAGCAAATGGTTCCCTTTTAAGATTCAGACTGAAGATTTTTGAAGTTCTGCTTGCTATTTTCTAATGAATGGTTGTAACTATTTAAAGGGAAGTCCAGAGAGAAATGACAAAAATCTTATGGGCCACACATTCTTCAAATAGGGACACGGTATGATAATTACATAGAAAATGCTAAACTCAAACTATCATTAAAACTATATTTTTAATGTTAAAAGAAGCAAATTATACCTCAGATCGTCTTAAAAGAGTGGCAAGGACAACTATCCACTCCTTGAACTTGACAGAGCACATATGAGCCAAGAGGAATTCAGCATCCAGCCTGCTCTGCAATGTCGCCATTTGCAGCTGGAGATTAAAAGAAAAAAATGCAGGTTCAATCAGCCAAAGGCTATCATAATACGGAAAAGAAAATTGCATAAAAAAAAGTAGTTATTTTTATGATCTAAAGTGTTTCCATTGTTAGTGAGTTACACCTTCTGAACTGGGGCTTTTCTAACAATTTCTTACACTACGCACGCTATTTCACAATGGTATATAATAATACAACAAAACAGCAAGAATACAGACTATAACAAATTGCCAAAAAGATTAGCACCTTTTGCCCAATCAGTTCAAGCCCTGAAGCAAAATTCTGCAACTGAGCAGAACCATATCTTTCTCGTTGAAGATATTCCTGCAGTATATTGATTACTAAAACAAATGAAAGCCACTTAACCCATGAAAATTACATCTCGAACAAACTCTGCTTTTCTTACCACTATATCAAACTGAGTGCCTTTTACAAATGCAACAAGCTTGGAAAGTTCCTTTTCTGACATCAAATAGCTAGCATGATTTTCCAATATGTTCTTGACAGAAGCAATATGAGGACTCTGCTCTTTGAGTGAGATGCTGTTTTAAACAAATAAAAAAAAAGAGTATTATTTGAAATTATAACATCATAGAGGAAATGTAAAACAATTCATGGAAGTCAATAACCTCTTATCAAGTGATGACCTCCGATAACTAGAACGGAATAGGAAATAGCCCAAGAATCTAGGAGATAGTCCGTCAGAATCTGTAGAAGCCTGCTCATAGTCTCTCCCTGATCTCAGCAAGAACCTCACCTAGGAATAAAAGACGAGAAAGAAATCATTATTTATTCCCAAAAAATCATTTACAGAAACATATAACCATGCCAAAATTGTACCAGCTCTCCAGCAAGTTCGTATAATGATTCATCTAGTGTTGCCTGCATAGGATTTGATACTGCTTTCAAGAGTCTCAACAGGGTAAATAAATACAGGTAAAAGGAGAGAAAAATAATTAGATATGAAACTATTAGCAAAGACCTACCTGCAACAAGCGCAGAGCACAGTACTGACTAACAGCAGGACCTTCAAGTTTAGCAATTACCTTCATCATTTATAAGACAATTGAATCCATGAAACCGTTATAAAGCACAGGCGATGATGACTTCTATACTCTCTTTATCTGTTTAAAACTCTGCACAATGTTTTCTGAGAAGGAATTTACACGCAGTAAGAGAGACTGTCTCCCTCACTTCTCATGCATAGTCTTCCAATCACATCTAATGAGGAAGAGAGCCACACATAATTCTTGGAAGATACAAATACTCCGTAAATTTACTTGGGATGGGTTGATTGTAAGTACTTAAATGTGTAAGCACCCAATGCATTCTTTTAAAACAGGGCTACATATATATATATATATATATATATATATATGTGTGTGTGTGTATATTAAGCATAATTCTAACCGGTCGATCTCTCAAAAGAGTAAATATCTTTGGCAAAATTGCAAGGACAATAACAAGAAAGGTTTACTACTAAATTAAAAATTTCAAAAAGAAGATGAAAGATGATTCTTACAAGAATGTAGCAAGCTGCAGTGTGGTACCATCTCCGTTGGAAGCAGTCTTCAAACAACCTTTTACAGTAAATTTGTGAGGGCAACGTTGAAAGGAAAAGGGATCAAAACGTGCTAACAGAAACAATATATAGAATGATAATGAAACCGATCCCCAATGTTTACTCAATAGAAAGAAAGGTCAAAAGTATCCAAAAATTATTAATCACTATAGAAGACCAGAAAGAATAATCTGATTCTTAATTCTGCCCAAATCACAATATTGCCAAAAAATATAGTTCAGGATTCATGTAACCAGTTTTTGTCTAGGTTTATACAAATTTACATACATATACATATACATATACATATACATATACACAGTATGTATAACAATGCACAACATTGATCTGTTAAATCCGGACTCGTGTGTGTGTGTGTGTGTTCTCAACATCTTTCAATGTCAACTGGAAAACCAATATCAAAAAGGAGAATTAAAGAACATACTCCGTTGATCTTCCTACAGCAGTGAACAGATCAGCCCAATGTCTACCATCAGTTTTTCTTGCGACACTCACAACCACATCAAGATACTCAGGGAAATTTTTTATCAGATCACAGGTTTTCTCCAAAAGAGAGACATCCTGTTTTGGGACTGAGATCTGGTTTTTATTTACATTTTGCCTGCAATGTACTAACATAGTTTAGACTTATAGATAGGATAAGCATGAAGAGATACAGCCAAAAAAATAAAGGAGAAAAGATAACACATCAAAATATCCAGCCTTCCAGTGAACACAGAGAGATCAAGATCAGTCCATAAAAAGATTCAAGCAAAACCAAAGAAACTTTTGCTAACTAGCAAGCTTATGAAAATTTAAACTTGTCAAGTTTGATAAGCCAAAAGTTAAAAGACTGCAACATTGCGACTGCTTCAAAATGCTCGCACATACATGCATAAATTCGCACAACATAGTCATTTCAAACTCTTGATCTAGGTCTTAGGATTTAAACAGCACTTGTATGCATTAAAACTAGTCCATTAACTTTGAGTTTAATGAAGATAACTTGGACAATAATTTTTTCCAGTTATATAATACCTCGAAATCTCAGCATCAAATACAGTGAAAAGAAGCCACTCCAAACAATGTGAAAAATGAGGCTTCTCCGCTGATATTTGTGCCAAACGTAGAGCCTCTTCACTTTTGTTCCTCTGCAAGATGCAGAATCAGAAGTAGAATCAGAAAGAGTACATATAACCTAGGCAACAGCATTGTGCTTTGAAACAAGGGGGACCAGCATCTAGACCTATGACTTTGTACATGTGACAAAACAACAATCTTTATGCCACTCAGAGAACAGCTTCCTCTTTACAAATAAAATAATTATGTTCCAAAAAAGTTTCAATAACAATCTTTGGTTAGGCAATAATAAACTTTTATCATTGCTTGAAGGTTCTTGGTAAGAATCTTCACATCATCGGCTCAAAGTGGCAAATCTATAAGAATAAGAAGGAATAATAAGTTGAACAAAATGGGGCATTTCATGTTCATTGCAGGCAACCTTCAAGAAACAACCCACAATTCCCACTCCCACCATTCCTTTGGGCAGAAAACTTGCTGAGCTTTGTGTAAAATATTTCTCAAACACCATTAAGGCCCCTTTTGGATTCAAACGGAGCCAATGTGTGGCACAATTGAGGCAAAAATTAGGGATGTAAACGGGTCGAATACCTGCTAATTTTGGAATACCTGAACCCGATTAACTACCCGATTATTTTGATTTGTGTTACCCTAACTCTATAAAATAAAAAATACTCGTTTAACTACCAGAACATGTTAAATACCCGTTTATTAAGTCAAAGTTTGACTTTCAAATTTAAATTTAAAATCAATTTTGGAATAATTTATTTAAAAAATTAAGTTAATAAATTTAATTTAATTAATAAATATAAATTAAAGTTAAAAATTATAATTATGATATTTGATGAATTAATTTAATTAAATACAATATTAATAATACATAATTTATATAAAAAAAATATAAATATCATATTAATTAATTATTATTTATAATTGGGTTCGGGTAGCGGGTACCCTTAGGTAACTACCCGAACCCGTGACGGGTAGTAATTTTACTATCCGAACCCGATTATATACTACCCTAATCCTACTTAATCGGGTCAGGTAGTGTCGGATACCCGTTTATAGGGTACCTATTGTCATCCCTAGCAAAAATTGCCCCAATCCTGCCGCTGCTATCATTTGGATAGTAAAAGTGCAGCACAATGGAAGCATTTCCACAGTGCTATAAACCAGTTCCTGACTGGACCTTCAAGGGTCCGGTGGGGAAACACATCCCCCCCCCCCCCCCTCTCCAATTACCCATTTCCAAAAAAAGCGCCATGTTTTTCTTTCTTTTTTATTCTTAAAACTATAGTGCATGGACATTTTTGTCCCTTCAATTTTTTTCATTTTGGTTTTGTACTTAAAATTTTTTAAATGAATTAATTTAATATAATAAATAAAATTTTATTATTCTATAAAAGTTAGTTAACTAATTAATAATTAAAATTAAAAAATAATAAATTTTATTATTTGATAAAAATAATTTTAGTAATTTTTAATTATTTATTAATTTCATAAAAATTTTATTATATACAAACTTTAGTCTAATATCCTTAATAGTCACTTTTTCTTCTCACAATATTTCACTTCACTGCTACTGCTGCGTCCAACACGTCTCACCACTGATTTTAATTTCATCACTACAGTACCTAATCTCACTGTTATAATAACTAATCTCATCACTACCACTATTTTCAATCAAACTGCCCATCCAAATAAACCCTAAATCGAAAGAATTAAGTCTCTTCCTAGAGAAACACATAGGTTTGACAAAGTAAATGGATAGATAGCCCCAAATCCAATACCATAAAATATAAACGAAGTCAAATCCTTGCTAATGGACATAATAAATTTCACTAACCACATTCTCCATATTAATTTAGACTTTAAATTAAACATGCTTTTGGAACTCATGAAGAGAGGAAGAAGAGAGAGAGGAGTGATACCTGAAGGAGGTGTCGAAGTAGGCAATGCAATATAGTTTGAGCTTGGGGAGTTGGCACAAAACATGGAAACTCTGTGCATGCTGAAAACGACATTCTTTGGGAAACACCAACAACAACCCCCGTCTTTGGAAGAAGCCCCAGAGGGTAAACCTCACAGTCAAATTCCAGCTCTGGATCCAACTAATGAATAAATGTTGAACGATTAATAGTAGATACACCAAAAAACCATAGTGCCTAACATACAACAGATAACAATATCTCAAAAATGACTGCATAGGAGAAATAATGACAAGAAAAGAAGAAAAGAGAATTAAAGGAGTAACCAGATCAGACAGCAATCACACTTAGTTCAAAAACATTTAAAATCCCAAAATACCAAAAAGGGCTTTGAGCAATAATACCTGCAAAAAGTCCTCCTGCTTAAATGAGTCAACACCGGGAGATGGATACCAAACCTGTAAAAATAACCTTCCAAACAGAAGTTATCTCAGACTAGTACAAACTAAAGATGCTACAGAAGAAATCAGTAAGAGCCAAATGTTGGAAACTATCTACTTTAACAGTAGGTTACCTGCATTCCTCGATAGCCATAATCCAACCAAGAGACGTCTTCAATTAGATTTGTCTTCTCCTCTGATTGACCACACGTAACCCAAAATAATTCAACAGAATCCGTGAGTTCCCTTTCTCGTCCATCATCCAAATCAAGTAGTGAAAGCTCCCCATTCATTCTCAGTATCAGACATCTAGAAAAGCAAGCAAATATCAGAGGCATGCAATGAGCAGAAAGTTCTATTCACCATTTCAAAGGTAATACCTTGCAGGCTCTCTGGCTAAAAGGTTTGAAGAAGATGAGATATGATTATCAAAGGCACCGTCTCTTGGAATTTGATCAGGAATAAAACGCATAGCTGCAGGATGGCTCTTTGCAGTCATAATAGAGAGTTCTCGTACTGTAGAAAGCTGTTTGTCATTTTATCACTTAAAAACATATGAAGAATAATTTACATCTTATCTTCAAGCAAAATTATTTACATATTTCAATGAAAGACTTAAGCAAAAGCAACTGCATGATATTTATTTACCTGTAGGTCTGGAGTACTTGAATGTGTCAATTCACCAGATAATTTCACATGGAATATGTGTACATCAAAAGGGCGATAAGTGACTAATATATAATCTTCATATACATCCATCACCATTGGCTTTGCAAGCAATGGTTTACGACAAAGTAGTGAGCTCTGATCAAGGTGATACCAAGGATAGAAAAGCAACTCATACCTGCAATCAATCAATTACATCAAGCACAATAACAACAGTTGATCATGAAATTTTAAAACAAAAAACTGTAATTCGTAAGAAAGTATTCATTAAAAAGAAATGACAGAAAGAAAGAAGAGAAACTAGCTACCGAAAGCTTAGAAATGAATTGGCAAATTATTGTGAAGGCTTGCCCATGAATTTCAGGCATCTACAGATTACCAGAAATTAATCAATAAATTTAAGTATATGGACAGACTAGACAAGTTCTGCCGAAGTAACTAAGAGGGCACAGATTTGTATCTCACGTGTTAGAAGAATCGATGTAGTTGCAGACAACAACTATCTTCCCTAGCCATAACAAGCCTTTGCACTGAATATTTTGTTCCTGAGAAACATCTCCAAACACTCGCCACTTCTTCAGCCTTATATCATATAAAATCAACCCATGGATACCAGCGACTGCTAAATACATTCCATCCTTGCTCGCTGCCACATGTTGGACAGGCCAATTTTGGAAGATATAAGAGACCTAGACAAAAGCAAAACCACATTAGAAACACCCAAATTTTAAAGAAAACAAAGTGAAGGCAAACAATTATAAAGTCATGATTCGGATATATAACTGGAAGGTTCAAATGTAGCATCTTAAGCTCATCAGTGTCTTCTAACTGCACAACAAGCAACCTATCTTCGCCATAAATCACTTGACGGACACAAGTCATTCCTGAAACTCCTCTGCTAAGGCAACATTTTCCGAAAGAAAATGCAAGAATTCTCTCCAACGATCCTTCCTCAATAGCGTAAAGCCTATACCCATATTCATCCCACTGCATTAGTGAGGTACCACCCATCAATGGTTCATATTTACAATCCTGGTTTGGCTTAAATACTGGAGAAGAAACAGAACCCAAACCAATTTGACGGATGGTTGACATAAGACGACATCCAGAAACAGACCAAACTGTAAGTCCTCTTAACTTCCAACCAACTGCGAAAGCAGAATTATCAGGTGTCCATGCAATACAACTGACAGAACCAGTATCATCCATCGAATATCTGCCAAATGACAAGATCAAGGGGTAAAAATCTTTCACCTTAACAAATGAAAGCCATAACCAAGATGAACATAGGGTTCAACAACTATTTTTCAATCAGGCAAGAAAATACAGTTAACCAAGAACCAAGCAAACATTATAGTCCAAAAGCTCACAACAATAAGTAGCAGAAAAGAAAGTAACTAAACCACAAGTTTATGAATCTATATAGGATACACTAAGACTTTATTCAGCCTCACTGTAATTCTTGATTACTATATGTTTGTTCCCTCCTTGGATGTAACGTGCTGCTTAATATGGAAGTAGATGTTCATAGTATTTGCAAAAAGGAGGTGAGTGCAAGTTGCAACCACAAGGAATGTTGTTTTACAGAAGATAGGTGAGGAAAATATACTATAAAAGTGCCTCCTAGACAAATACAGTAATCAGTTCACCCTGAGAAACAAATGTAAGCAAATCACACTATGCCACCAATTTTCTAGCTAAATGCATTTTACAGAACATAAGTGAGGAAAATATACTATAAAAGTGCCTTCTAGATAAATACAGTAATCAGTTCACCCTGAGAAACAAATGTAAGAACATCACATTATGCCACCAATTTTCTAGCTTTACCAATAAATGCAATGCATACCCCCAGTCATATAAGGAGACAGAGCGAATGAGCAACCCTGACTTAGCCAAGTCATATAACTCAACAACTCCTCTTTTGGTACCAACTGCAAGGATCTGTTGATCTCCAGCAACTGAAGTACATACAGCATCACCAGATCCCAAACTTTTTTCAGCTTTAATGGATTCAACTGGCCTTAAACCTTTCTTGCTTACAGAGCATGACACCAATTGTCCATCAGAATATAAGACTAATAGCAGCCTCATTGGAATGCAAAACTCCAATTGTGCTATAGCAAAATTCTTGGAAACTTTATAATTCGAGATATAAGCTCCTTGAGTCTCAGCAGAAGCAATACCATTAACTAGAGAATGTGGAAATGTAGTGACTTCACTGCTATTATGTTGAGAAGAATCAAGTCCAAAAGCTCCATAAAACTGTAGAGAAGGAGAATACAAAAATTAAATTCTGTCTTAAAAGGAAGTACAAAGATGGGAGAAAATGCAACTACATCTATGGATTACCTCCCCTTTCCAGGATACACTATACAAAGATCCATCAGAAAGCCCCAGTAGCATATGTTTGTTATCACTCACAATATTGCTCCTGCTACAAAGAGGTTAAAAGGAAACGATAAATATGATACTAAGAAGAACTCAAATTAAGGTCAAAATTACTGCAACTAACAGGGAATACTTACATGGCCAAATCCTTTTCTGTGAAAGGGACTTGTTCATTCAGAACACAAGTTATTGTTGCCAAAAATAAACCAGAGGGTTGCTTCCCTCCTACTTGTACTTTTCTCCCTGTGAGCTGGACCTTGAAAATGTGAAGAAAAAAAGATGATGTCTGCAAAAAAAAAAATGAAATCCATAACAAATAAAGTTATGCATTTAAACATCTTCAGAAGCAATACACTGAAACAAAGGAAACGAAAATGGCAGTTAACATGCATCATCCTTTTATCTTTGATGTTTCTTAATTCATAAATCCACAACGGAAAAATGAAATTCTATCCATCGATCATAAACAATAAATAAAACTAATGGAGCTAAATATCATTACTTCTGACACAAGAATGTGAATGGATAAGATTTAAAAACTAATTGATCAAGAGCAACACTGAATGAGCTGCTCCTCTACTTCATTTTAAGTTAGT
Organism: Heritiera fomes; assembly: GCA_032173925.1. NCBI lineage: Eukaryota > Viridiplantae > Streptophyta > Magnoliopsida > Malvales > Malvaceae > Heritiera > Heritiera fomes. The sequence goes on along the minus strand of JAPDPM010000013.1, from coordinate 4,311,212 downwards.
GACTCACCTTACTCTTTAGCTCCAAAATATCAGCATTCTTATACCAAACACAAATTTAATCCAACAAAAACAGATACAATTTAAACTGAATAAAAAAAAAACTCACAATAACGGCGATCAATTTGGAGTTTGGACTCCAAACGGCCTGCAAATTCTCGCCTTCTCTCTGCATGGAATCCGGATTTCTCTTATATTTCCCTAACCTAACTCTATGCTGCAATCACCAACACAACACTTCATCAAAAAATCTTTAAAATATATATCTATAATCTCAAACAAAAGTATATATTTGCATAGGAAATACTTGAGAGGAGCTCCACAGCTCAAGATGCGAAGGCGAAACGACGAGCAAGATTCGGTTAATGAGTTTGAGGTAAATGATCTTTTGCGACGAAGGACACTGCCCTTGCTCTAATGAAATCACCTGCGGATATCCATATGCCACATACATCTTTCTTGTTCTTCAATTACAATGGATTTTTGTCTCAGTTAGGGATCTAATCTAACTCAAGAAATAGATCTGAGAGAATAAAGCATTTTTTTTTTAAGAGAAACAAATTAGATCTTGGAGATCCAGGAGAACCGTAGCATTTTCTGTTTTTTTTTTTCCGAGAACAACTGAAATGGATTTTGACGATAAATTTTTAATCATAACCAAAATTTTTAATCACACCTTAATCATATATATTATATATTACAATATACATATTTACATGTCAATTTTACCAAATAACTATGTAAAGCTACATAGACTCCAATGTGGATTGTTTAATTTTTTGATATATAAACTATGTAATAGTTATCAAATAACTATTAAACCAATAATTAAATATATATTAAATAGTTATTAAATTTAAAACATGTATTAAATATTAAACTGTTAATTTATTAATTTAAAATATGATTTTTTATATTGAACTTATTAAAATACTTTATTGTATTACTTAATCACAAATTAAACTCAATATATTGTATATTATATGGATTTATATATATATGATTTCTATATTATATTTAATAATTAAATAATAAATATATTACTTTAGTTATATTTAATAATAAAAGAATAGACACATTTAAATATGCGAATTTTGTAATTTTTTTATATTTAATATAATATTTATATTAAATGTATTACTTTATTTATATTTAAACATATTATAATTAAATTTGTATATATTTAAATAATACATGATTGCTATAATACATCATTTCTTTTATTTTTTAGGTACTTACATCATTTTTTTTTTGGTTGCAAAAGAAATAATAATACATCATGTTGAAACACGATGAATTGAATGCTTTTGAAGGAGTGCGGACGTGCATTTTGGAATGGCCATTCATTGTTCTTGAAGAATCGTTATTCCATACAAGGGCTGTTCCTTTTTAAAAAATGAAGCGAACAAATGAATTGAAATTGGAAAAATGGTGGAATATGGAGAAATGGCATTGCAATTCCCCCACAACCAAACGTGCACTACAATTTTGATTATGCTTTAGCAAGAAATAATATTTTTTATATTTTACGATGAACTATAATTTTTTTCTCTAATTAGTTTTTAGTAAAAAATATATGAATTCAGAGAAGCAAAAATAAAATTTAAACTTTTTTAATTTTAATATTTTTATAATTTTTAATTGATTAATAATTATTTAATAACTAATATTTAATACTTAATTAATAATTAAATAGTTAATTAATTATTCTTATTTAATAAATAATACTTAATTATTATTAATTGTTTAATAATTAATCAACAATTAATACTTAATCAAATAATTAGTAATTAAATTTAATTAATTAATTAATGATTAAGTAAAATTTAAGTAATAATTAGCAATTAATAATTAATCACATTAATTAATAATTAATAGTTATTATTAGTTAATAATTAATTTTTTCTAATTAATTGTGGTTAATATTATTTTTATAAAATTTAATTAATTTAATAAAAAAATACAATGATCTCTTTAACTTATTCCAATAATATTATTTGAACTAATTAACACCAACATATTAATATTATTTCTTATTTTATTTCATTAAAATCAACTTTGTAATACAAATTCTATTTTATTTTTCTTTTTTTTTATGCCACAAAATATCTTTTCAATGTTTTTATTTACTTCATTACGCTAACAAAATGTGTAGTAAAAATTCAATCTGAAAAATCGATAAGAAAATTAATAATGGGCCTAAGAGAAGAAAAACTACATGAAGATAGCTTGTTGGATGGGCCTCCAATACAAAGCATAAAAGGTCATATCCACCTCGCTATATGCCTAAGCCCAAATTACCCAGAATTTCAGAGAATTTATGGGCCGACACTTGGGTTTTAGGATCCGTTTGATACACGAATTTTATTTTTCAGAAAATATTTTTTATATTTTTCGGTGTTTGGTACCTGTAAAACATTTTCAGTCAATGGAAAATGAAATTTGATCAATAGAAAATCGATTTTGGGAAATTGTCTTACCATTTTCAAAAGGAAAAACAATTCTCAAACTTATGCCACTGTTAAGAAAAAAGGCTCTATTGAAACTCAACTTAATCTATATTGAGTTAAAACAACAAGTAATAGAAAATATTTTTCAGAATATCAACCAAACAACAAAAAATATTAGTTTTTTCAAAAAATCAAATTTTCAGAAATCATTTTTTGAAAGTCATTTTACGCGAATCAAACGAAGCCTTAATGTGACAAAGAAAAAACAGCACATATATATTATATATACGGAAAAAAATGGGAATTAGGTTGAGACCTTAAAATGTCAAATATTCACGATTAATAAGCAAAATACGAGCTTTTTTATTTTTACATTTTAGAGAGAGGAATAGAGTAAAAAGAGAACCTTGTTCGATTTTAATAATTCTATCCAATTTCAATTCATCTTTCTCATTTTATGCTTAAAACCTTAATTACCATAACTAAAAAGTAAAGGGAATTTTTATAGTAAGATTAAAATTTTTATTTTACTGTAAAGTCAATGTAAACACACATAAATTAATGTAATTTTAGTGTCATTAAGCGTAAAATATGTTAAAAGTCTAGTACACACATGAGAATATGCAGAAAATTAAAATTAATTGATGTAAACATATGATAATTTTGTTAAAAAATGTGCTTATATTTGGAACATTTCTGACATATATTTACTTCTAATGATATTAGTTTTATGCTTAATTATGTGTATTTTACATTAAATAGAATTTCCCACACTATTAATAAATTCTTCTAACATCTTCACTTGTGCACATTTTGAATAAGGTCTTCCAGCACCACTTTTCCACTAGGATATTGTTTGCCTAAACTTCGAGATATTTTGTGGATTATCTCAAATATGTTTAGGTGATAGATGAACATTGTTTGCAGTTTCTGTTGAAGTGCAACTCTCATTAATGAAGATGTTTTTTTCTTCGCCCAAAAAATGTATATATTGATAAATTGGGCTGTACACAATTGGACTTCACCTTGCCGCTTGAGCTAATGGACAATGTCATCGTCACGAATTTCATTTTTATTTGATAGAGTCATTGAAACACTTAACATGAATAGATACAACAATAAAATCTGTCAAGTTGTACAGAAGTACTACAACACTATTGTTTTATGAATAATTATTTCATACACTGTGAGTAAAATATTTTTATTTCAGAAGCGATGTTAGGATTGTGATACGTGTTTTATTTTATTTTTTTAATATTTTTATAAGACATGTGTCACGATCCTAATACTGCTTGTGAAATAAAAATATTTCACTGATAGTGTATAAAATAATTATCTTTGTTTTAAATGGACAACTTAAATGAAATAAATTGACAATGCTTTTGGAGAACAGCTAAGAAGAACCTGGTCCTAAGTGTGACATCTGATAAGAGATCAAACACTTATCTCAAAAAAAGTCACTAAAGTTGTCTAAATTAAAAGTCCATGATAGATTCAGTAATATCTGTGTATATGTAAAATTTTGTATTCGTGACAAATAAAATATACAATTTCATATCAAAATTTGTGTCGTCGTCATATTTAATGTACGAAATTCATTTTTAATTTTTTTTCATATTCATAAATATTTAATGTACAAATAAAATATATAATTTCATATTAAAATTTGTGTCGTCATATTTAATGTACAAAATTCATTTTTAATTTTTTTTCATATTAATAAATATTTTTTGTTGTTTTCGTGTCATGTATAAAATTATAAGATGCTAAAGTTTTGAGAGAGAAATGTGAGAGAAGAGGGAGCAAAGTGGTTGGTAGAGTTGAAAGGATGCAGAAACAGAGACAAATCGAAATTGAACACCAAAAGAAAAAAAATAGAGTAACAAAGGAGAAAAGAGATAAATGTAGTATGAACTTGGACAGACAGGGACTAAAGAGAAGATCAAAACCACCAAAAGTGTCTTTACAATTCGGAAAAGGATCCAAAACAAGAGTCAAAAAGCAACTGGAAGCCCACATGGAGCGCAGAGAAGACTATAATTGAGGCCCGTGGGCGAACCAGCACGAGAGCGATGGTGATGGATGGAGGAGACATGGATCAAACATTTTGGGTTTTCGATTGGGTCCCTTGGCATATTGCTTCAGCTTAACCATTGCCATTGCCTTTTCCTTTTTCTATTGAAGCTTCAACGACAACTAAAAATGCACTATTTTTTCTGTTGCCAAAAGTATTACTTCTCTTGCATTCATAGTGCTCGAGCCAACCGGCCCCCATGCTTTCAAGTTCCAACTCATCTTGTCTAGGCTCTAAAAGCTCAGCAATTAGCATCCACATGAAATTAAAAGTTTTCTTCAAAAAAAAAAATAACTACTATTGAATTTGAATCTTTCCCTTAACCATTAGAAGTATATATTGCTTTATCAACATTCAAATTCAAAATAATTAGTTTGAGGATTTTTAATGCTTTAAAAAAAATTTTGTCTATGAAAAATGAAATATTACTTCTAACATATTTAAATTTTTTTTGGCCTACGAAAAATCTAATGAGATATTCTGATAAATTCTAACAAGTTTTTCGATGCTCAAGTCATTTCATATAATATCTCAAGATATTTTTCGATGCTCAAGTCAATTCAAGTATAAGAATTAAGATAGTATGGTAAAAGAGTGGAAATAAAAAGAGAAAGTTAGGAAAAGAGAAAAAGAAAGGGAAAGGAAAAAGAAAAAAAAAAGAAAAAGAAAAAGAAAAAAAAAAAGAAAAAGAAAAATGCTCTCATGAAAAATAATGTTGAAAAAAGTAGGGAAATTGTGTTAATGTCCTCCTCTCTTCACATTTTTCGGTTTTTATGTCTTTGTCAGTTCATGTCCTCCTCTCTTCAACATTTTTCGTTTTTTATATCTTTGCTATTGATATTGTCAGGTATTTTTCAAGCGTTATTCATGTGATTTGCTACTTGCCTTAAAATGATCTATACATGTGACGTGTTGCTATCCTCCACTTTGGTGTCTTATATGATTTATGGAGTTTGAACTCTTCTAAACCTAATAATGTTGTATAATAGTACTAAATTACCTTCAAAAAATTAAGATATTTCGTCTATATATATTAAGGTCTAAATTGCAAATTCACTCTCATTATTTTTTTAAATAATATATATAATAGTAATAATCAAAGTTCGATTTAATGATTGTTACCTTTTTTCTTAAGAGAGATTAGTTTCAAGGTATATACGGTAATTTGTGTTCATGTCATATAAAATTTTGCTCGTAAAGTGTAAAACATGAAAATTTTATATCAAAATTCGTATCTGACACATCAAATATAAAATTTATTTTTTAGTTTTTTTATATTCATATACAAATTTTATCAGTTTTTAGCCCACATCATATTCATATCTTTTATTCATATTATTTTTTGTATTGTGTCATTATGTTGTATTTAAGATTATCAAGTCTAATTCAATGTTCGAATCTTTTTTTTTCTTCTACTACCTCCTACGAATAAAAAAATGGTAGTAATCTTTTACTCCACTCCATCCTAAAAAACACATTCCATCTTCAACGATTGGAGCTAAACGATACCAAGAATTCAGATATCCCGCAAGGTATGGAATTTGTCATCCACAATTCGACATGTCATGCTACAAATCAAACATGAGAAGAATATCATGTACTCTCCCACGAAAAGTACACAGTAACAACAAATGGGTTCAAACTATTGCTACTGCTAAATGCACTAGCAACCAATCCACTACACAATTCCAATTGTCCCACGGTGTTTGAAGTACCCTTTTATTCTAGGAAAATTATTTCTTCAGCCGAAGGGTTGATGAGATGAGGGATGTGAAAACAACGTTGGAAGCAGTTGGGCCATGGATGTCTCGTCCACAGCAGGTAACCCCATGACTTGGCAATGCAATCAGTCTTCAATCTTTAGCCTTTCACTGATTACACTTGAGAAAGGACGGTCTCCTAATCCCGCCATGACGCCCTGTTGGTTGGCCAGGGTTCGTGCCACCGACGATGTTTTATTTGTCATGTCCCCTTCGCTTCTTCTGTCCTACCACCACTCAAAAGTTGCCGTGGACCTCTTGATTCTCTTTGTCCTCCAATCTTATCCAGTCTCCAATTTCCCACGATGTTCATTTTATGTATTCCTTTTATTCTTTATATGATGTAATTGCTGAAATATCCATTCGTGTTAACTTAATATCAAGTTCAGAAAAAAAAAATGACTTCAAAAAAAGAAGTTCAGAAAAAAAAATCAAGTTCAAATTTCATTCGATTTGAAAATTTAAAATTTGAAATTTAATTCAAGTATAATCGAACTTGATATTTAAAATTCAAATTTAAACCAACAAAATACTTAAGCAGTCTGAATTAAAAGTTGACAAGTTTGGTTTTTTATTTTTAATGATAAATTATAAGAATAAATGATAAATAATAATCAAATATAAAAAATTTATATTAAAAAGGTTTAATTAAGCTCACTACTTGAACATAAAATACTTGAATTTATCTCTTTTCGTTATTCGAGTCACTTGAATCCTTATAAAACTAAAATAATTTTCGACTCAGCTCAACTCTAATATTGTTTTTTATATTTGTTTTGCTCTTCATCATATATTTATATTTTATAAACTCTATTTGGTTCTGCTTTTTTTTCTTGAACTATCTTAGAAGTTGTCTTCCTCTTCATCATTGATACAGGAATACATCCACCAATTTGTGTTTAAAATCCTCGTTAAAAAATAAGAGCGTACACTGCTTTTCCTTCTTTTTGTCCATAATGAAGCAACATATTGTGGGTGGGGCATGAAATTAAGCTAGAATAGTTCTCATAGTTCTTTATATGGGACACATAGATTACAAAAATCTAGACACTATTGTTAGGATTTTTTTTAAGCAAAATCGTATTCCACAAACGAATGAGATCGACGCGGAATTAAATCAAACACACAAGAAACAAGGTTTAACGTGGTTCGGCCTAAGTGCCTACATCCACGAATAAGAAAGAAAAATTCAATATAAAACATAGAGATTACAAAGAGTACAAAACACCTTAAAACAAACACTAAGCCCAAGCCCCGAAACAAACCTAGTTTCTGCTTCATAGTGTTTAACCCATGAAATTCTCATGCAACACGGTGTTTTCTCCAACTCTTTTCCAAATCCCTACAAACCCATCTCTCACACAGATATTACATAGTAATTATATATCTCTCTCAATCCCCCTCTAAAAGTTAAGACCCACTCTACATTTATAGAGCCAAATTACTTGATCACTAAGAATTACTATTCACTAAGGAATCTAATCTATTAAGAATATTTATCTCTAAATAAACTTAACCACCAAGTAATTCTCTAACCAATAGAATTTTATTAAAATCCAAATTGATTCCCAATAGAATTCGAGTCAACATCTAACAATCTCCACCTTGACACAAATTCTATCAAAATATTGGTCTTCAAGAAATCTCAGCTACACATAATCGAACTAATCCTGACTGTTATTGATTCACACACGACCAATACCCATGCGTAGCCAAATCAACTCCACCTAGTTGACTTCAGAGAGGAAACTCGATATAATCTCTCTCAGCAGGAATTGTCTCTCACTATCATCTTCATCCAGAGATTGTAAAGTGAGACCATCGAGATTTTTATTTTCTTCTTTACCAATCTCCTATAGACGAAATAACCACACTTTTCTACACACGTTGTCATGTGTGATTTCTTTAGCAAACTAATATTATACACACTCCACATATTTTTAGGACATGTCACACTACCCAAAAATTGTGTGTGTACCATTCACCTTATGCAAGAGTATAATATCACAAGAAAAGTGTCAATACCTCTTAGAGTAGTGAGACAACCTTTAAGGTATTCAATGTGCTCCATTCCTATTAGCCAAGATCTGCACCTGCAGACTTCAGACCTTCAACAATCCTAATTCTCACCTAGATCCAGAAATTCATCGGAGCACTACTGGATCAAACTGAGAATTACTCCACCTGCAACTGACACTTTGCTGCAGCAATCTTCTCTTGCGTGTTCCCGATCTCACGAACACAATCTGCAACAACAAATCCCCTGAATTGAATCATCATATCTGCATCATGCTTCATGATAATTCTTGAATCATAGCTCTGATACCACTTGTTAGGATTTTTTTAAACAGAATCGTATTCCACAAACGAATGAGACCAATGCGGAATTAAATCAAACACACAAGAGACAAGATTTAACGTGGTTCGGCCCAAGTGTCTACATCCACGAATAAGAGAGAAAAATCCACTATAAAACATAGAGATTACAAAGAGTACAAAACACCTTAAAACAAACACTAAGCCTAAGACCCGAAACAAACCTAGTTTCTGCTCCATAGTGTTTAACCCATGGAATTCCCATGCAACGCGGTGTTTTCTCCAACTCTTTTCCAAATCCCTACAAACCCATCTCTCACACAGAGATTACATAGTGATTACATCTCTCTCTCAATCCTTTTCTAAAGGTTAAGACCAACTCTATATTTATAGAGCCAAATTACTTGATCAATAAGAATTCCTATTCACTAAGGAATCTAATCTATTAAGAGTATTTATCTTTAAATAAACTTAACCACCAAGTAATTCTCTAACCAATAGAATTTTATTATAATCCAAATTAATTCCCAATAGAATTAGAGTCAACATCTAACAACTATAACCATAAATAAATGGTTGAGCAGGGTCATGTGAATTATTATTATTATTATTATTATTATTATTATTATTATTATTATCATCAAGTAGTAGTAAACTTTTCATTATCTTAGTACATGATACGACTAATTTGTGTGTTAATTATTCTATAAAAAAATCCAAATCATTTATTAATAAAAAAATATTAGGACCTTTATTTTAACTTTTACTCATTTATTACTTATGGATTGTGACTCAATTGATAACACAGATTAAGTTAGTGAAAAGAGTTTTCAAATTCGATCATCATTAAATACACTTTTGCAGAAAGAGTGGAGAGTCTTAACTGTGACAAATTTTCAAACAAATTAATCTCAAACCATTAAATCGAATAAAAATACTTGTAATTTATAAAAAAAATTCACTTAATTTTTTTTATTCAAAAAAATTTCACTTAATTTTTTTATTCAAAAAAATTTCACTTATTTAATACTAAAATGAAGCATTTAGGCATGGGATTATTCAATATGATTTAATAATGAAAAATAATGAAAAAAAGGACAAACAACTTTTAATAATTGTGACATGACATAAATAGGTATACGTTTTCCTTCTTAAAATATGAAAATAATTTTTTTTCGAAATTACATGTCACGTGTAAGGGTTACAATTACAATTAAATAATTTTTAGTATATATTAAATAATACATTAATGAATTATATAAATAATAAATAAATCAATAAAACAAACAAGTCAATGTAAAATTATTAGGATACCTAAATTTAAAAGTACTGAAACTTTCTCTTACCATGTAAAATAAAAGGGATATTATTGAAATAAGTTTTCGAACTTTGTCCAAAATAATTAAAATAAGTCTTAATCTTGTATCCTATGAAATTAAGATTGTGAAGTTTTAGTTTATTATAATTAAAAGTTTAATGGTATAAACTATTTAATATTTCACGAAATTTTTAATTAAATGATTTAATTTGTAAGAAAAAATTATTTAGATTTATTTGGATGAATTGAATGAAAAACTATTTAAATAAATATCATTTTAAAATTTTTATCAATGGGATGTTATTTATAGCTTTTAAAATTTAATTGATATAACTGTAATGAAACAAAAATTAATAACCGTTATTTTACCTAATAATTAGTTACGCTTTTAAATAAAAATCTAAAGCGAAAAAGCATACAGAGATAAAAGAGATGATAGATATTTCATATTTTCATTTAAATTTTTAAAAAAAAAAAGCTGTGGGGGACCGTGCCGTGTGAATACTACTAAGAAAATAAAGAAGCAAGGGGAACGGGAGAAAAGGAAACAACATCATCAATGTCACCGACGTTTATTAGGTTGAGTAGAATAAATTCAGTGTCCCTTAAATAAGATATTGGATTCTTATTTTGTAAATAGAGAAAATAGCATTAGAAGAACTCTCCCGTATTGAATTCGACCGTAGCTCAACTTCGGACTAATTGAAACTCAAAATAACTTTCGGATACTGAGGATCTTAGATAAAAAAAAAAGAAAAGAAAAAGGAAACAACGTCACGTATATAGCAATCGAATAGCGAGAGAAGAAAAACAAAGTATTGGCATAATGAAGACGCTGGGTGTCATGAGCCAACCATGTATATGGCCATGACCGGGTAGAAGTGCCTTGGGGAAAATAGAATCCATGTATTAGAAAAATAGAATCCAGGAGAATTAGGAAAAGTGTCCCCATTTCAAACATTTTAATGGTTACTAGTAGCATAGCTATAAAAGCTCTTTAGCTTTTTAAGAGGGGTGAGCAGTCGGTTGAATGTTGGGTTGTCTCACTGTTTTAAGATTGTTGTGATATCTTGGCTGACTTGTGTGGACGAGACCATTCAAGTGCTGTGCGACCAATTGCTTTAGTGAGAAAAAGCCTTGTCCGTGACACGTGGTATCCGAGCTTGGTTAATTGCACTAGTGAATGAAAGGAAAATGGTGACGACTTGAGGAGGGTCAAATGATAGAATGAGAATTGAGGAGCTCAAGGCTGCAGTGGCCGCCTTGAAAGCTCACATGGTCACTAACGACCGATTGGGGAAATTGAAACAGCCTAGCAGGAGCTGTCCGAGTCGTTAGCTAACTTGGGTGAAGAGACTAGAGATGCATTGAGAATTATTCAGAAAGAGTTCGAGGAACTCAATGCTCAAATTAGTGTGCTTCAACTAGCTGTGGGCAAGGCTAGTGCTAGCACGATAGATAAGAGGAAAAGAGCTAAGGTGTCGGAACCGCGTCATTATGAGGGAGCAAGGGATGCAAAAGAACTTGAGAATTTCTTGTTTGACATTGAGCAATACTTTTGAGCGGTGCCCACAGAGTCGGAGGAAGAAAAGGTCGCAATTGCCTTGATGTATCTTGCTGGAGATGCCAAGTTATGGTGGCGTTCAAAATATGCAGGTGAGGAGTTGTGATAACCGTAAATTTTTCATTTATTGGAAATTATTAATATTAAAAATTAATATTTAAGAAAATAGATAAGTTGAAATAAATAAATCGAATGATAAGATTGGAATATTAGTGGAAATTCTAAAAATTGAGGAATTTAATTAAATTGAAAATAAGGAGAAGGATGAAATTATGGAAAATAATGAAGAGATAATTTAATTTGGATAAATGGAAATCCAAGTTAAATAAGAAAATGAGAAAGGAAATGTAAAATATATTTATATAATTATATATTATATAAATATATTTTCATACAAATACATATGTATTTAAATACCGTATGGTATATAGTATATATTAAATATACATTGGTATATATAAGTATATATACTATTTGATAAATTTAAATAATATATATGTATTCAAGTATGATATTTTATGTATATATAAATATATACATATATGAGAAAAATGTAAATAATAATTTACATTAAAGTTTAAGAAAATATATATAAAGATTATTTAATTAAAAATATATATACATGTATATATATATATATATATTTATACATACTACTAGACATATATTTTGTAATATGCAATATACATGTATTTTATATATAATATATATTGTAGTATATTATATATGAAATAATATATGTATAATATATAGTATATATTATATGTATAAAATATAGGAAGACGTGGGAGGCCACGGTTGAGGCGGAGAACAGCGGAGGAAGGCCGATGGAGGAGAAGAAACCGAGGCAAACCGAGTAGATCCACCGCCGTGCCGTCGATCCGGGCTGAACGGAGACCACCAGCAGGTTTGCCATGCTGTCGGCCAGCTGAGGAGCAGTCGAACCGCCGGAGAACCGGCCACCGGAGAAGAACCGACGATGAGGGGATCTGACCGATCTGAATCGGTCTGGCCAGGAAAAGGAAGAGAGGAAAAAGAGAAAAGAAAAAGAAAAAGAAAAAAGAAAAGAAAAGAAAGAAAAGAAGAGAAAAAGAAAGCGAAGAAAGAAAAGAAAAGAGAAAAAGAGAAAATTTCGGGATTCGAGAATTTCAAAAATTACGGGAGATCTCAAGAATTCGAAAACCTAGGAATTACGGTAATTGGTAAGAAATCTCGAAAAATACTAAATTATTTAAATAATTTATTATTTAAATAATTATGAAAAAATTCTAAATTTTGGAATTTTAATTCCAAAAAATTCCCTCGATGACCGAACCGATGGAATCGGGCGAGGTGAACATGAGCGCGACCTTCGAGAGTTAGTCGTCGACCCGGAACAGGTAAGGGATGCATGTGCAGCACTGTAAGGATATTCAGTCTGCATGTTTTAATTTCGAAATATTTTATGGAAATAATTTATGAAAATTATTATGAAAATTGATTGGTTGGAAAATTGTGGTGAAGTGCCGGTTGAAATTATAAACTGTATTTTTCGTGCAGGAGGCTAGCCAATCGGCAGCCGTTATACTGCCAAAAAATTATTGAAAGTTATCGAAAACTTCTAAAAAATTTATAAAATCATAATAAATGATTTTATTTCACAAGAAACGATTTCCAACCACGAAAATAGAGAAAATGATTATTTTTCATAAAACATGAATATAACGAAATTCTTTTTAAAATATTTATGTTTTCGAAATTGGTGATAATGAGATCACCGAAAATCCTCTCGATATATGAATTATATGTGATATGAAATGGAAAATGAAAAAGGGATAAAGAGAATATTTTATGAAAGTTTTCTAAATATTCTCTTGATATATGAATTATACGTAATATGAAATGAAAGATGAAAAAGGGATAAAGTGAATATTTTATAAATATTTTCTTAAATATTCACTTGATTTATTATATAACATTTATGGTTTTAATTATGAAATTATTATTTTTATAAATTCCATAAAGGTTTTCAGATGATGAAAAATACGGTTTTGAGACTAGTTGGCATCCTATCATGCTGATATGTGATATGTGATATGTAATATGTGATATGTGATATGTGATATGTAGTCCCGATCGACACCTGATCAGTGATCCACCGAGGACAATTATAGGCTATGGCCATAGATCTGACATGATGATTTTATACCCTTCGGGTTCTATAGCATGATATGAGTAACGACCCAGTGGACGGGCTGGGCGTGTGTGCCTAAGTCTCCATATAAGATATGTTTTAAATGAAAATGTTTTACATGATATGTGATATGTGAAATGTAAATATTTTACATGATATGTAATACGTGAGATGAAATGATTTATAGCATTTTATAAAATACTTATTTCAGTACTGTTCTTAGTACTACGAGATGATTTTCATATGATATGTAATATGAATATGTAATATGTTTTCAAAAGGAAAAAGGAGGAAAGTAAATCTAATATTCTTATTTTAATTTTAAATTGAATATTAGATTTAAATGATTTATATGTTATACGAAAAAGATTTAATAGCTTATTTTGCTATTTAAAGTACTGTACTAATATGATTGTACAGTAAAACATGAAATGAGTTTTACAGGAAAATGATGATGATTTAATTAATATTCTTTTCAAAGAAAATATGAATATTAGTTATTTTATTTAAATGCTTTATTTCATAAAAGCATTATTTTGAAAAGAATATGAAAACGATATGAAATAAAAAGGAAAAGGATTTAAATTTCAAACGAAAAGAAATTTACTCTCTACAGTTGCTTCTAGGTTCCGGGACAAGATAGATATTTCAAAATACCTACCTTACTCCATCCGGATCCCTAGCCGACTGTAGTATCCTTCCTACATGCGAGCCTAGAGTCCATAGGAAAAATGAAAAAGTTTTTCAGCATATAGATAGCTGAATATCAAGTATGCATATAATTCCCTTACTGAGTTGTGGTTTGCTCACCCCTTAATTTTAACATTTCAGGTTTTCGAAGACTGAAAGTCTGACACATAAGGGACTTCGGCTGTGCATTTGGGGACGATGCGACAGCTGGATTTATTTAATAAGGTACGATCATTTATTTTCTGTATTTAGACTTATTTACAGTACTACTTCCTAATGAATTAAGATAAGGGATGTAACTCAAAATATAATTTTATATGAAATTGTTTATATGTAAAAGAAAAGTAAAGTATCGCAGACAGCCCAACCAGATAAGATGTATAGAAAAAGGTGAAAAAATAAGGTCACGGGCTGTGACAGGAGTGCCCCATCAAAACATGGAGCGATCTAAAGCAAGAACTGAAGAACCAATTCTTCCTCGAAAATGTTGAATACTTGGCTCGGAGAAAGTTACGAGAATTGGTGCAAACAGGAACGGTGCGAGAGTTTGGTAGGAGCTTTTCTACCCTGATGTTGGATATTAGGGACATGTTTGAAAAAGACAAGATGTTCTATTTCCTTGACGGACTTAAGCCTTGGGCTAGAATAGAACTCCAAAGGCAGAAGGTGCAAGACGTAGCCACAGCAATGGCTGCCGCCGAACGCCTCAATGATTAGAATGACAGCTCAAGCAAGCGCAAGAAACCTCCATCAGTAGGCAGTAACTCCAACTATGGAAACAGAAGAAAGGCGGCCAAGGTGGATAGACCCTCAAGTGGGGGAGTGGATAGGAGACCACCGGGTAGAGACGCCCCTCCATCTAAGACAAACAATGCTCCGATGTTCAAGCCCAGACAACCATTAGCTTGCTTCCTATGCCAGGGACTGCATCGAGTGGCCGAGTGTCCCCATAGGAGTGCCCTCAATGCACTAAGGACTTCCACCCAAGAAGCTCCCCAATTGCCGCCAGTGGCCGAAGAGACTATGGAAGAACCCTCGAGAATGGGTTCCATCCGATTCCTGAACGCCCTTCATTCACAGCTAAGTTAAATGAAGAAAGAGCCTGAGAAAGGCTTGATGTACGTAGAGGTAATGCTTAATGGGAAACCTATAAGGGCAATGGTCGACACGGGGGCAACCGATACCTTTATCCCACCCGAGGAGGCTAAGAGGTGTGGTCTAAAGGTTAGTAAGGATTGTGGGCAGATGAAAACGGTCAATTCACCAGCCTTTGCCATTTGTAGAAGTTATAAGAACGTGATGACCAAACTTGGACCATGGGAAGAAGGCATCAACTTCACTGTTTCCCACATGGACGATTTTGATGTTGTCTTGGGATTAGATTTCATGATGCTGGCTCAGACGATCCCGATTCCAACTGCAAGTTGCCTATTGTTCTTGGGGGAACGCCCATGTGTAGTGCCGCCCACGATCCTCCCTAGAAGCGGGAAAATAATTTCAGCTTTGCAGTTTAAGAAAGGTGTAAAAAGAGGAGAGCCCTCTTACGTGGCCATGCCGATTTGCAAAGAGGGGCCCGAGTCAGAGTTTGTGCCAGAGGGGATAAGATAGGTGCTAGAAGAGTTCAAGGAGGTAATGCCTGACCAACTACCAAAGGTCCTACCACCATGAAGATCGATAGATCATGAAATTGAACTCCTCCCTGGAGTAAAGCCTCCTGCAAAAGGACCTTATCGTATGGCTCCCCTAGAGTTGGCTGAGTTGAGAAAACAGTTGGATGAGCTACTACAAGCCGGCTTTATCAGACCTTCCAAAGCACTGTTTGGGGCACCGGTGTTGTTTCAAAAGAAGCAAGATGGGAGCTTACGATTATGTGTGGATTATAGAGCCTTGAACAAGGTGACAGTGAGGAACAAATATCCAATCCCCCTAATAGCAGACCTCTTTGATCAGTTAAGCCAGGCCAAGTATTTCTCTAAACTTGACTTAAGGTCCGAGTATCATCAAGTCAGAATCGCCGAAGGAGACGAGCCAAAGACTACTTGTGTAACTCGGTATGGTGCATTTGAATTCTTAGTCATGCCTTTTAAACTAACCAATGCTCCTACCACTTTTTTTACTTTGATGAACCAGGTATTTCATGACTTTCTTGATAAATTTGTGGTCATCTATTTGGACGACATATTGGTCTTTAGCTCTAACCTAGAGGAGCATAAAGATCATCTTAGACTAGTCTTCAAAAGGCTTCGAGACCATCAGTTGTATCTAAAAAGGGAGAAGTGCTGCTTCGCTCAGACCCTAGTCCATTTCCTAGGCCATGTTGTGGAACAAGGGTAGATTCGGATGGATATGGAGAAAGTCAAGGCAATTAAGGAGTGGCATGCCTCAAAAAATGTTAAGGAACTTCGCTCATTTCTTGGACTGGCCAACTATTATCGAAGATTTGTGGAATGATACTCGCGTAGAATAACAGCCCTCACGAAATTATTGAAGAAAGACAAAAAGTGGTATTGGTCAGGTGAATGCCACAAGGTGTTTGAGGATTTGAAGCAAACCTTAATTGAAGACCCTGTATTGGTCCTCCCAAACCTTGGAAAACCATTTGAAGTACAAACAGATGCTTCAGATTTTGCCATTAGGGAAGTGCTCTTGCAAGAAAGACACCTGGTTGCTTTCGAAAGTCGTAAGTTAAATGAGGCCGAAAGAAGATACACAAAACAAGAGAAGGAATTCTTAGCCGTAATCCATTGCTTGAGGGCCTAGCGGCATTATTTACTTGGGTCAAAATTTGTCGTCAAGATGGACAACATGACAGTTAGCCATTTCTTCACTCAACCAAAACTCACAGCTAAACAGGCAAGGTAGCAAGAATTTCTCACGGAGTTTGATTTTCATTTTGAATACAAAGCGGAGAGTACCAATCAGGTAGCCGATGCACTGAGTCGACAGGCAGAATTAGCAGCACTTAGGAGAATTGCCCCGATGTTAGCTACCAAAGTGACCACAGAGATTCGTAAGCTAATCGAAGAAAATCTGAATAAAGATCCCCAAGCTAAGTCCTTAATGAAGATGGTAGAAGAAGGGAAGTCGAAGTATTTTTGGTGTAAGAATGGGGCTTTGTTAACAAGAGGTCCAAGATTATTTGTCCCAAGAGCAGGAAACCTGAGACAGATACTAATGCGGGAATGTCATGATACCTCTTGGGCAGGTCATCCGGGTTGGCAACGCACCCTTGCTCTATTAAAGCAAGGTTATTATTGGCCGCATATGAGACAGGATGTGATGGATTACACCAAAACATGCCTTATCTGCTAGCAAGACAAAGTTGAAAGAAAGAAACAAGCGGGATTACTCGAACCATTGCCAGTGTCAACAAGACCTTGGGAAAGCATCTCTCTAGATTTCATAGTTGGGCTCCCTAAAGTTGGCGATCTTGGGTCTATCCTTGTAGTCATTGATTGATTTTCAAAATATGCCACATTCATCCCAGCCCAGAAGTACTGTACAGCGGAAGACACAACTCGTCTAATCTTCAAGCATGTGGTCAAGTACTGGAGTATTCCAGAGAGCATCATTAGTGATAGAGATCGTAGATTCACAGGGTCATTTTGGCAAAAACTCTTCACTATCCTGGGATCTCAATTTAACATCTTCTTAAGTTATCATCCTCAAACAGATGGGCAAACAGAACACTTTAATGGGTTGTTGGAAGAGTACTTGAGACATTTTGTGCAAGCGAATTAGAAGAACTGGCCTTTGCTATTAGATATGGCCAAACTGTGTTTTAATTCTAGAAAGAGCTCCGCCACGAACAAGAGTCCCTTTGAAGTAGTTACGGGACAGCAACTGAGCTTACCCCACACTCCTCTTGAGCTATATAAAGGGAAAAACCCTCAAGCCTTCAACTTCACCAAAGAGTGGAGACAAAACACCGAGATTGCTCGAGCTTACTTGGAAAAAGCATCAAAGCGCATGAAAAAATAGGCGGACAAGGGTTGAAGAGCACAACAGTTTAATGTGTGTGATTTGGTATTGGTCAGACTAGTGCTTGAACAGCTTAGATTTCTACGGAAGTGAGACCGCAGATCGGTGCACAAGTATGAGGGTCCAGTGAAAATTCTTGGCAAGGTGGGACAGGCCTCCTACAAAAGTGATCCCCCAAAGTGGATGAAAGTGTACCCAGTTTTTCATGTGAGCAACCTAAAGCCATATCATGCAGACCCAACAGATGCAAGCCGAAGTAGAACAACCAAGGCCCCCATCAGCATGAAGCCACCTTCAAAACGTCGAGTAGAGAAAATCTTGGCTGATAGACGATCCGTAGTGTCAAGAAGACTGATCCAAGAATACCTTGTAAAGTGGGAAGGACTAGGACCAGAAGAAGTCAGTTGGGAGAGAGAGCACGACCTTAGAGCCTTCAAGCAAAAGATCGAGGAGTTCCAAGCAACCAAGTCAACGAAGACGTCGACAGATTAAGTGGGGGAGGATGTCATGAGCTAACCATGTATAGGGCCATGATCGAGTAGAAGTGCCTTGAGGAAAATAGAATTCATGTATTAAGAAAATAGAATCCAGAGGAATTAGGAAAAATGTCCATATTTCAAATATTTTAATGGTTACTGGTAGTATAACTATAAAAACTCTTTAGCTCTTTAGGAGGGGTGAGCAGTCGGTAGAATGTTGGGCTGTCTCACTGTTTAAGATTTTGTTAATATCTTGACTAATTTGTGTAGACGAGATCATTTAAGTGTCGCGCGATCAATTGTTTTAGTGAGAAAAAACCATATACACTGTGCATGGCATTGGCAATTTGGCGTCGGCATTTGGCGTCGCGTTGGCCTGGGGATAGACAGACAGAGTTTGGAAATGATAGAAAATAGTTGGTGATTTGCAGCTTTTCAATCCTTGTTTTCCGTGAAATCATTGCTTTCACTGCTCTTCAATTAACTAATGTCAGTACACATTACACTATCGAAACCTGTAAATCAGCTAGGCTACGCTAGGGCAGGCTCCACTAGACTACGTCTGCACTGTACAACATCTAGCGTTAGTAGTTAATTAGTGGAATGAGTAACTTTTTTTCAAAGTCTGCTCAAAATCTTTACGTCACACCGGATTTCTTGATAAAATAAATAAATGATAAAAAATTTTATTTATTAAAAAAATACTTTAAATTTTCATCAAGTTCTATTATAAATAAATTTGCATTAATCGATTTGAAAAAGATATCGACAGAAATCTAAAATTTTTTTATGGATCATCTGTACGCAACTATGCATGTCTAAGAATAACAAGAATAAACTCAAAATTCAGTGATATAAAATTTCATTGAATTTGATAGTAAAGACAATTTATTACAAAAGGTTTCGTGTTTGACTTTTTATTAGGTCAATTCTTTTGAGTCAGTACCAACTATGTAGCACAACTAAAAATTAATCTTGTACCCAATATAATATGAGCATACATCGTGATTTATATAAAAAAAAAGAATACAAATAATATAATCATATGATTATCATATCTCTTAAAAAACACATGATAAAATTTTAAGCTTAATAACTAAATGTACCCTCAACTTTTTGCACAAAATGTACATAAGCCTTTAATGTTTTATTGTATAAAAATCAGTTCATAAAACTTTTATTTTTCTAAAAATAAACCTTCAACGTTTGAAAACCATGCAATTAAATCTAAATTTGTTAAATGATACTAATTTCCGTTAATATTGCACATGTGGCAACCAACTAAGTTATCTACGTCAACTATCCACGTCAACTTCCACGTAATATGTCCAAACGACTGTTAGTGTCATTTAACAAATTTAAACTTAATTGCATAGTTTTGAGATATTGAGGGTTTATTTACAGTAAAATAAAAGTTTATAGATTGATTTTCACGTGATAAAAACATTAAGGGCTTATATTCATTTTATACAAAAAAAGTTAAGGGTACACTTGGCTATTAAGTTAAAATTTTATGATCCTATGAATTTATTGATTATCCTTGCATATAAAGAGTTAATTAGATCTAATGATTTGTGTTTTATGTAATATTTATATTGTATCAAACCATGTAAAATACAAAAATTATAGTATCATAATTTGTGTTAACACATTAAATATTTTTTTAATTTTTTATTCATATATAATTTTTACTATATTTTTAATATGTATCATTATCTATTTTTTTCGTATAATTTTGTTTTGTGTTACAATTTATAATTATCAAGTCTAGTCAACTAAGAAAAAAATAATTAAAAAAAAAGACAACGTAGAGCTGAGCGCTAAATTTGATAATGACGATCGATGATGGATGATTAGGAAGGCATTCCACAGTGTAATTTTTACATAAGGATTGAGTCAAGTCAAAATAATTTAGTACCAAACTCAAGCGTAGATCGATTCAAAAATTTGAAGTTTTGTTGAAGCTTGATCAGATTTAGTTTTTAAAATTTAACTTGATAAAAATACTCAAATCATTCAAGCTTAACTTAATAAATTCGATTTGTCATTTTTTTAACAATATATTATTAGGATAAATAATAAATTAATAATAAAATATAAATATATTATAAAAAACTCAATTAAGAATGGGAGATGCTTGGTTAGCGTATTAAAATATTCAAATTCGATTTGATTTGATTTATTATTTAAATAATTTGAACTCTATTTAAAAATAAATAAATCAACTTTAAATAATTATGAAATTAATTTTGAATAACTCAAAAATAACTCGCCCTTCTGCACTTTTTATTTTCACTTCCGCACCTCTTCTTTTTCACCACGTGGCACGTATACCATATTCCAAATATTCCCATTTTTTAATCATTTTTATAAACTAGTATCCCCAAACGCAGCCTACGCCTTCGCCTACCATTACCGTCACCGACAGCATTACCTGCCTCACCGACCAATCAAAAATATCCATCCCTGTCACAGTCAGTAACCTAATCACTCACATCTTTGTATGTAGTATGTACTATATAACTATTTCCATACTAAGCCATAGCTGAAAGCAGAAGCTTCCTCTTCTACCCATACTCCCTTTTTTTCTCATTCTCTCTCGCGATCGATAAATACGTGAACAAAAGCTTTTTCTTTATAGTTTTCTTTTCATAAATTTTCTTCATGGGGTTTCCAGTTGGTTACACGGAAGTTTTCTTACCGAAGCTCTTCGTTCACACCCTTTCTTTTCTGGGTTTGATCCGAAATCTGATTTTTGCTCTTTTTAACTACCTGGGACTCTCCGATTTCCTCGAAACAGACACGGTCTGGTCAGGAAACCCGACCCGGATAACAACCGAGAACCCGCCAGTATCTGCACTCCTGATTCGGGAAATCCTTCCCGTTTTAAAGTTCGAGGAACTTTTCGTCGTAGGGGAAACACCAGAGAGCTGCGCCGTTTGCTTGTACGAGTTCGAAGGAGGGGAAGAGATCAGGTGGTTGAAGAACTGTAGGCACGTTTTCCACAGGGCGTGTTTGGACCGCTGGATGGACCACGATCAGAAAACGTGCCCACTTTGTAGGACCCCATTTGTGCCTGATGAGTTGCTGGATGAGTTTAATCAACGGCTCTGGGCTGCTTCCGGGGCCGATGATATTTACAGTGAGTACAGTTCGGTTCCTGGACTGTAAATTTTTTTAATGGAGAAGGAAACGAAAGGGCACTAGTTTTGTTTTATCCGATGGCTTTTTTGGAGTTAGCTTACTGCTTAAGGATAATTGTGCGTATTAACCTGACATCTTGCTGCGCAACCAATAAAAAGAAGGATAAGATAAAAGTTTTCCATGTACAGTTCTTACAGTTTGATTGCTAGAAGTATGCCTTGTTTGAATTGTTCCTCGCATCAGCCAACAATTTGTTTTTTTAATAACGGAAAATCTTGTGGTCAATCTTGTGGTTGAATCTTTATTAAGTCAAAATTTTTTAGGTTAGTGTCAATCTATACTTAATATGATACGAAGATATTTGGTGGTTTAAAAAAAATATGTATTAGTTAATTTAGAATATGTAAGTATACTTAGTAATTTTATGCACGATATTATATATAATACTATAAAAAAATACAAAATTCATACAAATTAAATTTTAATAAAAATTATGTATAAATTTGGCACAAATTAAAAAATTAATTTAATATTTGATATATCAAAATGAATTATAATATAATAATAATTATTTTTTAAATACTTTAACACAATACAAATATACAAATTATGACAGGTAAAAAGAGTAGATGTGTGCGAGAGAATTGAGTTTTAAACAGTGCTGTCAGCATAGGTGAAGATGATGCTTTGTATTTTGGTTAAATTCTTTAGCTTATTCTTACTCAAAAGATTTTTGGACTAATAAAATTATTGGCATCAACTCAACATTGGGAGTGTTGGAGTTTGTTCAGCAGGTGGCTGACCGATTTGTTAGGATCTTGTCAGTGCCCTCTCTGAAAAATGAACATCAAACTGATGAATCCAGGTTTTACGAAAATGATTTAATGAGTGATGACGATGTCATCTTTTGATGTAATTTTCCTTTTTATTTCTACTTTTTTTTTCTCACTTCAATTTGAGGTCGAATTTACAAAATCTGTTAATTTATTATCTCTGTAGGTCTTCTAGAAGCTTTTAGGTTATAGTTTAGCTCATGAAATCAAACGAAGACTTGTGTTTTAATAATTTTCTTAAGCGGGTATATTGCAACAACTTGTAGCAGTTTTTAATGGTACAAACTTTGGCAGTGAACATTTGAGTAGTTTCATGCTTTAAACTAAACAAGTTTCAAGCTTTCCAAAAGTTTTAGCATCTGACCTGGGTTTGAATATGCAGTTTGGGATGGTATCAGGTAAAATTTTCGTTAATTATGAGATACTCAAATTTAAAGTCGAACTCGATTAATTATCCAAATATTTTAATTTTTACTATTTGAACTCTATGAATATAATATAAAAAAATTTTCATTAACTTTTTGATCCGACACCATAGATGAACCTATTTTGACCTTGACTTCTGAAACCAAATAAGCTCCTTCTGCTTAAGAATTCTATTATACTCACAAAACCATATCGTCCTCCAATCTATGCAAAAATGATTAGATTGAATCTCCAAGGCTGAATATCCTAAAGAGATTTTGGTTCTGTTTGAAAAATGGTTTAAGGCAGTCAAATGTCATGCTTTGGCATCAAAATGTCCTATATGAAGAATCAAAATAAAGAATCGTTAGACAGGTTTTTTCATTCCACAATGATGATTTTTTGCCAAAGATATGCTTAATCATAATAGAGTGTATCTAAAACCAACTAGGTCTATAAATATTTTCATAAACATTCATTTTCACTTAATTTTTACTACAAATCTTATTGAACACTGAAAATTTTCATACCTCTTTCTTTCACTTTCTTTTTCTGGTTTATTGATTATAAAGAGTTCAAAAAAGGAATTTAAAGTGTAATGAATTCTTCTTAGTAATAATTATTGATATTGAGAAACAAGTTTTCGAAGCCATTTACATAAATATTAAAAAAAAAATATTGTTTTCAAGATAATTTTTTATAAGTACCTTGTTTACAAATTTTTCTTTTTTTTTTAACAAATTCTTTAAATTAATTACACTAATCTACGACCACATAGGACAAAGAATTGTTCTTGGATGATTATCAACTGCAGATTTTTGTCTTCTCAAGCTGATCTGTTACAAAGAGTAAAAATTTTGAGCAAGAGAAATAGATGCTTTCCCATTGCTTTTTGGTATGATGATTTACTGAACTTGGATTTTGTGCTTGAGCCGTCTTTTTCTC
The DNA here is from genome assembly GCA_032173925.1 of Heritiera fomes. NCBI lineage: Eukaryota > Viridiplantae > Streptophyta > Magnoliopsida > Malvales > Malvaceae > Heritiera > Heritiera fomes. The sequence continues at coordinate 4,287,083 of JAPDPM010000013.1, read as the reverse complement.
AGGCTCTGTTTAATCGCCTGAAGGTTAAATTCCCAGCTGGCTCTGCAACACAGCAGTTGGTTTTCAGCATGGAATCTAAAATTCTGAATCAGTCCCCTCTGAAGGCTTGAAACCTTGTCTACCGACAGGGGGCCCTTCCTGCGATCCACCAAATACACAAAGGATTGACATGACTCCGGACTCAGGAGCTCCTTTTTGTTCAACAAGATTTAGGCCATAGTGAGTGCTTCAACTTTCGATGTACTAATATGTATATATAATTTGCCTTCATATAATGTAAAAACACAAATATTTCATGTTAAAGTATCAAAACACAACATTTTTTTTAAACTTTGGTCAAATTTATATAAAATTTTGTTAAAATAAAAGTTTTAGCTTGTATCATTTTCATAATTGTTTCATAACTTATTACCGTGGCATATCTAAAATCGCCAGATCTACTTAACTTTAAGATTGTGCTTGGTACAGTTGAAAAGTGGAAAGAAAGAAAATTGTGGAGGGAAACTGGAAAAAAAATAAATTTTGACATTGCTTGGTAGAACAGAAAATGAGATAAAAAGAAAAGCTGATGGAAATGTGTTTTCTGTCCTTCAAAGAAAAATAATCTATCCAAATCGGACAGAAAATAGAAGAGAAAAAGTGAGTAGGTAAATAAATTAATTAAAAATACGAAAATACCCTTAACAAAATTTAAAATTATCAATATGCTTCTATTCTCACCACCACAACTCTAACCACTCTCCCAATCACTCTTCTGTGTCTGTGTCACCGGTGTCTCTTTCCCATCGCCATAAAAACATCTTAGGCAAAGAGTCTGAAACACTTCTACTATAAGAGATAATCAGCTTCATTACCTGAATTGGTTATTGTTTATATATTTTTCCAATTTTTGGAACGTTCTTCGATCCCAATTCGTTCTGGTGAGGACCTCTACTGTTGAGTTTGTAGCCATGCCAGACAAGTTTGAGTTCGCTGATAAGGTCCCTCCCTCCCTTGGTCGCTTGGTATTTGTTTTTTATTTTAATATTTCTTCAAATCTCTATTTCAATGACTATTCACCGAGATCTGTGCTAAACCTTTCGAATTTATCATTTTAATTTAGAGGTATGGTTTTGTTTCCTTATCTTGTTGCTTGTTATTGTGTTGATCTAGTGCTTTTCAAGTTTAATTTCGATATTATTTTTATTTTCAAAATTTTTGCATGCTGATTATCTCACTTAATTTAAATTTTTTTTTCCATTTTACTTGTTGATTGTTTTGTTAATTAAGCATAGAGAACTTTCATTATTAATACAATTTTTGTTGTTGGATCAAGCATTCTTTTAGCAAATAAAATTTTTTTGATTAAAATAAATGAAGCAAAAAAAAGGGAGGTCCTTTGCTTATTGATAATTAATGATGCTTTGGTCCGTTTTCAATGCAAAATAATGGTAATGATGGTAATTAGTAATGTTTTCATTGTAGACACCGAATTTTGTCCAAAAAACTTTAATTAAAAAAATTGAAAAAAAAAGCAAAAAAATAAAAAAATAATAAATAAATTAAAGTCATTCTTCAATGCCCATGCATCATGTAAATTTAAGCCAAGGTTGACTTGAGAGATTTAGACCAAATATGAATAAGTAAATAAAAGGAAAATAAATCATGCAAAAAAAAAGGAAATAATTAAATGTAATAAAAGCTGAAAATAAATTACCAAAAATAATACAATGAAAAAAGGAATAAAAAGATAGGTCAAATAAAAAATAAATGACAAAATAAAAATTTTCTAATCATGGGATCAACACATTAAAATCAAGATTTTTCTTTCCTAAATAAAGAGGGACTACATGGATATAAAAAGGCAGGGTTTTTCGACAGAGAGGGGGGAGAGATTGAAAAAGAAAAAAAAAGAGGATTCTGAGTTTTCATTTTTCGTGGCTTCTGCACAATTTCAGTGCAGAGTTGCTCTGCATTTCTGTTTCATCATCATCTTCATCTCGTCCACTACGACCACCTATTCTTAAACTTTCCGTCCCTGCTTCACCATCATAAAAACCACCCCAGTTCTGCGATATCCAACCACCACGCCTTTCCTGCTCTGCTCACGTTTGCTGTTTGCACACCCCAGTTGCCGCTCTAAAGATTTCTGCCTCAGTCGCTACCCCGCACGCTATTCCCTGTTCAAGCCTTTTTGCTGCACTTCGCCGAACCTACTGCTGGCTATAAGTTTCTATTGCTGCGCCATTTTCGAGTGAAGACTAGCCGCTGTCTGAAAGTTGTGTGTTTAGGCTTGCTATGCTGCGCCTTGTCATTCTATTTCTTTCCTTTAGTGTTGTTTGTTATGTGTTGAAGAAAAAGCAAGGGAGAGTGACGTGAAGGTTGAGAGAATTGTTTGTTGTTGAAGAAAGAGCATGACATGTTTATTTTCAATAGAAAAAGACAAAAGGGAATTTTGGCTTGTTAAGGTATATTATCTTCCCTTTCTTTTTAAGTTTATTTATTTTATTTAATATTTATGTACGCATTTGTTCAAAAAAAGTATTTTATTTTTATCATTCCTAACATGCTTGAAAAATGTTTGTGCATATATTTAGAGAAAGTATAAAAAAAAATATATATATATATATATGTTTTTTTTAGTTTTACTTTTACAAATAATAGATAAATAAATAATAAAAGATGAGAAATTTCCGAGGATAAAATTTCGAAGAAATCACAAGTAGTGATTCTTTGACAATCTTTAGGGTCGAGATAAAATCTTTAATGTCACCAACGTATTGGGACATTTAAATGATTCTATTTCGATATAAAAATATTAATAAGATTTCTTAGGATAAAAAAATAAATATAAAAATGGTAATAAAAATAAAAATATAAAAAAAAGGTAAATATGAGAAAATAGTAAGTGAATAGAAATAAAAACTTTTAAAAAGACAAAAATCTAGGAATTAAAATAAATAAACAAATGCAAATACACCGATAAATGCAAATATAGGCATTAAAATAAAATATAAATAAAAATATACATTTTAAATATAAAAGGATCCCTGATGATAGGATTTTTTAGAAATCACAAGTAGTGCTTCTTTGATAATCCTTAGGGTCGAAATAAAATACTTGAATATTACCAGCGTATTGGGGTATTCAAGTAATTTTAGTTCGATGTTAAGATTTCTAATATAATTAATTTGTATGAGATAAACTAATGCTTAAATAATAATAATAATAATAATAATAATAATAATAACAACAATAATAATAATAATAATAATAATAATAATAAATAATAAATAAATAGAAATTTTAAACCAATAAATAAACAAGACTTCAAAATAAAGAGTAAAGCAATTTAAAAATAAATAAGATATAAATAATGTCCAATGATGAGATGTTACGGAATTCACAAGTAGTGATTCCTAACTAATCTCTAGGTGAGAGAAATATGCTAAATGTTACCAGCGTATTGGAATATTTAGTATGATTTTTCAATAAAAACAAGATTTTATAAATATAAATAAATTACAAAATGATAATATAAGTATAAATGAATTAAAAATAATAAAATAAAACAATGGATTTCTCATGTGCTTAATCTATATTTTGATTGTATCATTTGCATCCATGAAATTTCAAAATAAGTGTGAATCTCCCAAGGATGAGATTCTATAGAAATCGCAAGTAGCGATTCTTACGAAACCTCTAGATGAGGAAATTATCCGAAATGCTACCAAAAGTATTGGGGTACTTCGGAATAATTTTCAATACAAAAGATTCTCATTTATTTCAAATAAAAAATAAATTTAACATAAATAAAAATAAAATTTAATATTTCAAATAATAAGCAAATAAAAAAATTGATTTCAAAATAAATGAATTTCTTTTTAAATGTTAATTGAGACCATTTTATTAGGATTAAAAGATAATACATGATTAAGTGGTACCGTTTTCTAACGGGCGCTGTGGGGGTGCTAATCCTTCCCCACGCATAACCGAACTCCCAAACCATAACTTTGTTTTCGCAGAGAAAGGATTGTCTTTTTAATGAAGTTTACTTAATTTTAAGATTTTGTTAAAAAGATAAAAGATTTTAGGTGGCTAATCACACCTAGTAAAAAAGGATTGGTGGCGACTCCTCTTTGTATTTTTTTCTAAATTGTCTAGTGATCGAGTCCCCGGACGAAAATCGTTACGACAGCTTGGCGACTCCACTGGGGACAGTTAGACAGTCGAACCATAATTAATCATGTCTTATCCAAAATCTTAATTCATGGTCTTAATAAATATCTAATAAAACTTTTCATAAAAAAATAATTAAAAAAACAAAAAAATACAAACAAAAAAATGTGTGAATCATCTTTATCATTTGCATTTTGTTGGGATGCACTTTAAATTCTGTTCCTTTGCATACATGACATATTATTGCATACATCAACCCTACACCCGGGTTTGTCCCTTTTAGGAGAGAGTATAGTACCTTTGCTCTCGTGAGGTGATAACCTCCGCAATGGCAAGCGAAATACTCTCACTCAAGTTGAACCCTTTCTGTTTGTAGCCTGTCATGGGTGAGGATTAGGGTGCCTTACTAGTCTAGTGTGGACGTCAGTAAGGAACAATTTGAGAACCTTTTACCCTTTAGAGACTTAAACCAAGCATGTACTGAGCCATAGAGAAACTAACCTTAGCTAGAGCCATACCAGCCTTCTGTGAGGGTTACCTTAAATTATGGCACATGAATGAATACTTTTATGTAACACCTTTATGGGAAATATAATAAAGTGAATATTGAAATTGCGAAAAAAATATAAAAATTAAAATAAAAAAACCTTCTTATTTAATTCTATTTGTGATTTCAATAGTATGTATATTCTTAAAAAAAAGATTTTTTTTTAAAAAAAGGGGGTGTTTTATAAGATTTTTAACTTGATACATGCATCTTATCACATGTGTAATAGATATTGAATTTCATGCACATACATACATTTAGCATGCATACATACATTTATCTTGTGCCTACTTATGAAAATTTTTGGTGATCATAAGTAATGACATCAGATCTTGGAAGTAAAAAGTTTAGATTTTTAAAATCCTCACCAGTGTATTGGGATGATTTTAAAAGTCTTTTCTTTTATGGCACAATTTCAAATAATAATATGCTCCTAATTGTGGTAAACAAATGTCAAAGGTGCCAAAATAAAGAAGCCACTGCATTCTGAACCACTTATTCGACATCGTTACAGTACTCAATCAAAGACCAAAGCCATGGAAAATGAACATGTTGAGCGAATGGAAAAGATGGAAAGAATTCAGCAAGAGCTAGCTAAATTTCAAGAAGAATCTCAAAAGCAAATGTCGAAGATGATGGAGATGATGATGACTTTGATGAAAGGTAAAAAGGTCATTAAAGGATTAGGAAATGAGCCTCAACCTATGAGAAAGAATCCACAGTACGCATCGGAGTTTATAGCCCCTCAAACCTAAACTTCCTAAAGAGCTTATCCCCCAGCTCACGTTTTTGTGAATCAACAACTAGACCAAGGACAACACTCAAGATCTAGCCCTGTTGATCCTATTTTAGATGATCCCATGGAGCAAGAAAAGTTGAGGAAAGAAAGTGGCGAGTCACAACAAAAATATGAACTATTGGATGAAAGGCTAAGGGCAATTGAAGGAATGGATTTCTTTGGAAATATAGATGCTAATGAGCTTAGTTTGGTCCCAGATCTAGTAATTCCATTGAAATTTAAAGTACCTGAATTTGAGAGATACGATGGGACCACATGCCCAGTAGCTCACATCACTATGTTTTGTCGAAAGATGTCTGGGTATACAAATAATGATAAGTTGCTCATTCATTGCTTCCAAGATAGTTTAACTGGAACAGTAACAAACTGGTACAATCAGCTAGATCGAAGTCATGTTCGCAAGTGGAATGACCTGGCAAAAGCCTTCTTATCCCAATATAAGCACATGACTGACATGGCACCAGATAGATTGTCTTTGCAGAATATGGAAATGAAGCCTTCTGAAAGTTTCAAGGAGTATGCCAATAGGTGGAGGGGCCTCGCATCTCAACTGCAGCCTCCCTTTACTGAGAAGGAAACCACAGTATTGTTTGTCAATACGTTGCCATCACCGTGTTATGATAGGCTTGTGGGGAGTGCTACAAAAAAATTTGCTAACTTGGTAATTTCTGGAGAAATGATAGAGAATGCCATTAAGAGTGGTAAAATTGAGGATGCTTCTGCTTCAAATAGAGTTGGGGCAAATAAGAGAAAGGAGGGAGAAACACAAGCTGTTACCATTGAAAATCAACCACCAAGGAGTTCCGTTCCTTTTCAATCCTATATTACACATCACCCATATCCTTATTATCCAACTATAGACAACACTACCCATAATCCTTTTGTTTATCACCCAAGTTGGCAATCAAATTTTCAAATCCCTACTCAATCAAACAAAACCGGTGGGTAGTCAAAAAAGGGCAAGGAACAATCAAGGGAGAATCTCTGTGGACCCAATTCTTATGACCTATACAGAGTTATTTCCACAATTGGTGAGAGATAATCCTGTTGCACCTAAAACCATTAAAACATCCATATCCTAAATGGTATGATATCACTGCTCGATGCGACTATCATTATGGGAATGCAGGCCACTCCATAGAGACTTGCCTTGCTTTTAAATACAAGGTGCAAAGTTTGATCAATGCTGGCTTGTTGTCGGTGGGAACCTTTCGCTACAAACAGGCATAAATTTTGGAGGATAAGTGTTCTATGGGAAAAGGCCAAAGTTGTTGTCACTTTTGAGTTCTTATTCTAAAGTAATTCCTTAAATGCTTACGCCCATAAGCTTTAGGGAAATTTTTATGCATGGGCTAGTTTATCTATTATCATTTGAATAAAATGACAAATGCATTTGCACTACATATCCTCTTCCATACAGATCTTTGTTTTCATCTCTTTGTATTTAACCCATAATTAACTTCCAAACAATGAATGAGCAGTCAATTATGACAATAGTCTGGGATTCTATCTTGAAAAATTCTATTTTTGTTGGCACATTTTTGTCCTTTAAATTGTTGAAATAATAAAAGATAGCTCCTATCAAGAGAAGTTAAAATCGCATGAAACGAGTAAAAAGTGAAGCTCTTGTATCCATTGTGTTTTTCTTGTTCAATAAATGTTCTTCAATAAGAGTATTTACATTTGAGACGAGAAATGGCCATCTTTGATCTATCTTCGTGCATGAGTAAAATTATCCATTTGCCACCCCTATTGAGCCTATTATGCTTTTTTTTTTAAAACAAACCCACCAAGGATCACCCTTCACATTGAGGGGCAAATTTTGCAAAAAAAACCAGTCGACAAATGAAGAAATTCAGGTTATGAGTTATGAAAAATCTTAAGAGAAAATGCCCTTTGATTTTTTTGTCCTCTTGTAAAAAAAAAGAAGGGGTGAAAATGAAAAGTTGTAAAAAAAAAAAATGGAAGAAGAAAAGAAAATGATGAAAATGAAAATCAATTAAGGCAAAGCGGCAAGCATGCTTTGCATGATGATAAATGATCCTTTGGTTTTTGACCCTTAAAGAAACAAATTTTGAGCTTGATTATATCCATTTTTTTCATAACCCATCACCAGAGCCTACATTACGTGCCTTAAAAGTCCATTTTGATCAAATGTGAATACTTGAAATTGGAGAATCATGCATTGAACTTGGACATACTTATGATGCCATCAAGAAACAACAAGATTGCGATTAGTTTGTTGTGAATATCAGTGATGTTGAAAAAAAAAGAGAATGAGTGAGAAAACGAAAAAAAAAGGAAAGAAAAGACAAAAAAGAAAAAAAGAAAGAAAAAAAAAAGAAAAGAAGAATAAAAAGGGAGGCTCAAATTGAAAACCCGAAAGGGCGGTTTGAGTCAAAAGAATGATAATCTAGTTGAAGATTTGGGAAGATGGTTTGACATAAGGAGAACCAGCATCATTTGAGAATCGTATGGTGTATGGGGCAACTCAATTTGATCGAGAATGTCAATTGAATAGATTTTTCAAAGAATCTTGACTAGTTTGTCAAAATTGTCTGATTTTTCATTGAGAACCTATCATTGTCATTTGCTCTAAATTATCCAGTTTCTTAATTGAGAACCTATCATTGTTATCCACTTTGAATTATCCAATTTCTTATTATACTTTATTAAGTTTGTTCCTACATTTCTTTATTCTCCCAAGCTTTCTAATGTTCATACTTTCCCAAAATGGATTGAGGAAATTGGTGACTGAACTGGATTTGTCATGGAATTGGAATGATAATAAATAAATGACAATTATACATAAAAATCTTTGGCATTACTTTGGAAAAGATTCTAAAGATGACAAAGGGCCATATACAAAAAGAGAGCAAGAGTTTTGATTGTAGCTGACATATGTGCTTCTACGAATGAGATGCGAAATAAAGAAGAGAATCTTTGTGAGAAGAAGAAACGATCCTAATGAAGAAAGCCATGGATTTTTGGCATTGAAAAAAGAGAGAAATTTTGAGAAAAATGAGACTTTTGTCATTTAGGCATTCACATCATTCTAAAAGACACATACATCATGGTTTTTAACTATTACATTGGGGCATATTTCAAGAAAGCATTTGCATTATCATCATTGTGATAGACTTTTTTTAGGGGCTTGCATTTTGCATTTGCATCATCAGAAAAATAAAAGAAAAAAAAAAGAAAATGGATGAATAAGGAATACAATGAGGCTAAATGTTCCTTAAAAAGTAAGAAAATGTTTCTTTAAAGAAAAATGGTTGCAGTCATGATGAGAGTTTAAGTCTAATGTTGCTGGCACCACTGTGTGGTTTCAAGCCCAGTGTAATTAGCTTATGAGTAAATGAGATTTAGTTGGCTTCATTGTAAAATTGATGCATGATAAGACTTAGGTCTTCTAGATTCGACTTATAAAACCAATGAACACTTAGGATGAGAAACTCTAAGTCAAGATGCGAAATTCTAAAGATGAGAAATTCTTGGGATGTGAATCTCCAAGACAAGATGAGAAACTCTTGGAATGTGAATTTTCAAATCAAGATGTGAAACTCTTAGAATGTGAATCTTCAAGTTTAGATGCGAATCTCTTATGATGTAAATCTTCAAGTTTATTTTCTTTACTCCAAATATGTGAATTTCTCTAAAGAAAAAAATTTTATCGAATCCATTCTTCAAATTGAATTGAGCCTTGGTAGGGAGTCAAGGTATTATGTTTTAAAATCGAATTCACTTTTTCAAAGTGGATTGAGCCTTGGTAGGAAGTCAAGGTATTACATTTTAAAATCCAATTCACTTTTTCGAAGTGGATCGAGCCTTGGTAGGGAGTCAAGGTATTATGTGTCAAAATTGAATTCACTTTTTCAAAGTGGATCGAGCCTTGGTAGGGAGTCAAGGTATCATGTGTTTCAAAATCAAATTCACTTTTTCACAGTGGATCGAGCCTTGGTAGGGAGTCAAGGTATTATGTGTCAAAATCCAATTCACTTTTTCGAAGTGGATTGAGCCTTGGTAGGGAGTCAAGGTATTGTGTTTCAAAATCGAATTCACTTTTCTAAAATGGATTGAGCCTTGGTAGCACGTCAAGGTATCATGTGTTTCAAAATCGAATTCACTTTTTCGAAGTGGATCGAGCCTTGGTAGAGAGTCAACATATTATGTTTCAAAGTCGAATTTACTTTTTCACAGTGGATCGAGCCTTGGTAGGGAGTCAAGGTATTACGTTTTAAAAGTTGAATTCACTTTTTCAAGGTGGATCGAGCCTTGGTAGGGAGTCAAGGTATTATGTTTCAAAATCGAATTCACTTTTTTCAAAGTGGATCGAGCCTTGGTAGGGAGTCAAGGTATTACGTTTTAAAGTCGAATTCACTTTTTCAAGGTGGATCGAGCCTTGGTAGGGAGTCAAGGTATCATGTGTTTCAAAATCGAATTCACTTTGTCAAAGTGGATCGAGCCTTGGTAGGGAGTCAAGGTATTGTGTTTCAAAATCGAATTCACTTTTTCAAAGGGGATCGAGCCTTGGTAGGGAGTCAAGGTATTAGGTTTTAAAGTCGAATTCACTTTTTCAAAGTGAATCGAGCCTTGGTAGGAAGTCAAGGTATTACGTTTTAAAATCCAATTCACTTTTTCGAAGTGGATCGAGCCTTGGCAGGGAGTCAAGGTACTATGTGTCAAAATTGAATTCACTTTTTCAAAGTGGATCGAGCCTTGGTAGGGAGTCAAGGTATCATGTGTTTCAAAATTGAATTCACTTTTTCACAGTGGATCGAGCCTTGGTAGGGAGTCAAGGTATTATGTGTCAAAATCGAATTCATTTTTTCGAAGTGGATCGAGCCTTGGTAAGGAGTCAAGGTTTTGTGTTTCAAAATCGAATTCACTTTTCTAAAATGGATTGAGCCTTTGTAGCAAGTTAAGGTATTGTGTTTCAAAATCGAATTCACTTTTTCAAAGGAGATCGAGCCTTGGTAGGGAGTCAAGGCATTAGGTTTTAAAGTCGAATTCACTTTTTTAAAGTGAATCGAGCCTTGGTAGGGAGTCAAGGTATTACGTTTTAAAGTCGAATTCACTTTTTCACCTTGGAAGGGAGTTAAGGTATCATGTGTTTCAAAATCAAATTCAGCTTTTCAAAGTGGATCGAGCCTTGGTAGGGAGTCAAGGTATCATGTGTTACAAAATTGAATTCAGCTTTTCAAGGTGGATCGAGCCTTAGTAAGGAGTCAAGGTATTATGTGTTTCAAAATCGAATTCAACTTTTCAAAATGGATCAAGTCTTAATAGGGAGTCAAGATATTATGTGTTTCAAATCGAATCCATTGTTCTCATGGGTCGAGCCTTGGTATGGAGTCAAGTATTATTTTCGAGAATCAAAATTGAATTTTCCCAAAAAAAAATAAAAAAAAATCACTTCAGACAAAATTGTTGTCTAAAGTCTTTGCCCTATTCCTGATTCTCAGCAATGTGCAAAGAGGGGCAGCTGTAGACACCGAATTTTGTCCGAAGAACTTTAATTAAAAAAAATTGAAAAAAAAGCAAAAAAATAAAAAAAATAAAAAAAATAAATTAAACTCATTCTTCAATGCCCATGCATCATGTAAATTTAAGCCAAGGTTGACTTGAGAGATTTAGACCAAATATGAATAAGTAAATAAAAGGAAAATAAATCATGCAACAAAAAAGAAAATAATTAAATGCAATAAAAGCTGAAAATAAATTACCAAAAATAATACAATGAAAAAAGGAATAAAAAGATAGGTCAAATAAAAAATAAATGACAAAATAAAAATTTTCTAATCATGGGATCAACACATTAAAATCAAGATTTTTCTTTCCTAAATAAAGAGGGACTACATGGATATAAAAAGGCAGGGTTTTTCGACAGAGAGGGGGGAGAGATTGAAAAGGAAAAAAAAAAGAGGATTCTGAGTTTTCATTTTTCGTGGCTTCTGCACAATTTCAGTGCAGAGTTGCTCTGCATTTCTGTTTCATCATCATCTTCATCTCGTCCACTACGACCACCTATTCTTAAACTTTCCGTCCCTGCTTCACCATCATAAAAACCACGCCCAGTTCTACGATATCCAGCCACCACGCCTTTCTTGCTCTGCTCACGTTTGCTGTTTGCACGCCCTAGTTACCACTCCAAAGATTTCTGCCTCAGTCGCTGCCCCGCACGCTATTCCCTGTTCAAGCCTTTTTGCTGCAGTTCGCCGAACCTACTGCTGGCTACAAGTTTCTATTGCTGCGCCATTTTCGAGTGAAGACTAGCCGCTGCCTGAAAGCTGTGTATTTAGGCTTGCTATGCTGCGCCTTGTCATTCTATTTCTTTCCTTTAGTGTTGTTTGTTATGTGTTGAAGAAAAAGCAAGGGAGAGTGACGTGAAGGTTGAGAGAATTGTTTGTTGTTGAAGAAAGAGCATGACACGTTTATTTTCAATAGAAAAAGACAAAAGGGAATTTTGGCTTGTTAAGGTATATTATCTTCTCTTTCGTTTTAAGTTTATTTATTTTATTTAATATTTATGTACGCATTTGTTCAAAAAAAAGTATTTTATTTTTATCATTCCTAACATGCTTGAAAAATGTTTGTGCATATATTTAGAGAAAGTATAAAAATATATATTTTTTTAGTTTTAGTTTTACTTTTACAAATAATAGATAAATAAATAATAAAAGATGAGAAATTTTCGAGGATAAGATTTCGAAGAAATCACAAGTAGTGATTCTTCGACAATCTTTAGGGTCTAGATAAAATCTTTAATGTCACCAGCGTATTGGGACATTTAATTGATTCTATTTCGATATAATATTAATAAGATTTCTTAGTATAAAAAAAATAAATATAAAAATGGTAATAAAAATAAAAATATAAAAAAAGGTAAATATGAGAAAATAGTAAGTGAATAGAAATAAAAACTTTTAAAAAGACAAAAATCTAGGAATTAAAATAAATAAACAAATGCAAATACACCGATAAATGCAAATATAGGCATTAAAATAAAATATAAATAAAAATATACATTTTAAATATAAAAGGATCCCCGATGATACGATTTTTTAGAAATCACAAGTAGTGCTTCTTTGATAATCCTTAGGGTCAAAATAAAATACTTGAATATTACCAGCGTATTGGGGTATTCAAGTAATTTTAGTTCGATGTTAAGATTTCTAATATAATTAATTTGTATGAGATAAACTAATGCTTAAATAATAATAATAATAATAATAATAATAATAATAATAATAAAAAATAAATAAAAATAGAAATTTTAAACCAATAAATAAACAAGACTTCAAAATAAAGAGTAAAGCAATTTAAAAATAAATAAGATATAAATAATGTCCGATGATGAGATGTTACGGAATTCACAAGTAGTGATTCCTAACTGATATCTAGGTGAGAGAAATATGCTAAATGTTACCAGCGTATTGGAATATTTAGTATGATTTTTCAATAAAAACAAGATTTTATAAATATAAATAAATTACAAAATGATAATAAAAGTATAAATGAATTAAAAATAATAAAATAAAACAATGGATTTCTCATGTGCATCATCTATATTTTGATTGCATCATTTGCATCCATGAAATTTCAAAATAAGTGTGAATCTCCCAAGGATGGGATTCTATAGAAATCGCAAGTAGCGATTCTTACGAAATCTCTAGGTGAGAAAATTATTCGAAATGCTACCAAAAGTATTGGGGTACTTCGGAATAATTTTCAATACAAAATATTCTCATTTATTTCAAATAAAAAATAAATTTAACATAAATAAAAATAAAATTTAATATTTCAAATAATAAGCAAATAAAAAAATTGATTTCAAAATAAATGAATTTCTTTTTAAATGTTAATTGAGACCATTTTATTAGGATCAAAAGATAATACATGATTAAGTGGTACCGTTTTCTAACGGGCGCTGTGGGGGTGCTAATCCTTCCCCACGCGTAACCGAACTCCCAAACCCTAACTTTGTTTTCGCAGAGAAAGGATTGTCTTTTTAATGAAGTTTACTTAATTTTAAGATTTTGTTAAAAAGATAAAAGATTTTAGGTGGCCAATCACACCTAGTAAAAAAGGATTGGTGGCGACTCCTCTTTGTATTTTTTTCTAAATTGTCTAGCGATCGAGTCCCCAGACGAAAATCGTTACGACATTCATATTATAGATAAACCCCCTTATGTTTATACCAAAAACACACAAACCCTCCTCTAGTTTCAAAATACCAATATTCTCCCCTTTAACAAAATTTAAGATTTAAAATTTAGGGGTTTTTAGTTTGGGGTTTAGAATTTAAAGGTTATAATTTATGGTTTATAGTCTTTTGAGTTTAAAATATAAAGTTCAGTATTTATGATTTTTGGATTTAAGGATAGTGAAAGGGGGGAAAATTGGTATTTTGAAACTAAAGGGGGATTTGTGTCTTTGTGGTATAAACATAGGAAGTTTTATGTACTTCACCCCAAAGCTCGGTTTACTTTTTGGTTTGCATTGGTTTAATTGGCTAAAGTGAGCAGTCATCTAATTGTTTCTACTTAATGGAAATATTGGCACTATTCTTTTCAAAAAAATAAAAAAGGAAATATTGGCACTATGTTTATATGGGATTTGGATAATCAACCTGGTTGGGATATTTCTTGTTCATCCATAACCTTAAAAATTCATAAACTTGTCAATTTATATAATGCATACAAACGTCTTCAATGCATTCAGTTTATGAATGGTCAATTTTGCTTGAGATTATTTACCAAGTACATGATAATTGGAAATCCTTCCTATACTTTTCATATCACCTTGTCATCACTTGCTTGGATATTTTTATGTTGTTGCCTGTTTTCACATATTGAATATTATAACTTTTCATACACATCCAACTTGTTGTCTCCACTAGTTACGGAAAATGTTTTTAACATTTGTTGCCAAAGTAGATTGTTAAAATTGGGGGAAAGATTTTTCTCAAATGATGTTGCAAATCACTTTTTATTTTTCTTTGAAGATCCTTAGAATCTTAGTAAAACTCTAAGGATTTGTACTTTATAATAACAATCTACTCTTGTTCAGTATGAATAATACCTGTAAAACTAATAGTATTGTATGAAAAATGTTAGAGTTTGCATTTGCAAGCATATAATGCAACATTGCTCTTGTTTCATTTGTATTCTGGGCTAATTGGCAAGGTTTCAAATAACAATGGTATTCATCCAAAAGAAATAGGAAGCTTGCTACAAAATATACCTTTGCTGCCAAATTGCAGTAAGTCAGAGAAAAAATTACAAGAGATATATTATAGATACAATCCCTAATCCTGTCTGAGAGTTTGGTTTTACACTGTGTTAGCAAATTAATTTTTGAGAGCTTGAGCTTGTCATACATGTAGGGATTGTATTATTGCTCGACTTTGTAAATTAATTGAGTTTAAATTGTCTGGAAATCATAGCTGATTTGTTTGCAGTTTGCACTTTGTTGTTGCATGTATGAAGGTCAATTATATTATAATTCTGACATTGAGAATATTTATGGTTTGTAAACATAGATAAAAAAAAATTAAGCCTGTAAAGAGCATGGTACAATTGTAGAAAGTCTTTGTTATCTTAAGTATAGCTATATGAAACTAAGTATGGCTTTGTTGTCATGATTTTTACAATTACAATGAAAATAAAATAAAAAAGTATGTAGCTATCAGAGATGGGGAGGTCCTTTCTAGTACGAAGTTTCTACAAATAGTGTAAGTGTTTTGTCGCTTAGTTAATCTTTGTTGCATGTATGTCCTATTTTGACCTTTTTCAATTTCAAATTTTATTTTAGGCTTAATAATTAAATGTGTCATTCACGTTTGCCACAAAATAGAATTAAGTCTTTAACGTTTAAATACAAGGAAATCGGTGTTAAACGTTACAAAATAATTGAATTAAGGACAATTTCGTTAAATCCTTTAATTTCCGTTACCCTTACTACTAATAAAACTTAACGGAAATTAAAGGATTTATGAAAATATCCTTAATTCAATTATTTTGTAACATTTAGGACTGATTTCAATGCATTTAAACGTTGATTACTTAATTCCATTTTGTAGCAAACGTGAAGGACACATTTGACTATTAAGCCTTTATTTTATCATCTTATGAACTACTATGTCACTTGTACGTATTTCTTGTAGGCTAGTTTGTTCTTGCTGTGCTGATGTTTCTATTAAATTTTATTAAGATGCGCTTACTCATTATTTTTAGCTCAACTCAGAGACAGGATAAAAATGCTATTAAACTCATGAGATTAATGCTAATAACATCGGTGGTGATGAAGATACTAGGCTAGAAGTTGCCATACGCAACAATATAGCTGCGACAACGTGGCAAGATTATGTTTCACAAAGAGAATAACTTTTTAATATTTTTTTAGTTTGTTTTATGTAAAAATACTCATGTTGGTATGGAGCTCTTTGTAGTTAGCTATTATGTTATAATATTACATTTCTTTTCTATTATAAATCTATGTTATAGTATTTTTTCACTTGTTGTAATATGTTTTTAATTTTTAATTGGAGTTAAAAAAAGATTATATGAACATTGTATGCTTTTAATATTTTAATATCTCATTTGTAAATCTAATGAAAATTAAGCTAATTTATTCTTTCTAAAAAATTGACAAATTTTTGTTTAAAAATCTCTTTGAAAAATAAAAACTCAATAAATACCAAAACAATGAATAAAATTATTACACTTGATAAATATTTGTATAAAGAGTAAGATGGTAAAATTATTTTATTTTTTATTTTCTTTCCTCTCACTTTTCTACCCTACCAAGCGATAGAGAGAAAGAAATTTATTTTAAATCTATTTTTTCATCTAATTAATATTTTTTTCTCTCGATTTTACTCTTACTCTAATTTGACAGTGATCTTATTGTCTATTTTAGCTCATCCTATAATCTGGTTCTGCCTCTACTTTCTACGTCTTCAGACAGGCAGGAGCAGTTTAGTATTGGATATTGGGCTTCAAAAGCTGGGAAATAATACTTCAAACGAATTCAATTAGTTTGGCATAGCCCAATATGCTGCTAAACTCAGTCCAAAGGCATAGCCCAAGCTTCAAACCCGGTTCATTTTGAGTGTTCAGCCTCGATATACGTCAACCGTTGAGTTTGATTACTGCATCTGATTCAATACCCTAGTAAATAGTCACCGGTGCCATGCATTCTTGGACTTTCCACAGCTTCACTTCAAAAATAATGCCCTAAATCGCAGCAATTCCCGAGCCAATCTAATCGATTCTTCTATAGATCTGGTAACTTTTGTTCATGTCTTGTAAAACATAAAAAATTTAATTTGTATCATTTTTGTATTTTTTATTTGTGTTAATTTTTTTTTCTTGTCTAAATTACCAAGTCTATCTTTCATGAACCCATCGTAGGTAATTTTAACCCGCACTTCTTCAAGGTCGGACGCTTGTTTAAACTTCTTTTTCAGTTTCATGAGATCGCAACTAACACCCTTTATTTCCTTTCCCTCAGACGCTTTGCTTAAACCCTAATGCTCTTTCACGAATCCACACATTGCATTACTTCAAAACTGAAAATTGGAAGAAAACTTAGAAACCCTTTCTTCTCATTGTCCCTCTTTCCATCTCTGAATCTTCAGATGTCCATAATTAGTACAGAATTTATGCTTATAGCTGCCATAGCGATGATCTCTTTGTTGCTTGGATCATTGAACGTAAGTTCTCTACCATGTGAAGACAGCAGATGCAAAACTGGGTCATGCAACAGCACTGGTGCTTGCATTTGCAATCTCCCGGCTCATCCACTATTCGGTTTCCATGAGGCTGAATGCCTGGCTGAAAGTGGTGTATGCGAATGTCCTCCTAACTGGAATGGACAGAAAACAGAACAGGTAAACTTTCTCCCCTACCTTGTTTATGATCCGTTCTCTTTTACTCTCTTTGTTTTCTTGTGTTACTCATCTTAAGCAACGTTAATTTTTCTTGATATCTCTGTTTATTTATGTGCTCTTAGATATTATAAAACACAAATCCTTGCAGATTTTTCTATGAATTCGAGTATGTCTCAATTGCCTCACTGGGGAAGCAGAAATAGGAGTACAAATGTGAGTGTGACTCATCTCTGCCCAAGTTTATTGCCGTTTGCTTTGCTGATGAGCAGGCAGGATTTATAACTTCTGGTTTCCTTTGACGGAGTGGATTGTGGTGGTCGTGGCCATTTCATTTTCGACAGGAGCAGTAGCAGGGGTGCTATATATGCCAAACCGCTCCAAAAGTTCAGCAGCTATCAAGAATGCAAAGTCATGGGATTTTGGATGGTGATGAGCGTGATGCCATGGTTCCAGAAATGAGCCGCCATTGGTAATCAAGGGCTTTAATTTATTCAGGTGCCATAGGATGGCTGACAATGTTGTGGTTGAGGTGGATGTCTGGCAGCTTGAGGCACTGGCTGGTCAATCTGTGACATTTGCTGCGGTGGAAGGACCACCACAAACGCAGAGGCCCGAATTTACCATCCAATTCCATGGTATCTGAAAGAGTTTGAAGGGTCAAACTCAAAACCGAAATATAAACCATGTTCTTTGAAAAAGTTGGCCCAGGCTCAATTTTTTAGGCCAAGCGTCTATCTAGCAGGTTTGGTTTGTTCTGTATCTGCCTAAGCTCTTTCCAAGCACTTTATTTAATGCATCGCATTCGCATACTAGCAGTTTCAGACGGAATCATCCAATCTGCCCTTTCTATTTCAATTTTGAGAAATACAATTTTTATGCTTTAAAAGTAGAAAGCAAACACGACAATTGTTAATATTAAAATACGTTAATTATGCTGAACGTGGTACATACGTGACAATATCGAGTTGATACACGATAGCGTATTGAAAAGCAATGATCATTACTGTCGTTATCAGAATTTTTATTTTAATAAATTGAGATATATTACGTAAATTAGTAAATAAACTCACACTAAACCATTAATATGAATAACATATTAATATGCAGGAAACCTCTCAATATTTACCAAAAAAAAAAAAGAAACCTCTCAATGAAAGTATTTTTTATTAGTTCATTTCATTTGGATTTACCCAAGTTTTTTTTTATCAGTTCACTTCATTTGAATTTAACCCATTTTAACGGATTGATTATTCAAATCTACTACTAACCCTCTTTTTTTTATCAGAATCTGAGATTAGTTACATTTTCGTATAACATTTATGAAAATAATATTTTTAATAATGATGTGGAATTTTTAAAAATATTATTTTTGATAAAAATAAATTAATCACTCGTTAAATAAATTGAGAAACCTAATCAGTCATACGTTTCAGTCCATCTTCCGCCACTGGCAATCCCCTTGAACAGCATTGGAGGCATGGCAAAAGAAGAGGAAGGGTTGTATGAAACAGTTACACCACGTCAGCATATATCACTTCCATTCAAATCATGCCACATAATCACAGTGTTAAAAAAAGTTAATGATTTATTATCAGAATCATTAATGAGTTTCTTGAAATAAATATTCATCATTTAATTATGTAATAAATTATTGACTTTTGACATGATTTGAATGGAAGTGATACATGCTGACGTGGTGTAACTGTTTCATACAATCCTTTTTCGGCAAAAGAATCTCACTCTCTCTCTCTCTTGAATCTATGCCCGAAACAAGTGAGTCATGACTCATGACCGCCTGATTTATATTATAAATTCAATCTTAATAATTCATTGACCTAATGCTTAATAATAAGTTATGATATATTATAAATTTTAAATTCAAATTTAAATATTTTTATCTCAAATTATTTAATATTTCATTTGTAATAAAAAAATAAATTCAACAGCATCACTTTGTTAACAAAATAATACAGCTCAGCATAATTAATGGATTTGGCAGATGGTGTTCAATTACAATTTTTTTTTCTCGTAGAGTGGTTACTTTGACAGCCAATCATATTTTCACACGACAACAAGTTTCAATGAATTCGAGTACGTCTGATCACCCCAGTTAAGGCACGCAAGTCATTAATCCTCCGTACTTCCAAATTTAGTATAGTTATTAGGTTAGGTTTGCCTTTCTATATTTTTTGAATTTAAAATAATTATATGAACCAATTATAATAAATAAAATTTTACTTAATTAAAAATAACTCATAAATATGATTAAAGTATCCATACGAGGATTATGAATTCATCATCTTTAGTATTTTTTTGGGTTATCATTAATTTTACAAAAAAAAACAATAATCTATGAATAATTAAAATTTATAAAAATAACAATTTTTTAAATTATTGAAGATGTTTGGAATATTAATTAGTTGCAACTTTTTTCCCATTCGCATCTTTCTACAAATGGAAATAGAACTAATTAAAAAACAAAAACAAATAGAAAAAGAAGCTTTTTATATTCAAAATTTAAAACAAAAACTAATGCTAACAAAGAAAATAAAGTTAGTGTTAGCCTTTTGTTTGCATTTAAGATTTTTCTTTGGGTACTCAACAAAATTTGCCCGAACAAATGTGTGCATAGAACTTAAACCCTGCCTTTTGCATATTAAAATTAAAATATTGCACCAATATTGTTAGTTTTTAGTATAAATTATTAAATTTAACAACGAACAAACAGTATTTAAAACATTTTTATTCATAGACTCAAAATATATAATAATTATAAAATAATTTATATTGTAACGGTTTCTCAAGTAAAATGTAGCAGAAAAATATAATTATTACGCCAATATAATTAGAGTTTGTTTTGGGAAACGAAAATGTATATTTTTAATATTTGAAACTTTATTTTGAATATATCTGTAGTTCGGCACTGATTCATGGAAGTCTTGCACACCAACAAATCAACGAAATTTGGCACAAAGGGGAGTGTGTGTATGAAAAAAATTTACTGTCATTGACTAAAAATAATAACTGCATTATGTATTAGTATTTGAGTTTCATTTTTGGGCATGATAACGTAAATATATATAAATATATATTGGATATGACAACGTAAAAATATTTGATAGATATATATAAATTCATATTTGGATATGATAACATAAAGTTCTCGTGTGTGTGTGTATTTGATGTGATAGAGATCTTTGATCTGGAAAATGAAATAGTCAAATGTTAAAACTGGACCCATAGGTTGTGGCTCAGTTGGCAACGCAGGTTGAGTTTGTGGGAAGAGTTGAGTTTGTGGGAAGAATTTTCGGGTTCGACTCTTACTAAACACACCTTTGGAGAGGGGTGAAGAGCCTTAACTATGACTAAACCTCGAACAGTTATTAGTCTCAGACCGTTAAAACGGATGAGAATACATGTGGTTTACATCAAAAAAAATATTAAAACTGGAATCTCTTAAAAATTGAGTAACTTTTCTTATATAAATCCATTACACGTAATTTTCTATATATGTATATATTCAATTCACGTAATTTGCCTTATCAAAAATCAGATAAAAAAATTAATATAATATTTTTAATTTTTTTATCTATCAATTAATGGTACATGTTAATATCATTTAGATTCAAAGTTTTATTTATCTATTCATATATTTAGACTTAACGGAGAAGTTGGAATAGAATTTTGGATACAGTAATTAAATTAGAATAGCTATATTCTCATTTATTAAAAAAGAAATTAGAACGCAACAAAAAATAACAAAAAAGAAAATTAGAAGCTTTTCAATGTAAAAATTTATAAAAATGTTTATTTTTTATATAATCAATGATTTTGATATGGCAAAGTTTAAATTTCTTATAAACCAAGCAAATATGAAATTTATGGACCATACCTTTATAAGTGTTAAGAATAAAAAAAAAATTCTCGATCCTATAGCGCCTTAGAAAAATTCTCAATCCTATAACGCCACGTCACCAACCTTTTTTAAAGATCCACGCAATTAGGAAAAAAAATAAAAAAAAGAATAAAACACGTTGAAATTACAAAAACCGCCCTACTATTTCCTCACGTTGACTACCATACCCCTTGGGGTCCACGCGACTCACACCCTAATGTATATATATGTTGGCCGGGCAAACTCTACTCTGACCCGCGACAAAATCCAACATCATATGCATCAAACATCTCAAACCAAAACAAAAAAAATTAAATTACTTAATTTAAAACCCTAAAAGTAAAAATAAAAAACACAATGAAAGATACAATATTCTGAATACATTTTAAACACAAAAAGAAAAGCAAAAAAAAAAAACCCAAACTTTTTCTTCACATTAGAGACTTCAACGATCTTGCTTTAATAGGCTTCCTCATTCGTTTCTTGCCACTATCTCCATTCTCCTCATCCTCCTCATCGTCCTCTTCATCATCGACATAATCAAATTGGTCATTATCATTGATTTGTGAGGAAGACGACGGCGTCGTATTCTGTTGAGTGGTGATAGCGCTGCTGTTGTTTTCAACTTCTTTAGCCTCAATATGATCCTTGCTTATTTCGCCTGCTCTATAGCTGCCGCCTCTTCTTTTCCCCCACAACGGCCCAAACCCAGAATAATAGTAAAATTCATACGGATTCGATGCTGATGACGACCCTTTCTTGGCTGCTCGGGCTCGTCCACGGCGGCTCCCGGTTAGCTGATTAATCTTCTCGGCTTTCTTACTGGTCAACGAGCTGGGATGGTTTCCACTGTCGCTGCTGTCGTTGCAAGATTTCAGCAACGCCTCTTGCTTGGACTCCTTCTCTTCTTCGCATTGGCCCTTAAACCCAAATTGCTTGCTTATTTTCAACTCATCATTATCGTCATTATCGTCAATAACCATGCCTTCCACTTTCATAATCGCTTTATCTTCACTCTCCATCATCGAAGCTAAGCTGCGTTTCGAGTAACAACGGCGACATTTTTCAACAGCCGCAGAAAAACACAAACTGGGATCTCAATAACTCGCCAACCCATCAACAAATTTTTGGATAATTATTCGACTATTTAACAAACGAATAAAAAAACCCTAATGGCATACCACGAGGACAATTCAAAAAAACGATCGAATCCAAGGATATGAAGTAGATTACCTCTCAACAGCACCAACAGAATCGCCTAAGCTCCCATTTTCATTAAAGCTATCTTCAACTTCGAACTGGGTTTTTAAAACAAAAACAATAAATGAAGCTGGCAGACAAATACAAACCCGAACCAGGAAATAACACACACAAATGACGAACACCCATTGACCTAAATCGACTATTTGGAGGAAAATACACGATAAGGAGGAGAGAATTTAGGGTTTTGTCGAAACCCTAAAAGCAAGGAGGGATGTAGATAAAATGTCAGGCAAAGGAACATAAAATGGAGGCAAGGGTGAAGAAGCAGTGACTAGATCTGCTATAAGAAACTAACAAATTTATTTTAAGAGTAAAATAAAAAACAAAACAAAGAGAGCAAAGCGATTTTACCCGGTGATGAAGAGATTCTGGGTATGGTTCTTGAGGCAAAGGAATCACATCCCATGGCGACTGGTTCAGCTGGCACACGTGCGCAGTCTCAGGCCTTGAACCCTGCGGGTATATCATCGACGATAGCTTCGCGTTCTTCCGAATCCTCATATTTATAACCAACAACCAAAGATGGAAAAGAAGAATATGTACGAACTGAAAGCGAAGAAAAGGAAGGGAAATATTAGATCGAAAGGAGTGTTTAGTTTCGAAAATGAAAATTTCTATCTTTTCTTCCTTCGGTTCTCAGAAAAGAGAGAGGGGAGAGGAGCTTTGGTGGTGCTATGGCGTTGTTTTGCAGATCTCACAGAACTCGATAATGAGGGTTTTCTTAGCTTTCTGTTGCTTTCTCGGCCCTTCATATGTTTCGATTTCTTTTTTTATTGACCATTATGTCCTTAGGTTTTTTCTTTATTTGCCGAAATGGCTTCGGGAGAAAATAAAGCTGCCGCTATTACACGTCATTATAGTTGTACATATTTTTTAACACACATTGGTGGCATCAATGATCTTATACGGTTGCTCCCACGTTTGACTGCGATGGGGTCTTTCTGCATTTCTCATGCACTGTGATGTGAGTAAAATTTTTAAATATTACTGTAGTATTTAGCAGTATAATAAGTATATTTAAAATTAATATTAAAATAATAGAATTATTATTTGATATACGGCTGTCTGTCGATGAAAATTTTTAACTCCACAAATGAAGTTAGAATAATGACACTTGGATAATTTTATTTATTTTTATTTTTTAAATAATTTTAAAAAACATATATAATCATTTTAATTTTATTTACGGAGTAAAAAACTTTCTCGACAGTAGATAGGATAATAATTCAAAATAATATATGATAATTTTTTGACTTTATTTATAGAATTAAAATAACTTTATTATTATTATTGGTTACAATGAAAAATTAAATAATTTTATTATTATTATTTTTGGTTACAATTAAAAATTAAATAATTTTATTATCAGTTAATGAAAAACAAACTTTTAATATTAATGGTGATTTATTCTTTTATGAGATTATTTATAATTCAAAATAAAGCATTTGACCATGAACAATGGTTTAAATATTTAGTTTTCATTTCTGAAGCATAAAAAAATTATAAATTTAAAATTTAAATATTAACGTTTACATTTTTTGTCTTATTATAAATAAAAAATAAATAAATAATCTTTTTGTTTTCGGAAAGTAAGCCTGAAGAGTGCATTAAGAGAATAAGAAATTGCCTCACAGGATCACTACTCAAACAGCCAACAGGCGTCAGGTTCTAGGGGTGTTTTGGTAAATTGGAATAACTTAAAAAAAATGATTAAATGGAAACCTAACATCTTTCACTGCTGGAACAGAGGGGATGGAAGAATCGGGGTGAGGTACCGGTGGGCGAGGGAAAGATGGGGGAGGAGGGTGAGTCACACGCGCTGTAACTCACGCGCGGGTGAAGAGAAGTGGCAAACACGCTGGCCCACAGAAAAAATGGATTTGATGAGTGTAATAGGATGGGCCCCACAGAGGATTGGATGGCTGTGATGAAGGGTGATGGGAAGCGGGTGATGCTATCCAAAGAGTGAAAAGCACAGAATGTGATACCCAAGTCATTAGTAAGTAGACCTATCCATTGGGCGGGTCCAACCGGGTTCGGGTCGATCTGAAGGCCTATAACAATATATTTTGGTTATGTTCAAATTCGGTTCGACTTGTTAATTCGGGCTTGGATTTTAGTTCAAGTCTATTTTTAATTTTATTATATAAGCCCGAGGCCCGGTTCTACCCGTTCGTATTTTATTTTTTATTTATTTTTATATTTTATTTTTTATTTATTTATTTTTTATTCTTTTATTCCCTTTAAAATTTAATTTGATTTGTCAAAATTTTCATGTTAATTTTTATATTAAATATAAATAATCATGTTTATTAATCAATAATATTTTATATACATATAATTATATTATACTTAATAGATATATTTAAAAAAAATTTAATTAATAATATGTTTGGGCCGGGCTTTAGACAGTCAAGCCCGGGCTCGGGCCCATTTTTGATCGGACTTAAAAATTTTGTCCAGGTCCGATAAATACGTTTAATATTTTTGTCCAAATCTAATCAAATTTTGAATCGACCTTCAGACTTAAGCAGGTAATCCGACCCTTGAACAGGTCTATTAGCAAGTAGTAACCCAACCCAAGGAAAGACTGAAGAGATTAATTATAAAAGAAAGAGCAGCAACAGCAGCGAACTGTTAATTGGGAAGAGCCAGCCCCAAACCTACTTGTCAGTTTCTTACTTTCTTAAAGTCTTCCATTTTTTCAAGATGAAATTAATTAAGCTAGGCTAATTACTTGGTTAATTATGATTAAACTACACGGGGAATTACTAAGATTAAATTAACATTATTTTTGTTCCAAATTTTGATCATTGTAAGCAGCATTTCCAAAATGTAACATATTTGATGTGAGAATCATTGAGAGAAGAAATTATTTGATACATGGGTATTGAATCATATCATGACTTAATATTAATTTATGAATTTAATAATATTTATTTTAAAAAATTATTTATTTGAAAAATTTTAAATTAATGAAATGATATGTTATTCATGCATAATTTATGAGATTTACATACCGTCTATGAATCAAATATAAGTTCTTACTATAATAATTATGTATTGACTATTTGCAATCGAACATTTTGACATCTATTTTTAAACTAGGGCTACTAATTCAAGAGGACCTACCATTATAAGGTGACGACAGAGAGGGCAGTGGAAATCCAAATGGTCAAAACATAAATGAAACATAATACTACCAGATAATGCACTTATTTTATTATTATTATGATACCAATTTGGGGTAGTGGTGCTTTTTCAAACAAAACACTAGCTACTTTTAAGTCATTCGCTGCTATCCTCTTATAGATTCATTTTATTATCTTTTATTAACATGGAAGAAAAGCAGTGTAGGGTAGATAAAGAAAAGAAATCCCACCTTTTTACTTGCACTTAGCTAGTAATTATTAGTTAAACTCATTTTAGATTTCTATAATTTTTTTTATTGTTTATAATGGAAATCCTTGGTTTTAAAGAAAGAAAGAAAAATTGCAGAGAGGTTGATATTCCAACCTTATATTTGCAACATGTTTACACAACAAGTTGATAAGAAGAAAAATAAGGAAAAGAAAAAGAAATACTGTATAGAAACAGGGTTTGCTCTAGCCTACTTACATAACAATCTATAAAATGAGTGAACACATGTTTTGATGTGGGGTATACTCAGCTAGGGTTGCAGCCATTTTTGCACCAGTCTTTTGGCAAAAAAAGCTGAATTATTGATCAAAGCATATCTTACTTTCCCCTCCCCGATTTTCCAAAATCATTCTTCTTCTTACAAGTAGAATTTAAAGGGCTTTCTTTCTCTGGGTCGTTGTCTGCAATTTGCAAGGCCATGATCGATCATTCCAATCCAAGTTAAACTAGCTAGCCACTTGCCTTTCCTTCTTGCTTTGCAATTTTCTGTGACTTTTCTATGTGAACTGGTGAAATCTTGTTTTTTCTTTTTTGTTGCAGTGACTATTGACATAAAGAGACGGTTGAAAAAGGAGTCCCCCAACTAAAAAGCCTTTATTCCTTGAGCATTTTCTGTCATATACTTTATTGTGTGGCATGGTATGGTTGTCTATTTCTTAATCGACAATATTGCTTTCGTTTTATTATTAATCGAATGGAGATGTTTATAAAAGGATAAAAGAATCATTGTTTGCTGATGCCATGGTTAACACTTAACAGGAAAATTATCATGCTAATTTTCCAGACAACAGAAACTTAATTGCTGCATATGAATACTATTTCAGTAATATGTTTTTTTTGAAAACGTGAATCAGAATTCTAACTCTTCACTATCAGCAGCTGCAATGGTCAATATATCAGCATTACCGTAATCAATCGACCCACAACCACAACTGGAAAAATTTTTTCTTCTGTTTTCTTCAGATCAATTATTGATATGACATTGATGTTTTCCAAGAATACAGCGTCTTTGATCTGTCTGTTTTCTTCCTGTAGCTTTGACTAAATTTGGTCTGTACTGTTGCGGATTCGAGGCTAAATATCTGGGCTTTCGTTAACAAATAGTAACAAGTACTCCAGTCTTGAGTCTGCTGATATTGGCTTAATCCACGACAATATAAAGAGGCTGAAAGAGGAAATGCCTAGAGGAGTCTGCTTAATTGGCTACTCCATCTTTAAACTGAACAAGGTTAACAGAAAACTGCTGTCATGTTACAGTGGGAAAATACTCAACTTGTTTGGTTGCGCTGAGAAACACCCAAGAAAAATTTGAATACCTTTTGTTTTCCTGATAAATTATTCAGCAGATATAATTGAACCAGCCGATCAAGGATCCATGAAGGGAACGTTCCCAGAGAATTGCTTTCCTTCTTGTGATTTTCAGTAGATTTGACAAAGCAAAGCAGACATATCCTCATAAACTCCAGCGCTGAATTTGAGAAGCAGAGTAGAAAGATAGATGAAATACAGGCTAATAAACCAAAATTAACCTAGAAAACAAACCAAAAAGCTTCATTATAAATTTCAAGCAAGACTGTGAAGATAAAAAAGAAAACCACCAGTTTGTTGAAGCCAATATTAAACTCCGGCATCTGAATACACCCTATATATCTATCCCGATGAAATCTATGGATACAAATCATTTAAAGACACTACAAGAATTACTAGCTATCTTCATCAAAGCGTAAGAAGACAGATGTTCTTGCACAATATTATAACAATCCAAATCTGGTCAAGATTGGAGCACTGAAATACGTAAATAATCCAGAAACTTTTGAGCTTTGATGAGTTAGGGTTCATAAGCCAAAATTAAGATTGTCGAGCCGACCGTAACCTGTATATAACACTAAAGTCCTAAACCTAATAAACAAGCGCACAGCAGATAATACAAGCTGGCATGAAAAAGAAAGGTAACTACGAGAGACAAAGTTGGACTATAATAAACTTAATTATATCAGGCGAAAAGAGAACAAAAATTAAACTGAAACTCGAGATAAAGAGTTAATGCTAAATGGCATAAGTTGGGATGTCTGGAGAGAAAGAAACTGTACAAAAAAAATTAAAACATGAAGCATTATTTTCTGCTTAAGCTACATTTCGATATCTTCCTTTCTGCTTTGAGGTCGTCATTTCTAAACAGTCCAAGCTTAAGCTACCTTGGGTTGTGGAGATAGAGTAGGGGTGAATATAAAACAAATATACCTGTAATATTTTTCAGAGATGGGTGGTTGAGAAATTAACTTCCTCTAGTTCATTACACTGATAAACAAACAGAACTTAGTTGGATCATCATTTGCTTTCACCATCCGACTCTTTTCTTTTTTTTTTTTCCACAAAACACAGACGTGACAGCATAAGAATGGTGAAAAAGAAAAGGTTTCAGTGAAAACTGGAAAACAGTAAAATCTTTGTTTTTGAACTGATTTATTTACGATGTTTTAACTGACCTTCTACCTGACTTATGACTCTTCAGTCTTCACTTCAGTCACCATTAATGCTGCAGCTCTAGCACTTTGTTGCTGCTTACATGCTCAGAATTCTTCTCTTCTTTTTTCCCGTGAGTGTTGAGAGAGAAGGGTAAATGGGAAGTAACTTTTTCGTTTCTTTTGCTTATCAATGTGACGTTAGTACAGCTTAGCATGGAGCGATGATCGCACAACGAACGAGGGAGCGCTAGTTTTCATGACCCTTGTTTGTATGTCTGACTCTTTAAAGGATCTTTCTCTTCTGCCCTATTTTTTATCTAATATTTACTCCCTCTTTTTTTTTTGGTTTTATGGGGAGTAATATTTTTAAAAATTATATATATCGATAATTTAGGAATATCTGTAGTCCAATTCAATTATTTTCACAATATTCAAATATGATTAATTATTTTATTATTTTAATTTGTATTATTCAAATCTTATTAATGGATTATGAAAAATATTAATTAATCATACCCATTAAATATTAATTTTTTAAATTAAAATTTGACTTATAAAATCAAATTTAAAAAATTATTAAAAAATTAAATTAATAAATTTAATTTAACTCATAAAAATAAATTAAAGTTAAAAATTATAATTAAAATATTTAATAAATTAATTTAATTTTATATTAATAATAATTAATTAATTAATAAAACTATTGATATTGCACTAAAATTTATTATTTTATAACTATAATAGGTATATTATAATCACCATCCAAATCCATAACAAATTGATCAAATCCGGTTATATAATACTCTATTCTTATTATCAACAAATGATTGAAAAGAAGTATAAGTAAATTTTTTTTCAGATATTTGAATAGGATTTGAGTTTTAAAATTTTTATTGTTGAAAAATTTTTATTATTTATCATTTTTATTTAAATAAAATTCATTTTAAATCGTAAAATAAATAAAAATATCTATACTAGTAAAAAAATACTCTATCCTTATTTAATCTAAAAGAATAGTGTTGGCTACCTCTATATAAGGTCCTGATCACGCCATCGCTATTAAATATCAGTACTGAATTGATTTACTTTTGAAAGTGGTGTAGTAGATATTTGTAAGAATAAAAAATGTCAAGCGCCGTGGTGGTATTATTTTATGATTTATTCTGACGTTTAAGTAAATTTAAAGTGTAGGTCCGTGGGAAGTCTTTAAAGAATGAAATTAGTTGACAGAAAGAAGAAATGTAAAAAAGGAAAAGAAAAAACCTAAAATGGGCTTTCTTTTTGGAGAAAGTTAATGAAATGTTGGAGACTCGCACCCGTTTCCTTCCTCTTACACATTTGTTAATTGAATTGTCAGCTATGCCTATTCATCTTTTTTTTTTATTACTTTAAATTTCTTATTTGTTACTTAATTATTGAAATTAAAGATATGACTTTGAGCTCTTACATGCTATCAATGTTTGTTAAGTCAAATGAAAAAAATTTAATGTTCTATAAGTAAAATCTCGTGTTTAAGCATTGTGAGTGGAAAAAACAGTATTGGAAAAGTTCCTCTTATATCGGATCCAATCGTATTCGATTTTGGATTAATCGGAGTCCAAAGTGATCTTTGAATAATAAGGGATCTCAATAAAAAAAGCTCTTACCTGCTTAATGTACTATTCAAAAGGAATTAACTATACTTTTGTCTTAAAACCAGCACAGAGGCCTAATAATTAAGCTCCCACCTTTTTTGTTGAAATTAATTCTGTTCGAGTCAAAAATAGTAAATGATAAAACTCTTACAACGGTGATAATTTCAAGATTTAAATCATGTCTAAATATCTAGAGAAAAAGTTCACTTTCACTTCTTTCAATTGTTTGTTGATAGCTTTTTCTTTATCATTAGGCTTTGTTAAAATATTAAACGACTCTGCATAGTTTATCTCAAAAACCACCTTATTAAAATTCCTTTGAGCTGCAATCTTCACATTATTTAATATGGTTATTGCTTTTTTTTTCTTTGAGAGCTTTTAAATACACTCATTTTTTTTCTTCAGGCACCCATTTTTATTCATGTTATGAACAGTATATCATTAAAAAATAGTGTTAACAAAAAAAAAAGAAAAAATATTTAGAAACCCTCTTTTTCTTTTTATAACTGAAGAATGAGAGTTTGGGATATCTGGCTTCAAACTTGAATTTTCCAATATGTTATATATTTTTAATCACTTAATCAAAACAGCAAATCAGGTTTTCTAGGTTTTTTTATTCGCTGGTTGCTATAGAGTTCATAGTTAGTTGCCACTTTTGTATGGTTGGATGGATTATGGAAGTCAATAAGAAAAAGGACATGAATACGGCACCGTTGTCTCAGGTATCGGTACGCATTTATAGCCTTTATCCACAACTTCATTGATTCCTACTTCCTGGGCATTTGGGAACAAGGGGTCCCGCTTTAAAAATCAATATTTTATTTTTATTAGTAGCTGTAGCACTCATTGAGCAATTTCACAGCATTGAACACAAGTTATGAGGTCGTTTCTTGTCACATTTGATAAATACATTGTACATAAAGTAGATGAAACCATATTGTCCTTATTATTCGTCGATACATTTGGGAAGAAATCAGGAAATGAACACCCCATTTATAAATTCTGATTAATTTTTTTAATTCATATGGGATACCCAAATGGATACTGTATGATGTAAAAACCTTAAGCTTAGGATGTCATTGAAAACCAGATGGAACTACTGCTACTAAACCGTACATTATACATGTATTCATACATATCGTAACACCTAGTCAAACAGATCTGTACCAGCAAAGTGGAGATTTGATTAAAACATCCATACAAAGTCGTATTCCTGAATAGAAGAGCAAAATCCTGGGGTACTAGATACGTAGAAAGCTTCGTCTCATTTCAACACACTGCAACAGAAAATAGTGGATCTCAGAATGCATATATGGTAGTAATGATTTAAACTGAACAAAAATGCCCAATGAGAGGAGCAAAGGTTTAAAATCTTCTTGGCTATGTTGAAGAATGGTAGTTTATCATGTTTTTCAAAAACTTTGGCAAATATTACCTATAGAGCAGTTTTAGTTTGAAATGAGGTAAAAAAAAAAAGATTTGTAGCCAATTCCAAATAGTTTTTGCAATGATTTTAGTTGAGCTTAGTGGGGGATATGAGAATAGCAATATAATAGCAACCATATAAACAAGAACCAACGTGAGATAATTTTGAGAACAATGATTCATTTCCCTACATGCTCACTGTTTCTCGGTATATAATTCAAGTAAATTAGGAAACTTACTTGTATAGATAGGCAGCAATTCCAAGAATTATACACAAGAGAATGACATCAATGCAAAAGTTGCGACTTGACCTCAGCTAACCAAATTCAAAATGCACAGTGGAAATTAGGGAATATATGGAAAGAAGCTTCCATCCAAAATTAAGAATATGAAAGACAATTTAATTACCTGGTTAAGAGTATCCTTAAGTCTCACATTCGTGCTTTTCAGATCAGAGGCTGCCTTATCTACCTGGAAGATATCACAACAGTGTCAATATTGAACTTCTAATCCACAGATACTTTCAGATGAAAAAAGAGAATTTTCCAACCCTGTCTTTTTACCTCACAGACCAAATATCAATAGCTAGAAAGTGTTTTTTTCTATGTAAATTGCCAGGCTAATCAATATCATTACTGTGACTTTACTGGTTCCCTCCAGAGAATATATGGTTAATCATTATAAGGCTTCAGATAGTAAAATAATGTTTTCAAGAATGCTACCAGCAAAAATTAACAGAAAAATTATCCATGTCTATGCAAGCAAAGAAGGATAACAGAAGGCAGATAACTTTATATAGAAAATCACCTTATCATCTATTTCATCCATCAGTGGCATTTGTCTGTCAAATTCCTGCCATAAGGAAACGTAGTATTTTTAAAACAAGAATAACCAAATATCTAGCAATATCTCAATGTTTAATCTGATTTATAACGCAAGCAAATAAAGAATTTCGTGCCAACTAACCTCATCCATATCATGAGCCATGTTTTTCAACGTGTCCAAACCTTCAGCTATAACCTCCAAACCTTGATCCTGCGTAAAAAAGAATATTCATCCTAAATGCAATAATTTATATTCAGGTGGAAATGAAGATAGATTACAATAATCCTCCAAAACATCACGGCATAACATTACAGAACGGGGAGGCAAAGCAAAGATGAAAATCTAACAGCAATGATAAAGCAAACAACAATAACAAAAACGAAATTGATACCTGTTTCATTCTGCGCATTTCATACTCTTGCCTGAAGCGGTCAGACTCTTCAGTTTGTTGGAAGTACTCACTTTCAAATCCCCTATCTAATTCAATCCAATTCGCAACATTAAAGCATTTGATCAGGTCTCCCGACATAACAATAATCCAATAAGTGAATGATTATTACCTGAAGATGAGTCAATTTTAATTGCAGTGTAGGAAGTTGAAGTCGCCCAACCACCCCCACCACCACTTTGCTTAGCTGCACTTGCTGATCCATCTGGTATTGCTTCAATCCTATCTTTCAGCGAAGAAACCAAATCGTCCCGAGCCTCAAGCTCTTCTTTTGAAAGCCCCTTTACCTACAAGTACAACCCAAAGATTAACACTACCAGTTTGAAAAGAGTATAATTACTACTAACGTAATCAAGTAGCAACTTTCAGAACTAATCAAGCAAAAAAAGTTCTTACAAATAAACAAAGAGAAATAAAAAAAAGAAAAACAAAGACCTTTTTCAGAGCGAGTCGTTGTAATTTGGGGAGTTCTTCAAGCAATCGAGCCTTTGTTCTTCGAATTTCCGCATTCATAGCAACCGCCGTAGCCCTGTTCTTTTCCGTTGCGGCAGCTTCCGATTTCTACCCCATTTTTTTAAATAGAAAAACAAACAAAAAAAATGTTTGTCACTGAGCGAAAAAAAAAAAGGCAGAAACTTGAACATAACATACAAAACCCTGGAGAAAGCAGAGGAGAAGAGTTACACCTGGAGAACGGCATCGAGTTCGGACTCAAGGACGCCGTAAAGGCGAGCAAAAGCGTCATCGCCGGTGACGTTGGCCTCTTTCTGCTTATCGATGTCGTACTTTTCGTATTTCTTGCAAATCGCGTCGACCCTCGTGATCAAGTTTATCACCGTCATCTCCTCCCTTTCTCTTTAAAACTACGCCACCCCTCTCCCTGGAAGTTCGTTCCTTTTACTTTCCGCGATGAGATTCTGTTTCTTCGGTTTTTGTTTTTGGAGTTTCGATGTTGAAGAGGGAGACAAATTGAAGACGGAAACAGCGAGACAGCGGAAGTCAAAAGAAATATGGAAGAAGGACAGGACGGGAATGTTTCGATGCTTCGTGTTTTGTTAGTTGGATCATTGCCAGGTGGGATTTTAGGGGACTTGACGGTTAAAGAAAGATAGGATGAAATAAGCTCAGTCGCAGAAGATTCCATCTCCCTCACCTACGGTACATAGAAAGTGAAAGTTCCCAGCTTTATTTCTTTTTTGAAGTTTTTTTTGGTTACACTTTTTTGAAAATTTTTATTTACTGTCAGTTTGACCAAAAAAGCTTATTGAGGTGAATTTAGGGAATTTACTTTCTCTCTACATTTACAAAAATAAATGAAATTTCCGTTAAATTTTCATTAAAATCTTAACCGAAATACTCAATTATGCACCTTTTATTTTTTTTAAAATATAATTGGTATGGTTTTAACCTTTTTACTTTTTTTTATGTAAACTACCTATATTTTCATTTATTTTAACAGCATGAAATTAATCTTGTTCGAAACTTCGTCATAGTTAAAGCTTCTCACCTCTCCTTAAAAGTTAACTTTTTTTACTTTAAAACATGATGAGGTTAATCTTTACATAAATTTAAAATGATATATATTTGTTTGAGCTATCATATGTGTGAATATAGTGGCGGAGCTAAAAAATTTATTTACTGGGATCTTTACTCAAATATATTAAATTATAAAAAAAATAATAACAACAATATTGATAATAGTATTAATTAAAAAATTAAAATTTTTGTATTTAGTCATAATTGTAAAAAAAATTAATCATTTTTTGTTCGATTTTATATTTTCAAAATTATGTACAATAATTTTGTACAATAATTTCGTCACTAATACTTTGGAATATATATTTTTTAAGATAGACAACTAATTTATCATTAAATCATTAATCTCTCATTTTATTACACAAACAAGTTTTCAGCATGTTGTTAAAAATATATTATATGTTGTTATAATAACTAATAAAATCAATGTTAGCGTTTACAACAAATAAACTAACGAATGCATTTTTTCGTTTTCAATCTCCACCATTTTTACTGTAAAATTGTTAATTCTTTTCAATTTTGAAAACTCGATGCTAGTATAGATAAACTTATCTACTAAACGTTTCACTAAAAAAAAAATTTGAATAAAATTTAACAATATATATATATATATATTTATATATATTGGGGGTCAGTGGGGGCTTGAGCCCCCACTCGCCCCCATGGAGCTCCGCCCCAATGTGAATATATATATATATATATATATATATATATATATATATATATTATATTACAAAGTATATAGCAAATATGATGAAGATGTTTATGCTTTATGTAGATGTTTATTTGGACATTTTCTTTAAATGACATATAAGTATATACTAATTTATGTGTAAGTCAAAATAAACAATAAATACTAAATTTTTCCAACTTTACATTTTTTTTTTCATAAAATGAACCTATAACCTTTCAAAATCATGTAATTAATTTCAAATCCATGAAATAACATTAATTGTCATTTGTATATTCTACGTGAGCTAGCATGAATAGTTTTGTGGGTTGCTACATGGCATGATGCTTGTGGAATACAAACAAAAGTTAATGACATTTAACATATTTAGATTTAATTGCATGATTTTAAATGGTAGCAAGTTTATCTATAGTAAAATAAAAGTTTATGGATTGATTTACATGTGATAAACATTGAGAGCATATATTCATTTTAAAATAAAAAATTGAGGATATATATAGCTATTAAGCCATTTTTAAATTATTTTAATTTATTTAAAATTAAAAATGATGACTTTCTTGGCTCACTAAATATAAGTAATTTTTTTCTAAAATATATTAATGTTACAAGTCAAAATGTTTATATTTCATTTTTAACCGAATTAATCTGATTGAATCGAAGTTAATTAAGTTAATCAGTTGTCACCAAATTATTTTGGTCGGTTAATGAAAATAATTTTGAAAGAATTCAGTTTCTAGTCAATTCGGTCAATTAATCAAATTAACCTAAATTTTAATCAAAATATAAAGAAACAAAAAATAAAACTAAAATTATATAAAACCTCAAGTTATATTTAATATTTGAAAATTAGATGATGTTTTAAGTAAAGTTTTTAAGTTAATACTTTGGTATTTGAATATTTAGTTTACTTTAAATACGTTAAAATATAATTTAACTTAAATATATTTTATTACTTCAGCTAATTCTATTAATTAATTGAATTTATTAGTTTTAAATTGATATATATTTTGAAATAACAAAAATTGAAGTGAGTTTAAATGAGATTTTATAAATTAAATTCGCTCTTAAGATTTAAATATTTATGAAACCAAAAGATTACCTTTAAATGTTATCTTGTGAACTAAATTTGAAATACAAGTCCAATTGATCTTAATAAAAAGCTTGTTTTACTTGGATTTAATATAATGGTTTTGAGAAAAAAAAGTTTTATTTGTGGTCTAACTTATAAATAGATTTGAAATAAAGAAAATTTTCAATGTGAATTATTAGAGTTTTCGTTTTTGAAAAAAAATATTGATGAGATCATATATTTTTATTTTTCTGCATTGATTTATAATGTTTTAGTATGCGAACTATATATAGTTGAAAAGCTTTTTGAGTTTACTTTCTAATAAATCAAATAAAATCAAAATTAGAGTTTTCTATGAGAAGAAATTAAATTTTAACTAAACGTTATGCATATTGTCTGATAACTGCACAAAGGGTAGTTTTAAGAATTTTACTGCATCTTTTCCACTGTGATTCAACTGTTGATATCTATATGTATAAAAATATAATTAAGTCTAATTTCCAAAACACCAAACAAATTATGATTTCGATTTTTTTAATTCAAAATATTTTTAGTATGGTAAGTAGTACTTAAACCTAATTCTGCATGTTTCCTTGGCTGAAAAGCACCCTCATCAAAGGTATCAATACCTAACTCTTCTAATAGTTATTTTCTTAGCTTTACAGCAAGGTATCGATAGTAAGTGCCAGATATCCATCCCCCTCGACCAAAATGCATAAAACAACTAGTTTTCAATTTGTAACAATTAAGGGTATAAATAAACAAAATGTTCGACGAGCTGTTTATAAATATGTTCGTTTATTATTCTTAACAAATGATTATGAACAGAGATATGATTCATTCGTTTATATTCGTGAACAAGCTCGTTTAATGTTCGTTTAAAACTCGTTTGTTTAATGAATCATTTAATGTTCGTTTATTGTTTGATAACAATAAATTTTTAAATTACATATTTACTTATAGATTATTTTAATATGTAATTATTAAAATTATATATTTATGTAGAATTTTTTAGTTTGACATTATATATTAGGGTAAATAAAATTTGTTTGCATAAATGTTTTTTGTTTAATGTTCACAAATATGTTCGTTTAATGTTTATGAATACGTATTTATGAATATGTTTGTTTAATCACGTGTTCATGAGCATGTTCGTTAATGTTCATAAACAAGCTTAACAAACATGAACACGAACAGACTTAAAAAATAAATGAATGAACATGAACATAGTAACATTTGTTCATGTTTGGTTTGTTTATACCCCTAATAACAATTATATTATCCTCAAAATCACTCCCAACAGCTAAAAACTCATTTTCTTGTATAAAAGCAATCTTCCACTACCATTGCAAGATGAGAGGCATGGGATTTCATCACCAAAGAGTGTTAAGAGTTTAGTGTCAATTTTTCCTATCTTTGTACAAAAATTGTATTCATTCTTTATTTGTATTCCTTGAGCTTATTTAGCAAACACTCAACCTTAGAAAGGTGAATTTAGTTTGCAAAACCATTTATTAGAACTTGTAATTCATCAAGACATGAGGTGTCCTCTTGAAGTCTTTTTGTTAGTTTTTTGTAGAAATTCATGTTGTAGTGGTTTTTATCTTTAGCCTTAGAAAAAGATAGAAAGTTATATGGTTACACTTTAATCATAGAAAACGTAATAAAGGTTTTCATCTTGAGTCTTAAAAAAATAGGTGTTGTAAAAGTTATATCTTAACCTTGTAAAGGTGATTCAATTCTAGGGAATTGGTAACTCCTCCGTGTAGATGCTAAGAGAAAGGATGTAGGCATGGATTGATCGAACCTCTATAAATCTATGTATTCATTATCTCTTCCTCTACACTTCAACAATTCAATCAAGCTTTAAGTTCTTATATTTTCATTGAATTGTTAATTTCCCACCAATTCATATTGAAAACTAAAGTTTGGGAAAATTAGAGTAATAAAATTCACTCCCTATAAGATTGTCATACTCACTTTAGCTAATATAGTTAACCAAATTTAATTTGGTTTGGTTAATTTTGAAATTAAAATATTTTGGTTTGATTGACGAAACAGAAATAAAATAATTTCGTTAAATTTAATTTTGGTCAATTTGATTCAAAATTAATTGAACTTACAAAATATAAAAAAATTTAAAAAAAAGAAGAAGATAAGATTTGAACATGTAATGTGAAAAGCAAACAAGGTTGCACATTGGATTGCATAACAACCGACCCTCATCCTCTCATTTTTCATGTTTTGTGCTGTGATGGCTTACCATCTTTATCAGATTTGTAGTTTGCAAGAGTTTGATCACATGAAGAGATGAGGTTTTCTCAATCCTATTGTTAGATAAAATGATGTATGATTGATTGGGATTTGTAGTAATGAAATTCATATTTCTTTGGCAAGCAAAAAAATATAAAAAATTAACTCTTAGTAGAATAAATTCAAAAAAAATAATAAAATCTCCGTTTGGTTTTGGTATTTATTTATGTCCATCTTAAATTTGCTTTCTATTTGTTCAATACTTTCTCTACTAGTCCAAACTATCATAATCAAGACACAAAATTGATACAAAGATGACAGGTTAAATTTTGTAAAAATTATATATAAATATGATTAAAAATTAAAAAATATTTTATATTTAATATGTCATAAGAATTTTTTGTATTTTATGACCATAAGTTTATATAATACAAACAAAATTATTTACATGAATTATCAGATTCATTTTCAACTTTCTAGAACAAAGAGAAAGACCACTCAGCAAACAGTTCCTTTGAAACAGGTGGCGCGTTTCACCACGCTCCTCTTCTTCGAGCGTTGGCCTTGTTTTCTATATCCTTTGTTTAAATAGACACCCACTGACTACGGCACAACAAAATAGCCTTTAAAGAAAAACCAACGTCCACTGAATTAAGAACATCAAAACAGTCTCGAAGTATATCTTTCAATGCCTTTTTTAATCGCCACTAAACCATAAATCTTTATTCGTTTAATTCCTTTCCAACTCATTTTCTCTTTATTATTATTATTATTTTTGGTTCATCACCCCAAAAATGGCTGAAATCTCGTTTCTTTGCTCAGTTTCTGGCTTGATACTTAACTTTTTTTTTTTTGTCTATTTGGGCACTGTTATTCGGTTGAGCAACTTGGTGGATATGACACCTTCACTATATCAAGCTTCAAATGCCCAGAAACGCAGATCAGACCTTTTGATACGCGTTATATAAGAGGTACGTAAAACTCATTCTATGCTCTTTTTTTCATTATTCATTTTTGTCATTTTGTGTCAATTTGCTATTTGTTTCCTTAATGATTTGACTATGGACTGCTCTGATTAATGGGTAGTTGTTAAAATTGTAACTTTACTAATGAATGCGTGAAATATTTTCATGTGATTGGATTGCTGTTTCTGTTTTGTGCATGGATTTTCTAGTTATGGAGACATGGTTTAGAACTATCAAGTTTTAAGGTATTTCTTTCTGTCATGATGATTATTAGATTGCTTTCGTTTTATGGGAAGCTACTTCAGTACTATTGTCCTGGAAGTGATTTCCAGCAACTTGTATGTAAATGCTGTTTGGATAAATTCTTTTATTAATTGGAAAAGGGGATAGGTTAAAAGAAATATGGTAATAAATTAGACTATATTATTGTTTGAATTTTTTTATTATGAAATGTCTCACTGTTTGCCTTTTCTCAGTTGATTTACCCCCATGGTTCTCTTCAATGTCAATAGCATTGAAGTCAAGTGTCGAACTTGTAAGTATGCTTATCCAAGTTAGCTCAAGCATTCTTCTTTACTTGCACACTTGCATCAACATCAAAGAGCTTATTTGATGCCATCTTCATTCCCTCGGGGTTCTTTACGTTCAGTCTAATCCTATTCTCATGCTGATGCCTGAACTCAAAATTGTTCTTGCTTGTAGTTTATGCATTTCTACTCTTCTGTTGATGCAAATCATGAAAAATTTTTCCACACGCACCTCTAATGACTGATTTCTGGAGTTAAAACATTTGGCAGTTTCCCAATGGCTCTTGCTCATCTCTTTTGATTATGCTTCAAACTGCAAACTGCTTGCAGGATGTTAAAAGCATTGAAAAGATTCCTGAAAGTGTGCTTCCGGTGATGTGCTTCAGAGATGGCGGCCTCCCATTGCCAGATGTTTCAAACACTTCATTGAAAGGTATTCTGCAAACAAACATAAATGCTATTTTCTTATTCAATCACTGACTTCCTGAATCAGAATGAAGCTAGCAGTTTTGAGAGATTTTCTCTTGTTGCGGCACTAGTTGAGCTATCTAATGGGTCTTTTGAAGGAATACAAGTACTTCAAAATACAGAGCAGTGCAATCCTGTATCAAGAAATATGATGATGAAGTTGACGAATGAGCAGGTTTATTATCATTATCAAATGTATTTATGTAGAAGAAATGTCATTCCTTACATTCCTAAAAAAACTCATATACTCTGTAATTTGTTTAACTGAATTCTTATGCCAGTATTGCACCACATCATCCATTTGGCATATTTTAACCCAAAATCACAGCGGGCCAGGAATCAGAGGTGGGGTGTGTGGGGTAAAATGTTTAGCTTGGTGCAGGGATTATTCCACTACTTATATTTTCTTTTGTATCTTATTTAGAAATTCAACTGTTAGCATTGTGACTTAAAAATCTGTGGTTCAGATATCTGCCAGGGTTTTGTATTTTGGTCTTTTCAATGGTGTTGGGCCTACAAGAACACAGTCGAAGATGGTAAGATTACTAGCTCCACTATTTTCCACCTTATTCACCATTTGCTCCTTTGTATTATGTTTCACATTTTTGTCTGGTGCTTCTATGCATTTCTTCCCCACTTCATGTGGTTAAGCATTTTATTGGAAGCCTCAAAAAACAAAAGCATTTTATTGGTTGATCATTTATAACTGTGTTGTGTAATTCACTTCAGAGGAAAATAACTAGGTTTTCTCTACTCTTGAAATCCTTTGCACAAAAGGAAAATAAAGATGCTTGTACACTCCTAAAGAACCACATATAAACTATACATATAGATACATATTCCAATGGTAAGATCTGCATGACAGAAACTTGTTAATTTATTCATTAAAAGGGAGATATCCAGACTGGTTTGTGATGCCATCTCAGTAAAACGTGTACATTGCTTGCATTTTAGCTGATGTAAATGTTCTGAAAAACCCTCAAATTCTTGTTTGAACTTTGTGTTGAAGAACTCATTTGCTTTTGCTCCTATTCATCTCATTCTTGTCTGTGTATCCTGTTCAAGGAGAGGTTTTGGTACATTTGTTCCAAACATTCAACTAGAAATTGAATTTACAGTTACTGCTCTGGATTGTAGATTGTTTGGGGCCCTTCTTACTCCTTTGCAGCCAATATTAGCATGGAAGGATGTACAACCTCAACAATGCAGGGATAGTACTGCAACCAAACTGTTGAGCTGCTTGCATGCGGTCAATCTGGCAGCTATAATAGTTCTGGAAATGGTTCTGTAGTTGGGTTCTTCAATCAAAGCATGGTTGCTTGCAGGAACAATTTTGAGACTTCTTGCCATGGAGATGGAGACATGAAAATGTACCGCTTAGAGATACTACAAATAGCTGAATTCTTAACCATTTTGGCACAAAATGTAAGGTTAAGACCTCTGAATGGCACTGGGAATAGTAGCAGAATTGACTTATTGTGCTTTGTTCGTTATGGTGCAATGCCTTCAGCTGCTCTACATGATTATCCTGGCAACTTGAATAAATTCCCTTTGGTTATTCACGCCCCAAAGGTTGGTCGCTGGTATATTTCTATTCTAGCCCTTAATCATTCAAAGGAAATTGGTGCGTCCCCAAGTAATGTTTCTAAGGTTTGCTATTCCCTGGAAGTGCAAGAGCTTGAATGTCCTCTGGGGAAGGCTGGGCCAAACTGTTCATCCAAAAGATACATGCTTCAGGTCAACAAATATGTTATATGTATTGTCTGTATCACTTCTTTATAAATTTCACTGATTCAATTTATTTTGCATTATGCTTGGTGTTTGTTATGTTATAGTTTTATATTTTGATGCTATTATAAAATTA
Organism: Heritiera fomes; assembly: GCA_032173925.1. Lineage (NCBI taxonomy): Eukaryota > Viridiplantae > Streptophyta > Magnoliopsida > Malvales > Malvaceae > Heritiera > Heritiera fomes. The sequence continues at coordinate 4,244,932 of JAPDPM010000013.1, read as the reverse complement.
TGTGCCTATTTGAAATTTGATACATTAAATAATATGTACCCATTCACATTTGTGACGATAAAGTAGATATCAGGTTTATAAATAAGAGATAAATGATTTACTTGCTTGTTAGTGGCGACATGGAAACAGACACAAAACTAAGGCATGAAGATTACAGTATGAATTTCATTTGTGGATGATTGGACATCATATCTTGACAATCTTATTCTGAGGACTGAAAGAGCAAAATTCTACCAACTCGTTTAAAGCCGTAAAAACTGAAGAAATTATTGTTAAAAGAAATCATTTTGAAGCAAAGAGGGACCAAATTTTGGTCTAGAAATTTGACCTTTGAAGTGCAACCGTAGATCTCTGATCTGAAATTAGTTTTGTTATTGTAATTAGATTTATGAACAGTTTTTTCCTGCACTTTCATTTCTTTCTGTTGATGCTTGAAGAAACTCATTCGCAGGAGTAACTTATTGACAAGCTGAGAATGGTTGTCTGCAGATGGTCCTCAGGAAAGATTCCAGCCCTTTTGAGTCCTATTATTTGCCAGATGGTGAGAAAGTGATGTCAGATGCTGCCAATTTTCTTCTTGAACCCCTTTTAAGCAACGACTCATATGGAGAAGGACTAGATACATGGATTTTTTTTCTTCTGGATGTTCCTCGCGGTGCGGCTGGTGGAAATCTCCGTGTCCGGCTGACATCAGATAGAAAGACAAATTATGAAATATATGCTAGAAATGTTGGATTGCCATCACTTGATAGCTGGGACTATTATTATGTTAACAAGACAAGCAGCGGTCATGGCTCTAATTTTTTTGTATTGTACACTTCAAGCGAAGAAAAGGTTGATTTTTACATCTTATATGTTAGGGAAGGAATCTGGAATATTGCATTAAGTCATCTATATAGCACTGGTGGAACTTCCAATGGCGAGACTACTATGTCTATTTCACTTGAAAGATGCCCAAAAAGTTGCTTCTATCATGGTAATTGCAAATCTGCTCTTGATGCAAGTGGTTTAACATCATACAGGTATATAGTTTTCAGCCATCCCCATCATTTTTATATTATTTTTATCTGTTTTATTATTTTTAGAAATAATTTATTTATTAGATATGATGCATGTAATTCCTTGTTCAAGGATGGGATGAAGGTCTAATGTGCATTTGTCATTGCCTTGTAACTGTATTCTTTTCTGTTCTCAGCTTTTGTGCCTGTGATAGGAACCATGGAGGTTTTGACTGTAGCATTGAGATTGTATCACATCAAGGTAAATGCTTTTTAGGAGTTGAATGCAAAATATGGCTGCCATCCCTGCCACTTCTTTTCATCGACATTGTGGTTTATGGTTCCAAAATAGCGATTTATCTCTCTTTCCAGGCACTGATATCTATTTATTGCTATCTCTGCATTTTTTTTAAAAAAGGGAAAATAGAAGTGTCTCAAAGAAGCAATTTATCAATATTATGTAATGTTATAAAATCAAATTTAGCCAATCCTCGACTTGGAAACTGATGCAGGACACATGTGGCAACCAATTGCATCAAATGGAGCAGCTGTGCTTCCTGGTTTTTGGGCTCTCCGGCAGAAGGTAAAGCTCCATTTATGTCATGGACTCAGTTGCAAATTATTCCGATTTCTGATGGAAAGAGTGCTAACCTTTCGTGATGAAACATTAGAGGCTTCTCAAAATTTCCAATCATGTCACTGGCATGCCTAACCACCAATTGGAAGGGTTATTAATATTCTAAAAAATTCTGATATGGTCACAGTATTTTGAAGATGCTTGTGATATCTACTAACTTCAGAGTGGTGAAGGAACATAAAGCATTTTGAACTGAGCTATGCTAATTATCCAACATGAAATTTTTAACTCATTCTTTGATATCTGTATTTAGTCAAAAACTTAATGAGTTGTTTATATGAAGGCATTTGCAGAATGGGTTATCTACACAGTGAGTGGAATTTTGAGTGGATTATATCATGCGTGTGATGTGGGCACCTTGTGTGCATTATCCTTTGATGTCTTAGAGATATATGTTGGTATGATTATTTTTCTTTTAGAAGGATGACATTATTCATCATGACAAACTTGGAAAAGCATAGTGGATATTATGGAAATTTTGAATCCAAGTTATATAACATGCAGAGCTTACATTTGCGTTTCCTTGTTGCTAAAGTTCTCTGTCATAGTTTTAGTTACCAGTTTAATCTAATATTGACAGTCAATTGGGAAATGTTGAAGTTTGGACTTTTGGCTCTCTTTTATTGCTGTGGTCAGCACCTTTCTATACCTCACAACAATTGATGAAGTTTTTAAAAGGACAATCCACACACTTGTGGCTATCCTTACTGCCCTCATGGCCATTTCTAAGGCAGCCAGGCATGTGGATCTGCCTTCACTTCTGTTAACTTGAATTTACCTGTTCTAACAGTTATGGCAGGTGTTTGACCAAGCTTAGTTTTGCAGGTCATCCAATATTATTATTGTGATGGCAATTGGGGCACTAGGTCTTCTTGTTGGGTGGTTGATAGAGTTCTCTATCATGTATAGGTCATTTTTCTTTTCAATGGGATTATGCTCAAATAGGCCTTGAGGGGTGACATTCTTTTCTGTACCATCATGAAATTCCATGCATAATTTTTCTTTTCAGCTCCTAATGCGAATAAAATGCATACTCATGATCTTGTACGGTAGCGCACAAGCTGCCTTGAGCAATTATTATCATGAGAGTCAAATCTTTTTTTTTTTTTCACTTTTCATTTTTGAATTTTGGTGCTGCCTTGGGCTGTTCATCATTGCCATTATTGTCATTTGGCTAATATTTAAGTTCTTGATTACACGTGAAAGCTAAGATTCTAATATACATAGGAAACCATGCTTCATCATTAGAGAAGTCAGTTGTCAACAGAAAAACATCATCCTTAATTGGAATTGTTAACAACATAGAAGCACAACCTGGTAGATAGATTGTAGAGTAACAATACCCAGAAACAGTGTAGTGGTATTTTCTGGATGGAATTATTAACCTTTCCCTTCCAAGAAAGCTGAGTATGTATTTTAACTGTAGATTGCGAATCAGAGAATGGCTGCAGAATCTTGTAAAGACTATATTCAAACGATTTTGATGGGGTTTTGTGCTTGCTGGTTTTACCGCACTAGCCATGGCTGCAGTAAGCTTGAAACTGGAAACCAGTCAAAACTACTGGATTTTGCACAGGTTGGATCTCTGCCTCCATTCTGGTGTATAAAATTGTTTTGATCTGCCCTCTCTCTCTCATGTTTGATTATATAATTTTCATGCAGTGTTTGGCATGTCACCATATATTCGTCTTCTTTCTTCTTCCTCTGTTCAAAAGTAATGACCATAAATAGTGGGGACGAAAGACCCACAGATGGAAACTATCAGTTAACCCGGCAAAATTCTCTCTCAGGAGGTGCATAGTAAGAGGGAAGACTTCTAATCGAATTGAAGTTCAATTAAGAATGTAATAAGTTGCCACAAGACCTGCAGGGAAAATTTTCATGTGCCAGAAAGCTGTTTTCACAACCAAAATAAGACTGACCTCTTCAATGGTCTGTGTAGAATTTTCCCATTTACCACCTTTTCCTGGGGTAACTTTTGTTTCTGTAAACATGTATACACCATTAGGTAGGGAAAAGAACCCAGGCAGGAGAGAAATGTGACCCTAAACCTTTTATAGCCTTTAGGGATAGCACATTGTAGCAGTCCATAGATTTTTTTTTTCTGGGTTTTTTGGCTGATTACTGTTCAAATTGGAGACGCATCGACTACAGTTCAACATGATAATTGAAGTACTCTCAATTTTATAACCTTTTAATATTGTTTGCAGCATAAATTTTGTGATAATTACAACATTCTTCACAGCATTAAGAGCATGGCCCAGAAAAAAAAAAGATTAACAGCAGCTATGTTCTCCAGACCTTGTCGAAACAAAGGCAATATTCAAGAAAAAAGAACTTCAGGACAAGAATTACCATGAAATGTTGAAAACTATCCTAGTATTTTTTACAGTTACGTACTTGGATAGTAGTGCCACAACTACACACTTCCATCAACGAACTGTTAGTTCAGTGATACCGTAGTTAAGGATGAATAAAGTGCACACCTTTTCTGTAACCAAGAACGATAAAAAAAGTGCACATCTTTTCCTTTATGAAAGCATTATTGATCGAACAGGTGTCCTACTCAGTGCAAAGCAAACCATTTTGATCATGATGGGAAAAGAGGGGACATCTCGAAAGATTCATTAACAAATCCAATGCGAAAAGCTTTGCCTTTTGCAATTTTACTACTAGAATTCGACAATAATATTCCATTGAATGATACACCATCATCATGAATGTCGTCTGCTTCACCATGAAAACATAAGCACAAGTCATCAACAAATTGAATTTCCTATACATACAAGCCAAACCTAGTGAATACATTTCATGCACAATCTTGCAAACACTTAAGCTCCCTTAAGGCCTAAGAATCATCTTTGATAACTACTTCTCGCAAATCATTGGCTTCTATATGCCTTGTAGCTGGCAGATTGTCAATTGCTTGATCCGCCAGGCATGCAGCTCTATTTTCGTCTTTATGCATATGTAACAGCGACAGATCAAACAACGAGTAGTACGTTGTGTCTAAGTCAGCCCATTCTCTAGTTTTCTCTAACTGAAGCGCTACTCCTTTCGGAATTAGATGAAAGAGAGTGAAGCTCTAAACCAGATACTTCTCTATAATCCTTACGGATGCTCCATAGGATCTCTCCACACCTCCTCATACTAGGCCGACTCTGTCTACGGGGAGCCAGGCATTGTAAGGATAGTTCAAGAATCTTTTCAAGGGCTAAGTTTATCCCAGCAGTCAGTTCTAGCTTAGGGTCCAAGGTGGAAAAGGCATCACCATCACTAAACTTCTTGAATGCCTGCAATTATAAAGAAAAAGAAAGGATAAGAATCATCTTTAAAGGGAAAAAAAAAATGCTATCCTCCTATTTATTTATTTTTCCCTTTGACTACGTAAATTTCTCTATGCAGTCTGACTAAGGCTTCATGCATGAAGGTAGTTTACTTCTTCCAACTAGACAAAAGTGATGAATTATTTAAATGTTACTATACAAAAAAGACAGATCGGTACTAAGCATCAACATGAGCAAAGAGTATGAAAAGAATTTCGCACCCATCTTGCTGTTATCCGCTCCTTGAGCTCCCGTTTTGCTTCAATTGGGCGCCTGCCTGTGACTAGTTCAACCAATAATACTCCAAATGAATAAACATCACTCTTTTCTGTGAGCTGATAGGTTCTCAGATATTCTGGATCCAGGTAACCGGCAGTTCCTTTAACCTGGGTAGACACATGGGTTGCACCAGAATCCGTATCAGCAGCCAGCCTAGCAAAACCAAAGTCTGCAACCTTGGCCCGGAACTTTTCAGTAAGGAGAATGTTGGAAGACTTTATGTCTCTGTGAATGATAGGATGATCTACATAGAATTCAATGCACGATCTAATTAATCTCCTCCCCTCCTACTTCTCAAAGAACAGCAAAGCTCTTATATTTTAAGAAAAATCAGAAGCAAACCTGTATACATATGAAGATAAGTGATAGCATGAGCGACATCGATAGCTATATCTAGCCGTGCACCAAGGTCAAGAACTTTCCCATGCACACCTGCAGAAACTTTTCTCATGTTTTGGGTCTCAAATTGCAGCATAAAGAGGGGGAAGAAAAGGAAAGAATGCAAAAGAAATCCAAAAAAGGGGTGGACCAGAATAATAAGAACGCACCATCCAAGTGTTCCCTGAGAGATCCGTTAGGCACAAACTCCACAACAACAATCCTTTCATCCCTATGCTCTAAATACCCATAAAACTTAACCAAATTCAAGTGTTCCACTTTTGCCAGTGTTGTTATTTCACTTTGGAATTCCACACCCAGATGCTTATCATATGCACTCTACAAACCAGTAAAAAGTTAATCAACTACTTAGTTAAAATATGACCAATGACGGGAAAAAACTGAACTATTTTAGGCAACTTAAATAGTTCCAAATCCTACCTTTTTAGCACGCTTGACAGCGACGAAGGTTCCATCATCAAGTCTTCCTTTATAAACCGTCCCAAATCCACCCTGTCCAATCTTGCAAACAGGAGAAAAGTTCCTCGTGGCCTTAAGAATTTCCTCCATCGTGAATTTCATGCTCCCCGGCCCTCTTTCCTTCGTTGAATTGGAATAAATCCCTTGAAACGAAACCCTTCTCTCGCTGTTCGTCCTTGAAGTGTCCGATGCAACTACAAATTAAAGAATAGAAGTTTATACGACGGTTCTTTTTTTTTAAATGTTCTTTGTTTTCTGTCACCACATTATTGGAAAGTTGATTAACAATGTAGATTTCATTAGTGTCATTAATGTCTATGATTAGCTTCTTTGAAGTTTGAACAGAAACTCATGAATAATTCGATACTATCTACAAATAATCAATCAATGAAAATTTTTGGGTTTTATTTTAACTCCAAAGCTTGAACAAATAATCAGTGGCAAGTCGGCAGGTTGTTTGGTTGCCGAGAAACGTCAAAACAGAAAAAGCACTTACAAGAAAATCCAAAGACAACATTACAGAAAACAAAAGAGAAAAGACTTCTTTTCCATAGTCAAATAACACGTTAAAATTTGAATTTTCCCGTTTTCTCAGATCCGAGAATCGAAACTCAAACTCAGCAAAAGTTTTAGAAGAGAAGTGCCTACTAATTAAATCCGATTAAAAATAAAATTTAAACTTAAAAAAGAAACAGAACATACCGGCAGAAGCTCTAGACTCATCGGACACTCCAAAATTCTTGCTGCCAGCTGTCTCGGGAGGTGTAAAACACGCGGTAAAAGCTCCAGCAATGGACCGGGCCGCAACCGTCACTGGATTCCGGCCAGAACCGGATTTCCGAGAGGCAGATGCGTCATAGTAGGAAGGGCTAGGAGAGTAACCGATTCGTTCGGGCGTTGACCTTACGCCGGAGCTAGGGTTCCGGCTTCTTGAGCCGGTGGTGGAGCTGGTCATCAAGAGGGAGAAAAAGAAAAGTAGAGAAAAGTTGTGTGTAGGTAATAACGAAGAAATGGCGGGCAGGTTAGAGATAGAGCAACGAAAGAGAAGACTTTTTCTTTTCTTTTCTTTTTTCATTCTACAAAGATGGGTGAGACTAACATGCGCCGTTTAGGTAGAGTTTGTTAAATGGAACTTTACGTTTGAGGATTACGAGACACAAAATCATACGCCCACCGTAGGGAGCGTTAGGGCAATAAATCTTGTTCTCCTACTTGCTTGCTGAATTTAGGTGTTTTATTTTGACTTGTTAAAATAATTTATTTTTATTTTCAAAGATTTTAGAAAACTAATCACATTTTATGAGATTCACAGATTTTACCATAAAAAGTAGCAGTAGTACTAATTTTAATTTGCCAAGAATTAAAAATGATCAAAACTCATCACAATAATTGTTTAAAGAAGATAAAATTTATTATATATTTAAAAAAACTCGTTTTTAATATGTTAATAATAAAATTTTTAATTCTGTTAACAGAATTAAAATTTTATCACATTTTATTTTTTTAATTAGTTTTATCCATAATAAAAAAGCCTTCATTAAATTAAATCGGCAACATTATTATAACATATTACGTGTAAAAGGTGGCAGGTCGTTTTCCCAGTCTTTCTACTGACCTATTATACATTTACATTTGCAATATCATGCGCTCGATAAAGAGTTACCTTTTCTCTTTGCATGGTAATCACAACTAACAAAATTAGAGGCTTAGAAATATGAATATCCATGAGCGCCAATTATTATTTAAAAAAAAAATTTAAGATGTATAAGTATCTTACTAAGATATACCACTCAAGGCAAACACATTCACATCACCCAACAATCTCCATCCAGCTACAACCAGGAACTTTATAATCACAATGTTCTGTCATCATTTTCCGAACACTTGCCACGTCTAACCATCTCCCTTTAGAAGCATACATGTTAGAGATAAGAGTATAATTCACGGGTTTGTGGGGCTCCAATACAACAAGCTTTTCGGCTGCCCACTTGGCCAAAGTTATGTTACCATGGATGCTACATGCCCCCATGAATGCTCCCAAGGTGTCTGGTGTACATGCAATGGGATGAGATGTTAAAACGTTAAAAGCCTCTTCGAGAAGACCAGCTCGACCAAGCAGATCAATGAGACAAGTATAGTGCTCTGAATCTGGAACAATTCGATAGTCATTTATCATTACATTGAAATAATGAAGCCCCTCATTTACTAGCCCTCCGTGGTTGCAGGCTGAAAGAATCCCAAGAAAGGCAATTTGATCTGGCCTTACACCAGTAGCTAACATTTTCTCGAAAACTATAGTACTTTCCTTTGAATGACCATGAAATGAATAAGCACCTATAATTGATGTCCATGAAACAAGATCAGGCTTTGCAATTGAGACAAAACATCGAAGTGCACCATCAACGCTACCACACTTGGAGTATGCATTTATTAAAGCATTTGCAACTGATAAAAAGGACTCAAACCCATTCTTAACCACATAAGCATGGACTTGCCCTATTTCACCATTGGTGGATAAAACACCGCAAGAGTGAAGAATGCTTGCCATGGTTAGTTCATCTGGACAGAAATTTTGTAGCCTCATTTCTCTGAGAAGTTCCATAGCCTCCTCTATATTACCATGCTGCCCATAGCCTACAATCATAGTGTTCCAAGAAACAACATTTCTAGCAGTCATCCCATCAAAAGCTTTTCGAGCATCATATGAATTTCCACTCTTTACATACATATCAATAAGTGCACTTGCCACATGAACATCAAAATCAAAACCAAGTTTAATAACGAGATCATGAACCTGCCTACCCTGTTCATAAAATCCCCAACTACCACACGAATTTAGCAAAGAAGAAAAGGTATAACCATCCCCTTTAACTCCTTCCTTCTTCATCAAATCAAAAACCTCAAAAGCCTCGCGCGTTAAAGAATTTGAAGCATAGCAAGAAACCATCACATTCCACAACACCAAATCTCTATAAAACACTTGATCGAAAACCCTTCTCGCTTCTTCAACTAGACCACATTTCCCATATAAACCAACAAGAGCACTGCTCACAAAACAATCAAATAAAAACCCCAATTTCACTATAAAACAATGTAATTCTCTACCAAAAACGACGTCACTTAGCTCAGTGGAAGCAGAGAGCAAAGCATTCAAAGTTATATGATCAAAACCTACGTTGTTTATCAACATTTTCTTAAAATAAGAAACACCCAGATAAAGATTCGACTTACAAATCATTGTGTTCCACGTCACCAAGTTTAGGAGACGCATTTCATCGAACAGTTTCTCCGCGTCGGAAAAATGCTTGCATTTAACGTATAGATTTAGCATTTGAGTTTGCAAAGAGAGTATGTTATTCAATCCTAATTTTATTACGTGTGAATGGAGCTGTTTCCCATCGTGAAGGAGACCCATTTTGGCTGAGATTTTGAGGGCGTGGGAGTGGAAGTGGGTCGACTCGGGATGCAGTGCCGAGTTTCTGAGTGTACTTGATGGGAGAGATGGATTGGCTTTCAGCCTCAGAGGCGCGAAAGTGGTTGGTTTTCTAAGCAGGCTTGGTGAAGAATAGAACTGTCTTTTGAAACGGACGGTGGAGATCAAAGCAGTACGGCATTTCGCAAGCATATGATCAGAGGAGCGGAGAAGACCGTTAAACGAGGCCACAGGCACAGCTGACATAAATTTAATCGTAAGAATGTTAAGGTAATTATTATGACAATTATATTTTAATATTTTTAATTTCATTGAACCACATCACCTACAAGATTTAAGTGAAAATACATTTCTTGTATAAGAAGTTAAAAAGTTACATTATATGAATGTTAAAAAAATATTTTTTAATAACACGTAATTATAGGTAATAAATTTTTACGTAAATTAAATAACATAATTCAATAAAATGAAGAATGTTGAGATGTAATTTTTTTAAAATAACTGCCTATTGCATTCCTCTTTAAGCATTTCTTTATTTAGTTAGTTTATATTTCGATTTTAACAAAATTAATGATTTAATTGATTTAATTTAATTTTTTATTTTAATTGAATTAAGTTTAATTCAAATATATCATTTTATTGTTAAATTAATTTTAATAAATTAATATAAAAATTTAAAATAATTTTGATTTCTAATTAAATTGATTTGAAAATTTAATTAATTGAATAAATCAAAGTTTTAATCGAATTTAAAAAATTTAAAGATAAAACTAAAACAAATTAAATCTAAAGATATATTTAATGTTTGAAATTTGATTGTTATTTAAGTTTTTTTTTGCATAATTTTTAACTTAACAGTTTTATATTTGATCATTTTGTTTGATGTTTCTATTTGGTTTAATATAATTTAATTAATATATATTATTCAATCAAACATTAACCATCTTAACTGACTTAATTTGATTGATTAGACTTTTAAAATTAATATATTTAGTTCGAGTAATGAAAATAATATAATAAAATTTTATTAGTTTGATATGAGAACATTTTTTTGAAATTAATCAAATCGGATAAATGAGCAATCTTAATAATTATTTACTTTTGCTACATAAAAAATCGTAGTTTTGATCAAATATTTTATTCATTTAAACTCTAATTAAGGCAAAACATACAGTTAATTTATTTTTTTTCTAGTTTATGACTTTAAATTTAATGAATCGGTGTGATATACTGAAAAAAAAGGTCTAATTTATTAATAGTCAAATATCCTATTTTTATGAATTTTTTTTTTGTTATAAGAGAAATATTTTATATCTTGAGATGAGGTATTATTATTTAAATTTGAATCTAAATCTCATGTTATATCAAACTTTTATTAACTATGTCGAAATATTGTCGATTTTATGAAAACCTTTTTAAGAACCATAATTAAGCAAAAAATTATTAGATACTTTATATTTAGTCAATAATATAGTTTCTTTTAACAATTAAGGTATTGTGATGGACTTGCATTTTCTGTACCAAGTCTGACCACCCAAGTTACGTACAAAGACAGAAAATTAAAAAAAAAAAAAACTAATAAGAGAGAGAGCTTAGTGGAGACTGGAAAGCGCGTACGGTTTAAGAAAGTATATACAAACAACAGACAAAAATCCGAGAAAAAGAACAGAAAAAGAAAGAAAACGAAAAGTTTTCTCAGAAACTGCTTCCTCCACGTTCGTTTTATACTTCCGAGTTGGGAATTTTGGCTTCAATTCTCCGACTCTTCCCCTCTCCGCCACCGCTTCTAAAGGTGAGGTTTTTACTACTTTTGAACTTCTTTTTTTATTCATTAAAAATTATTTCTTTTTCCCTGTGTTTCATGTCAGTTTCCCCATTTCTATTTCGGATTTCTCGACTTAGGGCTTATGAAATTGATATGCCTTCCATTTTTTCGTTTTGCATATGGATTTGTTTCTCCGTTCGCTTTTATTCTTGTTAATTTATGATTAATTTTGGATTTTTGAATCTGAACTGGTTTTGCGATTTGGTTATATCTTTAAGGAGTCTTAATTAGCTTCTGATAATAATGTTTGGATTGTATTTATGAAAGATAGACGTTGAAAGTGTGAAATTTGTTAATTTTTTTTCCAAGTTTGCGATTTTTAGTTCATTAGTGTCTGGTTTATGGTTATATGTTAACTTCTTATATTCCATTTTTAGGTAATGTGGCACTAAGAGGCTAAATTTCACATTTGCCAGCTTTTAACCAACTGAATTTAGCATGAAATGGAAAATTTTCATTAAAAAAAATTCCTTCGAAAGACTAAACACACTGAATGGCATAGCCCCTTGAGTCATTCTCTGTGTATGTGGCATTATTTCATATCCTTTTGTTTTCATTCTCAAGTTGTACATTTTCTGCTAATGCATACGCCTGTGTTATGAGCTGTAAGGTAGTAATGCATTCAGTGGTGCTATTGTTTGCTAATGCATACGCCTGTGTTATGAGCTGTAAGGTAGTAATGCATTCAGTGGTGCTATTGTTAAGCTGCTAAGTTTTTATTCCCTGCTAACCAAAGACTCAGTATATAATGGAAACAATCAAAAGTTTTTCACTTCCTGTGCATGAACTGCTTCTAATAGTTGGTGGATAACTTAGTTTATCGCCGTGATCTTTTTTTCAAAGAAAGATAACCTACGTGATAATATTTGTCTGAAGTTTTACATAGAGCTCATCATCATCATCATTAGAGCCTTTATCCCAAGAGATTGGGGTAGACTATATGAACCAATATCTGAATTCACGTTAGATCGTCAATGTGTATTCTCCTCCTCCACACATTCTTATCTAAGGCCATGTGTTCATCCAAGTCTAATACCTCCATATTTTTCCAAATTACTTCTTCCAAGTCTGTTTCGGTTTTCCTCTAGTCTTAACCCTTCTCTCAACATTCATCACCTCTATTCTCCTAACTAGAGCATTTATAGATTTACGTCGTACGTGTCCAAACCAACGTAAACGACTTTCACATATCTTGTCTTCGATAGGTACCATTCTAACCAGCTTATGAATATATTCATCTCTCATTCTATCCTTTCTCGTATATCCACTTATCCAGTGCAATATTTGCATTTTTGATATATCGACATAGAGCCCATTGTCTTATTAATATTTAGTTTATTTGTATATAGTTTGCCTATATATGGGGTTAGTTTATTTGTTTGTATTCCAACTTGTTTATGTTCACATTTCTGGCTGGCCATTTTAGTAGGGATATGATCGCTTAGCTTGTACATGCTTCTTGAAGCTGATTCTATTTTGGTTAGTAGGTTACTTCTTTTGTCTTGGCTTGTGAGTTGGTTTTTTCGTCCTCCTCCTGTTTGAACCTACTATATTCTATTTTTCTTTGATCTCAAATAACAGGGGAAATGCACCAATCTCCCATTTTGGCCGGTGGAGAACAAAGATAACTGTGGGATATGGGAGGCTGCTGTTGTTCTACCAGAAAACCTCATCTGCATGGGACACCTGTATATTATTATGTAAGTAATGTGTTTATCTTATGAATATGTCTAATGCCTTTAGTATCTTAGATGACTTTATCCTTTTCATGCTTGAGAAATGGAAAGTTGTTTGTTCAGAATATTGGAAGTACTCACTCACCATCATCCACAATAACAGGTGGGAAAAGGAATGGAAAAGGATGAAGCAAAGGAGAATGAAAAGAAGAACATTTTGAACTGCCCTTAGCTCGCTTCTTTTTTTTATTTGATTATTCAATGACATTGCTATTCTTCTTAATTCCTTTCATTCCTTCTTCCTGCACTTGAACTGGTTGTGCAACCTGTGATCTTGAACTGATCTTTTGATCTGATAAACATTGGAAGCTTTTTACAGACTCCTGGATTTTCTGCCAAAAGTCATAAGGTCGATTTCTGTTCTGTCATCTAAATAAAGATGTCTGTTTATATACATGGTCGAATTTGTGAAAACAGTTATTGTGCTTTTCTGCTTCAGCTTGTTTGATTCTTCATTGTACCTTGAAAAAATATTGATGACAGAGCATCACAAAGAAAAAGAAAAAGTGAAATTTTGATATATGAATCTAATGATACCCCCAACATGAGAACTCCCTCCTCCAAATACCATAAAATAACTCATGTGAAAGGAAGTGTGTAGAGCTTTATCCTGTGTGGAGGATAGAGCTCTTGCGTTGTTTGTTTTTGGCCATTGGGCCAATATAGTAGCTTACCTGGTAATTTCTTATTTGTTGAGGTGATCTCTTATTATCTACCATCTTGATATAAGGGTTCATTAGAATGTCTGTCTATTATGTATCACTCTTTGAATTTTAAAACCCCTTTCAACAGTCTCCACAAGCTTTGGAAGAGAATGAGTCTTTAACACCTCATGATGGGTCAGCCTCTGCAATGGCTGCAGGACTCCTTGTTAATTTGAATCTAGAAGTACCTGACACGTTTAGGCCACCTCCAGCACCTTTGCCATATGATACTGTCTTGGGATGTCCACAGTCAACTGATTCAGAGTCTTTCAGAGAAACAATCAGTGGGGGTAGTTTTGAGACACTTCCGACATGTGAAGATCTTGAGGAATCAGACTGCAAAACACAGTCTAGTTCTTTGCTTCTCTCACCAAGAAAATCAGAAGTTTCAAAATTAACTGAATCTAAGGATTCAACGACAGAGGAAGAGGATGCTTGTCCTATTTGTCTTGAAGGTACTGTACTCTTGTTGTCCAAGGCATTCGTTGCATTTAGTGCAAGATCTGAACACCATATTTTCTGGTAACTGATTAGCATATGTTAAAAGCAACGCCAATTTCCTTGTTAATTTAATATATTTAGCAGCTCATAAGTGATGGCTTGTATGGTATTTGCACATGCAGAGTATGACACAGAGAATCCAAAACTTGTCACAAAATGTGAACATCATTTTCACCTCTCGTGCATTTTGGAGTGGATGGAAAGAAGTGACACCTGCCCTATATGCGATCAGGTTTGCCTCTTTCAGGTAGCTATTAATTGTAGTTGATTACCTGCACGAGTTTAGCCTCGTTGTAGAGGGATTAACTTGGAATGAGGTTTACATTTGTACAGGTTGGATGCAATTTACTATACCAACAATACGGACTCAAATTTTGTTTCTCTTGCCAGTGGTGCAAGTACTTGGGGTTTACTTAGAGCTTCATTATTAAAAGAAAAGGAAAAAGAAATTGCAGTGTTATAGTTTAATTCTAAATTATATGAACCTGCAGTCTCGCCTGATTCCCTGTGCCAAATATTGCATTTTGCATCACCTTGCAGGTTTAATTTGTTTATACCTATGTCTACAAACTAGTTACATGTTCTCTATTCTTAATGTTACAGGAAATGATTTTGGACCAGACTTTTGATCAATAACTTTTATTCAAAATGGAATTCCTTTGTTGTTTGAGAGTAAAGCTTGCTACTCAGGATGCTGCAGATACATATTAGTTCTTGGTTCTGCAGCTGGTCAAATGGTGTGCTCATAAGATTGAAGTTAACTAAGTTCCTTTTATATAGAAAGTTGCATGTATTCAGGCTGTCAATTTTCATCAATTCTTCAAGGTGAGTAAAGAATCAAGTTGACACAATATTATAACACAGCTCTGGGCTATTGATGCTTCTCTTCCGTGGATAAATATTTTGTTGTCAGTTTTCTGATCAGTGGGGGAAGGATGGTGTAAACAACAGGATCATTGGAGGGATATCAGAGCCAGATGCAATGAAGTTTTTTTGGATGATCAATTGTCAATCAGCCTAGCTTCATTTAATGACAATCTAAGTTTTACTTGTACAGAATTTCATATCATCCCCACGCCCCCACCCCGTCTTTTTTTTTTCCTTTATTTGAAATTGAATGTTGTATGCTGCTTATACTCATCCCTTTCCACCATTATTGTTTAATGGCTTTTTGTAAATCATCTGTTTTCCTATTTGGATGGATTTGTAATGGAGGATGTTGTTCAATGTATTAAAAGCGAGGAATGATAATGGAAATGTATACTAGGTCATATGAATTTAGATCAAGCAATTTGTCTTGGTCTATTTGTTTTCTAGTACCGGTGTCAGTTTGTTCTGGTTCCGCTCGACATACTGTATGATCCGATCCAATCCAATCATCTGCAGCATGTTTCTTGTCTTTTTGCAAGACAGATTTACATTCCATGCCTTTGAATCATAATGCACTCTTTGATTTAAACATTGGAGGTGGAATTTTCAGAATTTTCAAAGATAAATGACTAGCATGGAGCAGGTAAGAATTCTAGAACTACAAAACAGTACTGTAACTAGACTTTCTTTTAGAAAATGGTTATGGGTCAGATTCAAACTTTAATATCAGACAAAGTGTACGCCTAATTTTGGCAGATTGAGAGAGCATTTTGCAACCAGAAGGAAACCTAATGGCTCCATCAAAATTAAAGTAGCTAGGTCCTACCCTAACCACACACACCCCCACACCCCCCCCGCCCCCAACAACCGCCACCACATTTTTCATTGTTCAACTTGCAAAGCCAATTTCAAAACTTTTGTTTAGAACTCCATGAAAATGACTGCATTTAATCTACGTTTGACTAAAGAGTGATGTATATTCTAAAATCGATGTTTAATTGCATGAATTTTTTTTAATTAAAAGATGGATTGCATTAACAAAATAAGATTACAACATACATTTTTCAGTTAAATACATAAAAATTAAAAAATCATGAACATCCTCCATCCAAACTACCATATCAGTTATAGTGCACGAGACCTGAGCTAATGCATGTGCCATTTTGTTCTCCTCATTATATGTGTGCTGGATTTGGAAGTTGCGAAAGCACCTTGATTGAAATTGGATTTGGCCAATAACCGCACCAACAGGGGAGTAGTTGGTTTGATAGTCCCGCATTTCTTTTACAGCCACTTGAGAATCCATAGCTAGCGATATGTAATCGAGTCCATATCTGCTGCAAACTGTAACGCAGATGAAATAGCCGAACACTCAGCAGCTACTGGCACTGGTTTTCCTCTTCTTTTGACTGAACAGAAAGCAATCCCCTCTCCAAGATGGCCTCGAATTGCTATGCCAATACCATAGCGACCATCATTAGACAATTTAGCTGCATCAACATTGACCTTGAATAGACCAGCCGCTGGGGGACACCATCTCCTAGCAGACCTGGTGCTAAGTATCTGTGTGTGGGGGAGCGTACAGGCAGCACTGAAAGATTACAAAAAATCCAATGCACGGGCAAAGACTTTCTGAGAGCCATCATATACAGCCTCACCATGAATACAACAATTCCGAGAAGACCAGATCGATACTCCATACCAATATCAGAAATTGAGAAATTTGTCCAGTGTTCATCTCTGAAAGTACATCATGAAGCCACTCGAGAGCAAAGGAAGCAACATTCCATGTAGCAAGAGTCACATATCCTGCAAGAACCCAAACAGGCTTCACCACTATACAATCACGCCGCGCATGGATAGTTGTTTCTGGTGCTTTCAAACAGAGAGGACAAGACTATCAGTAGAGATTTTTTTTCTCAAATGGTCGTGCTCTCGTTGAGAGAATATTCTTACACAATCGCCACACCATTAGCTTACAGCATGAAATTAAGACAACAAACTTTTATTTCATTATATTTACACTCATTAAATCTTAAAATAAGTGAATACTGTTCAATTAACACAAATTTTAAAATAGTATTCACTTAAATATTTATCATTTAGTTTCTTCAAATAAATTTAAATAAATTTTTTTTCAAATTAAATCAATTGGCTAAAAAATTTTAACAAAATACTAAATATTCTTATACTATTACGTTTTTTATTATAATAAAATAAAAAATTTTGTAATTTCAATTTCATGTAATAAAAGATCAATTGTTTTATTTTGGAATAAAGATTCTGAAATTATTTGAGTATTTTACAAAATTAAATCAATCATTTAAAAAAAAAATCTCGCTTTGAAATTCAAAAACCTGGGCCCGAGCCCCGGACCGTCTACCTGAATTAGGAAAGCAATCACAGTCACAGCTTTTAAAATTTGAGCATGAACTTTCATCATCCAGCAAATTCTAGTCATGGACTTTTGGTTCAATATTATATATATATTTGCGTAAATCACGACATTTATTTATATCATATTAGACATAAATTGATTTTCTATCGCATTTTCTGATTGATATTGACTCAAAAAATTCGATTTGATAAAAATTCGAAAATGATTAATTTTTCGTGCTAATTAATTCTATATTCAATCGGAATTATTATTAATCTTTTCAAATTAATATCTTGGGCCCAACAAATATACTTAATTTAAAATCAAAATTGACAATGATTTTTTTACTTAAAAATTGTTTTTGACTTATTTTTTAAATTAAAGTTTGAATTTTAAACATGAACTAAAAAAATTCTTTAAGAGATGTTCTTGGGATTCAATCACAGTTTTTTTTGGAAAAAATGATTTTATTATTGTTATATTTCTAAATTTTTATTATTTTGTGCATTTTTTTGACGTTTCATTTCATCATAGTCAGTAGGGGTGGTCAAACGGTCGGTCGGTTAATTTTCGAACTGAAATTTTCATTTTCGACATTAACCGAAATTTGTATTTTTATTTTCGTTAACCGAACCGAAGTTTGTAATTTTATATTAACCGAATCGAAATAAAGTTCAGTTAATCGGTTCCGAAATTATATAAAAACCTCTTCCTTTCACACCAAAACAATTCCAGCTCTTGAACAAAACACCATTATAGCACCAAAATAGACTCATTTACAATCAATTTAACTATTATAAGATCAATTCCAGTCCTGCACTCAACAATTAACATATTCCATTTACAAGTTACAATCATTATAACACCATTATAACACCAAAACATATTGCATTTACAATCTCAAGTCAGACTCACTTGTTAATACATTAGAATCTCATAATGAACATGGTGCTCAACATGCATGGAAGCAAATAATATTTATCGGTTAATTCGGTTAATCGATTAATTTCATCTTTCGAACCGAATTAACCGATAACCGAACTTTTAAAAAAATCACTTTCGTTAACCGACCGAAATTATTTCGGTGGCCGACCATTTAACCAAAATTAATTCGGTCGGTCGGTTAACCGAAATCATTTAGCTGAATGAACACCCCTAATAGCCAGTATGCTGCTCCTGCTTCGCATGTGGTCATTTTTTCTTTTTTTAATAAATAATATTTAAATATTATTCATTAAATACAAACAATTGTTTTGAAATATTGATTTTTAAAAACAAAATGATAACATTTAATTTATCAATTAATTAATTATTTTTATTCTTACCTTTTTTTCAGAAAATAATTTAAAATTTTAATACAAAGTTAAAATAATAAATAGACCAAAATAAAAATTTTGGTTAAAAAATTTTAAATTGTTACTGAGTTTTTATCCAAATTTACTAGTTTGTAGATAAATTTGGATTAGATTGATCTCTATAATCATTTTTTTTTCTTTCTCTCTCATTTCGAAAAGTTTTTTTTTTTGAAATTATCTATTTTTCATCTAATTTTTTTTTACAACTTTCAACATTCATATTTAAAAATTTTGATTTTTAAATATAGATTTATTTTTTTAATTCTCTTTTTGTGCTTAATTTTAAAAACATTATGATTTTTGGAATTTCTTGCTTTATTCTATAGTTTATCTTTTTTTGAAATTTATATTGATTGTAATTATTAGATTTTTATAGTTTTTGTAATTTTATATTTTGAAGAATTATAGATATAAAAAATAGAATTATAATTTCATTTATTTATTTTTTTGGATATTTAATGTTTTAATTTTAGTATCTGACTTGAATTTTCGCAAACCAAATATTTTGGATATTTGATTCAAAATTTTGGAAATTTTTAGAACATATTTTTGAATATTTGATTTAATTCTTTATAAAAAAATTTTGTTTAAAATTTTCATTTTTTTCTCTCTACTTTTCATTTTTTTCTCTCTACTTTTCATATTTCTCTCTCTCTCTCTCTCTCTCTCTCTCTCTCTGTATTTTTAACTTTAAGGGAAAATAATTATAATATTTATAAAAAAATGTGAATATATATGTAGTTTTATTCTCTCTCTTTTTTTGGTATAAACACAAGTATCTTCATCCGTTTTACGATTTGAGATTAATCATGTTTGGACCGAGAGTGATAAACAGTAAAGCTCTCACAACAGTGGAGACTCAAAAACTCAAACCTATCAAAGTACTTAAAGAATAAATCCATTTTCACTTTTTTCAATAATTTGTTGGTATATGTAGTTTTATTCTGGTTCAACAACAGTTAAAATAGTGGAATATAATATGCTGATAATGTTGTTTGGAATAAAAAAGTATAAAAATAGATAGGTGTCAATCTCAAATTAATGAGATACTTTTTATATATAGGTTACAAATATTCATTCGATTCGAGTGTAGGAGAATTGAGTTGACAAAAACACTCAAGGAAAATGCTTGACGTTGAATAACTCAACTCACCTGTTTTAGTTGAACTATTAAAAGGGAAGGAAAATAAAATTTCCAACGTTTATAACTTCAACTTCATGGTTCTACTTGGGCTACCATCAAACATACTTGGGTTAAATGATCTTTGAATTGTAACCCAACTACAAGCAAGAAATAGTTAAAATGGCTTGAGTTGTGATTTGTAATTCAATTATATGCAACAAATAATTAAAAAAGACAGGTGTCACTTGTAGAATAAATAGAGATTCTTTTTCGGCTTAATAGCCAAATAAGCCTTCAACCTTTAGCCCAAAATGGAATTCAGCCCTCAACGTTTTATCGCATGAAATTCAGTCCATAAACTTTTATTTCAATGGAAATAGACCAAATCTGTTAAATGAACTAACTGCCGTTAGTTTTGCCTACGTGGCATGCCACGTGGAAGCTAACTAAGCTATCCACGTCAGCTGCCACGTATGCAAAACTAACGGAAGTTAATGTCATTTAACAGATTTTGACTTAATTGCATAATTGTAAAAGGTTGAGGGTTTATTTCCACTGAAATAAAAGTTTATGGACTGAATTTCATGCAATAAAACGTTGAGGGCTGAATTCCATTTTGGACTAAAGATTGAGGGCTTATTTAGCTATTAAGCCTTCTTTTTATAATAGGTTATAGATATATTTTACAGTAATATCGAACATTTAAAATTTTTAAATCATATTTTTCTCATAATATTCCTAAACACATATTCTCTAATCCAATTTATTTTCAAACCCACAGGAATTTTAAATTGGGTCTTCCTATCTTATGGGAAGCAATAATGGCGTAAAAACAGAAAAAGAAATGTCAAATTGTACCAAAAGAAACCAAGCAAGAAGAAGGAGGGATATTGATTATTAGTTCAAATCAAGTTTTTTATTTTTAAAATCTAATTATAATATTCGAAACCTAAAACTTGCTTTCTCCTTTCTCGATACCAAAAGCCTATGTCCTAAAAAGTCCAAAAGCCTAAAAGGTCAACAAGGAGTACAACAGCATTGAATTATAAAATTTTGAGCCAATATGAAATGAACACATTCTCTCTTATCTATGGACGTGGGCCCTCTTTTTCTTTCCTTTCATGTTCGAGGGAGGCTACATATCTCACTTAATCCAACAATGCCACCAAAGTCCTTATGCCGCTAGACTCTAGATTTGGATTCGATAATTTTAAATATAATGTCCACAATCCCTTATAAAATAGTTAAAAAAAAATAATTATTACATACACTGATAGTGAAATTTTTTTATTCCACAAATAGCATTAAGATCATGATCACGATTTTAATGTTGCTTATGGAGTAAAAAAACTCCACTGTCAGTATATGTAATAATTATACTAAAAAAATTGTATCATATTATAAAATTAGAGTTCAAATTCAAATAATTTTATTTTGTCTTCAATTAGTAAAGATTTTCTTTGTAACAAAAAAAACTAATTTTTTTTTTCATAAGAGGTACAATGAGAAAATGAAAAAATCGAATATTGAATTTAATCTTTCTTAAAGAAAGAGTAATAATCATTAGACCAAACATTGATTATTAGAAAAAAGATAATTTTAAATATAACAGGATATGACAAAAAATGATATAAATAAAAAGGTAAATCTTATTAAGATTATTAAATTTTTGTTTTAATTAAGTTTTAGTTTATTAATTTTGAAAATAAATATTTTATTTCAAAACCATTGTGATAATAATATATATCAGCCAATTATTAAGCTAGAATTAATAATATTTTATTTTCAAATATCAACAAAAAACTTTATTAGTATTTTATTACTTTTAAGTATTTTTAAAAAATTGTTTTATGCAGATTTTTTATTTTTTAATATCCTAAAAAAATATTATAGACATTATATGAGAAATAAATGTTTAAGTTGACAAATTTTTTACTAGTGATTAAAGGAAATGATTTTTTATACTGTCAAATTGATAATTTTTACTAAAATGTCTATTTATTAAAAGTAATAGACTAATTTTAAATTAAGATTAAAATTGAAAGACTGGAATGAAATTTATTTTAAATAAAAATATAAAGATAATATGAATTAAATTTTATTAAAAATTATATATAAATATATTAAAAATATAAAAAAAATTATGTTTGACATATAAATATAGATTTTAACATAAAAAATTTATGTTTTTGAACATAATTTTATAATCTATGTTTGTAAATTATCAAGTCTATCTAGAGCCTAGTCAAGAGCTCCTCGATCTTTTCATTTTGCCATAAATTTTGTTTGAATTAAAAGGAGAAAAGTTTAAACAATTAATTTTTTTGTTTGCTTTTAACAACCCTTGATGAAAACAGAGGACCCGTGAGTGGACTTCACCACGTTTGTCTGCCACAAATGTCACTCTCTACTCAGCCTTTTCAGTTTCCCTAACTCACCTGCTCTCACCAAAGTGGCCTCCTCGATAGCGTATCATCTAATTTTGGATATGTGTATCTAAATTTGATAATTTTTTATAATATTTGGATTTATTAATTATTTAATTATTTTGATTTATGTTTTGTAAATTTTATTAATATATAATATAAAAAATACTCCTTAACTATTTGAATAACTAAATAACAAATAATTATCCCATTATTAATATATAATAAATTTTTTCATAAATTAAATCAAACATGCATTATCGAATAATCATTCGTAAGATTCCCTTGCCATCTTTACCCCCTCTACTGCTTCATTAATTATGCGGAATGGACAAATGGCATGTTGTTATTATTAACAATTTGATAATCATAGGCTGTTACCGTATTTCCTGAATAATTTCGAAAACTTTTCAATTTCTTTTTTCCTGTCCGTGAGTCAATGGCAGCTTTTACAGATTTTATAAGAATCCACTCTCTTTCTCTCTGCTTTTTTCCGTTTCTCTCTCACTTGGATAGCACTTAGACAGCGCTTGCTTAGTTTGCTTCAACCGCTTTCCAGATTCCACGTTTCCATGTCATCTTTCGGGAGGAAGCTCACTTTCCGTCTAACCAGCAGTACAATCCGAAACCAAAGAAAAACAGAACACCCTCTCTCCACCAAACTAAAACTCAATCTCTGACAGAGATGTCGTTTCTCACTTCCCCTTCTTTCATGTCTTCTCTTTCTTTTCTTTTCTTCCTTTTTCTCCTTTCGTTCCACACCCAACATGCAATCTTAGTCACCAAATCTCCACCAAATGAGCCCTTTTCGGATTCTCGCATTCTCCATTCCGAATCCAGGAATTTGGAGTCCACTACTATTATCATCAGAGGAAACGCAACCATTCTTAGCGTTAACGGTACTTTCGAGCTGGGTTTCTTTAGCACAAATGGGGTATCCAATTGGTATTTAGGAATCTGGTACTCTTCTATCCCTACTCCAAAGCGCGTTTGGGTTGCCAATCGTGAAAAACCCGTCAAAAATATCACCCAATCTTCACTAGAAATCACTGAAACTGGGCAGTTAGTAGTAAAGGAGTCGCCAGATTCAGTCGTTTGGCAGAGCTCAAACACGGAAAAAGCAAAAAAGTACAATCTTTTAAAGAGTGGAAATCTGGTGCTGTATTCGTCAGAAGGTTCAAAAGTATGGCAAAGCTTTAATCATCCAACGGATACGTGGCTGCCAGGAATGAACATCACCGCCGAACGATATTTAACCTCTTGGAAGAGCTTGTTTGACCCATCTCCGGGGCATTTCTCTTTAAGGCTAAAGCCCCGAGAGTTCAACGAGTTTGAGCTAGTTTACAATTCAACCAATGTTTATTGGTCCACAGGGAACTGGACGGGGACAGCTTTCGCCAATGTGCCACAAATGACAATCCATTATATTTACAAGTTCCATTTCTCTGACCCTTTCAAGCCGACAGCGTCGTTTTGGTACACAGAAAGAGCGCTGAATAACGTATTGGAACCGCCCTTGACAAGGTTTCAGCTTGATTTTAACGGGCAGCTGAAGCAATTCACGTGGTCACCACAGACAGAGAATTGGAACATGTTTTGGTTAGAACCGGAGGATAACTGCAAAGTTTACGGTTTGTGCGGCTTCTTGGGGACTTGTGTAAGTACATCTTTAAAACCTTGTGTTTGTCTTAACGGCTTTAGGCCTGTGGATGATGAGGGATGGAATTCTGGGGATTTTACCAGTGGTTGTAGACGAGAAAGTGATGATCTTTGTGAGGATAAAGATGCATTTAAGGAGGTTGGTGATGTAGGGTTTGATGAAGGGACTACGGTGTCGTTTCCAGGTAGTAGGAGTTCTTGTGAGAAGTCCTGTCTGGGTAAATGTTCTTGTGTTGGGTTGTATCATAATGGGAGGACTAATCTGTGTAAGAATGTCTATGGGTCTTTGTTGAATTTGAGAAATTTGAGCTCTGATGGTATGAATGAGGATGTCTTTTATATTAGGGTGCCTAGAGAAGGAATTGTGAAGAAAAGTGTGTCCAAAACCATGGTTTTGGTTTGTAGCATTGTTGGGTCTATTGCTGGTTTTGGGTTCATGGGGATGATTTTGTTGGTTTTGAAAAAGAGAAGAGACAACAAGATGGGGAAGGATGAAGATGGTGTTTTTCCGGGGTTGAATCTAAAGGTATTCACTTACAAAGAGCTCAATAACTTGACTCGAGGGTTTTCAGAGAAACTGGGGCATGGTGGATTTGGTGCAGTCTTTCGAGGTGAGTTATCAGATTCCACTCCTGTTGCTGTTAAACGCCTTGAGAGGCCAGGGAGTGGTGAGAAAGAGTTCAGGGCAGAGGTGTGCACAATTGGCAACATTCATCATGTCAATCTTGTAAGACTCAGAGGGTTTTGCTCTGAGAATTCTCATAGATTATTAGTTTATGATTACATGCCCAATGGTGCTCTGAGTGCGTACTTAGGCCGAGACAGTCCTCATCTGTGCTGGGATGTTAGATTCCGGGTGGCAGTTGGCACTGCAAGAGGTATAGCATATTTACATGAGGAATGTAGGGACTGCATCATCCATTGTGATATCAAACCCGAAAACATTCTCTTGGATACTGATTACATGGCTAAGGTATCAGATTTTGGACTAGCAAAGCTAGTTGGCAGGGATTTTAGCAGGGTATTAGCCACAATGAGGGGTACATGGGGCTATGTTGCCCCAGAATGGATATCCGGTTTGGCAATTACTCCGAAAGCTGATGTTTATAGTTATGGGATGACATTGTTGGAATTAATTGGTGGACGTAGAAATGTGGAGGCACTACAATCTGCAGGAAATGCTAATGTTTTCGGAGAGGGAGGGAATGGGGAGAACTGGTTTTTCCCTCCATGGGCTGCACGCCAAATAATCGAGGGCAATGTGGCTGCAATTGTGGACAGTAGACTTGGTGTTGCATATAATATTGAGGAGGCTGAGCGTCTTGCTTTGGTGGCAATCTGGTGCATACAAGATGAAGAGGAAATGAGGCCTACAATGGGGATGGTAGTAAAGATGTTAGAGGGAGTGGTGGAAGTCGCCATTCCTCCACCACCAAAACTGATACAGGCACTAGTTGCTGGGGAGTCCTTTTGCAGGGTTAAAATGGATTCCGGCATGTCTACAGCTGGCAGGTGCTCAGACCATAATATCGGATTTTCAAGTGCCGGTTCACGGTCATCTCTTGGTAATCTCTCTTCCCCGTTGGAAGAAAATTTGGAGCTCTAATTGACAAGATTATTGATGATGTCTGACTAAAGTTGAATACAAGGCATTGTCTCTGTTTTATTATCTCCCAGGTTTTTTTTTGTTAGCCTTCTTTTCTACATCTGCCTAGAGATCATCATGCAGATGTAAATCAAGTTGATGCTTTTGAAAGTTTTGCTTTCATGGGATTTCAAAATGATTTGAAATTCCACTCCGGTCAAAAGCCAAATCATATGTATGTATATAGAAAAAGCACTCAGTCCTGCCGCCAGCTGAATGATAATTGTAATTCTAGTTAATGTTACACGAAATGATTGTGGTATGTCTTGGATAAACCATTACGCCATGCCAAGAATCAAAAAGGTTAAAGACGGCCCTCAATCTGCTCTGTGCTGGCAGGGTGTTTGGGGTTCATGATTACAGTTTTGACTTTCCACAAAGCAAGATATGAGGATATGCCTCACCATCATAAGGTACTTGCATTTCCCCTTGCTTTTTAGCTTTTCAGCCCACTGTGGCATGCTTGGACTTTGATTTGTGAAGAGTCATGGTCTCCTTTTCTGACGCTTTCTATCAGGAAAAGAACAAAAAGAAAAAAACCACCACTCTTTACATTTCTGTCTTCTGTCAAAAACCTTAGGCTCCATGGTTGATCTCTAGAGAAACCACGACAATATTGACATGTCGTTGGATTGGGCTCAGCTTTCCTACAGCTCCAGTTTTTCAGTCTGAACCCGAAATTCATTCTGCTCTAGCCCACACCTTTAAGGGAGAGGGGAACATAAACGAAAATGCTCATGTTCTAAACATGTGGCTTGGAAGCAAAAATCCTCCCCTCCCAATCAAGAGTAACTGTATTAACTGTAAACAAACAAATTGTATGATGCTTGTCCTAAGGCTTGGGAGGCTAAGACTCAGTCAACTCGCTTCCTCATGTTTGAAGCTGATTTGTTTCCATGGTTATCCTAGTTTCTAGCCAAAGTCGACCATCTGCTAAAATCCTTGTCTGCATTTCCAAAAAAATTAAAACCAAATATATATAAATTTAAAGGAAAAAAAGGAACTGATTTTTCTTCCAATCAAAGGGTTGATTAAAGGTGGGCCAAAATTGCGAATACTAAAGAGTATGAGCTGCAAAATGCAGAGGAGAAAATCAAATCCATCCTCTGCTGGATCGTCACCTACACAGAAGCTTATGGAGAGCCAACTGGACTGTACATCACCATTGATATCCTCCTTGGAAGCTGCCGAACTCCACCCTGCACCTTCACGTTTACTTAGTGAGGGAGGAGATTATCCTCCTGTACAAAGTTTTCAAGATGCAAAAAACATATGTTCTATTTGAGTCCTCCAAGCTACGGGAAATTACAACCCCTATTGCATTCAATATTTGGTGCAATTATGGAATCAACTCGTTTACCAACATCTTCGCTGGCCATATTGGAGATATCGAGCTTTCAGCTGTTGCCATTGCTTTATGTGTTGTAGCAAACTTCTCTTTTGGCTTCATGGTTAGCTTCTCTAAATGGTTTTTATCTGCTTCTTCAATTATTTGTTAAAGAATTGCAGTTTCTGTTGTTCCAGGGGTCTTCTGCTTGCTGGTTTGGGATTCTTTAGATTGTTTAAACAAGGGAAATATAAGCATAATGTGCCTGTATTCAATGAAAAAGGCCATTGTATTTAGCAAATGTTGCAAGATTCTTGGCTACCAATCTTTACACTGTTCATTAAACTGCACCTTGGAATGGCGAATACGCTAGAGACGCTATGTGGCCAGGCATTCGATCGGTGCAGGACAAATAAACTTACTTGGTGTCTACATGCAGCGATCATGGATAATCCTATTTGGGGCCTGCTTTGCGTTGTTGCCTCTTTACTTATACGCCACACCAAACCTAAAACTCCTCGGACAAGAGCCTGAAATTGCAGGCCTTGCCGGAGAATTCACCATGCAAGTTATACCCCAAATGTTCTCATTAGCTATCAATTTTCCAACCCAAAAGTTCCTACAGGCACAGAGCAAGGTTGGAATCTTGGCGTGGATCGGTTTCGTGGCCTTGATTGGACATACTGTGATAATTAATCTCTTTGTTAATGTGTTCAACTGGGGTACACTTGGTGCTGCTGCGGCTTACAACATCTCAGCTTGGGCGATTGCAGTGGCTCAACTTATTTATGTGGTTGGTTGGTGCAATAAGGGCTGGACGGGGCTGTCTTGGTTAGCCATCAAGGATCTTTGGGTTTTTGTCAAACTTTCTGTAGCTTCAGCCGTGATGCTTTGCTTAGAGATTTGGTGTTTCATGACCATAATTATTCTCGCTGACCACCTTGAAGATCCCATCATTGCAGTTGGCTCTCTTCCTATGGTGAGATTACAATCATTAGAATGAATCTCTCAATTCTGCAATTTTTTTAACCCTCACAGTTCATATATGCAACTCAGTTTGTATCATGAAAATCGTACTTTTGTCATGTAAAACAAAAAAATTTAGTGTTAAAATTTGAATTGACATGATAAACAAAAACCTTTTTTTTTTAGTTTTCAGCATATTCATATGAAATTTTTATCAAATTTTAGCTTTCGTCATCATGTGTTTTTTTTTATCTGTGTTATTTTTGTATTGTGTTACCGTACATGTCTAAGATTGAGTGATCTACTTTTTTGCATGGTTGTTTTAATTAATTGACTTTTATCCAATTCGAGTGTTTCAGCATGAACATCAATGGCTGGGGCATGTTATTTATAGGAATAAACGCAGCTATAAGGTACCGGTATCATTAGGATCTTTGTTGTCCTTTTCATTTCCTTTTGGAGAAGTGATGCTGACGTTGGCTGCTTTTTCTGTGTAGAGTCTCCAATGAACTTGGCTCGGCACATCCTAGAGCCGCAAAGTATTCTGTCTTTGTCACGGTCGCACAGTCTCTTCTCATTGGACTACTTTCTGCAGTCATTATCCTGGCAACTAGAAACAAATTTGCTATCATCTTTACAGAGAGTAAAGAAATGCGAAAGGCCGTGGCTCGTTTAGCTCATCTTCTTGGCATAACCATGGTGCTAAACAGTGTGCAGCCAGTTATATCAGGTGTGCAATTGACTCCAAAAAAAAAAAAACCAAATTGGAGCATTTGAAAGTTACCAAGTACGGGATTTTATGAAATAATGGTGGCACTATTGCAGGTGTTGCTGTGGGAGGAGGTTGGCAAGCTTTGGTAGCTTATATAAATTTGTTTTGTTTTTACATTGTTTGTCTCCCACTTGGGTTTCTTCTCGGTTATCAAATCAAATTAGGGGTGGAGGTAAAGAATGATACTCTATGTTTGATTTATTAATTGTATTTATTCTCAATAACCGTTCATATTAAGGATTAATTCAGTTGACAAGTGAGTATACTCTTCACGATTATCAAATCATTTTTAAATCTTTGAATTCACCATTTGGTCTGCTGATCTGCTTAAAGATCAATTGTTTGTCTAAAAGTATGAAAATTCACATAAATATTACTCATTAATCTTAGAAATAAAGAAATGTTTAACATTGCTGAAACTAGGGTTCAAATGAAGAAATCAACAGGAAAAGAACCCAAATTTCTACCCTCCTTTCATATTTTTTTTCTCTATTATAATATATGGCTGCTCACGGCTGCTTACAGGGAATTTGGTTTGGCATGATTGTTGGGACATTCTTGCAGACATTAATCCTCTTGTTTATTATCTACAAAACCAACTGGAACACTGAGGTGGGACCTTCTTTCTTGAAAAAATTAATAATATTTATGGGCTTATATATGAAGCCTAAAAATAGGATGATCAAAGTTTTTTTTTTAACCATTGAGAATGTCATTGCAGGTTGAACAGGCTTATGAAAGAATGCGACAATGGGGAGCAGAGCTTGACGTTGATCATGGATCTAATTTTACCGAGTGAACATGGGCACCTGCTTTGAACAATTTTTGTACTATTTTAGAGATGTATATACCTTGAGTATTAACTAAAAGGATCATATACTATTTCTAAAGTATAAAAGTTGTGCAAGTTGGAAGTTCGAGTTTCAATAACTGCATTAGTCATTTTTTAGATAAGAAACCAATGTTGTACTTAAAAGAATATCTTAATTAGGCATTTTTGTTTTTTTCCCCTATATTTGTTTTAGAACTAAGTATAGTTTTCTATCTTTTTACTTTGGCCAATTGCAAGAGTATATGCCAATATGTACATGGCTAGCTTGGCTAGAAAAAAGAAAACATGTTAGAGAACAACTAGTAACTATATAAATTAGTAAAAGTTAAAGCATTAATTTGCATGATCAATATAAATTATGTATCATTCTTATTTCTTTGTCATCAATGATCATTTTCTTGTTCAATCTATAATATAAAATCTCAATATTCTTTTTTATTTGAATTGATTAATTTTTTTGTCACGATTAAAAACATTATTTTTTTTTGTTTGCACATGTTAACAACGTTTTTAATATTTTAGTAATATGTTAATATGTGCAAACCAAAAAAATGTTCGTAATCAATCAACCAATGACATTGGTCTAAGTCCACAATCATCCTTATACATCCATAATACAATGAAATTAAAAAATTAAGTTCCATGTCGCCAATTTAAGTATCTTGATCTTGCAAGATATCTCTTGTTTAATAATTCAATCAATTTATCATCTTACTAAACCATTGAATAATTAATTGATTAATTATCATATTAACTTGTCTTTAATATCCTAGATTAAATCTATGACGACAAGTTCAATTTAGATATCCTAAGCAACTTTGAGCTTTAACACAAAACTTTTCATTTATAAAAAACTCTTTTTTTATTTTAGGAAACTTTCTTAAAATAGGGTTTACCTTTGAGTATCTCGAACCATCACTTCTACCATATAAAATAAGTACTGAAATAAATTCATAGACACCAAAAGTGTCAAAATTGCACACCCCTAATAATCTTTATAAAGTTGTCAAAATTTCCTTAGTCTTAAGGATCTCCTGAGTTTTTGGTTTCAGATCTTCTTATGGATATTTCGAGCCATCACTTTCATCACACGTAGGGAATAGTAGTAAAAGGTCAAATATACCAAAATGCCCAAAATTCGACGCTCTCATTGAAATATAGAGGCTATCAAACTTTTAGGGCTACAAGGAGCTCTGAGTTTCGTTTTCATAGCAGCTTTACATGAACAATTCATGTTCCTATGATCTCTGAATCTTTCTATAGTGTGTGTAAAACAATTTTACACATCATTATGCTTAAGATTCTTCAAATTAAAACAGTCATAATGATCACATGCTCAAACCAAAATCAACATTGAACTAGGTTTCATGTAATTTTAAATTTTTAATTTGATCAAACACATTGCATAACATATTTCAATTTTTTAAATCATTATTTAAACATCGTAAATCAATGATTAAGATTAATTTCTAGAATTGAAAAACTATTAAAAACATATTTTTAAACATTCCAAATTAATGAGAAATTTCATCAAATACTTAACATGCATCTTATGCATTAATGACAACATCAAGAAGTCCTAATTTCGATTCTCTATCATATTACGTAAGACTCTAATACCAATTGTAGGTTTACAACTAACCACTAACCAATCCTCACTTTACAATTTTGCACTCAAGGGTTCACTCCTCTTTCATAATTTTGGATAGGTGATAAGTGATGTAATCTAAAACCTCTAGAAAGATAGATTGATTACATCTTAGAAGGAATTAAAAATGAGATTAAAGAATGTACAAGAAAATTTGTCTCACAACATTGAGTTTCCAAGGAAGACTTGAAGATGTGAATGATGAAATGTTTGAAATTGTAGCTCTTGAGAGTTGAACTCTTTGCTTCTTCTTTTAATACTCCCTTAATTGATTTTGGCTGTTGGAAACGAATATTTGAGATTATTCTCATTGGTAGATACAAAAATTTGACCGTTAAGTGCTGCTAGAGTCGAAGGGTATCAATTTGTTTCTTTTACATATCGATACCTCATGAAGGATTCTTGCAAAATAAACATAAGTCTCAATACCTTAACCCTTACGTATCAATACCAAAATAGAGCATTCAGCTTTTATCTGTAGGTAATGACTTGGTATCAATGTTCACACTAAACCTACCAATATTTAAACTATTTTATTGATACCTTTACTAAGAGTATTGATATATTCCTTAAGCAGTTAATGTATAGTATTGGCATTTCTAGTAAGGAATCACTTCAATCATTAAATCAATAAAACATAAAACATGCATATAACAATTCAATCATTTTTTTTGTGTAAACCACATGTATTCTCATCCGTTTTAACGGTATGAGATTAATCCTGCTCGGGGTTTCGTCATAGTTAAGGTTCCTCACCCCTTCCTAAAGATGTGTTTAGTGAGAATCGAACTCAAGATCTCTTCTCACAAACTCAGCTTGTGTTGCCAATTGAGCCACAACCCATGGGTAACAATTCAATCATTTAGGCATGTGTATATTTGACTTTCAACCATTCTTCAAACACTTAGCATGATTTTAATAATTCATTTCATATTAAAGCTCTAGTATAAATCATGCTAATGTGATTAAAATTATATTCTTCTTAAGTTAATAAAAATCATATCAAAATCCTTAGTATTACAAAGTCAACATTTTCTAATGGATCAAACGAATCAAAATCCAATTTTTCTAAAAAAAAAATTGAATTTTGACTAAAGACTATGTAAGTTGTCTGACAACTGCATAAAAGGTAGTTTTGAAATTTCATTGCATATTTTCTACAATGATTCGAATTTTTATTTTTATATTTATGAAAATATTATTAAGTCTAATTTCCAAAACATGAAATGGATTATGATTTCAATATTTGCAACTCAAGATATAGTAAATTAAGTAAGTAGTACTCAAACTTGATTTTGCATATTTCCTTGGCTGAAAATCCAAGGTATCGATACTCTTATTAATAGTATCGGTACCTTACTATTTTAACAGCTATTTTTTGAGTTTTTCAACTAGGAATTGATACCAGAGTGTTAGATATCGATCCTCACTCGATCGGAATGCATAAAACAACTAGTTTTCAACTTGTAATAGCTATATTTTCCACAAAATCACTCCTAACAGCTTAAGACTCATTTCCTCATATAAAAATAGTCCTCCAACACCATACACAAGAAGAGAGGCATGGGATTTTATCCCCATGAGTATTGAATCAAATCTTCCACCAAATTCAAGAAAGTTCAAGAGTTTAGAGTTAATTATAACTATCTTGTACCCATTGTTGCACATGGCCCACCATTAAATACAAAAGGCTTAATAACTAAATATACATTCAACATTTTGCATGGATATAAGTTTTTATTATTTTATTGCAAACAAATCAGTCTATATACTTTTATTTTACGCTAAATAAACTTCTAACCTCTCAAAATAACGTAATTAAGTCCAAATCCGTTAAATAACATTAACTATTGTTTGAACATTTTACATACCAACTAACATGGATAGCTTTGTGTGTTGCCATGTACGCAATAAAATAGAAGTTAGTATTATTTAACGGATTTGGACTTAATTACATAATTTTGAAAAATAGAGAGCTTATTTTGCAATAAAATAAAAATTTTATTAGTTGATTTACATGCAATAAAAAATTAAAGGCATATATTTATTTTGTACAAAAGGTTGATGATAGTTTTGACTATTAAGTCAATACAAAACCCAAAGAAAATATATTATTTTATTTAAATATAATATATATTTTATTTTTTTCATATTATTAATAATATGTATACATTGTCACAAATCTAATGTACCTTTATCGCATTTTTTTTATATTTTTGTATATCTAATATTATTATTTTGCTTTTATAATTATTTTTTATTTCATTAAATTCTAATAATGAAATTTGGTTCTAAAATTTTTTTTATTTAAACAATACAATTACAAATGCGAATGCTAATATTTTGAATTGATATATTTTGAAATGTTTTCATTTCGAAATTTTGCAAAATTTCACATTTCATCAGCCAAACCTACTCTAAAGTAATTTTGAAAAAATCACATTTTTACATAGATTTTCAAAAAAAATTCAAAGTATCTCAAATTTCTTTTTCAAGTCTATTCTAAATTTTGAAAATTTTCAATTGTTTTTTATCAAACAAAGAAATTGAATTTCAAACTTCTAAATATATTGATTGAAAATGAATTTTTCTTGAAATCTTTAATCCAAATTCCAAACACATTCTAAAAGGAGTAAAATCTAAAAATGTTATTGACCATCCTCGTAATTTCTCGTAATTTTTTTTAAGTTGATTAAATAGCTCTTATTAATTGAGGGTTTTTTTTTCAACTGTTTTTAGTGCTTTAGTAATTATTCACCAATCTCCGGCACTTGCAGTTCAATTAAACATTTATAAATTATAAATAAAAGTCACCATTAACATAAAATCTTTGTAACAGTTTAACGAAAAAGTCAAATTTAGTAAAGACCCGCGCCACAACTCAAAGAATTGGTGGGACCTACCGCAAGTCGTTTGGGCAAGATTTTGATATTATATTTTCACCCCTATTCTTTCTGTTTATATCTTTTCTCGGTGACATCTTTCTCTAATTATGTTTTGTACCCCATGTTTAGAAGTATTTATTTTTCTTGCTACTTGTGTGGTAAACGTCATCTATTGAATTTTGATTTCGGCGATTTATTTCATAATAAACTAGTAAATTACTTATGCTACGCTGCGACGGATAGAAATTGAAAGAAAAATTATTTTTTATTTTTAAATTTAATAATTAAATTATTTAAAAAATTAAATGGATATATCATATATCTGCCTCATTTTAAGATTTTGTTCAATTTATATGTATAAATTAAATTGGTTTACAAATTATATATTCTCTTGAATTTTTTTAATTATTTGAAATTATAATATTTTTAATAAATTTTATTATTATGTTTGTATTATATCTAGAGGTGCTCATAGGCTAGGTCAAGCAGAGTTTGGACCAAGCTTAAATAAAATATTAGGGGTTTAGAGTTGAGTCTAAACTTGATCCCATTCTACTTTTTGAGTCTAATTTTTTTATCCAATCCCATTTTTACATTAACGAATAAGTTTAAATCCATCCAAACATTATTAATTTAAAAAATTAAAATAAAATATAAAATATAAAAAATAATAAATTAATAAGTATAACATAAAACTTTCAAATAAATTCTTAAAACAAATACTACAGTAGCATTAAATTTAAATCAAAGCTTAAAAAAAAACATAAGCTCAAACAAAATTGCACAAAAAAAGCTTAAAATAATTAAAAAATAAATTAGTATATTTACCAATAATTTCTTCACTTAATATATCTTCAATTTTTTTTAAACCTACAAAATGCATCTTCATATTTTAATAAAATATCAAATTAACTAAATTATAAAGAAAATTATAATTATTGGGTTAAACTAATGGTGATCATGGGCGGGCTCGAGCTGGGCCTAATCCCGATAATAATGGTTTATATGCAAGCTCAAGCCCAATCCGACCCAAAAATTCAAACTTGACTTTTAGTCCAGGCCCATTTTTTATTTTATATTGTAAGCCCAGCTCGACCTGACCTGCTCGAATATTGTTTTATTTATTTTTTTATTATTTCAAATTTTGTTTATTTATTTTTTATTCTTTTAGTCCCTTTGAAGTTCAATTTAATTTGTCAAATTTTTTATGTTAATTTTCATATTAAATATATATAATCATGTTTATTAATCAATAATATTTTATGTACATATAATTACAATATACTTAATAAATATATTTTTTAAAAAATTAATTTTATTTATATTTTGGGCTGGGCCAAGTCGAGCTTCAAAGAGTCAAGCCCAAAATTTTGCCCAAGCCTGTTAAATGCATCCTATATTTTTGTCCAAACTTGACCAAATTTCGGGCGAGCCTTCGAACTTGGGCAGGTAGCCCAGCCCTTGAGCAAGTCTAAGTTAAACCAAACTGAGTTTGAGCTTTAAATGGTGAATTCAAATTCAACTTTTTTTTAACAGGTCTCATTTGCTAACCCAATCTTATTTAATAAGTTTAGTATTTTTATCCAAACCTATTCAAAAAATAGAAAAAAACTTTGGGCTTGAGCTTATCACCCAATCCATAGACAAGCCTAGTTATTATAATCTTCTTTTTATTAATGTTTCATTTATCTAACAATCTAAAAATTTTGATAAAACCAGTGAATTATTATATTTATGATCATTAATTTTTTATTGGATTAAATTGTAAAAAATTCCTTACATTCTAGTAAAATTGATTTTATGATTCTTCAACTTAAGAAAAGAATTTTAAATTTGTTATTAAAATTTTCAAAGCCCAATCCAAATTGTGTTAAGCCCATTGAACTGGCACATAATTAATGTGTAAATAAATTTACTTTATGATTTGTGCAATCGATCATCACTAGCAAAAGAGTATTTAGATTGCATAAGCGAGATTGAGATAATAATATAATTTTTAGGGATATTAAAGAATAAAAAATAAATAAAGTAAGATATGTATCAGCATCTTAATTTGTTTATGAAATCTAAAAATTACATTGATAGTGATTGCGATTTTAATTACTTCGAAAAAATGACTTGAGAATAACAAAAAAAATAAATGACATAATATAATAAGGATAATTATCCAATATATTATTAGCGGAACTTTTAAACTTCATGAACGAGATTAGGATGATAATAACTATATCATTTTAAATATTTTTTATTTTTTAATATTTTTTAAAGGGTATGTGTTATCATTTTAATTTTATTTATGAAATCTGAAAACTTTACTGATAATATATTGAATATTTATCCATATAATTTTCCCATTTAATATTAAAATGTGATTCCATTAACAAAATTTCACAAATTTTATGTAATTTTCCATGAACAAATAGGTAAAATAAATGGTGCCCTTTTGTCTTTCAATCAATTGATTGTACTTGAATCGAGATCACGATGGATTTAGCCTTTAAATTTATTCCAGCATTTTTCTTGAAGTTTGGCTAAAATGTGAAAATCAATAGTTCATTTGAATGGTCGATAAGATTAAATATATTAATGATGGTAAGATTAGTTATTATAGAACTGAAATTAGATACACTAAAAATTATGGTTTATATATGATGTATTGACAGTGTATAGTTCTTATTCACTGTCAATGTGTCAAAAATTGACATCTCATCAATAAGCAAATTAAAAATATGTTAAGTCCTTAAAAATAAAAACAAATATTTTTTTGAATTTGCTCATAAGGATTTATTAATGAAGTGTCAACATCTTGTGTAATGATAGTGTATAGTAATTATATACTGTAAATGCAACATATATAAATTCTTAAAATCAATGATATGGTATGTGTTTAGATATAAACGTAATGATTATGATGATGTGAAGTAAAGTAAAAAAATTATTAAAAATATTAAATTAAAAATTTTCTATATAATAATATTTTAAGATATTTGTAAAATTAATAAATAATTAAAAAGTTATTAAAAATATTTATATATTAAATAAAATTTTTGTAAAAAAATATTTTTAAAAAATTGTATGTATACTTTAATGTTATTTAACATTTAAAATTTTTAAAAATTTATTCAATAAATAGTGATACATAATTTTATATTAAAATAATATATTTAAAACTTTTAATAATAAGAATTATTTAAATTGTATTTTAAAAAAATAAAAAGAATAGTGAGATATTTTAGGAAATTAAAAAGCAAAATAGGCACATTATGGCCCATAACCGTCAATTGGATACAATGATTTTTTATTGAACTCTTCTCTTTAATGAGTGATGAGATTGGTTCGGGTGATATTAAAAATAACGGTGGATGTGAGTTTAGTTATTATAATAGTGAGATTAAATAGTGAAATAATAATGTGTTTGGATGCAATCGCAGTAATGACAATGAGGTGGGTATAGTGAAAAGGAAAAAATAACCATTAAGAATATTACAAGAAAATTTATAATATATTTTATATTTATAAAATTAATAAAATAATTAAAAATAAATAAAATTATTTTAAATTAAAAACGTTTTCTATAATAAATTTAAAAATAATAAATTATTTTATATTAACTAATATTATTATATGGTTAAATTTTATTTTGAAAAATATTTTACTATTTAAAAAAATAAAATATGTTTAAAAGCTATCATAAATAAATAAATAAATAAAATGTAACAAAATAAAAAAAATCTATTTGAAAGAGAAAGGTTAAAAAGGTAATTTAAACTTTTAATTGGAGGACACAACCTCCTCTCTCCAGTCAGGACTGGAGGAAATACCCACTGACTACACAGTTGGGTGAACACCAGATGCATCCCACGATGCATTTCCTTCTCTTTTGGAGCTAATGCTCCATTTGGGTTGGTGGAATCCAAATAGAGTTGAAGTGATAAATTTAATTACACTTTAAACTGTAAAGTGACATCCAAATAGCACCACACAATGCAATTAGGGGCAAAAAAGTATTTAGCCATCTAGTTGCACTGCACGGATGCAAACCGAATATCCTAATAACTTTTAAATCTTATTTTCCTCTCCCTCTCTCTCTCTCTCTATATATATATATATAAAATGCATTTACTTATATATATGCAAAACAAATTTAATTAAACACACTTTTATATTTTTTATATGATTTATAGTTTTTTAATCAAACCGTTGAATTTTATATTTTATTTACAAAGATCATACACGTCATGTCTAACTATTTGTTTCATAATAATAAAATATCAACTGTTTATATATACTTTAAAAAATGCTATTCTTGATTAAAATGATTAGGATATTGGATTAATTTAAAAATTTACATGCATGATAAATACGAATAGATTATTAAATCTAATAGTTGGTTTATGAAAACATTAATCTTATATGAAGTTATAAAAAGTGTATAAAATAATTTGTTATACACACGTGTAATATATATATATATATATATATATACACACACACACACATGTGTGTGTGTATGTTGAAGTTAAATTTTGATATTTTCAATGCTTGAGGGGAATTTTATTTTGTTCTTCCTTTCTCCAATTTTGGTTCTTCCACTATTCTTTCAACTAGAGAAGTCCATAAAGGTTTTGGATAGGGCTTGAGAATTCCTATTTTTAGCTTGCTAATAATTTCAAATATTTTATGTTACATACAAAAATGACAATATTAAGAATGGTTTGGTGAGTTTATTAATATAAATATCCAAATTGACTTGGGTTTAAAAACATTTTATACATGAGAGGAATATGCATTTAACATTGTTTTAATAGTATGGAATCCAGATTGCTAGCATTCATTACTTTCCAGTTCCATTAGAGGTTATGTCACAAAGATTAGAATTTCATTGTAAACATTGTTATGCACTCAAATTTGATATTACATGTAATAAACAAAGTTATAAAGAGCATTTCTAATAATAAGCATGTCAATTTTTCCATCTATTTTTTATATAACAATAACACAAGGATAACCAAAATCTAAGAAGTAATTTAAATCTTGCTTCAAAGTAAAAGGTGGTGGTGGATATTACTTTCACTCAATGAGATATCATTTATGTAGTGATAATACCAAGCTTTCTGATAGACTCATTGCACCACTTAGTCCAACTCTGCCCAAAGTTGTTTCAAATATTAAACTTGAAGTTGTTTAAAGTTTATCTTTCAAGGAATGGGAAGGAATGTTCCAGAAATTATATTGGAAATTTTCAAAATAGGGAAAGAATGATTGATTAAAAATTATGTTTAATCAATGGAATAAGAAACTAAATGCTTATTCAATGAATAGTTTTTTTTTCAAAGAGTTACAAATACTTTTAAGAGGTGTTCCTTCACTTGTGATGTGAGAACCGATTATATTGTTCAGTACATGTAGAAATAATTATTTATTAATTAAATTTTGTTGTATTTCATAAATTTTAAGTAAATAGTGATGTGGGCCCCACTTGAATTTTCCTGCCCATATGTATGTATGACTGAAGAAACAGTGTACGGATAGTGTAATAATGATATAATGAAAATCTGAAACCCAAAATACCTTATTTGCATTATTTTGGAAAGTGTGACAAACAAATTAGAAAATGACGGTTGCGTCCCGAAGGTATTTTCGTAAGTTGTGTCCAAATTAAAATGAATTGGGACAAAGTAAAAATATCATGATATTCTACATGAAAAGGAGGTTAAGATAGTGTCAATAGATTTATCGAATCGGTGGTTAAATTGGAAAATTTCGCTGGCGGTTCGTAAGGGGTAAAATCGTAATTTCACACAATTAGTGTACTGTGCGTCGACGAAACCACTTTTATTCATCAAAATACATTTAGTAAGAGTATTTGGTGATGGAATCCGAAATTTTGAAGTGCAATTACATAGTTTTTACTACTACGGAAGCTTAAGGGCAAAATTGTTCGAAAATCTCATAACTAGGGGCATTTTCGTCATTTCACCTACTTCTAGAAGGGTCTTTATAATTCCATCAGCTGATGGTGGCACCATTCATCATCTTCTCCCAAGCCTCCGACGCCACCATAAGAAGAAGAAAAGAAAAACTTAAATAAATCACAATCTAGCCATTTTTTCAACAAACTTCCAACTAGAAAATTGTTCTATTCTCTCTCTTGTATCAAACCATACCCATAGATCATTGTATAAGCAACAAAATAAGGAGATAGGAGGCCTCAAAGTTTTGGTCAAGGTATGTATCCCACAATTCATTATGCTTCATTTGATTTTATTGGTGTAGGGTGATGGATTTGTGTTAAACATGTTTATAACTTTGGTTTTGATTAAATCTTGCAAAATAAAATTTTGCCATTAGAGGGGGTTTTGGCCAAGCTTAATGCTTCATGGAATTTTGGTCTTTCATGCATGAAATGGATGCTAGATGATGTAATGAGAGTGGCTAAACAAGAATATGGTGATAGATTGTTGAAATACATTAAGGAATTCAAGAGAGTGAATTCGGTCAACATAAGGAGACCTATGTTCATGGCTGGTTTTGATGATTTTAGGGTGCCATTAGACTATAAAAATTACAAGGAGTCTACCGGTGTGTTTGGATTCGAAATCCGACTTAAAATGAAGAAGTTGTGTTTTAGTACGATAGAAAATATACCTCATAAATATTTGCAGTGCACAATGTGGTTGCAATTAGACATGAATAATAGCTTAAAAATAAGTATTAAATGAGCTAATATTTTTGGTGAAATTATCTGCAGCCCGGGAGTAACGGTTTAATAGTGGTGCACTCGAAGAGACCGAATAAGTCAGACAGGTAAGAGATACGTGTGTAGACTGTAGGGATATTTTGGATGCATGTTTTCAGTGCAAATAATTTTATTAGAATGTGATAATCGCAAAATTTTTCAGTTATTGGAAATTATTAATATTGGAAATTAATATTAAAGAAAATAGATAAGTTGAAATAAATAAATATAATTATGAGATTGGAATATTAGTGAAAATTTCGTGAATTGAGGAAGTGAACGAATTAGGAAGTTCGTGTGAAAGAAGATTAAATTGGAAATAAGAATAAGATGAGAATTTTAGAAATAATGAAAGAAGAAATTTAATTTGGATAAATTGAAATCCAAATTTAATAAGAAAATGAGAAAGGAAAATGACATATATTTATATAATTATATATTATATAAATGTATTTTTATACAAATACATATGTATTTAAATACGGTATAGTATATAGTATATATTAATATACATTGGTATGTATATATGTATACATACTATTTTATAAATTTAAATAATACATATGTATACAAATATAACACCTTGTGTGTGTCTGTGTCTGTGTGTGTGTGTGTCTGTGTCTGTGTGTGTATATATATATTTATATAAGTATATACATATGTGAGAAATGTGAATATTATTTTACATTAGAGTTTGTATATATATATATATATATTGTAAATACAATATATATGGTATTATTTCATATATATATATATATAAATGTTATTTAATTTAAATTATATAAATATACATATATATTAAATATATATTGTGTTAATACATAATATATATATTTATATAAAATATATAGTATAATACTATATATAAAATAATAATATTATATTTATAATATATAGTTATAAGTATAATATATATATATATATATAAACATGTATAAAATAAAATAAATAAATAAAAGAAAAAAAAAACAAAAGGAAAATCGAGAAGGGTCCCGATTCCCTTCCCGAACCGAGGGACCGACGGCAGCAATCACTATCGCCGCCGGCGAGACGAGGCCAGAGAGAGGTAGAAGGCGATGCCGGTCCTCGAGGAAGGATGAAGGCCACCGGCGACGGCTCGAAAAAGAGAGGAAATTGAAACGGAGATCGGCGAAACCGAAAAGAGAAAAGAGAAGAGGAAATCGATGGTACTGGCCGGTCCAGGCACCGCCACCGCGACCCCGACCTCGGCGGAGGTGAGAGGAAGAAGAAGGAAGCCACTGGTGAGAGCGCCGGCGGCCGAGGAAGGAGGAAAGAGGAAGAGAAAAGCCAAACCTTTCACCGCCAAATCCGTCGCCATGCCGCCGAACTGGGATGAACGGAGGCCACAGTAGGTTCGCCGTGGTCCCCACCAGTCGTGGGAACGCCGAACCGTCGGAGAACTGGCCACCAGAGGAGAACCAGCGGTGAGGGAGGCTGGACTGGTCTGAACCGGTTCAGACCAGGAAAAGAAAAGAAAAAGAAGAAAGAAAAGAAAAAGAAAGGAAAAAGAAAAATAAAAAGAAGAAAGAAAAGAAAGAGAAAGAAAAGAAAAGAGAAAAAAAAAGAGAGAGAAAAGAGATTTTCGAGAATTCAAAAATTTCAAAAATTACGAAAATCCCGAAAATTCGGTAAGAATTACGAAAATTATTTTCAATTATTTAATTAAATAAATTATGAAAAAATTTTAAATTTTAGAATTTTAATTCCAGAAATTATTCTCGGTGAATGAGATGATGGAATTGGAAGAGATGGAGTATGGCGCGATCGATAGCGAGGAAGTCGCCGACCCGGAACAAATAAGGGATGCGTGTGTGAACCGTAGGGATACTGTAAATGCATAAATAGGTTCACACTATTTTTACAAAATAATTTGGATATAAATTGCCTTTGAAAGTGATGAAATTTGGTGAATTTGTGGTTGCTGTTGAAATTATAAACCGTAATTTTCGTG
The DNA here is from genome assembly GCA_032173925.1 of Heritiera fomes. NCBI lineage: Eukaryota > Viridiplantae > Streptophyta > Magnoliopsida > Malvales > Malvaceae > Heritiera > Heritiera fomes. The sequence goes on along the minus strand of JAPDPM010000013.1, from coordinate 4,202,036 downwards.
CAGGAAGGCTAGGTTAGAAATAGCCGTCATTTTGCTGAAAATTATAGAAATATTTAGAAAATATTTCTAGTATTTTTCTAAAGTGGAAATAAGTGGAATTTGGGGAAATTTCCATGAAATTCATTAAATTGCATAATTTTATAGTTTACCGAAAAACTATATTTAAATATTCCTGTTAAGGAATTTTATTTATGTGAAAGTACCAGCATGTGATTTATACTGTTCTATAAATATTTAGAACATTTTCTGGAATGATTATTACAGTGTGAATATTTTATAAATTGTTATTCATAAGATGAAAATATTTTCCTTATGAATATTTATGGATTGATTTGAAGAAATATTCAGTGAAATTGATTACACAAATGGTGTTTATATCACGTGTTTACTGTTTTGAGACTATTAGGGCCCATATCATGCTCACGTGTCACGTGTTACGTGTTAGCACTAATAGATACTGATTTTATTATCAGCGTCCTAGTGGACACCTGATCAGTGCACACTGTGGACCCCATAAACTATGGCCATAGATCTCATGTGTTATTATTTTCCCTATTCGGGATATTATTATAGCATGATATATTTAGGGTGTTGCCTGGTCTCTATGATACTGTACTGATGATTGTACTTTTCACTGAACCTTTTGCTGGTACTAAATTATTTACAGCTACTGAGCTTTTGATATATTAGTGTTGAACTAAATATTATACGGTGTTTTACAAGTGTGGAAATGAGTAATTGTGAAAGGAATATTAATTCTTTATTTATTTAAGTGTTTTATCACGTGAATATTTAATGTTTTACTGAAATTTGAATATCAAAAGAATACGATTACTCCCTATAGTCGCTTTTAGGAGCCGGGACATGTACAGTATTCTAAAATACCTCCCATACTCTATCCGGTACTCCTAGCTGACTATAGTATCCATCCTATTTAGTGAACTGTTAGGATGCAAATGTTTTTAGATTATAGATTTTATAGTATCAGTTTTACATACAATTCTCTTACTGAGCCGTGGTTTGCTCACTCCGCTACTTTTAAACATTTCAGATTTTTATGATTGAGAGATCTGACATCCGAGCATCTCGGCTGCGCATCGGGGACAATGTGACAGCTCGATTGAAATATGAGGTACAATCATTTATTTTCTGTATTTAGACTTGTCTACAGTACTACTTTATTGTGAATTAAAATAGGGAATGTAAACGATATTATAATTTTAATATAAAATAGTTTAAATGAAAAATGAAAAGTAAAGTATCACAGACAGCCCAACTGTATAAGATGTGTGGAAAAAACGAAAAAAATGTGGTCATAGGCTGTGACAGATTTAATTGTATCAGAGCATGGTTGGCCTGATGTCTGTTGATACTTTTAAAGAGGAAATGTGTTGAAAAATATTAACATCCCCTGTAGTACTGTACAGTCTAAATACATAGAGAAAAAAATGATTGCAAATTGAATTAAGTGTTTAGAAGAGAGTGAGAAATTTTGAAATAAGGATGTTAAAGAGAAAAACGGCTCTAGAAATTATCTGAAATGGTGATCATATAGTCTAAAAGAAGGTCTGTTCGGTAAGGAACAAAGAAGGCCTTGATGAGAGCCCCACTAGTACTTTTCTGTTTGGATCGAATTGAGACCTGAAAGTGATGATATAAAGGAGGGGAATGAAATATCATCATTAAATAGACCTTAAGATCACCAGATGAAGGTATTTTGAAGAGAGAGAAAATTTTTGGCCAAAAATGACCAAAATACCCCTGCCTCCAAAATTTTACCTGGATCCATAATAGACCTTCGTGAGTTAGAATTGACTAATTTGATAGAGTAAATGATGGTGTAAGGCTGTATTACAAGTAAAATGATCCAATTATAGATCCTATTAGATTTCTTTGTCGAAATCGAACAAGATCTTAAACAGCTGATATTAGTATGAGAAAGGATACTATCAGCACATAGATAATAAGATCCTTGGTTTAAATGTATACTGAGGAGAAAAAAATAAATGTTGAAAAGACGAAAATGCCCCTATGTTGGACTATGTTATGAACAGTGATAAAACCAAGTTGATCTCGAATCCATTGATAGTAATGGAGTTATTAATGACATAGAGGATGTAATATGAATATAGCGATCCCTATTACTGATTCCACTTACACTTAGATTACGAACGCGAATTGTGAGTGACCTAGTGAATGGACTGGGCCTCACGACAAAACCTTGAGGGGGCCAGTGGGCTTGCCAAAAAGGACTGTACAGATGCGTAAAGGCGGACGATGAACAGGCCGGGACCTTACATGATGCGATCCCATAAGTGTATAGTGGAATGTCACAAGATGATTAGCCCGATTATTGATTGTAAGGGCTTGAATTAAGAGTGTATTGAATTGGATGTTTATTACGGGATCGTTGGATATTATGAAAAGTGAAATCACTACAGAAAATGACTGAGAAGGTGAATAGTACAGATAACGAAATCCATACCAGTATGGTTAATTATGGTTCTATATATTTTTACTGTTTTTGAGGTATCAAACAAATATTTATTTATAGAACTAGAGCATTTTGAGATATGCTTTGCAAATTGATGTACTGTATGGAGTACTGTAAATTGGAGAATATGCATAAGTATAGTAAAGTGATAAAAAGAAGAAGATAATAGCTAACCTAAGTTCTTCAGGACCCTTGAGACAAAATCGTGATGGGCGACCAGCAGCAGATAATATGTTGTCAGGTGTGGACGAACTATGTGGTCACCGACTCACTTGTAAGGGTAAACCTGGGGTGAAAGGATTGCCTAGGGGATGCTCGCCGACGGTTGATTCGAACGGGCGGGGCTCTTACAATTATCTCAATGGTAACACGAGTGTAAGGAACTAGGTACGTAAGGGTGCTAGGGTTCGAACCTCCGGGATAACATGCTCAAGGGAGTTAAACCTGAATTCATTAAATGAAATTGATTTTAAAGTAAATTATAGCAATAATAAATCGGTTAGCTGTAAAATGTGTTGATGACTGTTGTACTTGATACAACTTACTAGATTGAGATTCGTAATGCTGTGAAGTATGAGTAGATAATGAAATTAAGGTGGAGAATAATTCAAAATGATTTGAATATAAAATGTCTCTGCCTTGAAAATATACAGTGAAAATGACAGGACATAAGGATGAACTTTCCAAAATGATACATGTATAGTGATTAAAAAGTATCGGACGTTATTCCCGAAAAACTTTCAGAGTTGTATAGATTGGAGAAATCGAACTAACATTGACTCGATTGGTTATATGAAATCTAATTTTAAGCTATATCGAAAACATAGAAAGAGTCCGAAAGCTTTACAACAACTCTGGAAGATGTGTGAATAATAAAATTCACTTGTAAAGGTGTGATTGATGGAAATATAGATAATGTATATTTGAGGTTGAGGAAGTTACCTGTATAAGTGTAAATGAGAGAAGCACCGATGACCTTGATACGTAGATGAATTAAAATGATATAGTAAATTTTTACTATTTAATAAAGTTCTTGTGAAGAACAAGTATTCATCCACATGGAAAATGGACGCTTTATTAATCTAATCCGAGTTATATGAGAAGTTCATAAGACTAGCCTCGATATAAAGCGTCATTATATAAAAGTCAGAGACCGATGTTCATAAGATGATGATTAGAATTCGGCGTGAATTTTACAAGTTCCTATGGAGGTATATAAGCCTAATGAATGAGGCATACATACGAGAATAAAGTTATGAGGTATCGAAATAATTAAAAATACAAATGGAAAATGAGCAGTATTGTGGTATGACCCTTCAAGTCTCAAAGACTGTGATCTATAGGTTAAGATTGGCAAATAGGAGATTTGGCTAGACAGTGTCTCTTTCTGAGGGATAGATGATCTCAAAATGATAGAATGACAATAAATTTGTCTATGATAGAGAAATAATGATTGAGATACGAAATTAATGAGTCTAGCTAGATATGACTGCCAGTCTATAAAAGAGTTATGGGACTAACTGCTCTACTAATGGGATATAATTAAAGAAGTTCAAGTCGGTAAATGAATAAATGTGAAGAAAAAAAAAGATGGTATGCAGGATGTTAAAAGATTTTAACAGTAAAGTACCATACCACTTGAGAAAACCAACTAAATTGATGAGAGTGAAAATATGAAAACGTAATAAGAAAGTAAGTTATATGATGAGTAGGGAACACAAATATAAGACAGTTCTCGAAATTAAGACAAAAAGAGATTTTATGTTGGTTATCACATGACTGTGGCTAGATGAAAAATCAAGCCGAACTCGACAAGTGAAATTAATGATACTCAAAGGAGTAAGATGAATGACAGGTATTATTTTACTGCTAGTGTATAAATAAAAAAGTGTTATACATACACATAACCATCTCGAAAGGATAGAAATGGTGGAATTGTATAGATAATAGGGTGATTAAATAGATAATTTGAGGATTCAATCGTAGATTCTAAATTATGAAAAGAGTATATTCCCAGGTATATCCTAAATTTAAGTGATATTGAATATACCATAAGAATAAGAGATGTAATGATCATACTACATGAAAAGAGACATGAAGAGAAAATGATGGTCTCATGCTTTATTACTATAAGAGATGATTAACAGTAAAGTTTGGAAATGAGCTGCAACATTTGTTAAAGTAAATGTGAAAAATGAGTATTGTGGATAATGAGGAACCGAAAAGAGATATGATGATATAGAAGTGATTAAAGACTGATTGTTTGAATGGAATCACTTTCCATTATTAGACTCTTAAGGTGTGTTTGGATGAGGGATTTCAAGGAGGGAATTCATTTTAATAAGGATATTTAAAAGTCTAAAATCCAAATTCCTTGTTTGACAAAAAATTTTGAAGAATTTCAAAATTTAGGAGGGATTTCAAAAGGAAATTTGAACATCTCAAATTCCCTCTTAAAAATCCACCTAAAGAGGTGGTTTTTTAAAACTCCCCCTCCCCACTCTTCTCTACTTCATTAGACATGCCCCACTATTAAATATAAAATTAAAAATAAAAACTTATTATTTTATTTAAATATAATATGTATTTTTATTTTTTTATATTATTATTAACATCTATATATTTTTACAAATTTAATGATATCCATATTGCATATTTTATTTGATATTTTTTTCTAATATATAATATTATTATTTTTCTTTTATAATTAATTTTTATTTAATCAAATTCTAATATTCAAAAATTCTTTTTAAATATTATTTACCCAAACAAGTTAATTAAAAATGTTAGTATCTTAAAATGATGAATTTTGAAATGTCTTTATTTTAAAATGCCTCAAAATTTTAAAAATTCTCCATCCAAACGCAACCTTAGATTCTTTAGTGCAATAGTTGAAATATGTTTATGAAATGATGAGAAAATATGTACAGTTCTAGTGAGCATTACATGTGACGAGAGTATCTGAGTTGCCATATGCTAATGAGAAATAACAAAAGGCTTTGAGACCCCAAGTGTACTGACAGCACCGCTTCGTACTGATGTAAATACTCGAGCGTAATATGTAAACGCTTGAAGATATATTGAGAGAGCGTGTGCACGAGATGTGAAAGCTACTGGGACAATTACATACTACTGATTAAATTGTGTACATAATAGTTATCAAACTATAACGACTTGGCACCAAATGAGAAAACGGATGATGATCGGTATAAACCACCTGTTGTGTGAAAAGAGAAATGAAATTGATAGATCCCGATTGGTAAGAATCTTACGGGAGTATAGATATATGATGAAAGGAATAGGTAGTGGTCAAAATAATTCTGATTATAAAAGCATGCTAGCAGTATTATTTGAAAGACGATCTAAAGAGTAAGAACTATAAGCATACAGAATGTACCACCTTTTAAGTTAAGTTAAATTCGAAGGACCGAATTTTTTAAGGTGGGGAGAATGTGATAACCACAAAATTTTTCAGTTATTGGAAATTATTAATATTGAAAATTAATATTAAAGAAAATAGATAAGTTGAAATAAATAAATATAATTATGAGATCGGAATATTAGTGAAAATTCCGTGAATTGAAGAAGTGAACGAATTAGGAAGTTCGTGTGAAAGAAGATTAAATTGGAAATAAGAATAAGATGAGAATTTTAGAAATAATGAAAGAAGAAATTTAATTTGGATAAATTGAAATCCAAATTTAATAAGAAAATGAGAAAGGAAAATGATATATATTTATATAATTATATATTATATAAATGTATTTTTATACAAATACATATGTATTTAAATACGGTATAGTATATAGTATTTATTAATATACATTGGTATGTATATATGTATATATACTATTTTATAAATTTAAATAATACATATGTATACAAATATAACACCTTATGTGTGTGTGTGTGTGTGTGTGTGTATATATATATATATATATATATATATATATATATAAAAGTATATACATATATGAGAAATGTGAATATTATTTTACATTAGAGTTTGTATATATATATATATATATATATATTGTAAATACAATATATATGGTATTATTTCATTTATATATATATATAAATGTTATTTAATTTAAATTATATAAATATACATATATATTAAATATATATTGTGTTAATACATAATATATATATCTTTATATAAAATATATAGTATAATACTATATATAAAATAATAATATTATATTTATAAGTATAATATATATATATATATATATATATATAATATGTATAAAATAAAATAAATAAAAAAAAAGAAAAAAAACAGAAGGAAAATCGGGAAGGGTCCCGATTCCCTTCCGGAATCGAGGGGCCGACGGCAGCAACCACTGCCGCCACCAGCGAGAGGAGGCCAGAGAGAGGTAGAGGGCGACGTTGGTCGATGAGGAAGGATGAAGGCCACCGATGACGGCTTGAAAAAGAGAGGAAATCGAAACGGAGATTGGCGAAACCGAGAAGAGAAAAGAGAAGAGGAAATCGATGGTGCCAACCGGTCCAGGCACCGCCACTGCAACCCCGACCTCGACGGAGGTGAGGGAAAGAAGAAGGAAGTCACCGGTGAAGGTGACAGCGGCTGAGGAAGGAGGAAAGAGGAAGAGAAAAGCCAAACCTTTCACCACCAGATCCACCGTCGTGCCGCTGAACTGGGATGAACGAAGGCCACCAGCAAGTTCGCTGTGGTCCCCGCCAGTTGTGGGAACGCCGAATCGCCAGAGAACCGGCCACCGGAGGAGAACCGGCGGTGAGGGAGGCTGGATTGGTCTGAACTGGTTCAGACCAGGAAAAGAAAAGAAAAAGGAGAAAGAAAAGAAAAGAAAAGGAAAAATAAAAAGGAAGAAAAAAAAGAAAGAGAAAGAAAAGAAAAGAGAAAAAAAAGAGAGAGAAAAGGAAATTTTCGAGAATTCGAAAATTTCGAAATTCTCGAAAATTATGAAAATCCCGAAAATTCGGTAAGAATTACGAAAATTATTTTCAATTATTTAATTAAATAAATTATGAAAAAAATTATAAATTTTAGAATTTTAATTCCAGAAATTATTCTCGACAAACTAGATGATGGAATCGGAAGAGATGGAGTATGGGCGCAACCGATAGCGAGGAAGTCGCCGACTCGGAACAGGTAAGGGATGCGTGTGTGAACCGTAGGGATATTGTAAATGCATAATTGGGTTCACACTATTTTTATAAAATAGTTTGGATATATATTGCCTTTGAAAGTGATGAAATTTGGTGAAATTGTGGCTGTTGTTGAAATTATGAACTGTAATTTTCGTGCAGGAAGGCTAGGTTAGAAATAGCCGTCATTCTGTCGAAAATTATGGAAATATTTAGAAAATATTTCTAGTATTTTTCTAAAGTGGAAATAAGTGGAATTTGGGGAAATTTCCATGAAATTCATTAAATTGCATAATTTTATAGTTTACCGAAAAACTGTAATTAAATATTCATGTTAAGGAATTTTATTTATGTGAAAGTACCAGCATGTGATTTATACTGTTCTATAAATATTTAGAACATTTTCTGGAACGATTATTACAGTGTGAATATTTTATAAATTGTTATTCATAAGATGAAAATGTTTTCCTTATGAATATTTATGGATTGATTTGAAGAAATATTCAGTGAAATTGATTACATAAATGGTGTTTATATCACGTGTTTACTATTTTGAGACTATTAGGCCCCATATCATGCTCACGTGTCACATGTTAGTGCTGATATATACTAATCCTATTATCAGCGTCCCAGTTGACACCTGATCAGTGCACACTGTGGACCCCATAGACTATGGCCATAGATCTCATGTGTTATTATTTTCCTTATTTGGGATATTATTATAGCATGATATATTTAGGGTGTTGTCTGGTCTCCATTATACTGTATTGATGATTGTACTTTTCATTGAACCTTTTGCTGGTACTAACTTATTTATAGCTACTGAGCTTTTCATATATTACGTGTTGAACTAAATATTATACGGTGTTTTACAAGTGTGGAAATGAGTAATTGTGAAAGGAATATTAATTCTTATTTATTTACTTAAGTGTTTTATCACATAAATATTTAATGTTTTACTGGGATTTGAATATCAAAAGAATACGATTACTCCCTATAGTCGCTTCTAGGAGCCGGGACACGTACGATATTCTAAAATACCTCCCATACTCTATCCGGTACTCCTAGCCGGCTATAGTATCCATCCTATTTAGTGAACTGTTAGGATGCAAATGTTTTTAGATTATAGATTTTATAGTATCAGTTTTACATACAATTCTCTTACTGAGCCGTGGTTTGCTCACTCCCCTACTTTTAAACATTTCAGATTTTTATGATTGAGAGATCTGACATCCGAGCATCTCGGCTGCGCATCGGGGACAATGTGACAGCTCGATTGAAATATGAGGTACAATCATTTATTTTCTGTATTTAGACTTGTCTACAGTACTACTTTATTGTGAATTAAAATAGGGGATGTAAACGACATTATAATTTTAATATAAAATAGTTTAAATGAAAAGTAAAGTATTACAGATAGCCCAACTGTATAAGATGTGTGGAAAAAAAGAAAAAAATGTGGTCACGGGCTGTGACATAGAATATTTGGAAATGAATTGCTATTGAAAACTGTGAAAACTGTGGTTTTTGGTTAGTATTATACTGTATTGAAAGTGCAGGGAGGCTAGGATATCCGCAGTCGTTATGCTGCTGAAATTCCCTTAGAAATTTTCTAAAAATATCAAGAAATTTTTTAGTGCATTATTGATTTATTTTCCTAGCCTTGAAAATGAGATATTTAATATTTTTCTTAAAACATGAATATTCCAAAAAATATTATTTAAATATTCATGTTACTGAATTTAAAGAAAGTAACGCTACTGGAAATTTCTCCTAAATGTTTTACAGTGTAAGAAGTGGTTTATAAAAGGAAATGTTGAGAAGTGAATATTTCATAAATTATTTTCAGCAAATATTCACTATATGATAAATAAAACCTTTATGGACTGACTGAAGATTTTACCAATTTTATCGATTTCCATAAAGGTGATGCTACTGTGTGAATATTGTTTTGAGATTGAAATGTTCCTAAATGTGTCCCACAGTAAAATAGTGTCTTATGAGAACTACTATTAGCCTTGGAAAATAAATATTTATTAATTCGATAAAGTGTGAAATTTCTGAAAAATAATATTTCAATAATCTTGAAATTGAATTTCACCGAAATGAAGTATTAAAATGTGAGTATAGGCGTTTTACAGTGAAATGGAATATTTATAAAATTTATTACTATAGTACAAATATTTTATAACATTGCTTTCATCGTACTGAATACTATGTGATTTTATATCTTTATAGATTTTTACAAAAATGTCTATTTATACTAAATTCCATAAAGGTGATATGATTAATTATAAATTGTTTTTGAGACTGATAGGCCCCGTATCATGCTGATATGTGATTTGTGATATGTATATGCTGTGTGAAGCTGTTGATACTGATCCTATCTTCAGCGTCCCGGTTGACACCTGATCAGTGTACGACCGAGGACACTTATAGACTATGGCCATAGATCTCATATGATACTGTTACTGTTCCCTGCGAGGATTATAGCATGATATATTGAGGGTGTTACCTAGTCTCCATTCACATGTTACTAATTTACTACTACGGTTTTCACTGAAACTGTTATGATTATAGTTACTAAAGAGAAGTGTTTACCGTACTGAATTGTTATTACTTACAGGGTTATTGAAATGTGTGAGATGTGTATAAAGTGATGGGAAAAATACTAATTAAAGTATTTTATTTAATCAGTTTTATGAACTATTATGTGATTATTTATTTAATGAGTACGATTTACCTATTAGGTTTTCGTACTGTTTACGAAATTTTCAGTGATATGTACGAAATGTGTTCAAATGGAAATAGTAATTTATTAATCTAATATTCTTTTATGATTTAAAATGAATATTAGATTATTTCATTTAAATGCTTTGACTTATGAAAATATGGTGTTGGCTCTATAGGCTATACCGAGAGGGGGGGTGAATTGGTTTTTACTAACCTTAGGTTTGTTTTTCGGTTCCTCTAAATTCTCTAGCTTAGATTGATATTTTCTAAGTTCTCTAGACTACTCAAGCATGCAATATAAATTCAATTCAATAAGCACAATATAATTGCAAGTAAAGAGAGTAGGGAAAGAGAGATTTACAAAAGCGATTTATAGAGGTTCGGCAACTTGCCTACGTCCTCTACCTTGAGACGCTCCCAAAGATTTTCTCCAAATTCACTATACTTGAATTTGTGTTACACTCCCTCTTTTTGCAGGCTCAAGAGAAACCTCTCTCTTTTTCTAGGCTCAAGAGAAACCTCTTCTCCCTCCTTTTCTAGGCTAAAGAGAAACCTCCCTCTTTTTCTAAGGCTAAAGAGAAACCTCCCTCTTTTTCTAAGGCTAAAGAGAAACCTCCCTCTTTTTCTAAGGCTAAAGAGAAACCTCCCCTTTTACAAGGAATGAGTTGGTTTACAAGTGGTGCAATCAAAGAAGGCCTCTAAGTAGGCAAATGATTACAGAAATTAGGCACAAGTGAAAGCCTATACAAGATTTGTGCTAAACAATACAACAGATATGTGAATGATGGAAGATGAAGACTTTGTAGCACTTGATTTGTTATTGAGGCTTGAGGATTTGAGGAAAATGAGTATTGGAGTTGATTGAGTAGTTCCTCCTCCTTCCTTTAGCTTCTAAGCCTCTATTTATAGTCCCTTGGATGGTTTGTGGACATCCGTTGGAGCCAAAACAGAAACTAGCCGTTGTATCTCACAGAAACTAGCCGTTGGGGACTTTCTAACATAAAGGGATCGATCCTTTTGCAAAAGGGATCAATCCCATGCTTCATTCTTGGCTTCCAGGGCATTTTGCCAAAAAGGGATCGATCCCTTTCCTTAGGGGATCGATCCCATGCTTCCAAAATGAGTTTTTCCTGCACTTTTGGGTTAGAAATGATATGACTTTTGATTTTAATTCAACCCAAAACATTAATAAGCTTTAAGTGAGTTTTTCTTGACTTTCTCAAATGAAAATACTGTCCAAAAACTTATAAGTAATTTTCTAAACTTATGTTCAATAATTCTTGAGAAAATTACTTAATATTGAAACCATTTTATAAAGTATTAAGACCCATATGAATATATCATTAAATCATGGTCTTAAAGCTTGATATGAACACTTAAAAATGGATTGAGAAAATCATGTGTGATAAGGCAAATTTACAATATGAATTAAAACATTAAAGCTTACTTAAGTTTTTGTTATTTCAAAATATATATGGCAATTTAAAGCTAACAATCTCCCCCTTTTTGATATGACAAAACTTAATGTAAATTTGCTTTGAAAATTCTTTCATAAAATACTCCCTCTCAAATAAAGCAGGATTTTATAAAGCTCCCCTTTAATATAAGCATGGGTTTTGAAAATGAATTTTCAAACTATTTCTCCCCCATTATCTCTCTCCCTTAATATCTCTCCTTTTTAATATCTATCTCTCTCCCTTTTTGTCATAGCTTTTGTAATTTTGGAAGGATTTTCACCAATAAATGCATTTTTGGTCTCAAAGGAGGTCATTTTAAAAGTTATGCATATTTTGTCAAAACCAAGGTATTAGATAACACAAATATGTCAAAACAAACTTTTTCACATAGATTTTAAGCACATATATCATCAAATCATCCAACTTATGAACATCATGCTATAATTTCTAACATGCATATTTCTCCTTGATGCTCATGACATGGCATTTTGCATGACTAACATATTTGACATTTATATCCAGCCTCCCCTTCCTTAGGTCGTATTGCTCTTTCTTCCATATATATTGAATTTTCCAAAGTTAAGCTTTCTTATTAATTCCAAACTTATTTATTTAATTTTCTACACTACTTCTGTTAGCTTTAAATTGACATATATATATTTTGAAATGACAAAAACTTAAGTAAGCTTTAATGTTTTAATTCATATTGTAAATTTGCCTTATCACAAATGATTTTCTCAATCCATTTTAAGTGTTCATATCAAACATTAAGACCATGGTTTAATGATATATTCTTATTGGTCTTAATACTTTATAAAATGGTTTTCAATATTAAGTAATTTTCACAAGAATTATTGAACATAAGTTTAGAAAATTACTTATAAGTTTTTGGACAGTATTTTCATTTGAGAAAGTCAAGAAAAACTCCCTTAAAGCTTATAAATGTTTTGGGTTATATTAAATTCAAGTCTACATCATTTCTAACCTAAAAAGTGCAGGAAAATGGCTCTCTGGAAGAAAAGGATCGATCCCCTAAGGAAAGGGATCGATCCCTTTTTGGTAGAATGCCCTGGAAGCTTAAAATGAAGAAAAAGATCGATCCCTTTATGTCAGAAAGTTCCCAACGGCTAGTTTCTGTGAGATACAACGGCTAGTTTCTGTTTTGGCTCCAACCAACGTCCACAATCCATCCAAGGGACTATAAATAGAGGCTTAGAAGCTAAAGGAAGAAAGAGGAACTACTCAGCAACTCCAAAACTCATTTTCCTCAAATCCACAAGCCTTAACAACAAATCAAGAGCTACAAAGTCTTCATCATCTATCATTCTCTTATTCCTTGTAGTGCTTAGTACAAATCTTGTATAGGTTTTCATTGTGCTTAATTTCTGTAATCACTTGCCTACCTAGAGGCCTTTATTTGATTACATTATTTGTAACCCATCATTCCTTGTAAAGGGGAGGTTTCTCTTGAGCCTTAGAAAAACAAGGAGGTTTCTCTTGAGCTTTAGAAAAAGAGGGAGGTTTCTCTTGAGCCTAAAAAAAGAGAGAGGTTTCTCTTGAGCCTTTAAAAAGAGGGATTGTAAAGACAAATTCAAGGATAGTGAATTTGGGAAAAATCCTTGGGAGCGTCTTAAGGTAGAGGACGTAGGCAAGTTTCCGAACCTCTATAAATCGCTTGTGTAAATCTCTCTTTCCCTACTCTCTTTACTTGCAATTATATTGTGCATATTGAATTGAATTTATATTGCATGCTTGAATAGCCTAGAGAAATTAGAAAATATCAATCTAAGCTAGAGAACTTAAAGGAACCGAAAAAAACGAACCTAAGGTTAGTAAAAACCGATTTACCCCCCTCTCGGTATAGCCTATAAGAGCAAACAATTGGTATCAGAGCTTGGGCTCGAGATTGATTTAGACTAACCTCTATCGAGCAAAACGATCTTAAATGGCTCACTTGAATGTAGGCACACCCCTAGGAGAAGAGGGACACTCATTAGTTAGACCTCCACTCTTCAATGGTGAGAATTACTCTTATTAGAAAATTAGGATGATGCTATTTGTGCAATCCAATGACTATGAAGTGTGGAGAATAATAGTTAATGGCCCTAGAATCCCAATAAAGAAAGTAGATAGAAAAGATGTCCCTAAGAGTGAAGATGAGTGGGACACCAATGATATGAGATTGGCACAATTGAATGCCAAGGCTATGCACACCCTCTTTTGTGCATTAGGTCCCAATAAGTATAATAGAGTCTTATGTGAAAATGCTAAACAAAAATGGGACAAACTAGCCATCACACATGAAGGGACAAATCAAGTTAGAGAGACCAAAGTAGGAATGCTCACACATGATTACGAGCTATTTAGGATGAAAGAAAATGAGTCCATTAGCGAAATGTTCACTAGGTTTAATGATATAATTAATGGAGTTAAGGCATTAGGCAGAGCTATTCCAACGTAGAAATGGTTAAGAAAATTTTGAATAGCTTGCCAAAATCTTAGGAGGCAAAGGTAACCGCAATAGAAGAGTCTAAAGATCCAAATACCTTGTCTCTAGATGAACTTATGGGCTCTCTACTTACTCATGAAATGGAATTAAAAAGAAATGAAGAGCCTTCAAAGAAAGTAGGGGTAGCACTTAAGTCTTCCACTCATGAGGTCCTTGAAGATGATAGTGATGAGAGTGGAAATGAGGAAGAGAAGGAAATGGCAATGTTTGCCAAAAGATCCAATAGGTTCATAAGAATGAATGAGAGAGAGCAAAATAGGAGACATCATAGAGGGGAGTCAAGTAGAAGAGAAAAAGACCCCTTAGTATGCAATGAACCGGGTCATACTAAGTTAGATTGCCCCTTACTTACGAAAGAAAAGGATAGGAAGCCTAGGAAGAAAGCATTTGTGGCTGCATGGAGCGATAGTGATAGCTCCGATGAGGAAAATGTAGATGAAGAGGTAGCCTACTCATGCTTTATGGCTATTAGTGATGATAAGGCTAGTAGTAGTTCTAGTGAAGATAATGATTATACCTTTAGTGAACTACAAAATGCCTTTAATGATTTAGCAAATGAATTTCAATGCATGAACTCCAAATATAAGAAAATCATTGCTAAATTAAAAATAGAAAATGAAGCCTTGACTAATACTAAGCTAGAATTTGAAAAGAAATTAGAAGAGGCTAACTTAGAGATAAATGAGTTGAATGAAAAGAATACAAATTTGCATAACTCATTTACTAGATTTTATATGGGTCAACAAAAGCTAGATCATATGTTAGAGACCCAAAGAGCTTTCTTTGACAAAGATGGGTTAGGCTATAATGCTAAACAAAAAGAAACTCATCTTAAGAATTTCCTAGTGAGCAAAAATACTATGCATGATTTATCTCTTATATGCTCACTTTGCAATAGAATAAGACACTCTTCACAAGTATGCACATATAGAAAAACCACATTTAGAGGAAGAGTTGTTAGAAAAATGTGGGTGCCAAAGCATGCTGTAAATAATGATGAATTGTGCTTGAAATAGATCCCAAAAGGATCAAAAATTATTTGCACTAACTCTCATGGACCCAAGAAAATTTGGGTACCAAAACATGCATGAATGTGTTTGTTGTAGGAGTGTTAGAGCATGGAGTTACAAAGAAACAATGAAGTTTAAATGCTCTACACGTCCCTTGGAGTTTGCTTGTGCTAATGAGAGAGAGGAAGAGCTTGAGGATCCACCCTTGGCAAGGTCACAACAATTCTTCAAAGGATGGCTCAAGGTGGACTCAACAATTCAAGGCAAAGCATACTCAAGCAAAGGAGTTTTTTTTTGTAAGCTTAATTCTTTACTCCTTAAAACTTTTATTTGATTATTTGTGCTTTGATGAGAAATTTGGTTAATGATTCTTGATGCATTGTAAGTTGAATGATTGAACAAAAAGGCATGACAAAGATTTTTGATTGTTTGATGAATAGTACTTGATGCATTGAATGAAAAGCATGATTTATGATTTTGAAATGATTATAGGATTTCTGCATTTTGAGCAAGTTTTCTATGTGTTGATAATGTATTTACTTGTCTAAAAATACCAAATATGTCATATATGCAAAATGTCATGTCATGAGCAATAATGAAGAACTAGTATGTTAGAAATCATGACATGTTGTTCACAAGATGTATGATTTGATGATATATGTACTCAAAACCTATGTGAACAAGTTTGTTTTGACATATTTGTGGTATCCAATGCTTTGGTTTTGTCAAAATATGTTTAACTCTCAAAATGACCTCCTTTGAGGCCAAAAATGCATTTATTGGTAAAAATCCTTCCAAAATTGCAAAATCTATTATTCAATGGTTTCTCATTTATGTTTTTCATTCTTACAAGTCCAAAATCATGTTTTACAAATGTTTAAACCCTTACTTGGACTTAAAATACTCAAAAACGAAGTTTTGGCACCTCACAAGTTGGATTTTCTGTCAAAAATTTGCAGAACCAGGATGAGGGATCGATCCCTCTACATACAGGATCGATCCTTTTGGAAAAACATGCAGGAAACTAGATTCTGGAGTTTAGGGATCGATCCCTTTGCTCATGGGATCGATCCCTCTAGGCAATTTATGCCCTTTTCTGCATTTTTAAGCCTTAGTTGAGAAGTTTTCTTAATTCTCTTGATATCTTCTTTCTTCTCAACTTAAAATTCAATATTTTAACTTCCTTTGATGATATTTAGAATATGAAAAATCATTTTTCATTGATATCATGCCTCAACTCCATCAACTTGTGTTATTTCCAACAAATGGTATCACTTTCAACAATTAATATCATTTTTCTTGAGCGCACAAGTACAAAATCATTTTTCTTGTTGAAAACATTCATGAACCTTGAAATAATCTTGAAATATACTTTCAATGAATGCTTAAACATAATTTTGAGAAATATTTCAAGAATTTATGGATATATTTGAGAAATTGATGAACTAGTGTATAATGAATCTTCTTCATTCCTTTTTGTTCATCTTAGTCAAGCATGCTTATAGGATTATATGTATTAGCTTGACTCAACTACTCCACTCTAGGTTACATGATAATTATACATCTAGTGGAAGAATAATTAAAACTTGACCTTAAGGATTGACTTCAAATGTAAATTCAATAATTGGTATAAGGTCATAATTTTCCTTGGCTTATAATTAGTGATGATAAATGAATCCTAAAAGTTGAGTTACATATAAATTTATCATCCATGAAATTAATTCTTTATAGCCAAATTATTATGGAACTTGAGCATTAATGACAACACCAACTATTGATATACATGCATTGTATCTTGATTGTTTTGATGTTGAACATGCATGTTTACTTAAGTTGAATCAATAATCATGCCTATGAGATGAGAATAGTTGTTTTCATGATATTATATGCTTAACCTCACTCATATTTTATGGATTTTAATGATAAAATATATTTTAGCTTGATAATATTGATTCACTTAGGTGATGTCATTTTAGTTAAAATAGCATATACCCTCTAGAACGTTAAATGATGATAACAACTAGGGATATAGCTCTTAATTGATTAAAATGGTAATTTTGAATTTTTCCTTGCTCATAATTGGTTAAGATCATGAATGGAAAATTGAGCATAGGATTCTTTAGTTTCATGGAAGAAAATGTGTTTGCTTGAATACCTTGACTTTTTGTATCTTCCATGTGGTATAATGTTGTGAATATGAATATGGATTAATACTTTATGATAGTGTGTTAATGTTTAATTAATCCATATGCATATTTGATGATGTGTGATTGTGTTCTTGCATATTTAGAATGATTATTTTCTTGACATGAACACACTACACATAAATATTGGATTCATGCAAAATGTCTAAGTCAACCATTAGTAACAATTGGCATTTAGATTGAAATAACAATTAGTATCATTGGCAACCATATTTTCAACAATTGGTAAGCCAAAACTAAATTGCCAATTGCTATGAGCTTTAAATTGACAATTCTTCTTGTGCTCTTTAGTTTGAAATGACAAATAGAGAAGAATTCTCTTAGGATATTTTTGCATGAAACTCTTGTGTGCTAGAATTTGAAGTTAATTGCTATATGTCTTGATTCTATGCACACTCTTGCTTGAACGTGATTTATGAGCTCATGCATATGATATGTCATCTAATTTTAGCTCATAATCATGATGTCTTGCCATGCACCTTAGTTGGACTTTAGATAACAATCGATACACTTAGGTGCTTGCTTAATTTCTTACCAATTGAGACCTTATTGCAAAATTATTTATAAACAATTGGTTTAGGATCATAAGTCATATTCTTTGCTGAATATTTCATACTTTTTGTGAATATTGACTTATTTATTTGTGCTATGAGTCCCATGTACTAACATGTTTCTTGTTGGATGAAGCATATTCTTTTATCTCTTATCACATAGCCATGATTTTAGGGGGAGCATATTTTTTATTATTTTTTCTTCTTTTTGCTATGACAAAAAGGGGGAGAGATAGATATTAAAAGGGAGAGATATTAAGGGGGAAAGATAATGGGGGAGAAATAGTTTGAAAATTCATTTTCAAAACCCATGCTTATATTAAGGGGGAGCTTTATAAAAATCCTGCTTTATTTGAGGGGGAGTATTTTATTAAAGAATTTTCAAAGCAAATTTATATTAAGTTTTGTCATATCAAAAAGGGGGAGATTGTTAGCTTCAAATTGACATATATATTTTGAAATGACAAAAACTTAAGTAAGCTTTAATGTTTTAATTCATATTGTAAATTTTTCTTATCACAAATGATTTTCTCAATCCATTTTAAGTGTTCATATCAAACATTAAGACCATGGTTTAATGATATATTCTTATTGGTCTTAATACTTTATAAAATGGTTTTCAATATTAAGTAATTTTCTCAAGAATTATTGAACATAAGTTTAGAAAATTAATTATAAGTTTTTGGACAATATTTTCATTTGAGAAAGTCAAGAAAAACTCCCTTAAAGCTTATAAATGTTTTGGGTTATATTAAATTCAAGTCTACATCATTTCTAACAAAAAAAGTGCAGGAAAATGGCTATCTGGAAGAAAAGGATCGATCCCCTAAGGAAAGGGATCGATCCCTTTTTGGCAGAATGCCCCGAAAGCTTAAAATGAAGAAAAGGATCGATCCCTTTGGTGAAAGGATCGATCCCTTTATGTCAGAAAGTCCCCAACGACTAGTTTCTATGAGATACAACGACTACTTTCTGTTTTTGCTCCAACCAACGTCCACAATCCATCCAAGGGACTATAAACAGAGGCTTAGAAGCTAAAGGAAGAAAGCGGAACTACTCAGCAACTCCAAAACTAATTTTCCTCAAATCCACAAGCCTCAACAACAAATCAAGAGCTACAAAGTCTTAATCATCTATCATTCTCTTATTCCTTGTAGTGCTTAGCACAAATCTTGTATAGGTTTTCATTGTGCTTAATTTCTGGAATCACTTGCCTACCTAGAGGCCTTTCTTTGATTACATTATTTATAACCCATCATTCCTTGTAAAGGGGAGGTTTCTCTTGAGCCTTAGAAAAAGAGGGAGGTTTCTCTTGCTTGAGCCTTAGAAAAAAAGGGAGGTTTCTCTTGAGCCTAGAAAAAGAGAGAGGTTTCTCTTGAGCCTTTAAAAAGAGGGATTGTAAAGACAAATTCAAGGATAGTGAATTTGGGGAAAATCCTTGGGAGCGTCTCAAGGTAGAGGACGTAGGCAAGTTGTCTAACCTCTATAAATCGCTTGTGTAAATCTCTCTTTCCCTACTCTCTTTACTTGCAATTATATTGTGCATATTGAATTGAATTTATATTGCATGCTTGAGTAGCCTAGAGAACTTAGAAAATATCAATCTAAGCTAGAGAACTTAGAGGAACCGAAAAAAACGAACCTAAGGTTAGTAAAAACCGATTCACCCCCCTCTCGGTATAGCCTATAAGAGCCAACAACTTCTACATAGATTACACAATAAATAACATCAAAATCCAACCCTTCATGCCATGGCCGAATGGTACCTTATTGTCCAACATTTTAATTTTCTTCCATTTAAGCTAACTAAGCTTAAATTCATGTTTTTCATAATTCTCACTTCATTTTCCCACATTAAATTCCATCAAAACACCTCAAGTTCTTGGATATGGGCTATTGCCTGAAACCCTTGCTTATCCCCTTTCATGATTCTAACATGATTTAAGCTTAAAGAAGTATGGGATTAACTTAAACACATAGAAATTAGTAAGAAAACTATGGAAAAATCTAAAATTCCCCAACAACTCACCTTGGCCGAATTCAATGGGAGAGCTTGGAGTGTGATTTTGGCCACTTTAAGTATGATTTTGGTATTAAGAGGAAGAGCACTGAAAAATAGGCAGTGTTTGTTAAGGACTTTTTCAATTTTGGTATTATTTTCACTATATTTTGGAAGGTTTTTATTTCTTGGAAGCTTTGGCTATGAAGGTTTACGGTGAGAGGTCTGGTTCCAGCAGAAAATGACGAGGAAGCTGCTAGAAATGCTGATAAAAATGATATGTTATGGGCAAAATTACCATTTTGCCCTTATATTTAAAGATTTCTTTCAAATTTGCCCCTAAACTTTGACTTTGTTGAAAACAGTCTGTTTAAACTCCAAAATATTGTATTTAATCATAAATTAACTCTATTTAGCTTGATCTAATGTTTGGTGAAGCTTTTGTTAGGGTTTAGTTACTGATTTAGGCAAAATTATCGAAATAATCGCGTGAATTTTTGCTTTCACCTCTAGTTTCTTCCATCTGTCTAGATATTCTAAAACTATATTTTGTGAAAAATTATTTAGTATAGATAGAGGGTCAAAAGTCCTTTTGGTTTGGCTGTTATTTTCGAAAATTCTGATGGCCTATGGACTAAATCGTCATTTTTCAAATTGTTACACAATTTTCAAAAAGTGCAAAAATAATTGAGATTAAGACTAGAACTCTTACCGTCATATTTTCCAGCCCTGACCATCGAATTCTTAAAGTTTCACCTTCATTTAGACCTCCGAGATCGGTGAAGCCCACTTACTGTTTAACAGAAAAACCTAAAATAAAATCAAATATTAAATAATTATAATTATTTCAAAAATCTCATTTATATTGTTAGCTTTAAATTGTAATATATATTTTAAAATGACAAAAACTTAAGTAAGCTTTAATGTTTTAATTCATATTGTAAATTTGCCTTATCACACATGATTTTCTCAATACATTTCAAGTGTTCATATCAAACATTAAGACCATGATTTAATGATGCATATTCTTATTGGTCTTAATTCTTTATAAACATTTTAGAAAATCACTTGATGATTTCTTAGACAATATTTTCATTTGAGAAAGTCAAGAAAAACTCCCTTAAAGCTTATAAATGTTTTGGGTTGAATTAGGATCAAAGGTCATATCATTTCTAATCCAAAAGTGCAGGAAAAATGCCCTCTGGAAGAAAAGGATCGATCCCCACTGTAGCAGGATCGATCCCTTTTTGGCATAAAGTCTTCCCAAGGTCCCTGAAGCCCAGAATCAAGAGTCTGGACAAAAGGGATCGATCCCCACTGTAGTAGGATCGATCCCTTTGCACGAAAATAGCCTATAACGGCTAGTTTTTGTGAGACAACGGTAATATTCGAGATTTGGCTCCACCCAACGGCTAGAATACATCCAAGGGACTATAAATAGAGGCTTAGAAGCTAAAGGAAGTAAGAGGAAGAGCTCAGCACATTCAATCTTCATTTTTCTCATATTCAAAGCCTCAACAACTTCTCAAGTGCTATACATTCTTCATTTTCTATCAATCTCATATTCCTTGTATAGAATAGCATAGCACAAATCATTGTATAGGTTTTCCTTGTGCTTAAACATTGTAATCCCTTGCCTATCTAGAGGTCTTTCTTTGATTACACAAGTTGTAACACAACCATTCCTTGTAAAGGGGAGGTTTCTCTTGAGCCTTGAAAAAGAGGGAGGTTACTCTTTAGCCTAAGAAAAAGAGGGAGGTTACTCTTGAGCCTAGAAAAGAGAGAGGTTACTCTTGAGCCTAGAAAAGAGAAAGGTTTCTCTTGAGCCTTGAAAAGAGGGAGTGTAACAAATTCAAGGATAGTGAATTTGGGAAAATCCTTGGGAGTGTCTCAAGGTAGAGGACGTAGGCAAGGTTGTTGAACCTCTATAAATCGATTGTGTAAATCTCTCTTTCCCTACTCTCTTTAATTACTTGCAATTATATTGTGTTTACTGCATTGAACTTGGATTGCATGCTTGCCTAGCCTAGAGAACTTAGAAATTATTAATATAGGCTAGAGAATTTAGAGAAACCGAAAAACGAGCTTAAGATTAGTGAAAAACCGATTCACCCCCTCTCGGTATTGCCTATAAGAGCCAACAATTGGTATCAGAGCTTGGGTTCGAGATTGATTTAGACTAACCTCTATCGAGCAAAACGATCTAAAATGGCTCACTTGAATGTAGGCACACCCCTAGGAGAAGAGGGACACTCATTAGTTAGACCTCCACTCTTCAATGGTGAGAATTATTCTTATTGAAAAATTAGGATGATGTTATTTGTACAATCTAATTACTATGAAGTGTGGAGAGTAATAGTTAATGGCCCTAGAATTCCAATGAAGAAAATTGATGGAAAAGATGTCCCTAAAAGTGAGGATGAGTGGGACACCAATGATATGAAAATGGCACAATTGAATGCCAAGGCTATGCACACTCTCTTTTGTGCATTAGGTCCAAATGAATATAATAGAGTGTCCCTATGTGAAAATGCTAAGCAAATATGGGACAAACTAGCCATCACACATGAAGGGACAAATCAAGTTAGAGAGACCAAAGTAGGAATGCTCACACATGATTATGAGCTTTTTAGAATGAAAGAAAATGAGTCCATGAGTGATATGAACACTAGATTTAATGACATAATCAATGGACTTAAGGCATTAGGCAAGACTTATTCCAATGTTGAAATGGTAAAGAAAATCTTGAATAGCTTGCCTAAGTCTTAGGAGGCAAAGGTAACCGCAATAGAAGAGTCTAAGGATCCAAATACCTTGTCTCTAGATGAACTTATGGGCTCCCTACTTACATATGAAATGAAAATGAAAAGAAATGAAGTGCCTTCAAAGAAAGTAGGGGTAGCACTTAAGTCTTCCATTCATGAGGATGATAGTGATGAGAGTGGAAATGAGGAAGAAAAGGAAATGGCAATGTTTGCCAAAAGATTCAATAGATTTATGAGAATGAAAGAGAGAGAGAGAGAGTAATATGAGACATCATAGGGGAGAGTCAAGTAAAAGAGAAAAAAACCCCTTAGTGTGCTATGAATGTAATGAACCGGGTCACATTAAGTTAGATTGCCCCTTACTTAGAAGAGAAAACGATAGGAAACCTAGGAAGAAAGCATTTGTGGCTGCATGGAGTGATAGTGATAGCTCTAATGAGGAAAATGTAGATAATGAGGTAGCCTACTCATGCTTTATGGCCATTAGTGATGATGAGGCTAGTAGTAGTTCTAGTGAAGATAATGATTATACCTTTAGTGAACTACAAAATGCCTTTGATGATTTAGCAAATGAATTTCAATGCATGAATTCTAAATATAAGAAAATCATTGCTAAATTAAAAATAGAAAATGAAGCCTTGACAAGTGCTAAGATAGAATTTGAAAAGAAACTAGAAGAGGCCAACTTAGAAATAAATGAGTTAAATAAAAGAACATAAATTTGCATAACTCATTTTCTAGGTTTTATATGGGTCAAGAAAAGCTAGATCACATGTTAGAGACCCAAAGAGCTTTCTTTGACAAAGATGGGTTAGGCTATAATGAAAAACAAAAAGAAACTCATCTTAGGAATTTCTTAGTGAGCAAAAATACTATGCATGATACATCTCTCACATGCTCACTTTGCAATAGAATAGGACACTCTTCACAAGCATGCACTTATAGAAAAACCACATTTAGAGGAAGAGTAGTTAAGAAAATATGGGTGCCTAAGCATGTTGTAAATAATGATGAATTGTGCTTGAAATGGATCCCAAAAGAATCAAAAATTATTTGTACTAACTCTCATGGACCCAAGAAAATTTGGGTACCAAAGCATGCTTGAATTTGTTTGTTGTAGGAGTGTTAGAGCATGAGAATACAATTGAACAATGAAGTTTATATGCTCAACACATCCTCATGGAGTTTGCTTGTGCCAATGAGAGAGAGAAAGAGCTTGAGGATCCACCCTTGGCAAGGTCACAACAATCCTTCAAGAAAGGCCAAAGGTGGATTCAACAATTCAAGGCAAAGCATACTCAAGCAAAGGAGTTTTGTAAGATTAATTCTTTACTCCTTAAAACTTTTATTTGATTATTTGTGATTTGATGAGAAATTTGGTTGATGATTAATGATGCATTGTGAATAAGCAAAAGGCATGATGAATGATTGTTGAATGCTTGATGGACTATTCTTGATGATTGAATGAAAGGCATGATTTATGATTTTGAAATGTTTATTGGATTTCTGCAGTTTGAGCAAGTTTGATATGTCTAGATAATATATTTAGTTGCTCAAAAGATGTCAAATATGTCATATATGCAAAATGCCATGTCATGAGCAATAAAGAAGAACTTGTATGTTGACAATCATGGCATGTTGTTCACAAGATGTATGCTTTAATGATATTTGTGCTTAAAACCTATGTGAACAAGTTTGTTTTGACATATTTATGTAATTCAATGCATTGGTTTGCCAAAATATGCATAAATCTCAAAATGACCCCCTTTGAGGCCAAAAATGCTTTTATTGGTGAAAATCCTTCCAAAATTGCAAAATCTTTTGTAAAATGGTTTTTCATTCAGATTTTTCATTCATACAAGTCCAAAATCATGTTTTACAAATGTTTAAACCTTTACTTGGACTTAAATTACTCAAAAACGGAGTTTTGGTACCTCACAAGTTGGATTTTCTGTCAAAACAACTGCAGAATCTGCAGGAACATTTGAGGGATCAATCCTCACTGTAGCAGGATCGATCCCCCCAGGTCAGAAAAGGCTCTCCTGCATGTTTAAACTGAAAATTGGGAGGATCTCTTGTTAGTTTCACACTATCTTTTGTATAAGCATAAAATTTATTGTTTTAACTTCTTTTTGATGATCTTTAATATATGAAGATTCATTTTTCATTGATATCATGCCTTAACTTCATCAATTAATATCATTTCCAACAAATGGTATCACTTTCAACAATCAATACCATTTTTCTTGATCTCACAAGTGCAAAATCAGTTTTCTCATTGAAAATGGTCATGAATTGCATAAATCTTGAAATAATCTTGAAACATACTTTCAATGAATGCTTAAACATAATTTTGAGATTTATTTCAATGATTTATGGATATATTTGAGAATTTGATGAACTTATGCATAATGAGTGTTTTTCATATCTTTTGTTCATCTTAGTCAAGCATGCTTATAGGATTATGTCTCTTGGCTTGACTTATCAATTCCACACTAGGTTTCATGATAATTTTACATCTAGTGGATTGATTCCAAATGTAAATTCAACAATTGGTAATAGTCATTGGCCTATAATTTGTGATGGTAAATGGATCCTAAATGTTAAAATCAATAAAACTTTATCATCCTTGTACTTAAAGAACTAGGGTCTTAATAACAACACCAACACTCAAAGATAAATGCAAACTTGAACAAACTTGATATCCATGCATTTATTAGTTGAATCTTTCCTTGCTCATAATTGGTTAAGGACTTGAATTAGAAAATGAGCATATGATTTGTGTGCTTGAAACGATGGGAGAAAATGTGTTTGCTTGAATTCCTTGATTTTTTGAATCTTCCATATGGTATCAATTTGTGAATATAAATATGGATTAATATTTTATGATAGTGTGCTAATGTTTAATTGATCCATATGCATATTTGATGATGTTTGATTGTGTTCGTGCATATTTAGAATGGTTATTTTCTTGACATGAACACACTACATAGTGGATTCATGCAAAATGCATAAGTCAACCATTAGTAACAATTGATATTTAGATTGAAATAACAATTAGTATCATTAGGAACCATATTTGCAATAATTGGTAAGCCAAATCTAAATTGCCAATTGGTATGAGCTTTAAATTGACAACTCTTCTCATGCTTCCTAGATTGAAATGACAAATAGAGAAGAATTCTCTTAGGATATTTTTGCATGAAACTCTTGTGTGCTAGAATTTGTAGTTAATTGCTATATATCTTAATTCTAAGCACAATATTTCTTGAAAATGATTTATGAGCACATGCATATGATATGTTATCTAATTTTAGCTCATAATCATGATGTATTACCATGCACCTTAGTTGGACCTTAGAGAACAATTGATATACTTAGGTGCTTGCTTAACTTCTTACCAATTGGAACCTTCTTGCAAAATTACTTATCAACAATTGGTATCAAAATTATTTATAAACAATTGGTATAGGATCATAAGTCATATTCATTGCATAAATATTTCATACTCTTTGAGAATATTGACTTATTTATTTGTACTATAAGTCCCATGTACTAACATGTTTCTTGTTGGATGGAGCATTTTTATTTGTTCTCACATAGCCATGATTTTAGGGAGAGCATATTTTTTATTATTTTTCCTTCTTTTTGCTATGACAAAAAGGGGGAGAGATAGATAAAGGGAGAGATAGATATAGGGAGAGATAGATATAGGGAGAGATATTAAGGGGGAAAGATAATGAGGGAAAATTCATTTTCAAAACCCATGCTTATATTAAGGGGGAGCTTTATAAAATCCTGCTTTATTTGAGGGGGAGTATTTTTTCAAAGAATTTTCAAAGCAAATTTACATTAAGTTTTGTCATATCAAAAATGGAGAGATTGTTAGCTTTAAATTGCAATATATATTTTGAAATGACAAAAACTTAAGTAAGCTTTAATATTTTAATTCATATTGTAAATTTGCCTTATCACACATGATTTTCTCAATACATTTCAAGTGTTCATATCAAACATTAAGACCATGATTTAATGATGCATATTCTTATTGGTCTTAATTCTTTATAAACATTTTAGAAAATCACTTGATGATTTCTTGGACAATATTTTCATTTGAGAAAGTCAAGAAAAACTCCCTTAAAGCTTATAAATGTTTTGGGTTGAATTAGGATCAAAGGTCATATCATTTCTAACCCAAAAGTGCAGGAAAAATGCCCTCTGAAAGAAAAGGATCGATCCCCACTGTAGCAGGATCGATCCCTTTTTGGCAAAAAGTCTTCCCAAGGTCCCTGAAGCCCAGAATCAAGAGTTTGGACAAAAGGGATCGATCCCCACTGTAGCAGGATCGATCCCTTTGCACGAAAATAGCCTATAACGGCTAGTTTTTGTGAGACAACGGTAATATTCGAGATTTGGCTCCACCCAACGGCTAGAATACATTCAAGGGACTATAAATAGAGGCTTAGAAGCTAAAGGAAGTAAGAGGAAGAGCTCAGCACATTCAATCTTCATTTTCCTCATATTCAAAGCCTCAACAACTTCTCAAGTGCTATACATTCTTCATTTTCTATCAATCTCATATTCCTTGTATAGAATAGCATAGCACAAATCATTGTATAGGTTTTCCTTGTGCTTAAACATTGTAATCCCTTGCCTATCTAGAGGTCTTTCTTTGATTACACAAGTTGTAACACAACCATTCCTTGTAAAGGGGAGGTTTCTCTTGAGCCTTGAAAAAGAGGGAGGTTACTCTTTAGCCTAGGAAAAAGAGGGAGGTTACTCTTGAGCCTAGAAAAGAGAGAGGTTACTCTTGAGCCTAGAAAAGAGAGAGGTTTCTCTTGAGCCTTGAAAAGAGAGAGGTTTCTCTTGAGCCTTGAAAAGAGGGAGTGTAACAAATTCAAGGATAGTGAATTTGGAAAAATCCTTGGGAGCGTCTCAAGGTAGAGGATGTAGGCAAGGTTGCCGAACCTCTATAAATCGATTGTGTAAATCTCTCTTTCCCTACTCTCTTTAATTACTTGCAATTATATTGTGTTTACTGCATTGAACTTGGATTGCATGCTTGCCTAGCCTAGAGAACTTAGAAATTATTAATATAGGCTAGAGAATTTAGAGAAACCGAAAAACGAGCTTAAGATTAGTGAAAAACCGATTCACCCCCCCTCTCGGTATTTCCTATAAAAGCCAACATATATAAATATAGTAAACAGTACTTTAAATTACGGGGTCTCACAAAACCTGCCCAAACACAATTAATTTTTTCAAAAAATATTATACTAATATATAAAAAAAACTAAGGCACATAATAGTTAATAAATATAACATAATAAGTTTGAATAAATTGTTATAAAAAGACTAAAAAACATGAAAATTTAAATTTATGTCTAAAAAGATAATACAAATTCAAATTAAATTGTACAAAAAAATCAAAAGTAATTAAAAAATGAATTAATATAAAAAATAGTAAAAAAAATTATAGTTAGTGGGCAAGGCTAGGCCTGGCTTAGGCTTAAGATGGTCAACCTAAGCTCGATCAATTTTTTAGGGAGCCTAGCTTTTCAAGTCCAAACTCATTTAATGGGCTTAATATTTTTGTCCAATTCTGCCTAAACTCACTAGTGTAATACTAATTTACTTTTACACACTTTTATATATTTTGATATGATATATTTTTTAATCCAACCTTGAAATTTATGTCCTATTCACGTAGATCATGCACGTCAAATTTCATGTTAATTAAAGATGTTTAACTATTTGTTTCATAGTAATAAAATTTCAACCGTTAATATATATTAAAAAAATGTTATTCTCGATTAAAAAATTGTGTAAAAAATTTGTTTTACATCAGTATAAGTAGATCTCTCCTTATCTATACATAACATTTATATATAGAGAAAGAGAAGAGAGATCAAGTTACATTAGTGTAAAATAAATTGTTTTACACACTTTTTATAACTTCATGTAATGATTAATAACCGTTAGATTTAACAATTTATTTGTATATGTCATGTGCGTAAAATTTCAAATTAATCTGATATCCCTATCATTTCAATTGAAAATAACAATTTTTCAATATATATTAATGGTTGAAAATTTATTATTATTGAACAAATAGTTAGATATTTTGATTTATTGAAAAATTATTATTATTGAACAAATAGTTAGGTATTTTGATTAACTTGAGATTTGGTATAAAATTCAAAGGTCGAATTAGAAAAATATAAATTATATAAAAAAGATGGATTATTATCCAATACACTACAAGTGGAGTTTTTAGACTCCCTATGTAAAGTTAAAATAGTAACACATATCCCACTTTATTTATTTTTTATTTTTTAATATTCTTAAAAAGGTATGTTATCATCATTTTAACTATGTTTGTGAAGTCTAAATATTCTAATTGCAGTGTATCGGATAAAAATCCTAAAAATATATAAAAGTGTGTAAAACTAAATTAATTTTACATTAGTGTAAATGAATATTTTCTTGTACATATTTATATAGAGTGAAAAAGAGAGAGAAATTATGTTTGATACATTGGTAACGTATAAATCTTATGCACTATCATTGAATTATATTATAATACGTCATTAATTAGTGAGTTTAATAATATTTGTTTTAAAAAAAATTCACTTTAAAACTTATGAATTAATGAGGTGATATATTATAACGCATTGATAATGTATAAAATTTACAAATTGACAAAGCATCAAATATAATTTCTTATATAAAAGCATTCAAAATGAGCAAGGGTCATCCAAAACCATAATTAAAACGGTCCAACGATGAGTAGATGAACCCAATTGACAGCCTTGGCCCATTTTTAATACAAATAATAAGAGTTTTTTATTAATACACTCACAAGTATGCCTTTTTTTTTATAAGTATAGGTATTTTTATCCGTCTTATAATTTGACATTAATTATATTCGGGCTAGAAGTAGTAAATGGTAAAGCCCTCCTAATAGTTGGGACTCCAGGACTCGAATAATGTCCAAACAACACGCACAAGTATGCTTGGTGGTAAATTAAAATTATTAGATTGATGAAAAAAATATATATTTATTTATTATATTTTTAAATCCTCATTTTAAATATTTTTATTAAAATCTTAATAAGGTTTATCCAATTTATAAATAAAATTTTAATTCCATTAAAAGACTTTGTTAAATGCTTCTCTTTTTTTTTATATAAAAAGAGTCAAAATTTATATTGAATACTTTTATTTTTCATAGTTTTAGCTTCGTATTAACATAAAAAACAATAAACTTATGTACTTTGCTTTACATGTTAATATAAATATCAATTAATATGCACTCTACTATTTTAGTTTTTTGCACAATATGCAATTCTTTATATTAATTATTTACTTCATGAATTCTTATTCATTTCTCAGGATTTAAAAAAATGAATTTAGACGGTTTTAAGATATTAATTTGTGCATGCACTTATCACTTTAAACAAATTGAAATTTTTAAATATTAATTTGTGCTTGGATTTTAAATATTTTAAATCAATTTGAATAATAAGTAAATAATCATATTTAATCTTATTTTGAAAATCATCCAAATAAACAATTGACGTAAGTGTTCACGTAACATACCTTTTTAGGTATTCATATATTTTATAATAGAATACATATGTGTGTGTGCCACACATACATGGTTGGTGATAAAATATTTGATTGATGATGTTGGCTCAGAATAAACTGAAAATGAAAGGAAGTGAATCCATTTTCTAATCTAATTTTGTAATCGGCTTTAATCCTACCACAATTTCAATTTCAGCAAAATAACTAACAATTTAGATGCAAATTGAAATAAAGTAAGAGAGTAGAAAAACAAACACCGAAATTTATAAAGGTTCTACCTCTCTTATTCCTACATCCTCTCTTTTAAGCTTCCTCTTAAGGAATTGTCAAATCCATTATGAATTGGTCTTTACACTCTTTTTTAAAGGCCTAAGAGTAATCTTTATCACTTTCTTTTTTCTAAGGCTTTAGGAGTAACCTTTATAACTCTATACTTTTTCTAAAGTTCAAGGAGTAACCTTATCAACTACTCCAATCTCACTACATTAAGCACTCAAGGGTAACTCTCTGTGCAAATGGTATGATATGTGGGTACAAGATTTGTATAATCTTAAGGCCTCTAAAAGGTAGCTTGATTACAAGTTTAGCTTAAGGTGAATTACAAATGAGATTAAAAGAATGTACAAGAAAATTTATTTCAAAACTAAAGGAAAGTTGTCAAGACCCAGCTCGTTTAATAGGTCGTTGGCTGGCATCTCCTTGGCACTTTACCATAAGTTTGCCTCAACTCAACCATATTGTCCACTCTGGAGTGCATCCCGTACAGCCATCGCTCCGCACGGGTTTGTCAGAGTATATTAATTGGCCACAACTCCGATTCATGTCCGGAGGGATTCGAACCCTTGACACCTCGCAAATGTCAATCCCTCTTAACTAATTAGCGGGTTTGTCGGAGTGTGCCGATTGGCCACAACTCTGATTCACGTTCGGAGGGATTCGAACCCTTGACACCTCGCAAATGTCAATCCCTCTTAACTAATTAGCGGGTTTGTCGGAGTGTGCCGATTGGCCACAACTCCGATTCACGTTCGGAGGGATTCGAACCCTTAACACTTGCAAGGTGTGAAGGGTTCAAATCCCTCCAGACGTGAATCGGAGTTGTGGCCAATTGACACACTCTGACAAACTCATGCGGAGCGATGGCCCTATGGGATGCACTCCAGAGCGAACAATACAGTTGAGTTGAGGCAAACTTGAGGTAAAGTGTCAAAGGACTGCCAGCCGATGGCCTATTAAACGGGCTGGCCCTTGACAATAAAATGCTAGGACAATTGGTTAAGAGGGTTTAACACTTACATGGGGTTAAGTGTTCGAATCTCTCCGAACGCGAATTAAAGTTGTAGCCAATTGGCACACTCTGACAAACCCATGTGAAGCAATTGTCCTACGGGGGGTACTCCAGAGCGGACAATGCAATTGAGTGACCCGCTCAGTGCAGTAGCATGACCTGTAGGTGCATACTGTGGCATCACAATAAAACGGGCGTTTTATTTTGCGCCCCGGTGTGTACCTGCGGGTCATCAACCAAGGTCACCTCACCGAGCAGGTCACTCAACCGTATTGTCCGCTCTGGAGTGCACTCATAGGGCCAGGGATTGACACTTGCATGATGTCAAGGGTTCGAATCCCTCTGGACGTGAATTGGAGTTGTGGCCAATTGGCACACTCCGACAAACCCTGTGGAGCAGTGGCTCTACAGGGTGCACTCCAAAGCAAACAATATGATTGAGTAACCCGCTCAGTGTAATGGCCTGGGTCGATGATGAAAAAATATCAAATCATATCAAAATCTTAAATTTTTCAAAGTTGATAGATGAAACAATATATTTTTATTATATTTTAAAATTGTTGTTTTGGACATTTTTGTTAAAATCTTAATAAGATTTGAACTTTGATTTAATTAATTCAAATAGATATAGTTCATATAATCACTCTTAAGAGGTGAAATTTAGTGAGTTCAAAATTCGAATTTTAGCACTTGCAACCTCTTATTTTATAATCATATTTCAGCCTTTGTTGTATCATAATATCTTTATAAAATTTATCAAATTATAAATAAGAATTCTAATTCCATTAAAAGACCTTCATATATAATAGATATTTTTATAAATAAAAAAAGTTTAAGTTTATACTGGATTCTTTTATTTTCAGAATCTTAATTTTATATTAACATTAAAAACAATAAATTTTATTTGAATTTAATATACTTTGTACATGGGAAAACTTTACATGTTAATGCATATTTCAATTTATGCACTTTATTAGTTTCAGTTATTTGCACAATATGCAATTCTTTATATGTTCTTATATAATATAATTATTATTCAAAGGATTCTTATCTAATACATTGTTAGTGCATTTTTAAACTCTACAAATGGAATTAAGCTGATGATGTATATTTCGCTTTATTAATTATTTATATTTTTAATATCTCTTAAAGGGTATTTGTCACCATTTTAACATTTTTTGTAGAGTCTAAAAACTCTATTGACAATGTATTGAATAATAATTTTTATTCAAAAATATAAAAAAAATTCCCATGCAACTCAAGTGATAACCAATACTATTTAGTAATATAAAAATATTTATTATTTTAACACTATAAAATCATGGAGGTAAGGATGGATTTGGACGTCCATTATCATTTTTATAGGATAGGCTTGAATATTTAAATTAGGTATCTAAAATAATAATATTTTACATATTTTTATATTTTATAAATAAATTTTACTTCAAATTCATAAACAGTAGTTTAAAAATAAAAATATAATAGTTATACTAATATAAAAGAAATTATCCTGTATATTATTAGTGGAGTTTTTAGATTTTATTAACGGGATTAACAAGATGACACAAACGTAATAAAAAAATTAATTAAAAAGATGAGACATGTTAATCTTATATTATGATACACTTATATAGAAGAGACATGTTAAGTCTCTTAATTCTACTTATGAAATTAAGCCAAAACCTTGGGTCGTCGGGCACCCCTTCCTCTACGAATGAAAAGCGAATTAAGCCAAAACCTTCTTGACTTGAGTAGTTGAGGATAAATTATGGCATATTATAAGATTTAGGTTCGAATCCAAGCAGCTCCACCCCATCTCCAATTATTAAATATTTTTCTTGTAACAAAAAAATTAAAAAAATTACTGTATAAAAAATCATTGGCTGAGTTTGTATCACAAATGGATGGACATATTTTATTGCTAAAATAAAAAAACTGAATAAAATAATAAAATAAAAATTCGCTGACCATTGCTTAACCTATAGATAAAGATTGAATCCTCCAATTAAACTTTCAAATTTATCTCAATTCACTCTTTCTTCCATTATCTCCAACACTCTTCCTTTATTTATTTCTCTATTCTTTCACTAGTTTTCTGTTTATAAAAAAGAGAATAAGAGAAAAAAATAAGGAAACCACAATCTATTGGAAAGTAAACATGATAATTCTAAATACGATATGATAATATAACACGAAAACGACATGAATAAAAGACACATAAAGGTATACCGGCTAAAATTGGGTAAAAATTATTTATGAATATGGTAAAAAACAAGTTTTGTATTTTTTGTGTTGATATAAATTTTGATACAAAATTTTCATGTTTTACACAACACGAACACGAATTATCAAATGTTTTGAAAAGAAATTGTTCAAAGATTGTTTTATATAGAATGACTAATTCCAGTAAAAACATAAAATGTTGTTTGTTAGATTTTTATGTTGTATCTCATAAGAATCAAAAAATCAAATTTATATTAAAAATATATTTTAAGTCAAAAATTACTTTTTGAAAAAGTAAGTTTTTTTTCCAATTTAGATCAAAATCAAATTATTATTGGACATAAAATTGGTTGTGCATCATTCATCTTCCCAAAAAGCAACCCTTTATAAAAAATTTTCAACTAATTGAATATAAAACTTTAATTCCCTAAAAACCCTTTTTTTACCCTAAAATTTCAAACCACACATGATCCCCTCAATCCCAACCCATGGTTAATAATTAACCTAAGTTAGCCAATCATGACAACTATAAATTAGGGGGTTGGGGTGTTGCTTTGAAACCCTACTCTAACTTCTCAAGCCCTTTTTATTATTCTATTTTTTTAAACACCCACAAAAGAGTAGAGAGTAGAGAGTAGGAGAAGAAAGAGAGGGTGAGGGAGAAGTTAGTATATAAGACACCTACAAGACTACAACAAGGCCAAAGGGGGCTTAGAGAAAAACCCCAAAAGAGAAGGGTAGAGAAGAAGTATTTAGGCAAAACAAAAGGGGCAAAGGGAGAATTGGGAAAAAAAACCCAAAGGCAAGGCAAAGGCAAAGGAAAGGCAAGGGAGGGAGTCTCATCGAAACCCCACCCTATTCCACACCCCCGAAGGGAAAGAAAAATCCTGGTACGCTATGTTTTCTTCTTTCTTTCCTTTTTAACCCTAAAATTTGACAAAAAACCCCGTAATTATCTTAGAATCTTTGGACTTTTTCATCAAGGGTCTGCATCTGTTCAAAACTTGTAGTTTAACCCCTCGAAAACTAGCTTCCTTTCTCCCTCTTTATCTGCAATTAAGAGAGATGGAGAGGGAGAGAGAAAGCGCGGGACAAAGGGAAAATAGCGAATGGGAAGCCAAAACTAATAAAGACCCTGAATCAAAAACCCTAGATTAGTCATTTTCCCGCCAAAAATTCCTTTCTAACATGCAAGACCCAGATTTTTTGATCGGTACTCTTTTTTCTTCTTTAATGATTAAGTATTTGTGTTATGGTTTTTTGATTGTTTATCATTTTGGTCCCAGTTTTATTTTATTTATTTTGTCGAAGAATGAAAGATTATACGGAGAATTATTTGTTTTTAGGGTTTGAATTCGAAATCATGGCAGGGTGGTCGATGAGAGCCGATGGGTCTTCACTAGATTGCGCAAAAACCCCAGAAAAGATCGACCCAGATGGTTCTTGGATCGATATCGAGCCCTTTTCAGAAGGGCCTATTTTGAAACCTGAACCTGGTAACCTTAGGTTCTGGTTTGACAAGTTTCTTGGGTCGTTTTTAAAAGAGATCTGTGCCCAAGGTTGTTTTTGGCCTCTTCCTCCAATGCTTGGGGATGGTCAGCCTGTGGATTTGTTTAAGCTTTTCCTGGTTGTAAGAGAGAAAGGTGGATACAATGTTGTTTCAGAAAGTAGGTTATGGGATTTGGTTGCTGTGGAATCTGGGTTGGGTTTAAATGTAGCATCATCGGTTAAGTTGGTTTATGTTAAGTACTTATTTTCACTAGAGAGATGGTTGGAGAGAATCATTCAAAGTGAGGACTCAAAGAGTGAATCTAATTATAGTGATCATTTGATGGAGTTGGGAGCCGAGCTTAAACAGTTCTTATTGTCATCAAAGAAGAAAGTTGTGGAGTATTCTCAAGTGGAAGAGAGTGTAGTATCAGGGTCAGGAGGAGAGAAATGTGTAAAAAATGAAGAATCTATGCATATTGATTTAACAAATAGAATTTTGGATTTTGAGGAAGTTGAAAAATTGCAGAATGATGATGATTTAAAGAGTATGGTGGTTGATTCAGATGGTGACAAAAAGTGCATTTATGTTGATGAGTATGAAGATTCACCTTCGGATTTGGCAAAAAGTGTGGTCAACTCATCGGATGTAGAGAAAATGTGTAATGAGGATGAGGTGAAGAGTGAAATTTTGGGCGATTGTGTTGAATGTAAGAAATGCTCATATTGTGATATTGATGATGATGATGATGATGATGATGATGATGATGATGATGATGATAATGATAATGATGTTTTGATATTGGATTCAAATGACATTAAGGGAACATTTTCATCTCATAAGAGGAAGCGAAAATCCACATGGGAAATGCTTGATTGGATTAACAAGATTGCAAAGGATCCATGTGATCCGGTGACTGGTTCATTACCGGAGAGGTCAAAGTGGAAGTTTTATGGGAATGAGGAACTTTGGAAGCAGGTTTTATCGTTTCGAGAAGCTGCCTTTCGTAGAAAGAATGATCATTCCAGTGCTGACCAGTCCAATTGGCAGGTATATACCCATTGCAAAATTTGCCTACCTTTTAGTCATTAATTCAAGTGAGAGGTCAATGTACTTATTACCTGTGCATATGCAAGTTTATTTTTAATATTGTTATATAAAATCTTAGGGTAGTTTATATTGTTTAATAATCTTAGGGTAGCCATTATGCTTTTTTTGTTTCCATACGAATGGTAGTATAGGCTGCATCATAGTCATCTTAGTGATGGAAAATGAAAGAAGCAAAATTAGCTATTGACGGATGGAACCATTAAAGTACCATCGCTGTTCTTCTAAACCTATTATCCATTCTTACTTTGCTGCCCTTAGATTTGGGCTTTCATGTGTCATGTTTCGTCCTATTCATTTAGGATCATTACGTTTTCTCACTCTATCTTTATGCTGCTGCTTATGTCCTTTATTTGGTCTAAATTTTGAATGCTACATCTCAATCACATGGCACTACATATTCTGAAAGAAAACCTGCATGAAAGCAATAATAATAGGCCTCAAGATATCTTAAATAGAATGCAATAGCTTAATAGATCCATGCAGCAGATGCCTTGTGGTGGGAAAAGGCATTGCTGTTGCCGTTGTTTATGAGGCTATGTGTTCTATGTTCAGTTTTTCCTGGTCGGTAACCATGTATCTAATATGAAATACTGTTATTATTTAGTGATTTTTGATCACTTATAGCCATTAACTGCATTTGATTTACCAAACTACCTCGTTTTATAAGCACCTTCTACATGTCGTTGGTTAAGATTCTTCCTGATTGTTGCTTTTGCAATTCACTCTTTGCTTATGGAAGTAAAAATTAAATACCGGTATCTTTGGATGCAATAATAAATAAAACTTTGGGATTAGTTAAAAAAATTAATATATTGAGGATGTCAAAATGAATGATTTTATATTTATATGTAACTTTTTATGTTTGAATTTTGTCAAACTATAAAATCATTTTTAATCAAATATGATTTTGCTTTTTTACTGTTTTATTCTTTTTTTTTAATCATCCTTGATATTGGTAGGTGCCCTGATAAGGTTACTATTGTTATTGTTGTCATCATCATAATTTTTTTGGATATTTGTATTTTAACATTGAAATATCTGGCTTTGCTGTCATGTAAAAGCTATACCGTGCTAACTATTCTTGTTTGGGATAAAGTTCAAATTTACATCTCATGTTTGCGATTTAACCATTGTACTTACTAATTTAGTTTAAAAATTGTTAAAAGTTAGCATATTCTATTATTTTTTCACAGAATATTCTTTTTAACCATTAACTTTTGACTGTTTTGGTATGGGATTCAAAAGTGCCGTGGTAAAATTGCACCCATTCAAGGATGAATGGTAAAATTGATACAACACCTTAAGTAGAGTGGTAAATTTGGACTTTATCTTCTTTTGTTTTAGTATGCTTGTTTTTAGCTTGTGGCTTGTCGCCCTGTTGTTTAAGATATTGTTAATGATAATAATACAATTAGCCAAAAGCAATCATTACTTTTCCATTTTGCCCTTTTCTTTGTGCTAACTTCCTGCCTTTGGTATATTAATATCTCTTTTTCTTAAAGAATGAAAATTTTCAGGGTTACCTAATGTGCTTAAGTGGTGATGTGTGGTTTACACTAATAAATAAATAAATAAAGAAAAAAATTAGTGATGTATTGAATTAATTGAAATTTGATAGGGGGTTGTTGCTGTTGTTGTAATTTCTGAAAGGGAAGCATTATAAAATGTTTTTTATTAGCACTATTCCTGTTATTATCCATTTAAGAAAAAATATTTTGTGTTGAGATGTTTTAGTATATATAGGTTCAAAGAATTAAGATGATTTGAAACTATTCCTTTATTTTTCTTGTTGATTGTTTATTGTGCCTTTATTAGTCTCCATAAACATTCATTTTTTGCATGATATTCCTGTTAATGTGTTTTTTTCCTTTTGTTTATGTTATAATAATTTCATGATGTTCACACTTTGTAGAAAAAGCAGAAAATGCATCCCTGCATGTATGATGATCACACTAAAATTGGGTACAATCTCAGAGAGCGATTGAGTTGCACCAAGAGGCTCCTTTTTGGGAAAATGGCACCAAAGGGACAGGATTGTTCACAGTCCTCTAGGAATCATAGTGACTTGGACTGTTCTAAGGTGGGGAGTGACTCTACATCTCTAGGTTCAGTGTTCGACTATAACGTGGACATTCAAGTTCCTATTGGGCCATATTTTCAAGTTGAGGTGCCAGATTGGACAGGGGTGCCTACAGAAAGTGATCCAAAATGGTTGGGGACTCGTGTTTGGCCATTGGAAAGAAAAGAAGTGAGGTCTCTGATTGAAAGGGATCGGATTGGAAAGGGAAGACAAGATTCATGTGGCTGCCATATTCAAGATTCTGTGCAATGTGTAAAATTTCATGTTGCAGAGAAAAGATCGAAAGTAAAGCTTGAGCTGGGTTCAGCTTTCAACAAGTGGAAATTCGATAAGATGGGTGAAAAAGTTGCATCTGCTTGGAAGGAGGAAGAACAAAAGAAGTTTTCGTCTATAGTGAAGTCAAATCCTTCATCACTAGAAAAATGTTTCTGGGATGAGATCTACAAGCATTTCCCTAAGAAAAGTAGGGAAGAACTTGTTAGCTATTATTACAACGTCTTTCTTTTGCAGCGTAGAGCATACCAGAATAGGACCACTCCAAGCAACATTAACAGCGATGATGATGAACCAGTAGAGGAACCAGTTGCTAAAGGCATTGGGCATGAAGCAATTAAGCCCTACACTTCCATCTTAATTTCCCCGAAGAAGTCGCATAAAAAGTCAAGATACGCTTCGTCAAGTAAATACGGAACACTTTGATACTAGATGTAAAGGCTTGGGTTAGCTGTTTTGAGGTTTCCATTTAAAGAGGTATTCCTTTCGGTGTGGTTTACCTTTGAAAAGTGAAAATTTTAGTGGTCAAGGATTTTGTTTAAATGGGGTAATTTGGAGGGAAGAATTGATCACAACTTTGGTCTCAAGCAGCATCGGTGCTCTTGAAGTGTTTTGGGTTCATGATTTTCACTTTTTGAGGTTTTTTCATGTCCATTTATCATAACTACTAGTAACATCAAATACAGGTATTTGGAATTCCTTTGCTTCATTGAGTTTTGACTTAGGAGCGTAAGTGAACCGAACGTAAATGAGCGTTATTATATTCGTGTTTGTTCATTTATTTTTTAATATTGTTTGTGTTTGGTTTGTGTTCATTAAGTGTGTTTATAAACGTTAAAGAAACATATTCATGAACATATTTTTGTGAATATTAAATAAACATGTTTATAAATACGTGTTGGGATTAGAGGTGGCAAATGGACGGGTCGGATCGGGTTTGGGTTGGATAATTTTGGATCGGATCATTTTGGGTTAAGGAAAAATCGGATCATTTCGGATTCGTATCATTTTGGATTCGGATAAGGTCGGGTTTGGGTCAAGGAAAAATCGATCTATTTCGGGTTTAGATCATTTCGAGTTCAGATACGGTCAGGTTTGGGTCAAAGAAAAATCGGTCTATTTCGGGTTCGGATCATTTCGGGTTCGGATTCGGTCAGGTTTGGTCGTTGACTTTTTTAGTCAATTCGGGTTAGTCGGATTTGGATTCGGGTTAGTTGGATTTGGATTTGGGTTGATTGGATAGATTTATTGGAGTAAGCTTTGATCATCTTGATGTGATTTATCTGGTATGAAAATCAACTGAAATCATATTTTTAAGAATTATAAAACTCATGAAAATAAAATTTTTTTCTTACATGACTTATAGTACAATTGGCATTGAAATAATCAAAATATTATTTAATAATTTGTATGATAGTTTTCTTTTTAATATATTTACCAATATTCATAAATCAATTACATTTTTTCATTTTATTTTTATTAATAATTAATAATTTTTGAATCATAGTGATTTAATAATCCCTACTAAATATCATAAAACAGTACTATATATCTCTTTAGTTTATTTTGATTTTTTATAGAATAATTGGAGACATTAGTGTAGATAATATAACTTTTGTACTCTATTATAGATTAACCATTAAATAATTATACATTAGGTTCAAATGAATGCAATATAAAAGTGAATATTTAAATTTAAGTAGATTAAAAAAATATATATAACACTCATATTATTGAAAAAAATTATATTTTTACTATATTAAAATACTCTGATATTTAATTTTAACATTTAAATATTTATTTATAATATTAAATTTAAGTTTAAATCTTTTCAGGTTTGGTTAAATTTGGATTCGGATCAATTTGGATTCGGGTCAATTTGGGTTCGGATAAATTTGGATTCGGATCAATTCGAGTTCGGGTTAACCTAAATTCGGATGAATTTGGGTTCGAATCAATTCGGGTTCGGATCCGGTCGGGTTTGGATCAATGTAAATTCAGATAAATTTGGTTTCGGATCGATTTGGATTCAGATCGGTTGGGTTTGGATTCGGATTAATTGGGCGGATTTTTCGAGTCGGGTCAACTTTTGCCACCTCTAGTTGGGATATTAAACGAACATGTTTATGAAAATTATACATACAAATTGTATTTAACTTAACGTATATGAAGTCAAATTAAAAAAAAAAATCATGTTAGTGTATAATTTTAATAATTACATATTAAAATAAATTGAGTAAATATGTAATTTAAAAATTTATTATTATCGAATAACAAATAAGCACTAAATGGTTTCTTAAAAGAATAAGTTTTAAACAAATTTGTTTGTGTACATTAATGAACGTTAATATAAATTGAGTAAATATGTAATTTAAAAATTTATTATTATCGAATAACAAATAAGCACTAAATGGTTTCTTAAAAGAATAAGTTTTAAACAAATTTGTTTGTGTACATTAATGAACGAGTTATACATTTGTTTGTGATTGTTTACTAAGAAAAATAAACGAACAAACTATTCTTCGAACATTTGTTCGTTTATACTCTTATTTTGACTGTAAGGTTACACCTTTTAACGTCGCAGGAAGATCTAGCCAAAGAAGAAAACATAGCAATTGTAGTCTATGAGAAATTCTGATACATCATGCATTGTATGGTTTAGGTTTTGAATGTAATACGATTAAGAAGATTCAGTTTGAACGCTTGAATTTTGGTTCAAATTTAATCCAGTTTAATTTTCAAACTCAAATTCAATTTGATAAAATATTTGAATTGTTTGAGTTCAATTTGATAAATATGAGTTCGATTTGATAAATTCAATTTGTTTTTTTAATAATATATTACTATGATAAAATAAAAAATTAATTATTAATTATTAGAAATATATACTAAACAGAATTCGATTAAGCTTTCGAATTATTTAAGTGTTGAAATATTCTTCATTCAAGTAACTCAAGTGTGTTCTACTCAAAAAAAAAAAGTAACTCAAGTGTGAGTTTAATTTGAAAATAAACAAATTAAATTTGATTAATCATTGAAACATATTCTAATAATTTATGAGTAATTTGATTCGTTTAGATTTGGTTACTTTGTCAAGGTATTGTATTGGAAAAACTAACTGCCTCTTTCAAGTGCAAGACAATTACTCGGGCAATTTTATTTACAACCTACAATTTTTTTCTTCTCAACCCATTATTAAAACAACCACAATAAGAAAACGTAAAAAACAAAGGTACTTTTTAAAACCATTACCATTTGTTCCCATTTAACCTTTATTCCCATTCTCTCATTTCTCTTCAAACACAACCATCAATCTCATTAAATATGCATCTCCAATTCTTCAAAAATTTTGTTTTTTGTTGTTGCCAAAAACAACAATAAAAGTTTGTTGACGTCAAATCCTCGATTTTCGTGTTAGCTTGTCTTTAAGAATTCTGCAAAATAGGAAAAGTCAGAGAGGCGCAGGGGTTTTCCCTGCGCGCGCACTCCGATGCTTAAGTCAGACAGGGTTTCAGTAGGCAAATAGAGCTTAGGGTTTAAGAATGATACATGTGACCTATTTATAGGAGTTATTTTGCGCGTAATTACCTTTAAGCCCCACAGCTTAAATAATAACCCAGTGGATCATTTATGAGCCTTCTAAGTCCTCTTTCCTCTTGGGCTTAGATTATCATTTGGCTCAATGGTCTTCAACTTGATTTATAGAAAAGCCCAATAATAATTGACCTAGTCCACATCAATTGCTTCCCACTCTTTTACAAGGTTTACCTTGTGAAAGAGTATATAAAGAATGGTCTTTTCAAATTCTTTTGCTACTCTCTTCCTGGGATTATCACAAGAATCTTTTCATCTTCACTTGAGGGCTTAACTAGTGAACTTCATTATTATTATTTGTAGCAGAAACGACTTCGTGTCATCATTTCTTTTGTCAAGTGCCTTCTATTAGCCAAGAGGAAGAAAACCGAATCTGGGTTAAGGCCATGAGAGCACATCGTCCAGAAGTGCCATAAGCGGATGCATATGTTCTTATCTGGTTTCATCATATGTGATTTGTACTTGGCATGCTCTTGATTGGTTGAAGCTCGATCTAGATGCTGAGAATTCGGAACCTTTTCTAAGGATAGGCACTTATAAAGATTTATCTGATCTTACCAGCTCTTAGAAGCCTTTTTGTCGACTCGAGATGGTCGAGGTTCTCACAAGCTTGGACAAAAATTTTTAGATAATCTAGAGAGTAATTTTCCTAAGGATCAAGCTCTTGACATTATAGCACCTCGGGATGCACATGCATGGGTGCTTCGATACTCCTTTTAATGCAGAAGTTAATCTATAGTGCTCCCCAGCTCTTCTTATGAAGCACTTACATCTAAAGAAGAATTCGTACTTGGGTATTGCATTTATCCGTACACTTTATTGCTTGAGGATTTCACAATTTACCCATCTCGTGCATTTTCGCTTAGGGACTTTTTAGAGAATTGCCCATCTCGCGCATTTTCGCTTAGGGACTTTTAGAGAATTGCCCATCTTGCGCATTTTTCGCATAGAGCCTTTATAGAAATGATAAGACTATAACATTGTTTTTATATCTGGAATACCAGCATAATACGTTAAATGCATTTTGTTTATCAATTGTAGCACATATTCAATGATAAAATTGTAACGTGCCTCGTGCCATACCTTACAACCTGCATACTGTGTG
Organism: Heritiera fomes; assembly: GCA_032173925.1. Classification (NCBI taxonomy): domain Eukaryota; kingdom Viridiplantae; phylum Streptophyta; class Magnoliopsida; order Malvales; family Malvaceae; genus Heritiera; species Heritiera fomes. The sequence goes on along the minus strand of JAPDPM010000013.1, from coordinate 4,158,426 downwards.
CTCCCCAAGCTTTTCTTTGCGACTTTTTGTGTCCAAAAAAGAACTTTTACTGGAGTATTGATCCTGTCTTGCGTACTATCCGCTTAAAGACTTGTTAGAATATAATATCGTTTATGCCAACATAATACGTTAAATGTAATCTGATGAGATTGTATCGTACCTCATTTAGAGACTTATTGTTGCCTGTCTCACACCCTTTTGTGCTCAGGGACTTTTTGTTTTGTTCGCTTAGGGACTTACTTTTTGCCCGTCTCGCGCATTTGCGCTTAGGGACTTATTTGTGCCCATCTCACGTCTTCTTCACGCTTAAGGTCTTATTTGTGTCCGTCTCGCGCAATTTTCGCTTAGGGACTTATTTGTGCCCGTCTCGCATCTTCTTCACGCTTAAGGTTTTATTTGTGCCCGTCTCGCACATTTTTCGCTTAGGGACTTATTTGTGCCCGTCTCATCCATAAGGTCTTATTTGTGCCCGTCTCGCGCATTTTTCGCTTAGGGACTTTTTTGTGCCCGTCTCGCGTCTTCTTCTCGCTTAGGGTCTTATTTTTGCCCGTCTCGCACATTTTTCACTTAGGGACTTATTTGTGCCCGTCTCGCGTCTTCTTCTCGCTTAGGGTCTTATTTTTGCCCGTCTCACGCATTTTTCGCTTAGGGACTTATTTGTGCCCGTCTCGCGTCTTCTTCTAGCTTAGGGTCTTATTTTTGCCCGTCTCGCGCATTTTTCGCTTAGGGACTTATTTGTGCCCATCTCGCGTCTTCTTCTTGCTTAGGGTCTTATTTTTGCCCATCTTTCGCATTTTTCGCTTAGGGACTTATTTATGCCCGTCTCACGTCTTCGGTCAGCTTCTGTTTTTTCTTCTTCTATTCCTGCAACATGTCTATCAAACATGGAGGATTATCATAGTACAAATAAAAATAACTAGCCTTTCGTTTCATAATGTAGTATTTTCAATTAAGTGGAATAAGTAACAATATAATTGCAGCAAATGTTTACCACCAATACCATTCCAAGTCTTTGTCTTTGAAAAATCTGTAAAGTAAGAGTGCTGGGATGTTTTGTTGTCAACCATGGATTGTGCACTAAGTTTGTTGTCAACCATGGATTGTGCACTAAGTTGTGCCTCAATACCAATGATATACCTTCACGAGCTTACCACAAGTTGTTTTTGATCGAACCAAGCTCTCCCTAGCTTGCTGCCTTACACTGCAGTGGCTAGTGCCTGCCTCGAACACCAGCCGTATGTCCCTGCTTGAGTGTGTTCTGCAATTTTCGTTGTGCCGAGCACTCACTTGTATTGATACTCAAGAATGCTATGTACAGGGGCTTACAAGGGAAACACAACCTTGATCTCAACACCCTAAACTGACACATCCTTGTCTTGCTTAAAGGACTCACGAAGTTGACACATTCTTTATATAGACAAACCCTCTTTCACATGTGTGGTTGTCAATAGGCCGAGTGTGTGGCTCTTAAGCCACTTCTAGATGGTTGTTAGAGCAGTTCTTGAAAGCTTCTGTGTCAGACGATCGACATATGGGCCGAAGGAAGCTTTTGGATATTCTGTCGGATTAGTGCGCACACTAAGTCTAGAAGATTCTAGATCATTCCACTCAGATCCTGCACTTGGGCATGCGCTTGGATCGTCAAATTTAAATGTGCTTGCCAAAGTTTTTTCTAATGGGCGGACCAATAGTTTGGATTCCGTGCTTGCCAGCATTGCTAGACATTGCCGAAAGGCATGACTCGGGCGTTCTTTGCTCGCCTGCATTGTGCTAACGGGGGAATCTTGCCCATGGGTGCTGTGTTCACCTAGTTTTCTTCGCTGTCATTTTATCAAAGTAGGGAGCTTGTCGCGTACGAGAGCCCTATCTCATCCAAGGCTTGTTGCGCGTGGGAGCTACCCTGTCGCCCAAGGCCTGTCGCGTGCGGGAGCCCTTGTTTCGCTCAAGGCCTGTCACGTGTGAGAGCCCCTCTCTCGTCAAAGGCCTATCGTGTGCGGCAGCTCTTGTCTTGTACAAGGCCTGTCACTCGGGAGTTCCTCTCTTGCCCAAGGCTTGTTGCACGCGGGGGCCCTTGTCTCGTCCAAGGCCTGTCGCGCTTCTTGGCTTTGAAGTTCAATTTGACAATGAAGAAGATAAGGTTGCCCATGTTTGAGTCGTGTCGCATACCTATAGTTGTGCAAACTGCTCTGTCGCGTGGCCTTGAGCTAGCTCTCGGGACAGAGTGCCTGTTGCATGCTTGTAGTCGCGTAAATTTACAGTGTAGCAAGCACCTTTCGAGCGACAGATTGTTCTGTCGTATAACGTCTTGCATGTAACTGACTATTCAAAAGAGTGGCATCTTTGTAAGATCTTCAATAGTGGTCCCTCTTTCTCGCCATTTTGGCTGTCGTACGTGTGAGCTACCTCTCGCAGAAAAAGTCTGCCATGTGGAACCTTGTTGTCAAAATTTGTGATGTGCGTGCCTATGCTCGCTGAATTGAGGACACTGCTGTCGCCCATTCCTTGTACTCTGTCGCCAGAGATCTTTCAGGTGACAGGCTGGGCTCTGCCCATTCCGTGTACTCAATCACCAGGGAACTTTTGGGTGATAGGCAGGACTGTAGCCCACTTCTTGTATTCTGCCGCCAGAGATCACTACCTGCCGCCAAATATGTGACTGGTCGTAGCCTCAGCTTTTTCTTTCTCTTCTTTTGTTTTTCCATTTTCTGCGGCATAATACCTTTTACTTTTTCAATATTTAGCGTGCCTTTACACCATATAGCTCCCCAAGTTCTTCTTTGAAATAGTATTGTCATTCTTGTTCAAAGATGAACTTTTTCTCGAGCGTTGTGCTTAATGATGTACAGAGTTGTCTAATCCTTTTCGCTTTGGCCACCCAAAATGGCTTGCCCATAGAGTTCTCTCTCCCAGGCGAGTTCCTATATCGGTTGACAAGGGCTTGTTTGTCTGGGTTTGAGGATGGCTGTATTCTTACTCATCATTCACAATCGTACTCGTGTGGTGGCCACTAGCTCGTCTGACCTTTTGTGCCCTGCCTGGTTTTTGCCGCTCTTCTATGTTCTTACGCATCTGGGCGAACACGAGCGGGCATTTAAAGTTCTAACGTGTTCCCTGAGATCTTTGGTTGGGGCTCGCCCAACAGAGTTCCCCTGGATTTACGTTCGCTCGTTTTGAGCCTTTCATCCAATTTTTTCCTTTCTTGGGTGAGCTCGTCTAGCATTGTGCACACACCTCTGCCAGACCCTTTGGCCGGTTCCTTGCTTGCCCATCTAGATCGTTTCTTGTGCCTTGACACCTGCTTAACCAAACGAGCCTTGTTGCTGAGGCTGGGCTGTGGCGTTGATTATGCAATCGTCACATGCCTCTCAATCGTCGAAAGTGCCCATTGCAGTGGTCTTGTGCTCAACACATGACACTGTACTCGTCAGCATTGCTTTACGCCTTGTGTGCGGGAGGCTAGGCTCACGGGAGCCATTTGCTCATCTAGAATGCCTACAGTGTGACTTTTTCTCGCTCGCATGGCTGTTGCATAGGACGAACAGCTTTATCGCGATGTAACCTATCGAATGTGCTCATCATTACCTTTGACCTATTGGGCTAGCATGCAGCTTGGGATCAATGCTCATGTATACCGCCTTGCTTTTGGCGGATTAACCTGTCGTGGCAAGGGTCCTTCTGTTGCGGTGGTGCCTATCGCGTGAATTGCTCTGTCGCATGGAACCTTGTAGCCAAAAGGCTCCTTAAAGTTTGTGTCAAAATGTCAAATGACATACTTAAATTTCTTATGTGTCTACCGTGGATGCGTGCAGAAAATAGCAAATGTTAGTGGTGAGTAGTGCTAATCGCCAGGGGCTGTCGTAAGAGGGAGGTCTCCTTTTGCCAAGGACCTGTTGCGAGAGGGAGGTCACTTCTCGCCAAGGAACTGTACAACGCGATAGATGGCTCTCGCCCAGTATGAACAGGAGGTCTCTTGCCAAAAGGCCTGTCTGCGCGAGAGCTCGCCTCTCGCCCAGTACTGTCTCTCACCCAATGTAACAGGATATATGGCTCTCACCCAATGCTAACATGAGGAGGTCTCTCGCTAAGGGCCTGTCTGGCGCGAAAGCTAGCGTCTCGCCCTTGCTAACATAAAGAGGTCTCTCGCCAAAGGCCTGTCTTTGCGAGAGCTAGCATCTCGCCAGTGCTAACATAAAGAGGTCTCTCGCTAAAGGCTGTCTGCGCGAGAGCTAGCATCCCGCTCAGTACTGTCTCTCGCCCAATGTAACAGGATAGGTGGCTCTCGCCCAATGCTAACAGGAGGAGGTCTCTCGCCATGGCCTGTCTGGCGCGAGAGATAGCTCTCGTCCATGCGACATGAGGGATCTCTCGCCAAGGACCTTTCTGCGCGCGAGAAATAGCTCTCGCCCAGGATAATAGGAGGAGGTCTCTCGCCAAGGACCTTTCTTCGGGCAAGAAATAGCTCTCGCCCAGGCTAACATTAGAGGTCTTTCGCCAGGACCTTTCTGCGCAAGAGAGAGCTCTCGCCCAGGCGACAGGAGAGGTCTCTCGCCAAAGACCTTTCTGCGCGCGAGAAATAGCTCTCGCCCAGGCTAATAGGAGGAGGTATCTCGCCAGGACCTTCCTTCGGGAGAGAAATAGCTCTCGCCCAATGCTAACAGGAGGAGGTCTCTCGCCAGGACCTATCTGGCGTGAGAGATAGCTCTCGCCCAGGCGACAGGAGGGATCTCTAGCCAAGGACCTTTCTGCGCGCGAGAAATAGTTCTCGCCCAAGATAGTAGGAGGAGGTCTCTCGCCAAGGACCTTTCTTCAGGCGAGAAATAGCTCTCGCCCAGGCTAACATTAGAGGTCTCTCGCCAAGACCTTTCTGCGCGAGAGAGAGCTGTCGCCCAGGTGACAGAAGGTGTCTCTCGCCTCTCGCCCATGCAGATCTCTCGCAGGTCTCTCGCTTATGCTATCTCTCACCTCTCACCCATGCAGGTCTCTCGCTTATGCTGTCTCTCGCCTCTCGCCATGCAGTCTCTCGCCCATGTAGGTTTCGCTTTTGTGTCTGATATGTTAAATTAAGGCCAAAATAGATGATGCGCGACAGGCTTCTGCGACAAGCTAGTCACTCTTTTCGCACCATTGTTATATACTTTTTTCTTTATTTTTCTTTTTTTTTTGTGGCGACAGACTTTTTATATGAGGGTGAAACCTTATGCGTGAGACCTGATATGCGACAGACTGTTCTGTCGCACGCACATTGCGCGCGACAGACTATTTTGTCTCATAACCTGTGCACCTTTTCGTAGCCTACATACCCTGTCTTGCACAGATCGTCTTCCACCATTTTTTATGGCTTTTTTGTTTGTTTCTCATAGACGGCGCTAATTGTTGTTGCCAAAAACAACAATAAACGTTTGTTGACGTCAAATCTTCGATCTTCGTGTTAGCTTGTCTTCAAGAATTCTGCAAGATAGGAAAAGTCAGAGGGGCGCCGAGGTTTTCCCCTGTGTGCACACTCCGATGCTTAAGTCAGACAGGGTTTCAGTAGGCAAATAAAGCTTAGGGTTTAAGAATGATACTTGTGACCTATTTATAGGAGTTATTTTGCGCGTAATTACCTTTAAGCCCCACAGCTTAAATAATAACCCAGTGGATCATTTATGGGCCTTTTGAGTCCTCTTTCCTCTTGGGCTTAGATTATCATTTGGCTCAATGGTCTTCAACTTGATTTATAGAAAAGCCCAGTAATAATTGACCTAGTCCACATCATTTTCCAATCTCTTTAATTCACGCAATAAATATGAGATATGTTCTACAATTTTTCAACAAATTACATATGCAATATTCATTTTTTTAATTATTTAAAAAAATTGCAAATCTAGGGTTCAAAGAACTCCAAATTCGTGTGAAGCAGCCATGCTCATAGAAGTGTATTTTCGCGAGGCATAGTGTCTCACTGAAGTGTATTCTCGTAAGACATGAATGCCCCATAGAATTGTCCTTTTGCAAGGTTTTGTTTTGTTTGCGAGGCCTTCATACCCCATGGAAGTGAATTTTCGTGGGCATGAAAGTCTTGCTGAAGGGTATTTTCACGAGGGAATGACTTATTGAAGTGTATTTTTGCAGGAATTTATTTTCAAAACTTAGGGATCATTAAGAAATTTTAAATAAGAGTTTTTTATATTAAATTAAAAATAAAATTTTGGATTGCGAAAATCAAAAGTGTGGTTGTAAATAAAATTTCTCTTTACTCTGATCTTTTCTAGAAGTTTAGAACTGAAATAGGTCAGAAATAATTTTTGTCTTCATACATGACTGTCCAATAGCTGTAAGGTCCCAAGGAGCCGATGTTAAGGAAATTTTTGATATGTTTTCTATTGGCATTTTATTGATATCCAACAACTACATTTTCTTGTATTCTTTTCTTTATCATTTAGGTAAATCGTCTTATCAAACCTTAGCTTTAACTTATGTCTAGCATATATTTATTTGAATAAGAATTATGATCTAGTATCTCCAGGCCAAATGCAATTGGGGAGGGGGAGTTAAAATTTTTTTTATGAAACCAAATTTTACATAGAGAAAGACTAGAATTGTTGTCAAAACCTGCGACAATGCTGTCAGCGTTAAGCCTAGATAAAAAGGAAGCTTTGGTGGTAGGTTAAGATAACCAATTGTAAAACTCATCTAACTCAATTCAATGAAATGAAGTGAACCAATTAAAGAACTCCATAGGATGTCCCCTACGCAGTGATGTGCTACATCAAAGCCCAAGTACAGTGAAAAGTATGCAAGGGTTGCTAGGTTGTTGCCCAAAAGCAAAGCGCCATATCGACAGCTAGATGTGGTGTCAAATAGGCAAGAATTCCCACATCACAATAGATGGGGTGTTATAATCATAAGCTTAGGTTACGATCCTTAAAAATAGGTATGCTTAACAGTAAGTTAACTGAAAATTTTGAGATTGAGAAGGAGAAAGGTCAATATCTTGTGTCTTTAGGAGACTAAATGGGTTAGGGAGAAGACTAAAGATATAGCTCTTTAGCGGTATAAGCTTTGGTACAAAATAAAAGATAGAGACTATAATGGTGTAGGTATCATCACAGACAAAGTCTCAAGATAATGTTGTACTGATTAAAAGACAAGGGGATAAGATTATTTTGCTTAAGCTAGTTGTAGGAGGGAAGGTTTAAACGTTATTAAAGTGTATACACTACAGATAGGACTTGATAAGGTTAATAAATGATAGTTTTGAGAGGATTTAGATAAGGTAGTACAAAAAGTGCTCAAAGGAGAAAACCTTTTTATTAGCAATAACCTTAATGATCATGTAGGTGCTAATAGATATGGTTTAAAAGTGTATATTGAGATTAGTTAAGGTGTAAGAAATGAGGGAAGAAATATTATCCTAGATTTTGTTTTATCCTACGACCTAACCCTAGTAAACACATTGTTTAGAAATAGAAAATCTCACCTTATAACCTTCAATAGTGTCCCAAATCCAAATGCAAGTCAAAGAGATTTCTTTTTTACTAGGAAGAGGAAAAGACCAAGTTGTCTGGACTGCAAGGTTAGACTTTTAGTCTTAGACATAAGGACTCATAAATAACATAAAAGGAACCAACTAAAAGAAGTCATAAGGATTCAATGGTGGAAACTAAAAGAAAATTGTCTAGTAGTATGATGAGATGTTGGATCCAAATAGAAAACTGGAATGTGAGACCAGAAATTTCCTAAGCTTGAATTATGCAATTTAATTGTAATTATTGGAGTTTAACTGGATTAAATAGGAAATTCGAACTAATTATCAAGCTGAGATTTTATTTAATGTGTAATTTGCATATTAATTAACCTAATTAAGTGAATTAGGAGGATATGGGCTAAACTGAAAGGTTTTAAGGACTAAATTACATAAAAACATGAAATATTAGAAACTTCATACATTGTAATTAGGAATTTGCATGTCATCTTTCTGTAATTTCTCCACCTAAACCTTGGCTAATCATGGCCTGAATGCTTGAATGCATCATACATGGTAAGTTATTGGTACAAGATGTGTGATAGCATTATACATTGGTAAGTTAATTTTGTCATATGCAATATGCATCGTACTTTGTAATTGTACTTATAGAAATTGGTTAAATGGTGACTGAATCTATATGTACATGTGATTTATTGTGATGAGAATGTAAATATGTGTATATGATTGGATTGTGATGAGATGACTGAATTATGACTGAGATGAAAATTAGTTAAATAGAACCTGTTATTTTGTGATTTCTATAAGGCTAGGTTATTTGATAAGTTAAGCCGTTATGTTGTAGAAATGTTAAGCGATTCGAATAAGAATATGTGAAAAAGGGTCATAGTGTGTATGACTATCGTGTAGAGATAGGTATGAGGAAACTACGATTAAGTAGTGTCACTAGAAATTAGACCTGAGATCAAACAAGTTTAGGGGTAATGACACCCTAGCGTATAAGTGGTTTAAATAGTGATGGAATCTATATGTACATGTGATGGAATTATGACGAGAATAGTGGTATTTTTATGTGAATTGATTGTGATGAAGATAATGAACTGAGTTATTATTGTGGAATTGTAGGATTGAATAGGGCTACTTTTACTGTGTGCAGGATTAGGTAATGAGATATAGTAAACTCATCTTATTGTAGTGATTTTTAGCAAACCAAATAAGGTTAAGTGTAAAAGGATTGTAGAAAGTATGACTACTATAAAATGATAATGAGACTATATAATCAAAAAGTTTCACGAGTAAAGAGACTTGTGATCTTAAAAGGTTAAGGGTAGTGAAACCCTAGCATATAGGATTACTCAACATGTTCCACATTGACATGTTTTATTGGATTTTATCAAGTACATGAAACCATGTTCTATTGCATAATACTTATTTGTGTATTGACATTGTATAGTTGAGATTTCAAAGCTTGCATTTATTATTACATGCTTTTATGAAGCTTTGAAATATTGCTCTTTTGCAAAGGTTTATAAAAGCTTACATTAGATTTATAAACATTATCATATTGGATTTCAAAACATAACTGCTAAGTGTTTTAGAGATTTTTAAATGCTTAACTCAAGCTTTGGATCACTTATAAGACGTGTTTTGAAATGATTGCTAAAACCTACATATTTAAGTGCTATGTTATGTGATCTATGGAGCTAAGAGCTACATAGTGTGAGCCATCTCTAGAGTTTGTAGAATTTTCAAAACATGATTGTAAATGTTTTCGAGATATCGACACTCCCATATGTTTTATAAGGTTTTATAATGTTACTAGACCAATAAAGCAACTTTAAACAAAAAGCATCTTATGATGACCTCACCGTATCATATTGCACTTTACAAGTTAGACCTAATTGTAGACCTTGTATTGCACTGTTATATATAGGCTCGATGAGTGTTTGAGAGCTTTTACTACACTGCATTGTACAGGTCCGACAATAGCTGTAGACCTAGTGCTACGAATTGAGTGTTATTAGTCCAGCACAGCCATGGACTTATCTCTCATATTGGGAAAGACATGTGGTCATATACACTGCCTTGGTGCTGGGTTGATTAGCTTACTATTAGCTATGCTATAGTGGGATAAGTCTTTATTGGTCAATACTAGTGAGTTTTGCCTAATCTCATTTGAAGAAAAGTGTTTAAACGAGATAAACATTGTTTTCAAGAAAAGTGTTTGAACGAGACAAGCATTTTTTATGAAAAAGTGTTTAATGAAACGAATAATGTTAACAAGATATTGCATTGTTGAAAGAAACAAGCATTCATGACATATAGCATATCCCTAAACTTAGGATATCGTGTAATGGTATAAGATAATGAGTACATTGGTAAGACTATTTAGTTGTGATGTCAGGTTCTTGAGGAAATGAGGTACTTTAAAATATCCTCTCATGTAATATCCCAAAAGACCCTGACAATGTCACTAGGTCCTAGTATAGACGAGTACAAGAAAATTATTAAAGGACATACAAGATTTTATAAAAAATGTGAAAAGTGTTAGTGATATGAAGTATTAGCCAATAAGAAGCAATGAGTAATAATACATGGACTATGCTGTTGTGAGGTTAGGTTCAAGGGATAATGAGGTATTTCAAAACATTCTCCCATCCTGCTAAACCTTGACAATGTCTAGAAGTCCTAGTGTAAACAGGATATGATTAAAGTGATTAGATATCGAGGGACAAGAGACGAGATATAATTGAAGTGATTGGATGTCGAGTGATAAGAAATGTTATATGTTTGAAGTTACTAATATTGTGACTTGCTATATGCAGATAAAGTGTATGCATGTTTACTAGACAATATAATTTTATTTTGCTTTTGTCTAGTTAACTTACTGAGCTTTAGGCCACTCTCCTTCATTGTTTTTCATTACAGGTTGAACAAAATGATTCAATATTGATAGCAATATCGAGTTTTGCTGTTTTAACCTTCGAGGCGCTTGCAGTTATACTTCATTATATTCTTTAAATACTTAATTGTATTATTTTTTAGACAATTTGGTTTCAATACTATAAGATGGGATGTGTGTTAGGTGTACGTAGGTTTACGTAACAAAATTTATCAATATCGGGATGTAAATCAAGCTCCATTATTGAATAGATGAAAACCAAAGAAAATATTATATTATTTTTTGTAATTTTTTAAAGGTCTTAACTATTTTCAAAAATTATGAATTTTTTATGTGGGGTAGATATGAAGGTGTATAAGAACAATATATAGTTTTGGTTCCCTAACATTGAAGTTTAACAGAAGATTGGATTGAATGTCTGAGATGTACTAAATTACAGATTGAGATTATTAAGTTATTTTAATCTAATGATAAACTAGGACCTTAAGGTTGAAACCTTAAACCCATATCTGATAGACAGATACTCGATACGTATATAAGATACTACTTACATAACAAACCATTGTTAAAGGAATAAAAGAAAAAGTTAGCCCGTATATTCATACTTCTACATAAGTTACCAATAATGTCACGTCCTTCGTGTCATAACAATTACTCTTCATACCTCATAGTCATTAGCTTTTATGAAGAGTATCATTATAATATTCCAATAAGAGTAATTTTCTCCATTAAACAACGAGGGTCTCATGCCATTTTTAAGGATTTTTTGTACTCTAATGTGATTAAATCTAATCTCTAGAGCCCTACTTTGTTACCAATTGTTAGCTCCATAATAAACGAAGAGAGGGGTGAATTGGTTTTTAATTTTTTTTCTAACTTAAAGCTTTTCTTAAATTAAGTTCTACCTACACTAAGTATGCAATATATAAGCAAATGATGGATGTAACTATAAACAATAAGTAAAAGTGTAGGGAAAAGAAGCTTTACACAAGAGATTTATAAAGGTTCGGCTCCTAGCTTACGTCCTCTACCTTGAATCTTTCCCAAAGATTTTCACCAAATTCAATAATTGAAAATGGTTTACAACTTCTCCCATTTGCAAGTTCAAGGAGACAACCTTCCTTTTACCAAAGGCTCAAGGAGAACGTTATGTGCTCCTTTTTCACAGGCTCAAGGCTACAACTTCCCTTCTCTAGGCTGAGGAAAGCAACCTCTATAAGTACTCTTTTTTACTGGCTGAAAGAACAAACCTCACAACTACTTCTTTTTCTAGTTCAAGAAGCAAACCTTAATTTACCCAACCTCACTTTACAAATTAGGCACTATAGGGAATTCTCCCCTTTACAAGTATAAGAGTGGATTAACAAGATGGTTTTCTAATGCCTCTACTAAGTTAGAGTAAATCTTTCTAGCTCTTAGAAGGAAACTTCTTGAGACGATGGATGTAGAGATTGAATCTTTGTCTCTTTCTTCTCTTTTCTCTTATAAAGCTTTGGAAATGAGTATAACATTGGATATAAAACTTTGGTTCTCTTATTGTTCAGTTCTTAGCTGATTCTTTATATAGATTCTTCAATTCTTTGGCTGTTAAGGTTGTTTTCCAGATGATCTTCCCATTAGCAAATACAAAAATCTAACCATTGAAACTTGCGAAACTTGAAGGGTATTGATACTTCCCTTTGTGTATCAACACTTTTAAAAGAAATCCTGCACAAACAGAAACAACTGTATCGATACTTCTTTTAACCATATCGATACCAAAATAGAGTATGAAGCTTATGTTTCATGGTTATGATAGGGTATCAATATATTGTTAGTCCTACCAATATTCAAAACATGTTGCACTGATACATATTTAAACCATATCGATATTTTTATAAATAATTCACATATTATTGGTTTAGAAAGTAGGATTAATATCAAGTTCAAATATGCAAATGTAAATTCTAGCTTTATGATCACGCATATTTGACTTTATCACATATTAAGCATGGGTATACAAGATTCAAACAATTATCTCTATTATGCTTATTAAAATTACATTCCTTTTAAGTTCTTTATGAAGTCATATCAAAATCCTAGTATTTTAAAGTCAACAAGGCTCATATCTTTAATGCCAAAACATAAAAAATTTGTCATTCGTAACACACCATTTAATTTCAACATTGCCTTAGATGTGCATTATATTATTTAAAATATTTTTTTTGTAAATAAATTTGAAATAAACTATCAATCAATGTACACTTTCCAACTATAGCAAATTTATAAAACAAACGGAAAGAAGTTTCATAAAATTCAAAGGAATGTCCAAAAGGTATAAGTCTTGAAACTGAAATCAAATTTTTATCGAAACTTAAAATATATAAGGTTCTTTTCAAATTCAAAACAAAACTAGAATATAAAATTAATTTGCACGTCACAACTACTTCCACTTTGAGAATGCATCTTATTTCTTAAAAACATATATTGCTCACTAGTCATTGGTTTCCTTTAGTTTCCCTACAAAGTATTTGAAACGTGGATTGTATAACTAGGAACAGTCCACTAAGTGCTATGACAAACATTAACCATATTATATTTATAACATACAAGTGAGATTAGGTTCCCTTTTTTTCTCAAGTCAAGCCTTAAATTTGTTGTAATCTTTTTTCATGTATCCTTTCTTTTTACAAAAAAAAAAAATTGAACTCCTTCTTCTTAATTTGGATAGGTATTTTACTCTTTCCCTTTTTGTTTGGCTTATATTTTGTTCTTTTCTTGTGTAGCCATTTGTGCACTTTCACCTATTTCCATTATTAACCTTCCTTCCTCTTTAACACACATGGTCAATAGTTCATTAATTGACCATTTTTTCTTATGTCTGTTGTAAGAGATTTTGAAAGGTCTATTGTGGAAGAGAATTTACAAAGTATACAAGAAAAGATTAAAACATCTCAACCTCAAAAGACTTTAGTTGAGCCACTATGTCCCTCATCTGCATGATGTACTCACGCATGCCTCTAACACTTGTGAGCTTCATAGATTACTGGGGTATTGGCTAAGGCTTAATCTAAAGACTCAAATTGTTCATCAATAACATTTAGAAATTCCTTGACATTATTACACTTAGGGATTGAACCAAAAATATTAGTAGATATCTGTGTCCTTATGAACATCATTCTAAAGTGATTAGATCGCTCCCATCGATCATACAAGGTAATTGTATCTTAAGAGCTAGTTTCAGTAGACATACGTGGTTCATCATTCTGAATGGTATAATCAATGTCCATGTACCTAATTGGAAGAAAAACTCTTTCTTTGTATACTTTATAGTATCACCACTTAAATAAGGAATATCACATTTATTATTAGAAAAATTTACAAGTTGTATAACTGTAAATAACCAAACATTCATGCTTATGTTAAAAAGTGAGGCAAATAAACATATTTCATGCTTTTCCAATGTAAATTATGTTTCAAAATATGAATCAAATAACATAAAAAAAAAACTACTTGACAGGTCTATATATAAACTTTAAAATAAATTATCAAATTATATTCCTTTTCTCAATTCATATTAGGTCTATTAAGAAAAATAATTTATTATTTCATCCCAAATAATCACAAAAATACAATAAAAATTCTTGTGAGATAAAATTTATTATATTAAATATGATTAATTACAATTAATTTCATTTTTCATATGTGATCCAACGACACTTAATATATAATTTGACATAATCAAAGATGCTATGGCTATTCTTTGATAAAAAAAATTAATTAGATCACATGACATTGAATTTTATGTATAATAATATTCATACAATCAAATTATAAACAAATAATATTATCTATATATATACACATATATATTTCCATTAATTATACATAAAATCTTGCACTTTAAACACATATCATATATTTATATATATGTATGTGTATATGTGTATATATATACTCAAACACAAAACTTGAGTAGGTTCTTAATTTGCAAATACAAGCTTGAATTTCCTTTATTGGTCTTCATAGAGGTTTGTATAGTTTACAATGCTTCAAGAGTCAATGACTTCCAAGTCAAGTGCTCATTATTCTTACTCACACATGCTGATATGTTTGGTAAGTGTTAATTATAGCAACATGAATTTTGATAAATGATAAGTAGTTTTTTGTTGTCCCTAACCTTTAGTCAGATCGTGTGACTCGAATTGTGATATGGTTTTTGACCTGATTATATTTCAACCTTCAAGACTCTCTTTTTTTACATTCAAAAACCATTTTGTTATAAATTTCATTTTTTTAGGATCTGTATCATTTTTTTATCTAAAAATTATTTAAAATAGTTTTTCTATTTCATAAAACAAATTCAACATCTTCTTTGTTCTTTAGGAAAATGCTAAATAATGTAAAAGTTGCTCGAACAAAATCAAGAAAGAGGTAAACATGCTTTGAAACAAATTATAAGAATCTTGATTGATCTTTCTAAATGTACTAATATCATGAACAGCACATAACAAATCAAAATGCAAAATAAAATACTAACTTCCAACCATTGATACCGATAACTTCGAGCGACAATGATGATTCGTTTTCTATGTATTTAATCTTCCAATCTTAAGTGATCTAACAAAATGGTATTGTTTTTCAAAATAATCAGATTAGGGACCTTATATCTTAAATTTGCTTTATATTCATCTTCCCATTAAAGACGTAACCACTATTGGAGGGCAATTATCATTTTTGTAAAATGGGTGAGTGATTTTCAGACGAATAAAATCAGACTATACCAACTGGTTGAAACTTGAGACCTTACGCATAAAACAATGGACACACCCACAGGTGAGGGTGCGTTGCGTGGGCAGTCTGCATTTATCATACCCACAGCTTAGGCATACAACGTGGATGATAACTAATAGAACCACGTATAAATAACAATTCTCCTTTTTAAATTCCCAAAATTATTCGAATGTCCGAGTATAGCATCTAATTGCCGAGTATAACAATGCATCTAACTGTATGAATGTTACGGTAGATATGTGGATATACAAGAAAGGATAGAATGAGAAATGATGATATTCGTAAGATGATTGGAGTGGTACCTATCGAAGACAAAATGTGTGAAAATCGTTTACGTTGGTTTGGACATTGTTGAACAAGAAACAAATAAAACAGATATAGGATTACAGCTCTTGTCCACTTAGGGTACTATGAAGATGAAAAACTTGAACTTCTTCTTGGACTTCAACTTCTGGAATTGAACTTCTTTGATCACGAACAATCACGAACTAAATGCAGAAAAAGACTTCAACGCGTGCTGCTATAATGCCACTTTCCTTAAGACTTATTTCACCCCCACCAGTTATGGTATGCAACAGGGATTATGGAAATAGCCTCAGGATACAATGAAGTCAACTTGTTTAATATTACCTTGCACTTGTAATATTAAACAACTAAACACTTTAGACAAATACAAAAGTATTATGTCTTAGCCAAAGTTTTCTGCAGCAAACAATGTCTAAGAGACTTGTTTTCTGTTTTGAGATTGGGAGAGAAAAAAGAATTCAGAATATTTTCGTTATCTTTTGTTCTTTTTTTTTTGTTCTGTCTTCTTGAATGAACATTGTCATCTCTTTTATAGAGATAATTTCAAGATATGTGATCTTTGGTTTGAATGATACAACCTTTCAATTGTGTTGTTTCATTTAAACAAACACATCATTCAGATTGTTCACAACCTCTCAAATTCAATGGTTATGTCCTTTAACCATTCTGTAGTGAAAGATTACCCTTTGAATGAGGCTGCACCTATTCAAAGAAAACTAGTCGTTACAATTCATTTTACACTAGAGCAGTTGACTGCCTTTGGATTTCCAGGCAAGGAAGTCGGATGCCCGAAAATAGCATCCGAATGCCCTAGTGTATTTTTGAAACAGTATGCAACTTCCATGAGGGCAGTCGACTGCCTTCATATGGCAGTCGACTGCCTTAAAGTAACTTAAAATCCGAGTATTCACATTGTATAGGCAGTTGACTGCTCTATTTGGGCAGTTGACTGCCATCCAAGGGCATCCGACTGCCCTCCCAGGGCATCCGACTGCCCAAGTGCATTTTTCGGACAAAATACTTACTGCGCAAGGGCAGTTGACTGCCCTATATGGGTAGTTGACTGCCCTATAAATTAAGTAAAAATCATTTTAACATGATTTTACTTCACCCAGAGTCATACCAAACACTAGTTTTACTTGTACATTGATTAAACAACATTTTAATCAATCTTTTCACTTTATATTTTGAAATTTTCTAACAATCCCCCACCAATTTCAAAATAGAACAAGTCTAATACTTGAGGAATCCTCATGCATAAAATGATGGTGAACTAGGTCTTGAACCATCACCTTAGAGAAAAAGTACTTTCATTTAATCAGAACGGTATGGTGGACTAAGTCTTGAACCAACGGTTCTATGATGATTAACTAATGACTAAATCTCACATGAGACTTCAAAAATTTGTCCAAAGTCATTTAGTAGAACTTCGACACTTATACTGGCCATGTGTCTTGTATCATTTCATGAGTGCTTAAGAGCTAAACCCTAAGCTCCTAGAAGCGGCACCACTTCCACTCATATAGGTGAACTCATCAGAAATGCAATCATATAAGCATTCCAACACTTATACTTACGTGTTATGGGTTCATTAAGAGTAACAACTCAACCTCCTTATTTTCATATGATTTCAAGTATTCATAACCTTTGGGATGTTTAACAGCACAATACTTGCAGCCACATTCAGATAATGTACTTGATCTCATTGAACTCAAGACTTAATGTCCAATTAAGCGTTGAGTTGAGTTTCCATTATGTGTGACTAATTCAAATGGGTTTTAGTCCCATCCCCTTGGAAGTTCTAGACACTATCTCTCTTGTGAGACCTTTTGTCAATGGATCCGCCAAGTTTCCACTTGACTTGATAAAATTAATGGTGATCACCCCATCTTTAATCAATTGTCTAACATAGCTGTGCCTTAGACCAATATGTCTAGATTTCCCATTATATACTTGGCTATAAGCCTTTGATAGTGTAGCTTCACTATCACAATGTATTGATATAGGTGACATTGGTTTAGGCCATAAAGGAATTTCATAGAGTAAGTTTCTCAACCACTCAGCCTCCTTACTTGCCGAAGCTAATGCCACAAATTCTGAAGCCATAGTAGAATCAGAAATACAAGTTTGTTTCTTGGATCCCCAAGAAACTGCACCCCCACCAAACATGAATATCCATCCACTAGTGGATGAATGATCCTCCATGTTATTAATCCAACTTGCATCTGTGTAACCTTCTAAAACAGAAGGTTCACCACTATAAGCAATGCCATAATTCATAGTTTTTTTCAAGTAACTTAATACTCTAGAAATGGCATTCCAATGCATGTTACCTGGATTGCTTGTATATCTACTAAGCTTTCCAACAGCAAAGCAATATCCGGTCTTGTGCATGTCATGGCATACATCAAACAACCAATCACTCTTGCATATTCAAGTTGTGCAATTGGTTTATCCTTATTTGAATTCAATTTCAAATTTGGATCATATGGTGTTGCAATTGTTGCACGTTCATAGTGGTTAAACCTTTTGAGAATATTCTCAATATAATGTGATTGGGATAAGATTAAGTTGTTAATGATTTTGGATCAGAGTCAATATTGAAACAATATTCAATGTGATTGCTTATGGTTTCTCTTGATCCCTCCACAAGAAACATGTGAAAATCTGAACCATAAGTCTTGGCTTTTCTTGCTCTTTTGCTTGTTCTTGGTACAAGGTTTTGTTCTTCAATTGTGGTGGAATTCCCTAATTTCTTAGAATTAGTTTGAGCAACTTCTTTTTGTAAAGGAATCAGTTTGAACCTTCCTTCATCAAACAATGCATCTCTTGATTCAATAATCGTATTAATTGATATTGAATTATTTGGTTCAACAACCAAAAATCTATATGCCTTACTATTTTGTGTATAACCAATAAAGATGCACTCAATTCCCTTCTCACCTAATTTCTTTCTTTTAGGTTCAGGAATTCTTACAATTGCTTTACAACCCCATACCTTAAGGTAACTCAAGTTGGGTTTCCTTTTCTTCCATAATTCATATGGGATAATATTGTTCCTTTTGATAGGAACTCTATTAAGAATGTGACATACAGTCAACATTGCTTCCCCCCAAAATCCTTGTCCTAATCCTGAATAGGATAAAATAGCATTAACCATTTCGATTAATGTTTTATTTTTCCTTTCAGCCACACCATTAGATTGGGGACTTTATGGTGCTGTAATCTCATGAACAATGCCAACAGTTTCAAAATATGTTGGATCATAGTACTCTCCTCCCCTATCAGTTTTTAAGGTTTTAATCTTAACATTACAATGTAATTCTACTTCATTTTTATAAGCTTTAAACTTATCTAATGATTCATCCTTAGAATGCATTAAGTAGACATAACAATATTTGGAGAAATCATCTATGAATGTCACATAATATTTCTTTCCTCCAATTGATGGGGTTCCATGTAAATCTCCTACATCACTATGCACTAATTCTAACAATTTAGAATTTCTTTCTAACTTGGAAAAAGGTTTCTTTGTTATTTTAGTTAGCATGCAAGTTCTACATTTGTCATCACTTCTAACTACATATGGAACCATATTAGATTTAGACATCATGATTACTTTATCATAGGTTATATGTCCTAATCTACTATGCCATAATCAAAAGAATCCACAATATAAGCTGAATCATTCTTCTTATTATTGATATTGAAATGAGATACATTAAGTTTAAACATGCCTTCATTGGCATATCCCTTTCCCACAAAAGTTCCACTCTTGGATAGTATACACTTATCCCCCTCAAAGACAACTTTGAACCCAAACTTATTTAGTAAACTAACAGACACTAGATTCTTCCTAACTTCTAGAACATAGAAAACATTGGTTAAAGTCAATGTTTTTCCAGAAGTGAAGTTTAAATCTATGGTCCCCTTGCCTTTGATTTCAGTTGAAGAAGAATTCCCCATGTAGAGCACATTGCCATCTACTTCCTCTTTGAAAGTTTTGAACATAGCCTTGTTTGTGCACACATGTTTTGTAGCACCAGAATCTATCCACCATGCTTTTTTATCTTCAATGACATTGATTTCAGAAATCACAGCAACAAAGTTGTCCTTGGTTGCATTGGATGCTTCTTTCTTCTTTTTGAAGACATAGCAATCCTTTTTGAAGTGCCCTGGTTTTCCATAATGGAAACATGCACCTTTCTTCTTGATTTTCTTGCCTTTGGTGGAAAGTTCTTTCTTCTTCTTTGTGGATTTTTTGTTGGAAACAGTATCTTCCACCACATGGACTTTGGAGATGTTAGTCTCCTTCTCTTTTTCTTTGTCATTCTCCTTGCGATATTGCTCTTCAATCCGAAGATAGTTTGCAAGGTAATCAAGAGTGATTTCTTCCTTTTTGTGTTTCAAGGTTCTCTTGATATCCTTCCATGATGCTGGAAGTTTGTCAATTATAAAGAACACTATAATTGACTCATCTATGTTCATTGAATACTGCTTAAACTTGTTAAGGATGACTTCAATCTCAGCAAACTGTTCCATAATAGGTCTAGAATCATTCATTCTAAAAATATTCCAACTTGTTACCAGGAACTTTTTGCTAGTTGAGTCTTCCTTCATGTATCTTGCATCCAGCTTTTCCCATAACTCTTTTGATGTATTGATTGTAATGTAAGTATCAAATAAAGAATCAGACATACCATTTAGGATGCATCCTCTACAAGTGTAGTCATCGTTGTCCCACTTTTGTCTTTGATGCACTTCCTCATTTGTGTCATCTTCTTTTTCTTCTGGTCTTGGTGTTGTGAGTACATAGAGCACATTGAGGGGTGTAAGTAAAATCTTCATCTTCTGTTGCCACCTTAGGAAGTTCCCTCCATCGAACCTCTCCAACTTTTGGAAGTTAAATGCCAATTCTTTCAATGTTTCCATCTTCATGGTTTCTGTGAAATAAGTCTTAAGATTGTTGAACAAGAAACAAATAAAACAGATATAGGATTACAGCTCTTGTCCACTTGGGGTACTATGAAGATTAAAAACTTGAACATCTTCTTGGACTTCAACTTCTAGAATTGAACTTCTTTGATCACGAACGATCACGAACTAAATGCAGAAAAAGACTTCAAGACGTGCTGCTATAATGCCACTTTTCTTAAGACTTATTTCACCCCCACCAGTTATGGTATGCAACAAGGATTATGGAAATAGCCTCAGGATACAATGAAGTCAACTTGTTTAATATTACCTTGCACTTGTAATATTAAACAACTAAACACTTTAGACAAATACAAAAGTATTATGTCTTAGCCAAAGTTTTCTGCAGCAAACAATGTCTAAGAGACTTGTTTTCTGTTTTGAGATTGGGAGAGAAAGAAGAATTCAGAATATTTTCGTTATCTTTTGTTCTTTTTTTTTTTTGTTCTATCTTCTTGAATGAACATTGTCATCTCTTTCATAGAGATAATTTCAAGATATGTGATCTTTGGTTTGAATGATACAACCTTTCAATTGTGTTGTTTCATTTAAACAAACACATCATTCAGATTGTTCACAACCTCTCAAATTCAATGGTTATGTCCTTTAACCATTCTGTAGTGAAAGATTACCCTTTGAATGAGGTTGCACCTATTAAAAGAAAACTAGTCGTTACAATTCATTTTGCACTAGAGCAGTTGACTGCCATAAAAGGCAGTTGACTGCCTTTGGATTTCCAGGCAAGGAAGTCGGATGCCCAAAAATAGCATCTGAATGCCCTAGTGTATTTTTGAAACAGTATGCAACTTCCAGGAGGGCAGTCGACTGCCTTCATATGGAAGTCGACTGCCTTAAAGTAACTTAAAATCCAAGTATTCACATTGTATAAGCAATTGACTGCCCTATTTGGGCAGTTGACTGCCATCCCGGGGCATCTGACTGCCCTCCCAGGGCATCTGACTGCCCTCTCAGGGCATCCGACTGCCCAAGTGCATTTTTCGGACAGAATACTTACTGCGCAAGGGTAGTTGACTGCCCTATATGGGCAGTTGACTGCCCTATAAATTAAGTAAAAATCATTTTAACATGATTTTACTTCACCCAGAGTCATACCAAACACTAGTTTTACTTGTACATTGATTAAACAATATTTTAATCAATCTTTTCACTTTATATTTTGAAATTTTCTAACATGTAAGACGTAGACCTGTAGATGCTCCAGTTAGGAGAATAGAGGCTATGGATGTTGAGAGAATGATTAAGACTAGAGGAAGACCGAAAAAGACTTGGAAGGAAGTAGTTTGGAAAGACATGGAGGCTTTAGAATTAGATGAACAAATGGCCTTGAATAGAAATCTATAGAGGCAGAGAATACATATGGACGATCTAACGTGAACGTGATTTTAGATATTGGTTCATATGACCCCAATTTATTGGGATAAAGGCTCTGATGATGATGTTGATAATGATTCGAATGTCCGAGTATAGCATCTAATTGCCTTGCATCATTTTTCAAACAAATATGAAATTCTGCTTAAACAGCCACTTATCTTCTTTGGGCATTTGATTGCTCCTGATCAATATTCTAACAAAAAAAAGTGATCACAATGTAGTCGACTGCTTTGAGGGATAGTTGACATCTTCATGAACTCAATTCAAATACAATTCCAAACTTTTAATATTTCTTTTTCTTAACACGTGCATGATATATGAGTTTAAAACTTATTTCTTATTATTAACACTTCAAAATTCATATTTTCTAGTAATAGACAAAACAATGTAAAATAAAATTGCCTCGAGTTTTCTATAAAAATGTTCCGAGATGAGTTGGCTTCCATTTAAATTATAGCCTCTTGCGTTGGATGTCACAAATGGTCCCATCAGTCCCGCGACAAATAGTCGCCTAGTCGGTCGATTGAACGATAAGGATAATAATAATCATAGTCTACCCAAATCGAAAGGCTCCAATGTGTCCGACAAAGAGGCAACAAAGGTTACAAGAAAAAAAACATCCATCTCCCCTTCGCCAATTTTGGAGAGGATGTAATTAAAAGCATCAGAAACTTGGTGGGGCTTAAGGAAAATATTCCCATGCTGTTTAAATCTGTAGAATTCCTTCACTATATTGGTGTCTTTTTCTCCTTGTTTGTTAAATTTTTATCGGTGAAAAGGGGAGGGAAAAGAAGACAATCTTATTATCAATATTTGTTGGATCAAGTGGAAAGAGTTTGGTACTTTAGGTAAGGTTTTAAGTTCAAATCTTGTGGATCAAAAAAATAGCATAGGGAGAGCTCTCCCGAATGGGATCCGACCCGACTTGAGTCCGAATTAATCGAGACCTAAAGTGACTTTCGAATATCGAAGGGTGTTTACACCGAAAAAAGAAGAGAACCTTATTTCTGATCAACCAATTAAAATATTTGGTTCTGTGAAGAGTTGCGTGATACAGAATGAAAACAAAAGAGGTGAGACAATTTTGGTATATTCTTACGTGTAAATTTTGGTCAAAGAAATCTGCCTCCTTCGCTTTGACATTTGACATGACCCATTTTCTTGCTTGGCCTCATGGTTAATTTTAATTTAATTAGTAATATCTTAAAGTTTTTCATATCTAATTTACTGGTTGATATACAATACTTATAATGGAAGTAGAGAATTTTCATTTTATGAACATGTTTGTGTGTATATATATAATAAAAGATTTTTTGTTTGAAAAAAAATTACAAATATTAAAATTCGAATCTCATTATCTCATACTTGTAGATTTCTCATATTTTAAAGATGAAAACATCATTATTTGAAATTTTTCACACTTTAAAGATGAAAACGTCATCATTTAAATCAATACTAAATGTCAAAGAGACTATTTTCTTATTACAAAAAAACCCATGCCTTGTTACATGATCTTAGATTATCTAAAACTCTTTCTCTCCAACTCTTTTGTTATAATTTTAAGATAAATCGTGACAAAATGAACACAATAATTAAAAATATAAACGGTTAAATAGATTTTGTTTCAGATTAAAAAAAGAAGAAGTAAACTTGACACGGAGGGGCCACCAATATGCCATGAAATATACTAAAGACATGCTTTCTTGAAAGGATCATGTAAAAGTTCACCTTTCCTTTCCTTTTTGGTATTCTTTCTTTTGTAATTAAAGGACTATAAATTCTAACCATCTTTCATCAAAACGAATAATTGAAAGATGTGTACCAAGATATCAATAACAATATATAGCTTATTCTTCCACCAGCTTTTTTTTTTAATCATAAGTATTCTCTTTTCTTTTAAAGTTTAAAATTAATTTTATTCGGATCAAGAGTGATAAACAGTAAAATCGTTCCAACAATGACAACTTTAAATTCAAATCGTGTCCAAATATCTAATTAAAAAATCTACTTTCACTTCTTTCAATTACTTATTGGTGTCCACTAGCCTTTGAATATTAGCATTATATATGTTTATTATTACTAGTACGTTTGAAGAAACCAACAAGATGTTGATTTATTGATTAGCATTTTAATCTCGGACGGACCTTATTTGCCCAAGTGCAATAGCATGTTTGAAGAATATTTACATTTTGATCAGATTTGACAATTTTTACTTTCTTAAATTTATTCATAACTTTTATTAATTTTTTAACCCATATATTTTTGTGTTTTTATTCATGTGATGTTATTGTGCTGAATTGATCTAGTTTTGAGTAAAGAAAAAGAGACATTCACATTGTTTAACTTCTTTATCTTATATATATATATATATATATATATATATATATATATATATATATATATATATATATATATATATGAAACACACACACAAAATGGAGAAGGTTTGAGAAAGGAGAATATATTAATATAAAACATTAGTATATCAAATTGAGAAAATAATTATGGACCGCCCACCGAAAACCAAAAAATACTACGCAGGATTCGCCCATGTAGCCTAGAATTATTGAGCATGTACCGATGGTTGACTACCCCGATCACTAAAATTTAACATTAAAAAGGAATTTGTTATTCCACCGAATTCTAATTATGCCCCTAATCTCAAACCTTAGCATCCATTTAAGACCATCATTATTTTATGTTTGTTTTTATTTATAAATACTTTTAATGCTCTGTTTAAAAAGGAGAAGGAATCTTGAGAAATTGCAAACTTGCAAGGCATAGGTAGACAAACATGGAGGGATTGGGAGGACATGATTGAAAATTCTCCAAATTACGTGCAAGGCATGTAATTGGATAGTACTTAATTATTGAGGGCCTTAGAATTGAATTTTTGCCCTTTATCTTCCGAATTTTACTCATTGATGTCTGAAAATTTTCTTTTGCAAACTGCTTATTTCAGCTCGCACAAAACAATAATTCAATCCAGTCTCTCCAAATCTTTTCTCTCTCTATACAAAACCAAAGCAAAGAAGGAAGAAGCTGAGGAAAACAAAGAAAAATAATGTCTTCACCAAGCAAACGCCGAGAGATGGACTTGATGAAACTGTTAACCCTCTAATTAAATTCTTGAAATTTTTTCCTTTTTCTTCTTGGTGGGGTTTATTCTAACTCTTAGTTGGTTTTTTTTTTCTTTACTAGGATGATGAGTGATTATAAGGTGGAGATGATCAATGATAGCATGCAAGAGTTCTATGTACATTTCAATGGACCCAATGATAGTAAACTTTCACTGCCCGATTTCCTTCTTTTCCATTTTTAAGTTGTTTTATAGGAAATTACTGGAGTTTCTGTTTTACAAGAATTGCTTTTCTTTTCTGGGTTTTAATAAGCTTTGGCTATTCCCCTCCTACCCTCTTTGATTCAGCTAGTCTTCTGATTGTGATTAAAAAGATTATACTTTTCAATTCTATGGCTTTTACCCACACTGTATTCTAATTTTTGCAACTGCTGTTTAGCTCTGCTTCCTTCCTTTATTTATGTTATCCCTGTGAAGATCTATTGAAATATTTTGCTAGATGGTTTCTTTTCAAATTGTTCGTAATGGCCTTGCCAATTTTAATGCTGCATTGGAAAAGGGTGTTTCTATATTGGATCAAAAAGTGAAATTTTTATGGTTATGCTCTATATGATTTGACTATGGCAGGTCCTTATCATGGAGGTGTATGGAGGATAAGAGTGGAGTTACCAGATGCTTATCCGTATAAATCTCCATCAATAGGCTTTGTTAATAAGATGTACCATCCAAATGTGGACGAGATGTGAGTAAATAAGAGAGATATGATTATTTAATTTTCTATATTGGGTAGTTTACTGCATTCATCTGCTTGAAGAGGAATCATGTGAAATTTCAGGTCCGGGTCGGTTTGTTTGGACGTTATTAATCAGACTTGGAGCCCCATGTTTGGTAAAAACACATATTGTGCTTTCTGGATTCAGCTAGAAGCTGCTTTCTTGTAATAGTATTTTAGCTTCACATGTTGGTGCCCATGTTTTTGCAGACCTGGTAAATGTTTTCGAAGTATTCCTTCCACAGTTGCTTTTGTATCCCAATCCTTCAGATCCACTGAATGGTGAGGCTGCATCCCTGATGATGCGTGACCGAGGTGCTTATGAGCAAAGAGTAAAAGGTACTAACATTTTTCCATTGCTTATTCAAGTGCTCTGTTTCTCAGCATATGTTTATTGTAGATCATGACTGTCTCATCATGTAACTGTTATCCTTGCTGCCTGCATGACAAATTGGTAAGAACTTTAAATGTTGGTAGATAAGTGAAAACATTGCTGCATCTATGAGAATCTAGGGGTTTTTGTATTTTCTGATGCCCAAAACAAGATTTATTCATGTTTACCTGCTTGATTGAATGAGCAATTTTGTCTTTTAAGGCTTGAGTTACCTAACTAATGACTCTCTACAACAAAGTTTATCTTGATTTTATATGAACAAGGAGAATGTAAAATATCAAACCCAAATCCTTAAACTCCCATTTATACATGTAGCTTTAACTAGGATGTGATCCTGGATAGTCACATTAGGTGTAACTGAGGAGGGCTTGTGGTGTCCTTAGCATTGTTGGACGAGTGGGTCGAAGTTGAAAGCTGTGAAGGACTGCTGTTCTATAAAAGGAAAATTGCTAGTTTTATCTCAAGATGACATGATTGTCTCTTTCTGTTAAGGATAAACCTGCCAGACATTAATACAGGTTTCTGCACCTGTAGCTGAAAAAAGAACATTTCTGTGTCCTGGATGTTAAAAGAAAAAATATTGCTTTGTTCTTTTTTCTTCTTTTATATGTTGCTATGAACCTGTTAAGCATGAATTCGTTGTTATGCAATCGTTTTTTCACGAACACTGCATCTATGTATGACCTTTGATTATATTTGGGCCAAACTAATGTTACTGTTGCTCTAATGCTGGTTCATCACCTAGAATACTGTGAGAAATATGCCAAGCCAGAAGACATAGGAGCTGCCCCAGAGGAAAAATCCAGTGATGAGGAGATGAGTGAAGAAGAATATGATTCTAGTGATGATGCTGTCGCAGGCCAACCAGATCCATAGTGTCTATCGTTGACCTTTTAAACTTCTTTGATATATGTACATGATGATGCTTCTGATTGTATTAACTATTAAGCAAAATATCAACTCAAGATAGACTTGTCTGCGTATGAGGAAGAGAGTTTTCTCATCCTCAGTAGTTCCTCCTGTCATTGTAAATAATTATGCAGTCGTCTTAGTATTGAAAAACTACTTGTAAGTTATTTATATATATAATTCATACTGGTGTCATGTAAACCCAACTATTTATATATATAATTCATACTGGTATCATGTAAAATACACGTCAAACTCAAAATTATTTTTTAATTTTTTTTATATTCATATATAATTTTTATCAGTGCAATGTAAGATTTATGTTCAAGTAATTCGTATAGTAGCAAAATATGAATCGGGTGATACCCTTGGATGAGAAGAAACGAAAATAGACTATGATAAAGAAAATACCCGCAAGGTGCAGATATGAAGACTATTGCATTGAAATCACGGAAAGACCGGCATACAATCAGGGATCAAAGGGCTTACACTACATTAATTGGTATGATCTAAATGCAATTGTACAGAGACCATGATGGGCAACAAAATACACTCCGCACTTGCGCTCAATGGCCTTTTTTTCTTTCATTAGGTGATACTCTAGAAAGTCATTAATTGGTATGATCTAAATGCAATTGTACAGAGACCATGATGGGCAACAAAATACACTCCGCACTTGCGCTCAATGGCCTTTTTTTCTTTCATTAGGTGATACTCTAGAAAGTCATAAATGGCTTGGCCTCCTTTTACCTGCGTCTGTTCTCAACTTCTTCACAGGATTGGCCCAACCAACACTCCCACCACCACCACCACCACCGTTTGACGGATGAGCAGGCTGGTTGGGCCAACCTTGCTGATGGGTGGTCTGCTGGGGTAGTCTCGAATCCTTAGAGACTAATCCTGCTGCTGGACTCCTGATGCTGCGACCTATACTCGGGGGTGAAACAGGGCCAACTGATCCAGTCCTAGGCTTCACCACAGACTTTTCCCTGTCTTTCCTCTTCTTCTTGCAAATGACCAGCTCCCCTGGATGAGTTAGAAGAGAATCATCCTGTTGATTTTGTTCCCTGGTAATGCCACTTCCACTCCCAAGCCTCGATTCCTTTTGGGGCACATGCACTCTAACCCTTGTGTCCTCACCAGCATGAGTAGATCCACGTTGCAATGACTTTTGAGTAAGGCCTGAATCAGATTCCACCTCGTTTATTGGCTTTTGTCTCTTGCCAACAGCTACCTGTCTAGGGGAGGGACCTGAGGTGGAAGTCGATACTGAGCTAGAGAAAGAGACAGCAATTCTAGCTTCTCGGAAATCAGTATCTGGAAATGCAATTTTCAACAAGTCGAAAAACAGATCATGTACTTTCCTTGCTTCAGATCTGACCTGTGAATTTCAATTAAATTTCCAAAGTGGACAAGTCAAGACACCAATGAGAAATTTTCAGAAATATGTTCAACTGGTAGGAAGGAGTAATGCAAAGGTGAGTTGGTGTATGAACATGTAAAGATACTGAAGACCGGGTTAAAATGAGAAATTATACCTCATGTGAAAAACCATAAAAATGCATTGCACTTTTTAACACTAACTGCACATCTGAAACAAGCTCCATAACTCCACTGTACTCTACTCTGTCAACACGCTGATCAATCTTCCGTAAATCCAAATGATTACTTCCACTTCCACCCATGTAACCAGAGTTTTCAATCCTCTTCCACAACTCTGTTAAAAGTGGTACAATTTGTTGACCCTCCTTATCTATTCTCCTCTGAAGCTTGCTAATCACATTTTTGCACTGCAAATATGAGAATTTTATAATCAATTACTTGATTCACAAATAGCATAGGATAACATGTAATACATGAGCAATTAACTTAGGTATTAAGGAAAAAAGTGAAAACTACTCATTTCTTAAAAGGTAAGTTATTTTGATATACAAAGCTTCCAATTACTCAGCATATCCAAACCATGCAAAATATCAATGATTTCAAGGCTAAATAACATGAAGACCCATTCTTAAAAACTCAACAGATGGACATGGCAAAGCAAACAACCAGGCAGAAAAATGATAAAACATATCATAGAACACGTAAAACTTCCTAATTCCCATGACACAAAATAGACACCCCACTCATCCAAATGCCTTTCCTAGCAAGATCCACACCCTATTTGTTGATGAGAGACACTTAGAGGAAATCTGTGTATGCTGCAGTATTAGATGCAAGAGGAGGGATAAAAAAAAAAGGGAAGAAATTCAGAAGGATCATAGCTAGGTGACAGGTGACTGGTGAGAGCCAGCTACAAACAATGACTATCAAGTAATTTAAAAAACTAAAACAAGGTTTCTGAATCCAACTTATCAATAATGACCAGGAAAAAGAATCTGTGACGGTTAAAATATTTAAGGTAAAACCAGATTCACAAACCAGACAACTAGCACACTCACAGTCACCTCAACCATACCTTTCTTTGTATGACATCAGACATCTTTGCACCAAAACTTGAAGGCACACTTGTATGAACCAGTTTACTGTCCCTACTCTCTCTGGAGGGTTCGACAGCATCTTCTGCAGGAGCAGACATGGAACTCATTCTACCAGACTTTGGTGATGCATGCAACTTTGATGTATTAGCTATTTTTCTTGAATGCAAGTTCCTCTTATTTTTTGAAGATGAATCATTCGGATCATGCTTGAAAGCATTGCGGTCACGAGTTGATTTTGTTTCAGTATCAGTCCTTAGTTGTGATTGGTATTTTTGGTCCAGCTGGAAAGGCAACAAAGATGAATCCCCACATTGGATATGAGGCACTTCGTTGACAGATTTCTCCTCTGCCCTCTCTACAGTATGACGAGGTCGAACACGTATACTACGCTTACGTTTGATCTTGGGTTGGACAACTTGTTCATCTTCACCTTCATCACGATCATGAACCCAACTTTCTGATTGCTGGTGGTCCATGTGAGAATCTCCTGATACTGCAATTTCACCTTCCTCTAGTTCATCAGGCTGCCAAAATTAGCATAACATGAGAAAATAACAGAAACCGACAAAATGCCATAATAAAAAATTATTATAGGAAAAGAGACATACCAGCCTTCTTGCAACAGAACCAGGCCTAGCATCTAATGCAGAGAGAGATCCAAATTTCTTAGGAGAAATAGGAGACACCACCAGCATTGGTCTTCGACTGTCCAATGATGATCCTGAAGAACCACCATCTTCAACTATGTGATTGTTTCTAATGTTTCCTGAAGTCTGCACATACTCATACCCACCATCAACTAGTGGGCCATCTTCTTCTGACTGGTCCTTGTTCATAGGTGCCACCCCAACAGCACCACTAAATTCATCATCTTCAAATTCCCCAATTTCTCCCTCCTCCTCATTCCCAGAATAACCATTTCTCTCATCAGAACTTGCTTCAGAGTATTCTCCATTCTCATCATCTATTTCCTTATAGTTAGGATGCTTTTTCCCCTTGGGTCGCCCCCTTTTTCTCTCAGTCTCTGTTTCATTGGATTCAGAACCAACACCAGCAGTAAATAAAATGTTCTTCGATGGCTTTTTTGATAAAGTAGCTATAGCAGCTTTCACTTCCCTTGTACTAGCTCGAAGCCACTTAGGTACCTGTTCATGACAAGTCATCTCCTCGGTCCAATCCAGTTCTTCATCCATTTGATCAAACAACTCAACTTCTTCCTCACTTCTTGCTATCATCCGATTTACCTGGTGCAAGGAGGGAACATCATGGACAGTTTCTTGATACCTCTCTTCATCATGCAATAATGTTTCTAAAGTCATGCGTCTCTCTTCATGTGTTGTTCTCTGGTCAAAACGTCCAGCATTGATTACTTCATCAGCCATGTCAATTTTATACTGTTGAATGTTATTCCTTATGAGGCCTTCAATAGATCCCATATATCTGTCCTTACCAGCAAAATCATCCTCAAAATCAACTGTACCTCCACTCCTTAGTTCATCCTCCTTCTGATGACTAGCAATTTTGTCAACAACTGCTTCCATGTAAATGACTTTGACCTCCCTTGTTTGTCCAATTCGGTGAGCTCTAGCAACTGCCTGTTCCTCATTTTTAGGATTTGGATCAGGATCATATATAACAACAGTGTCAGCAGATTGAAGATTTAGACCACGTCCAGCTGCACGAATACTTAGTAAGAATATGAAGCATTCAGAGTCAGGGCTATTGAAGTCAACAATAGCTGATTCACGATCTTCCAAGCTAGTTGTTCCATCAATACGTCTGTAGACAAGCCTTCTCCACTGCAAGTATTCCTCCAAGATATCCAGAAGCTTTGTCATGGTACTAAAAAGTAACACACGATGCCCGGTTCTCTGCAGTTTTATTAGTATCCTGTCCAGCATCCACAATTTCCCACAAGATCTTACAAGGAAATCTTTGGAGAAGTCATTGAAATATGGATAATTAAGCAAAGGATGATTGCAAGTCTTCCGAAGCTCCATACACCGGTTATTTAAGGTTCTGTACACCTTAGCCTGGTATATTGGATTTTTTTGAACCCTGCGCTTCTCATCCTCAGGATCAACTCGAAGAGTCCCAGTTGATTTTATCCAATCATAAATGGCACCCTGAATAGCTGACATTCTGCATCTTAAAACTATTGAGACCTGCAATTGGAATTAAATAACATCATTAGAAACAGCGGTATGATAAGTGATTAATTAAAGGACTGCCATAACAGCATACCTTAGGAGGAAGTGAACCTTCCACATCTTCAACACGACGTCTAAGCATAAAAGGCTCTAGAATTTGATGAAGTCGGTGGATGATAATAACCTTCTTCTCCGTCTCAAGCCAATCATCCTCTGCATTATGTGTAGGGCCTTCCTTTTGAAATGGTTGTGAAAACCAATCATGAAATGCCTTGCGATTATCAAACACTTCAGGAAGAAGAAGATTTAACAGTGACCAGAGTTCTTTCAAGTCATTCTGAGGCATAAAACGAACTTCTTGTTCAGCTCATCAAATAACTAATATTGTACAGACACGCATGCACACACACACACAGACATGTATATAAGAAAGCAAGCTTGGTGGGAAGAATAAGGTAAAATGGGCTTATAATTTCATTGCATCAACGAAGCGACACTGTAGGTTATAAACTAAAGTGTAAAAAACAGGTTAACTAAATAAGCCTTGCTCTGAGATATAAACTAAATCATAGCAAGGCTTCCTTTCAATTTTTTCCAGTTAAAAGATGGTTAGGAAATACCATTAAAATTCCAATCATGACTCAAAAACAACCTTGTAAGACATAAGTAACCAAGCACTAGCTCCCTTTTCATTCCTCACATGGATATTTATTATTTAGTAATGCACCAATTACAAAGGACAGGATGCAAACTTTTGAATTTGGAATTTATGATTCTAAGATTGAGAAACCAGTTATAGAGTTAACCCTACCTCTATATGCACAAGTATCTGTGTGTGTGCCTCCGCATATGCAATAAGTAAAGTTGCCAGGGAATAATGGTCATACCATTTCCAGTCAATGCCAGTCATGGCAGCAAAGCAAAATAGTTGTTCAAGTTTTTCAAATATGTATGCATATGTGTGTGTGTAATTTTTTCAATTTCCAATCATATATGAGAGCCACCTTAACAGACCTGTAATGGTGTCCCAGTGAGAAGTAAACGCCTTTGGCAGCGGTACCTATCAAGATCACGAGCTAAAACAGATTCCCTGTCTTTCATTCGCTGTGCTTCATCAATTATGATGTACTTCCAATCAATTTTACAAAGTTTTGACCGATCGTACATGATGAATTCATAAGTTGTCACAAGAACATTAAATTTCATTGCCAAAACCACCTATGCCACAGATAAACCAAAAGAAAGTTCAGCCAATTTTGACACTTGAAAAACAACTAAATACAGAAACTTATAGTTCTTACTTGAGAAAATAATTTTGAACGTTGATCCTTTCCTCCAACATAAAATATGCATGACACAGACGGCAGCCAATTATGGAACTCACTCTGTAGAAAATGACTCAGTTCTTTGCAAAGATATTGGGAAATATGCCATAGCCATCAATAAATAGCAAAAATAAAACTAACCTTCCAATTTACCAGAACAGCATTTGGAACAATTATAAGATGTGGACCATAGTTTCCTTTAAATTCCATCAAATAAGCAATTAATGCCATAACCTGCACAATAAGGTAAAAACCAAATATTTAACTGCCCTACAGTATCATATGATTATCTAGCAAAACAAAAAAATTCGTTGACCAATAGCAACACCTTTTCTAACTCCCAAATAACATATGAAACTGCAGTGTTACTCACAGCTAGAATCTTTTAAAAGAACAATACCTGAACAGTCTTCCCAAGACCCATCTCATCAGCCAAGATGCCATTTAGTTTATTATTATACAAAGAAAGCATCCACTGCAAACCAACCTACAAAATTCAATAAACAGATGTCATAAAAATTCTAACTTGCTATAGTAGTAGTAGTAGTAAGACAAAAACCAACAAAAAAAAAAAGAAAGGTAGGAAGAAAATCCAATTTTTTAGATATAGCAACCTACAAGCTGATAGTCTCGCAATGTTCCAGCTCGTAGCATTGATGGTTGCCTTATGACCCTTTCATTCACAGCATGAGCAAGATTATAATACCTGTTGACGACCAGAAGAAATGACAAATAAATAAAATTGCCAGAAATCTGGAGACTTCTGAGTACAAAATGACCTTGGAATAAACAAAAACATAAATGCTAAATATAAATTAATTATATGATATGATTTTTATTGAACTAAAGAACATGAGAAGAGTTACCACATAAGCCACATCTAACTGCCACAAAATTTACACCCCGTCCCACTCATGCTTCACAACTCAAGCATCATTTTGTATAATGACTAATTCCTTGAAATGACTATAATATATAAAAACATAACTTACTTGCTAACAGATGAACGATCCTTGGGTGCATTCATTTCCATAAATCGATTTCTTATCATTACTTCCTCTCCAGCACACGCTGCTGCTGCCCTAACTTCTTCTTCTGATAGACCCTTTTGTCAAGAAGTAGAAAACAAGAAAATAAGAAACATGGCAACCTACCTAAAGCATACAGATGAGGGAAAGAAATGGCATATTGTTTTGGCTCACAATTCAATCCAAAAATTTTAAACAAACTGAGAAGGGAAAAAAAAAACTAAAAAATGGACCAGAAACAAGAGAGGGAGAGGTCAAGAAATCATGCCTGCAACCGTGCAGCAACTGCAGCAGCGTTTGCTGCCTCCTCAACTTCCTGCTGATACTTGGCAGCTGTTATCTTACTTCCCAGTTTATGAAGATACTCTTCAGTCTGCGTCAAGAATGATGAGAGAACTTCATATCTCTCGGCAGCATCACCAGGGAGATTTGTCTGTTGCTCAATCAACATCTCCCTATACCTTTCAACATCATTATTCTTCAAGGCCTCCATCCTTTTACTCCTATCATCATCCTTCCTCTTTGAAAATTCCCTTAACATTCTTTCATGGTACTTAGCAACTCCCCTGTTGCGAGCAGTTCGTGCATCACGGATGGCCCAATGAGCCTCAAGGAGCTTCTTACGCCACTGAAAGATGGATTTCAATTGCTTCTCTCGCAGGGCCTTCTGAGTGGCTTGTACTTGTCTGGCCAGCTCAATACGCTGACGCTCACACAGACGCACAAATTTTCTGTATGGTCTGTCAGGCATCACCATTATCTCTTGTTGCTGCTGATCAACTTCATCCCTCAAACGTGCCTGCAGATCTATAAGACGAAGCTTTTTCTCTTCAATTTGCAGTCGCAGAACAAGGTCTGGCCTAATCCTTTTCCTCTCCAAATTTACTGCTAATAAGCCACTAATCTTTCTCAAATTTTCTGATCTTTTCTTGCTAAGGACTTCCATGCCTTCCTCAAAGAGAAGATCTTTGACATCATATGCCAAAGTTAAATTATTATTGCTGTTAACCATTGCTGAGCCATAAGAGTCATGTTTCCTAGTAAAGAAGGGAAAATCAAACAATGGTCCATGATACTTTCTGGCAGAGCCAGGATCTTTTGGCTGGGGGGTAGAGTTTGCTTGCACGGGTTTGTTCACTTGTCCTCCATCAGATGCAGCAACCTGTGGTGCAACAGCCTTTCCCCTATCCACACTAAGATCACTTCTAACTGGAGTTTTCGGAAGACCACGTTCTACTTCTTGGTCTGACTTAGAAGAAAAGACAGAACTTTGCTGCTCTTCCTTTCCAGCAGGTAACTTAGATGAAAATTCTTTGGCAGTGACTGATGCACCTTGCACATGAGCTGTCGATGCATTTAGTTTGTCATCTCCAGCATAAGCTTCCTCTTTAGTAACATTCTGACCATTGGTAGATGCCCCAGCCTGTGAAACCTTCTCCTTTGACTCCAAATGCTTTGCTTGGTCTTCCACAATCTTTACAGCATTTCTGTCCTGGTTATTTCCACCTAGAGGAGGAAACTGCACCTGCTGCAGCTCAAGTGGTGGGGGAACAATGGCTCGAAGAAGCTCTTGCGGAAGTGTACCTTCTCCTTTCTGTTAATAGCCAAAAAAATCAGCATGGTCCATTCAATATTGCTTTAGTGAACTTCATGTAATTGGCAGAAGGTAAGGCAAAATATATAAATGGTCAGAGAGGCGAGGATAGGGTGGATAGAGAGAGATTAGTATACCTTCAGGCGCCTAAATGCTAGTATTTGCGCTTTAAGAACATGAAGTTGTTGTTTAGTGAAGCCATAACGTTGCTGTGGCATCTGGTTAGCTGCTCCCCCATGTGATGGTAAGTTGTTGACTGATCCCCCGTCATTAGGAGCAGCAGGCTTTGCAGAAGATCGATTTAATTGCTTAAGATACTGCATTTGCACTGTTTCTGTGCCACCTAATGAATTTTTTCCTGGAAAAGATGGATCAACATTCTGGCTAATATTTGCAGATGATTGTGGAGGATGCATAGGAGGCATCCCATTTCCATGCACAACTGGCTGTCTGGGAGGCACTTGGTTATCTCGGCCATGAATAGCTAACTGCTGCATTGCAATGTTGTTAGCATTGTTAACTACCCCAGCGCTGGAAGTTGAACCAAAAGGGCTAGGTAGAACTGTTGGCCTGGTTTTTGCAGAGCCAGACTGGCCAGATATATCACTTGATGAGTTACCACGGGGAGAACTCTCACTAGGAACTGATGGAGAAGTGACCTGCGGCTTGGACACAGGCACAGGTGATGACTGAGAACCCATATTGCTTTCATTTGTTTTTTGCTGGGCAGCCATCCTAGGCTGCATGAGTGGAATGAGCTGTGCCATCAAGTTGGCATTTCCAGATTGCGACAAATCAAAATTACGTTCGAGTGCCCATGCCTGCAATTGTGCAGCCATAGCAAGTTGACTGTTTCCCATGTTTTGAACAGTTTGCTGAGCTTGTTGTGCCTGCATGGCCCTTAAAACATTTCCAGGCATTAATTGTCCGATAACTGTTGCCTGGGCAGGTGGCTTGGGCTCATTTCTTTGGTCAGAAGCTGACTGTGGCCCTTGCTCCGTATGCTTTTCAACACGACCATGCTGCTCAGATGTGTTTTTAGAGGATGATGCTTGAGCCTGATTAGCTGCCTGCATGGAAATAAGTTCCTGCATTTTTATATTTCCAATTCGCATGTCCTGATCCTTGACAGATTGAGAACCCAACATTGCCATCTTAGCTTGCTGCTGTGCGAAAAGTGTCTTCTGTTGAGCAGCCTGGTAAGCATACTGAAAATAAGCTTGCTGAGCAGGATTCAGCATTTGTTGCTCAACACCTTGACTCCTGTTCTGATTGTCCTGGGCAAAAGCTTGTTGTTGTGCCAGATCAAAAAATTTCCTGGACTGTTGAGGCGGTTGCATGGAGCCTGGAGACGAAGGAAAATTGTTTCCCCCCACCATACCTTGAAGACCACTGGCTTGATATGCTAGGATGGCTTCATTTCCTTCAGGTTTTCTCAGAAGTTGTTGTTGTAATGACTGCAAGAACAATATAAATACAAAATGATAACACATGAACTTCTCTAACCAATGCATAATCTTCAACTAGCACCTAGATGCATTAATGACTCAATAACAGTAGTTGAACAGAAATCAGGGGTATACTCAAATCATTGTATGTTGTTCAAAAGTAAACATCGAATTCTATGACAGGATATCAAAGTTACAACAGTCAGAATATTATAGAACTTGGAGCCCACTAGGTGACTTCAGCATAAACAAGAGTGAACAGAGAAACAACCCATGCTTTACTTAGGGTATGACATCAAGTAAAGAAGAAAATATAGTAGTTCCAGTTGGTTATCTGCTGTGACTGCAACATCTAGGAATTAAGGACACCAACATTTAATGTGTCTTCAGATATGCAAATCATAAAGGAAATCTATGGAATGGCATACAATTCAAGTAAGGGATTGCTAACTTACACAATACTGATAATCAAAGCAGTAAACACGGGAAACAAAAGGAAACAGAATACTGCAATACAACCAGTGAATAACACATGGAATATAACAAATTCCTAATCTATTCTAAATGGGGAGAGGGAAAAAAAATGAAGACTAGGTTCTTCCATTACACTTCACAGCTCAAGAGAAAATTTCAGGTCAAATAAACAAAATCTAGTCGGTAGCCATGATAATCACATGGATTTTACCAAAAGAAAAGATTTACATGTTAAGACATGGCATTCAAGGAATCAAGAACACTTTTACCAAGCCTCAACAACACTGCCCCAAGCTTTAACCCATGCTTCTAGGTTGTTAATGCTAGAGGAGAACCTAAAGAACAGTTCCATCTCTCTCTCACTCTCTCTTTTGAGGGCGGGAGTCGGGAGTTCTGTGTGGAGAGAGGGTTGACTAAACTAGATACTTCAAACAAAGAATTCAAATGTTTTTTATTAGACTTCCTAAAAGAAAAGGACAAAACATAGCAACAATTTCACTTGCACCTAGATATACGGATATACAAAAGAAATTCTACCTTAGAGCAAATGCAAATGCTTTTATTCCTCTTTCTAAGACCTAAGAGCTGAGTAAAGTTGATTCCCTTACACTTAAAGAGCTCAAGAGTTTAATGATACTAAATATAACCCTCCTCTAAACCCCCAAGACAATTTAATAACTAAAAATTAACTAATCAACCTTATGTACTAACCTAATTACATCAGAAATTGCATTTATTACACCAAAA
This sequence comes from Heritiera fomes, assembly GCA_032173925.1. NCBI lineage: Eukaryota > Viridiplantae > Streptophyta > Magnoliopsida > Malvales > Malvaceae > Heritiera > Heritiera fomes. The sequence goes on along the minus strand of JAPDPM010000013.1, from coordinate 4,120,214 downwards.
TTAAAATCCCAAAAAAAAGCCCAATTCATCACTGCCCGTTTGCAAAAACATACTGAGTTCCCACATTCACCTGGCAATCCAACCAAATTTCCATTACGTAGACTGAAATTTTATAAACCCTTTACCTGCCTAGACGCTATTTGCTGCTGCTGCTGTTGCTGTTGGTGTTGTTGCTGCTGTTGCTGCACCGAATCAAATCCAAAGTGAGGGGTCGAAACGGCCGATGATGAGGAAGAGGGAGAAGCTGCGGAAGATGTGGATGCGGCCCGCCCCACCGGGCCCACCCCCGGGATCCGGCTGGGCCCACCTCCGCTACCACCACCAGATTGCATAAAAAACTAACCCCAAATTTTTAACAAAAATTCCCTCGCAAATTCCAAATTATTACCAAAAATTTTCAAAAAAGAAAAAACCCCACCACTCTCACAATTCAAATCCCTCCAAAATCTTTATTTTTTAATAAAACCCCTTTTTTGCCCTCCGATCCCAACGTTCAAAAGAAAATTAAAAACTAATACCTTAACAAAAAACAAAAACAAAGAGTTGAAGTTTGTTGTTGTTTCTCTCCCCGAAAATTACGGTAGAAATGAAAGGCAGATCTCAATGAGTTAAGCGAGAAAGAGAACTTGACGGAAACGGGGAAAAACCAAAAATCGGTCATTCAACTCACTGCTCACTCATCACTAATCTCTCCCTGGGTTTTCACGCAATTTTGCAATTTGTTTTTCCCCCTCGGGTCAAGCCCTAGTGGGGTTAATTTTTTCAAATATTTTTATTTTGTAAAATTTTGAAGACGGGTAAACTTTTTTTTTCTCTCTTGGCTGTTTGTTGGCAACGACGGAGGAGACTTTATGCTCTGCGTTGCATTTGGTGCTCAGCGCTCACCCCTTAGGGTGGGGTCCAAAAATATACGGAAAGGGTAAGGCATGTAAAACTTAGCCCTGCGTTTCAACGATATTTACAGGGGGAGCCCCTATGGTAAAATAAAAGGAAAATATGCCAATCAATATCTGACGAGCTCAACAAATAGCAATCCAAGAAAGTACTTGACGAATCACCGCCTAACACGTATCTACTACGTTTGGCATAATGGCGTACGCTTTTTTCTTAATCTTTTTAGTTCGTGAATAAATAATTTTTAAATAAATATTTCTCGTGTTAAATTTAACATCTATAATAATTATATAAAGAAAGTATCTCATTATCGAACATATTAAAAGCATGCCACGGGTGTTTCCAACTATGATAAAAACAAATTTTTTAAAATAAGTCTTTTCTAATATTTTAATTTATGTGTCTTTTTTAATATTTATATGTCTCTTTAATCTTTGTATTTTTTGCTTTAAGTAAAAGAATTGTTATCTTATAAATTAACAGTGAAATTTTTTATTTTTATAAGTAGGATAATTTTTTAAAAAAATTATTGCATGTTTTATTTTGTTTTTTAATTATTTTTATATTTTTTAATATTTCATAAAAAATATATGTCAACTCTGTTTGTTGAATTAAAAATTTTTGTTATTAATATAGATCATAAGCCTTGATAGAAAAGAAGTCTATTTAACTTTTACTCTTTTTATCTCATTTGGGTGAAAACTGATACAAAAAAAATCAAGAAATCTATGTACATTCTTATTGTTTCCTCTTGTTTGAAACTTTTTTTTAACAAATTATTAGCCTTTTATTCAGGTTTTGTTGCGTAACAAAACAAATTTATTATTTAAGTATTTATTCATTGATGATAATTAGAAATATATTTGTGCGAGGAAAAATTACGAAATTATTTTTATTTTTTAAAATAATTATATATTTTAAATTATTTGATTATAATTACTTGAATCCTTTTCATAGTCAATCTCCAACACTTTGTATTATATATAAGAAGGATCTCAAAATAAAATGAAAATAACACCTTACGGTAAATTTTTCTTTTTCAGCTACTTCATTAGGCTGGCATGGGTTAACTTTGATTCTTTACATGATTAGGCATGAATTTGTGCTTAAAAAATAGATGAAATTTTGAACAATTTTAGAAAGGCCCAAGACTATCATTTTAAAGTCTATAATATTATAATTTCTTCATAGGTAATATAATTTATATTTTTAAGAGAATTTTCGATGAATACATGAATTTATTTGGGGAGAGGTACACTAATTGAAAATTTAATACATTTAAGCAAATAATCAATAAAAAATAAAATACTCATAACATAGCACAAAAAACTAACAACAAAAACATAATTGTAATATATAAAATATTAAATATATTTTTTAATTATATTATTTTTATAAAATTTTGTGTTGAATTAAAATTTTTAGGAATAATAGCCAAATAAGCCCTCGACCTTAAGCCCAAAATGGAATTAAGCCCTCAACATTTTATTTCGTGGCAATCAGTCCATAAACTTTTATTTTAGTGGAAATAAACCCTCAACCTTATTAAATTATGCAATTAAGTCCAAATCTGTTAAATGACACTAACTGCCGTTAGTGAAAGCTGACGTGGATAGCTTACTTGGCTGCCACGTGGCATGCCACATGTGCAATACTAACGGCAGTTAGTGTCATTTAACAGATTTAGACTTAATTGCATAATTTTAGAAGGTTGAGGGCTTATTTCCACTGAAATAAAAGTTTATGGACTGATTTTCACGAAATAAAAGGTCGAGGGCTTAATTCTATTTTGGTCCCAAGGTCGAGGATTTATTTGGCTATTTTACCAAATTTTTATTATTTATATCTTAAAATAATCATGAATACACTAAAGAAAAAACTAAAAAATTAATAAAAAAATAATTCATCCTGGCATAGCAGGGGGTCCAATTCTAGTTTATTTATATAATCTAAGAGTAAATAATTTAATTTAATTGAAAATATGAAAAGGAAAGAGAGTTAAAAATAGATATTCACCCAAAAAAAGAGTTAAAAATAGAGGGGTTGTTGAAAAGCAAAAATGCCACGTGTCGTTGGTGGGGTTTGGCTTGCTTTGGAAGGTTGTTTCAGGTGGGGTCCATCTCATCTAAGGCAATTAAAGTTGCATGTCCCCACAAATCTGTATAAAAATAAAAAGTAAATTTGGAAAATCTGGTTTGGAGAGATTGTGATTTGTGAGAGATTAATTAGGAAAAATAAACAATCTTTAGTAACCGTTGATATTGTTTCCACCAAAAAAAAAAAGTAACCGTAGATATTGTGTAACCACAAAAATAATAATAACCGCTGATTTTGAGTCCATGTTCTCATCACGGAGATCACATGATAGGAGTGCGTGTAAATAATTTTCTACTTTATTCTTTCAAAAAAAAAATGTTCTACTTTCTTTATTTGTAATACATTTTCAAAAATACGAGTTAAATTGATCAGTGAATTTTAAAAAATTCATGGCTTAATCTCATTAAGCTGATTTATGAATTTTAAAAAATCCATGGCTTAATCTCAAATATATAGTACAACTTTTAGTACGAAATGAATATAAATCTTTCACTTTTATCGCATTCAATTTAATACATAAATTTTTATTTTACTGTAAATAAATTTTTAACTTTTTAAAATCATACAATTAAGTCAAAATATATTAAATGACATTAATTTCTTTTTATATTGCACGCGTGACATGCTATGTGACAACTCACTAAGCTCACGTCAATTATCACGTATGATATCCAAATAAAAGTTAGTGTCTTTAACAAATTTGAACTCAATTGTGTTATTTTGAAATGTTGAAGGTTTATTTTACAGTAATATTAAAGTTTATGAACTGATTTTATTACAATCAAATGTTGAAGGCTTATGTCTGTTTTGTACTAATTATAAAAGGCATATTTGAGTATTAAATCAAAATTCGCTAATTGTGTATTAAATAATTTATGAAATATAAACAATATTAGTTTATATCTCGTGCAAAGTATGAATTTTTTTATTTATTTAAATATGTGAGTAGATATGTAAATAAATACTATTTAATAACTTACAAGTTTATTATATAAAATAAATAAGATATAATTAAAATATTATATTAAAATAAAATTTAAGTTCTTATTTATGAAATTAACAAATTTCATGACATATGATAAACAATAATTGAGGAATAATAAAATATATAAATAATTCCATTCAAATATTCAAAAGAATAAAATATAAAAATATGTGCAAGACATTGTTAAATTAAAAGCTAAGAGTTGGTCTAGCCCGATTAGAGCTTTTATAAAAGGTAAGAGGAATGCCAGGGGTAATTATTTTTACAGTCACATTTCAAAACTTTTCATCTTATTAGACCACGTCATTTTTTCGTTTTACGTGAAAACTTATTACCTACTATTACAAGTTACTTGAAAAGTATTTTTTAACAGTCACATGCTTAGCTTTTCAACTTCTAACATGGGTTACAAGTCTTCATGTAAGCTTAAGAAATGGCATAATCCAGTAAAATTGAAAGTGTTGAAATGTGATTGTCAAAATTGCTGCCCCTAACATTCCCCAAAAAGTAATGTTCAAGTAGAGTTTTTTTAAAAGTATTGCTAAGAGAAGTTAAATTAATGTTTAACAAATTTAATATAAAAGCACAATTGAATGTTGAAATTATTTAATAAAATATTTATATATTTTTAATAAATGTAAAATTAAAATAACAAACCTTACTAAATTAAATCACAAGTTTTTAAATAAATAAAAATAAAATATAATTTAGCTAATTGAGTTAAAAAAAAACAAATTAAACAAATGTAAAAATTACACAAAATAAATAAATTAACATGAAATAATATAATCCTCTTTATAATTTTGTGAATTATTGAAAAATAAAGAAAAATATAAAAATTTCACTAAATACATATTATTAAAATTAGTATTTATTGAAAATGTTTTTAATTTATAGCTTTGTTCAAAAACTTAAAATTGCTTCTTGCAATGTTGAGAGCCAAATACTTGGCTTTTAAGATGGATAAATTCTTCAATAAGCTTAGCTAAACATGCACTCATTACTTGAAAATTTTGTTTTTAGGTTTCAACATCTTCCATTGGTGCAATCATTTTTATACACCTACAAATTTATATAATTTTAAGATAAGTTTTATTTATTTAGGAGACACAATAATTTTTAATATTTAAATAATATATATGAAAGTTTACTTGTGTGAACATAGTTTCGTTACTAGAGTTTGAAAAATATTTTGATCTTCATCGTATCTATTGCTTGTCAGGTTTTTATGTATTTTAGTTTATGTCTACTTCAAATTTTATGGAGAATTATGTCTTTGTAAAAACTGAAATAAAATAGTTTTAAGTTTTGTACAATTATTAGTGTTGTTGCACAAAACAATAATGATGAAATGATGATGTAAGTTACTTGATCCTTCTTCACACGTGACACTGAAAGTTCTGCAAAAAAGGGAAGTCAAAGAGAAGTAGGGGATGGTTCCATGTGTAAGCACTCTGATGCTTAAATCAGCCAAAGTATTCTTGAGAGTATTTCTGAATAGAAAATTAGTACTTAGAGAGTAATAAAATAATAATTGTAACCTATTTATAGCGAAATGAGTTATTGTTATTGCAGTACTAATTATCGAAGGGTAATTTCGTATTTTTGGGTTTTTAAAGAGCTTGTTCCTAGCACTTAACAGCAACCATCACGTTTGTCGTCCATAGTGGCGGGAGAGTATCCACTGCAAGGGGGGAGGCTCTCTCCTGCAAAGTAAGGGCTCCTTGGAGTTCATTGCAGGTCTTCTTACAGCAAGCAACAGGTTGCCATGGTGATGCGAGAGACCCTCTCCCGCTTGGCGGGAGGTTGTCTTTTGCTCGACGGGAAGTTGCCTTCCGCGGGCGAGAAGTTATCTCTTGCTAGGTGGGAGGATGTCTCTCGCCCTATTGCCACGTGGCCCAATACAACCATGCCACGTGGCAATCCTAGTTAGCTCCACCTGCTCTTTTTGGGTCTGGTCCACTTAGTTAGAGCTTGCTCATATCCATTAGTATTAAATTATAAACAATTTATTGAAAAAGTATTTGAAATGCTTCAATAATGATACATACATACATATATATATTAGTTTATATCCCGTATGATGCATGAATTAATTTTATTTATTTTAATATTTGTTAATGGTTAAGTTCATAACTCATTAATTCAAATATATATACTTATAATTTATTTTTGGCTTAATAGCCAAATGTGTCATCCACGTTTGCCAAAAAATGAAATTAAATCCTCAACGTTTAAATGCATGAAAATCAGTCCTAAACGTTACAAAATAATTGAATTAAAGACATTTCCGTTAAATCCTTTAATTTCCGTTAAGTTTTATTACTAGTAGGAGTAACGGAAATTAAAGGATTTAACGGAATAACGGAAATTAAAGGATTTAACGGATGTCATAATGTCTAGGTCTGTGAACCTAACGGCTAGACTTTAAAATTCAAGAAGTCGCCACCAACCATTCAAATCTAAGGTGTGATTGGTCACCTACTCTTGTCTAAGGATAAGACATGGTCTACGTTCAAAGAATCTAGGGTTTGGGAGTACGGTTACGTGTATGGAAGGATTAGCACCCCCACGACGCCCATTCTAAAATGGTACCACTTAGTTCTAAGTTTAGTCTAAATTTGCCTTTATGCTTGTATTAGTTTTGATAATTAAATATTGGGAAAGTTTCTAAGACTATTCCATCAATCTGGCTCAAATCTTAGGAACTCCCCTCACCTCAAGATGTTCAAGGAGTACCAATCGACTTTTTTGAACTCCATCGTCGGATTGATTGAGTATATTATGGAATTCTTATCTTTAAATATTTTCTAATCTTATTCTTCTTATTGTATTGTTTTAATTCTATTATTTTATATTTTTAAAAATAAACATGACATATGAGTTATTGACAATTCTTCTTAAGTATCCCATCAATCTGGCTCAACCGAATAAGAATCCTGTCACCTAGAAATTCCAAGGAATACCAATTGACTTTCTTAGAATTTCACCATCGGCATATGTCACATTTACTTCTTTTATTATCATCCCATTACCTTATTATGATATTATTTTATATTTCTTTATTCTCAATTCGTTATTTTATTTTATTTCATTATATATTTAAAGTGAACATGAATTATGTTTTCTTGAAAATTCTCCTCAAGTATTCCATCAATCTAGCTCAACTCAAGAAGAATCCTCTCACCTAAAAAATCCAAGGAGTACCAATTGACTTTCTTGGAGTTTCATCCTCGGCATAATCCATATTCATCTTTAGTATTTTATTTTCTTATTCAATCTTTATTCTCTTTTATTCTTATTTGCATTTTTTCTCTAATTTAATTTATTTATTCTATTATTTTATTTATCTAATATCATACTAAACATATAAAACATAAAATATATCATACAAATTAAACTAAACAAATCATATCAGCATACAAATTATTTATTCAATATATATATTAATCAAATATTACCAAATTAATTAAATCGTACAAAGTATACCAAATCATATTGTACAAGTCATACAAATAAATCCACATAAATTAGTTCATATTAAATTAAGTTATGTCATATTAATTATACCAATTACATTTATTAAATTATGTTAATCAAATTAATAAATCCTAATACAAGGTATCTATTTACAAATTAAATCTAATTATTAAATCATGTTAATTTAAATCTTGGTTTATTTAATTGCAAATTACCAACTAAAGTTTTTCTAATTTATCAATTAACTATTATATAACAAATATAAATTCTTATTCTTACCTTTTTCTGACCTCTTTTATTATTTCCTTCTTTTTGTTCCAACGTGGCCCCCTTTTTCTTGTATACCAACCTGTTTTAATGCCACAACAAGCAGCAAACAATGACAAACGGTGGGGAGCAGAATTTCAGTGATGCAGTGATGATGGTTGAACGGTGCAGAGGTGGTACAAAGCTGGTTTGCTGATGCAGGGATGCAATGGTGAAGATGCAGGCTTGCTGCTGGACAGAAACGCTGCAGCTGGAACGAGAATGGAAGTAGAGCAGAATCGTGACCAAGGTGATGAAGATCAACAATGACAGTGAATGGCAAGGAAGCTTGATCTAGGCGTGACGAAGGAAGCAACAACAAGCTATTTGATGACAGTAGCTCGATGGAGATGATGATGGTAGAATCGGATAACAGCAGGAACTGAAGTGGAAATGGTGATGGTGGGGCTTGGATAGGTGTGGAGGTGAATAAGAGATGAAACGAGGAGGTTACAACAGTTGAGATAGTGTATTTGCAGGGAACGAGTAGCAACAGCGAATGAGGAAGCTTGTGAAGTGAAGAAAATCCGTCCCCTAGATGACCCCCAGAGTCCCCTTTTTATAATAAAAAAATTTATTTAAGTCCTAATACAACTCTACCTATTCTATTAATTATCTCCTATTTTTAACATTTTATCTATTTCTTATATTAATCCTAATCTAACTCTATCAAATTTAATATTAATCCAAATAATTATCCTAAAAAATCTAATTATCCTATCCTAAAATTAATTTTATTTTTATTTCTTTTTATCTTTTCTCTTTTTTTTATTATTCCTAAATCCTATTTTAATTTTAATTTTTTAATTAATGTTAATTCTAAATCTAAAAATTCTAATTTAATTCTAGCCTAATTCTAAATTGTTAAATTAAAATACAATGTCACTCAACCCAATTAATTATTTATACAAATCAAGACCCCGGACAAAATAGGGTGTCTAAAGTTACCCCTCTTTGTGCATTTGCTGTGAAACAATAATTGCTCAAAGACATAGACACCTATTTTGTCTGACTTTTTTTTCTTTTTTCTCTTTTTTTTCTTTATTTTTCAAAAAGCTCCTTCTAAACAGAAAGGCAGTCAAACTTTAAAATCTTGTCTAAAAGCTCCTCCTAAACAGGCAGGCAGTCAAACTTTAACAAACTTGTCTAAAAGCTCCTCCTAAACAGGCAGGCAGTCAAACTTTAAAATCTTGTCTAAATGCTCCTCCTAAACAAGCAGGCAATCAAACTTTAAAAATCTTGTCTAAAAGCTCCTCCTAAACAGGCAGGCAGCCAAACTTTAAAAATCTTCTCTAAAAGCTCCTCCTAAACAAGCAGGCAGTCAAACTTAAAAATCTTGTCTAAAAGCTCTTCCTAAACAGGCAGGCAGTCAAACTTTAAAAATCTTGTCTAGAAATTTGGAGGAATCATGCCCAAAGGTCTTATAGATTGTACTCAAGGAACCTTGTCTGTAATTTTTCTTTTTCTCATGCAATGCATCATGTATGCAACTACACATGCATTATATCCTATCTATGCAATGTCATTTGTGTAATGCCATTCATGCAATATTATTCACACAATCTATTCTATTCATGCAATGTTTTTTTTTTTAAAAAGCATTTCAACTTTAACTGTGGCAATAACAAGGTTTTTCTTTCTCAGTCCATCTCATGCATTCTTTTCTTTTCATTTGTCATCTTGTCCTTATATTTTCGATTTCTCTTCTCATTTTCCTTCTTCCATTTTTCTTTCCCAATGAAGCTCTTATCTTCATGCCCTCTTTATTTTATCTTATCCCCTGTCTCTTCTTCTTTACTATCCTTCCTATATGGTCATTCATTTGCTCATTAAAATCTTCATTCACTCTTCTTTATTCATTGGTTTTTTCTTGATTTCCAATTTTCATTCATTCACAAGTTTCCTTTTCTTTCATTTTCCTAAATAATATAGGAGTTTTTCACATATTTTGCCAAGCAATCATTCATTATCATTTCAATTTCAAAATCAATGCAATACAATTTCTCAATCCCTCAAGGTTAGGATATAGCAAAGAAATGATAGGTGAAATGAAAAGAGTGGTATCATTCAACATTTGAAAAGATTTAACAAGAAATTGTCGGGCTTAAAAGGAAAGTAGGCTTGAATGAAAAGTGAGAATTTTTAGGATTAGGTAATAGTATCCAAATAATAACAATTCAAACAATTCTAATCAATGAATACAAAATTCCCTTCAAAGGTCCACCTTATCTGATCATGTTGAGATCATTAAAATATCCTCTTGCCCATGTATCATTGACATCCACTTTTTCTGGTATCTAAGCCGCCCTTTCAGTTTTTCAACTTAGATGCACTCCATTAATCTAAATCTCTCTTTTTGGGTTTTCGATCTGAATCCTCCTTTCATTTTTTCTTCTCTTTTTTCTTCTTTTTTCATTTTCTTTTCTTTCTTTTTTTTTTAATTTATTTATCTTTATTTTCAACTTCATTGTCCTTGATGAAACTTCTCTTATTTGTTCTCCATTTTGATTCATGCCCCAACATCAGATATTTCTTCACCTAATTTAATGCTCACATGGATCCAAGAGAGTCTTCGGAATCCCACTTCTTCCATCTAGAGAAATCTTTTTCCTTATCTTAATCTGCTTCTCCTGATTCCATCCAAAGGATCATCATCTCATTGTGTAAGTATACCTTCATTCAACACATGATTCTTCAATGCGAGTACTTATATTTGATCAAAACGGACTTTTAAGGCACGTAATGTAGGCTCAGGTAAGGGTTCATGAAAAAAAGGATAATATAGGCCCAAAATAAGTGTTTCAAGGTTCATCAAACCAAGAATCATTTTTCATGAATCAATTAGGCATTTGACTTTTGCCCCATTCTAATTTGCTTTTTCTCTCCTTTTTTATTCAAATATGACTAGGCTTTTCACTTTCTTGATTCAAATCCTTTTTCCTTCTTCATTCTCTTTTTCTTTTTCATTCCTTTTTTTTCCACAAAAGGTTTTTTTTTCTTTGCCCCACTGATATTTCATTTTCTATTCTCTTTGCCCCCCAGTGTGGAGGGTGATTCTTGGTGGGTTATATCAAAAAGAATATAATATGCTCAAAAGGGATAATCAATGGATAATTTTACTCATGCTTGAAAGGTAGTGAAAGAAGGTCATTTCTCATCTCAATACAAGTACTCTTATTAAAGGTCATCTATTGAACAAAGATAAACTCATTTCATGTAAAGGTTCACCTTTACTCATAACATTCTATAGGTGAAGATTTTAGACAAATATCTTTTATTCTCTTCTTGCTTGAACAATCTTGGCAAACTGGAAATCCATCCAACCAAACAAAGTGGTTCTTTCATAATTGAATTTTACACTCATTGCCATTATCATTATCATGTTCATTATTTGATACTTTTAAGCTTGGTAACAAAGTAGAGAATATGGGTAGTGGTGTTTTACATAAAAGAACAAGATTGGAATGAGGAATTGAGAAAAATGAATTGTACTAATCCTTTATTGAAATGAAAATGAATGAAAGCTGGCCTAATACATAAAAGAATTCTTAATGCCTTTGGGCTTAGGCACTCCTATATTACCTAAGAAATGTCCTAAGATGAATGAAATTGACACAAAGAAACAACCATTATCTTCAAATTCAGTGAATCAATCAATATCATTCACTTTCTTCCATAGCATCAACCGCTACCCTTTGTGTGATCTGGTAGAGGATTATCATTCACATTTGGATCATTCTTTGTCCCAAAACTCAAAATTCCAGCATTGACAAGTGCTTGGACTTTCCTCTTCAAGCCCATACAATTCTCAATAGAGTGTCCAACATTTGTCATTATGATAAGCACACTTTGTATTAGGATCATACCACTTTGGGTAAGGAGGTTTCAAGGGTTCTATATAAATAGGAGCAATAAGATGACCTTCCACCAACTTTGGGAATAGCTCAGCATATGTCATGGGTATAGGGTCTATGGTAATATTTCGGCTAAGTCGGGTGTTCCTTTGCTCATTAGGTGGGAAAGTGGGATTTGTTGAGGCTGTAGGAGTTTGTCGAGGGAAAACAGGTTGATATGTGTTTTGAGGATGAGTTTGTGGGTAAGATGGGGAATAGGCGTAATTCACTGAAGGTGGGTAAGGGGTATAAAGGTGGCGTGAATTATTTGAGACAGCTTGTTCATCTCCTTCCTTCTTCGAGAATCCACCCTTCCTACTATCATTCACTGGTGCTTCGATCTTACCACTCTTGATGGCATTCTCAATGGCTTCACCAGTTAACACCATGTCTGCAAAGTTCTTAGTTACACTACTGAGCATACACTCATACTAAGGTGCCTTGAGAGTATTAAAAAAAACATGGTGACTTCCTTTTCAGTTAAAGGAGGTTGAACTTGCGACGCCACATCTCTCCACTGTTGGGCATATTCTTTGAAGCTCTCGTCCTTCTTCTTTTCCATACCTTAGAGGGATAAGCGGTTAGGAGCTACATCAGACACATGTTTGTATTAAGCTATAAAAGCTCTTGCCAACTCAGACCAAGAGGAAACTTTGCTCATTTCTAATTGGTTATACCACTTAGCAGCTGACCCAGTCAAGCTGTCTTGAAAAGCATGAATTAATAGCTTATCATCCCATGCATATGCCACCATCTTCCTACAGTACATGGTGAGATGATCTCTTGGGCACGATGTTCCGTTTACTTTTCAAATTCAGGCACCTTGAATTTTGGTGGAAAGACGACACCAAGTACCAAACACAACCTTTCAGCATCAACAGGCCCAAAATAGTCAACGCCTTCCACGGCACTTAGTCTTTCCTCTATCAAGCTCAGCTGAGCTTTAGTACCACTATATTCTTCTTTATGCTTCAACTTTACTAATTCTGTGGGATCATCTAAATTTGGCACCTCCACTAGGTTTTGAACTTGCATCTGTAGAGGCGTTGGAGCTTTAGCAGTACTTCTTTCAGGAACAAAAATGGGGTTGTCTCGCACGTTTTGTTGAGCCTCTTGAACAGACTCATCTTGATTACCCATCTTCTCATTTCCTTTAATCAGGGCTTTTAACAACTGGGTAATTTCGCTCAATTGCCCCTTCATCTCTGCATTATCCCTTTCCAACTTTTTTATCCTACTATTTTGATCCTCTTCCATTATGCGTACTTGATACCTTGTATGATATTTACGAAGGGTGGACCGTCTGGTGGATGCAATTTTGATACCTTGAGTGCCACAATTAAGTTGAAATTATTTCATGTGGTGATATGTTTATGCACAAAAATGAATGCACATGGAATGCCCTTAGGTCTAGCAATCTCTCCTAACAATTAAAAGTGTGTTCATTCTCATGATAAGACAGGTGCAAACTTACATGAATGATATGTTATGTGATGCAAAATCAAACACAACTATGCATGACTTAATGATACAGACAAATTCTTTTTTTTTTGTTTTTTACTTTTTTATTTTGAAGAATGGAAGAAAGAAAAACTATATTTTTTGATTTTTTTTTATAAAAACAATATACAAAAAAGGAAGTAAAACTTATTCCTTCATGTGTCCTATCTTAGGTTTGAGTCTACACTCAAATCTAATATGGTTCCACCCTAAGGCTAAGCCTTATGTTTCATTACATGCTGGGTTTGGATAATTCAAGGTCTAAAGGTTCCCAAATTGTTCCTTACTATCATCCATATAGGACTAGTAAGGCACCCAATCCTCACCCATTATAGGTTACAAACGGAAAGGTTCAATCTGAGTGGGAGTATTTCGCTAGCCTATGTGGAGGTTATCACCTCACGAAAGCGTAGTTACTTTACTCCCTCCTAAAAAAGGAAGAGCCCGAGTTGAGGGCTTATGCAAATGCAAGTGTTGTGTGTGTTGAATGAATGAATTAACATTTTATTATACATTTTCCAAATACTTCTACGCAAACTTAGACTAATCTTCAAACTAATCTTTGGCCTGACTCTCTAAAGTCCCTAGTGGAGTCGCCAAGCTGTCATAACGTCTAGGTTCGTGAACCTAACGACTAGACTTTAAAATTCAAGGAGTCGCCACCAACCATTCAAATCTAAGGTGTGATTGGTCACCTACTCTTGTCTAAGGATAAGACATGGTCTACGTTCAAAGAATCTAGGGTTCGGGAGTACGGTTACGTGTGGGGAAGGATTAGTACCCCCACGACGCCCATTCTAAAATGGTACCACTTAGTTCTAAGTTTAGTCTAAATTTACCTTTATGTTTGTATTAGTTTTGATAATTAAATATTGGGAAAGTTTCTAAGACTATTCCATCAATCTGGCTTAAATCTTAGAAACTCCCCTCACCTCAAGATGTTCAAGGAGTACCAATCGACTTTCTTGAACTCCATCGTCGGATTGATTGAGTATATTATGGGATTCTTATCTTTAAATATTTTCTAATCTTATTCTTCTTATTGTATTGTTTTAATTCTATTATTTTATATTTTTAAAAATAAACACGACATATGGGTTATTGACAATTCTTCTTAAGTATCCCATCAATCTGGCTCAACCGAAGAAGAATCCTCTCACCTAGAAATTCCAAAGAGTACCAATTGACTTTCTTAGAATTTCATCATCGGCATATGCCACATTTACTTCTTTTATTATCATCCCATTACCTTATTATGGTATTATTTTATATTTCTTTATTCTCGATTCGTTATTTTATTTTATTTCATTATATCTTTAAAGTAAACATGAATTATGTTTTCTTGAAAATTCTCCTCAAGTATTCCATCAATCTGGCTCAACTCAAGAAGAATCCTCTCATCTAGAAAATCCAAGGAGTACCAATTGACTTTCTTGGAGTTTCATCCTCGGCATAATCTATATTCATCTTTAGTATTTTATTTTCTTATTCAATCTTTATTCTCTTTTATTCTTATTTGCATTTTTTCTCTAATTTAATTTATTTATTCTATTATTTTATTTATCTAATATCATACTAAACATATAAAACATAAAATATATCATACAAATTAAACTAAACAAATCATATCAGCATACAAATTATTTATTCAATATATATATTAATCAAATATTACCAAATTAATTAAATCATACAAAGTAGACCAAATCATATTGTACAAGTCATACAAATAAATCCACATAAATTAGTTCATATTAAATTAAGTTATGTCATATTAATTGTATCAATTACATTTATTAAATTATGTTAATCAAATTAATAAATCCTAATACAAGGTATCTATTTACAAATTAAATCTAATTATTAAATCATGTTAATTTAAATCTTGGTTTATTTAATTGCAAATTACCAACTAAAGTTATTCTAATTTATCAATTAACTATTATATAACAAAGATAAATTCTTATTCTTACCTTGTTCTGACCTCTTTTATTATTTCCTTCTTTTTGTTCCAACGTGGCCCCTTTTTTCTTGTATACCAACCCGTGTTTTAATGCCACAACAAGCAGCAAACAATGACAAATGGTGGGGAGCAGAATTTCAGTGATGCAGTGATGATGGTTGAACGGTGCAGAGGTGGTACGAAGCTGGTTTGCTGATGCAGGGATGCAACGGTGAAGATGCAGGCTTGCTGCTGGAACGAGAATGGAAGTAGAGCAGAACCGTGACCAAGGCGATGAAGATCAACAATGACAGTGAATGGCAAGGAAGCTTGATCTAGGCGTGACGAAGGAAGCGACAACAAGCTATTTGATGGCAGTAGCTCGATGGAGATGATGATGGTAGAACCGGATAACAGCAGGAACTGAAGTGGAAATGGTGATGGTAGGGCTTGGATAGGTGTGGAGGTGAAGAAAAGATGAAACGAGGAGGTTACAGCAGTTGAGATAGTGTATTTGCAGGGAACGAGTAGCAACAGCGAATGAGGAAGCTAGTGAAGTGAAAAAAAATCCGTCCTTTAGATGACCCCCAGAGTCCCCTTTTTATAATAAAAAATTTATTTAAGTCCTAATACAACTCTACCTATTTTATTAATTATCTCCTATTTTTAACATTTTATCTATTTCTTATATTAATCCTAATCTAACTCTATCAAATTTAATATTAATCCAAATAATTATCCTAAAAAATCTAATTATCCTATCCTAAAATTAATTTTATTTTTATTTCTTTTTATCTTTTCTCTTTTTTTTATTCCTAAATCCTATTTTAATTTTAATTTTTTAATTAATGTTAATTCTAAATCTAAAAATTCTAATTTAATATTAAAATACAATGTCATCAACCCAATTAATTATTTATACAAATCAAGACCCCGGACAAAATAGGGTGTCTACAACGAAAATGTCCTTAATTCAATTATTTTGTAACGTTTAGGACTGATTTCCATGCATTTAAACGTTGATGACTTAATTCCATTTTGTGACAAACGTGAATGACTCATTTGGCTATTAAGCATTTATTTTTTTATCTTAATATGTGTATACACACATTAATTAGTAAGTTTTAAAAGATTTATCCAAAATTTCAAACTATATAATTTATAAATCTCACCATGTTTTAAGAAAATTAAAAAAATCGGAGAGTAAGGAGGTATTTAAAAATATGTAAAATTTGGGGAAGTTGAGAGATGGTTTAAAAATCTTTAAAATGGATGGATAATTTTTTTTAAAGTTTTTAAAATTAAAAAAATATTATTAAATGAATAAAAATTATTTTAAATATATTAGATTTAATAATTAGATAAAGTAAAGAAATGAAGAAAAAAATCGTTATAGGGGAGAGTGGGAAGGTGGTTAAAAATACATAAAATTTGGACAAGTGGAGAGATGGTTAAAAATATCTTTAAATGGATAAATAAGTTTTAATTTTTTAAAATTTAAAAAAGAGATATATTTAAATTGAATAAAAATTATTTTATATATTTGAATAACAAATATCTAAAAAGTGTTAAGTTATTTAAAATATATAATTTCATACATATATGAATAACCGAGATTTAAAGAATATTAAATTGTTTAAAATAAATAATTAGATCATACTTAAATTTTGAATATTAATACTAGTTTAGTGAAACATTAAATTGACAGTTATTATGGAGTATTAAAAAACACTAAAAATAAAAATAGTAAAAGATGGACTTGAAGAGATAAGAAAATAATCATACGTGTTCTTACTTTTTTTTTAAATATAATATGTGTGTGTGTGTGTATATATATATATATATATATATATATATATATATATATGATATGACTACTTACCTTTTTACATTTTGTCAAGTAAATATCTATTCTTTTCCACATGCATTATCTCATGAAGGTGTATAACTGTCAATTTTAAATTCGTAGGATAAAAATTGTTTTCATTAAACACAACTTTGAGCAGTGGCGTATCCAAGAATATGTGTCAGTGGGGTTAATATAAACCTGTCAATGGTTGGATTATTCGTCCATGCTGGAAGCCCCCTCTCTCCTAGCCCTCCCTTATCAAATTTTATACAAGCTTGGACAAAAATATTAAGCCTGTTAAATAGATTTGTGCTTGAAAATCAATGTTCGATAAAAAAACGGATCAAGCTTGTGTTTACCATATTATAATATTATTTTTATATAATATTTTATTACATAATACAACACTGACAAAATTAAATATAGTAAAAAAATCTCATAATATAAAATAATTTTCAAAAACTAAATTTTATTTCAATTTATTCATAATTTTTCTAAATAGTTACTTTAGCAATGCTATATAATTTTTTTTCATTTTTCTCTTATGCTTATGCTAATAAAATTGTTATAAAATTATGCAAATAGGTAGATAATATAATATTTTTTTCTTTTGTATTGAGATTATATTTGTACTATTGAATAACTAATTATGTATAAAAGAATTATTGCATCAAGAGCAACAAATCAATCATCTATAAATTGGATCAAACTTATATATATTATGTATTATAGAGGTGATTAAGAAGAAAAACTATTGTTGAAAAGTGTGATCATAACAAAGTGAAGACAAAATTTCAATAAAAAACAAATAACAAATCAAAATTAAAATGAAACTAAAAATATGTTAGCAAAAAATAAAAAAATAGAAGTATATGCTAATTGCTAAAGAAATTTTAAATCTCATAAGTTAATTTTGTACTTGTAATCATAGAAATTGTTAAATTTTTAAATTAAATGTATAAGTTAAAATGAAATTTATTTGTCTGACCCTTTTCTTAATTAATTTTAACAAATTTTAGTGGGATTAATATGAAAAAAACATCATATTTTTTAAGCTAAATATGCATATGTATATACTACACACATCCTTTGAGAGAGGTGAAGAGCCTTAACTGTAATAGAGCTCCAGACAGTATTAGTCTCAAACCGTTAAAACAGATGAAGATACTTATAGTTTACACAAAAAAATATACATATGTATATATTAATTTATGAATTTTTCAAAAGTTGAGTGAGGTCAATTAACCCCACTAAACTCCATGTGGCTACGCTACTGACTTTGAGAATACATACATATATATATTTTATATTTATATTTATATGAACAACCTATTACTTCATTTTAAAATATTAAAAAAAAAGACATATATCATTATTTAATTCATTTGTGAAATAAAAAAATTTTGCTTATTATGTATTAAATAATTATCTGTAAAAATTATATATAAATATAAAAAGATTTTTTGATCAAATAAATATAAAAAAATTAAAATATAAATTTTATGTTTGAGTTCGTACGGATACAAAATTTTTTATTTTATATATCGTGCAATTGTTTGACGACATTAACACAAATTTTGAGAGCCTCTAAACACACCCTATTTTTTCTTCTCACACCCATTTTCTCTCTTAAATGAACAGTAATATGTAGTGTAAAATAGGGTGTGAGAAAAAAAAATATGGGTGTGTTTAGAGGCTCTCACAAATTTTATACACCAATTAGGAGGGCCTGCCCCTTTCACCATCTCCTAATCCAATATCCTAGCAGCAACAGCCAATCACCTTTTCCGACGATTCTATCCCGGCAGCGGCGCCTTCGTGTCTCCGCTGAATCCCGATCCCAGCGGCTCCCATCCCTCTCTTTCCCTTAGCTTTAGCAACATTGCGGTACAGCAACATTGGAGCTCAAGATCTGTAACTCTGTATTTTCTCTGAACTTTAGTTTTGTTCCACATCTTGTTCTGATTTATGAATTAGTTGTTGAAGCAGTTGATTTTTGTATCTGTGAGAATATATTTCATATGTGTGAAATTTATTACAGATTTGTTGAAGCTCAAGGACACTTGCTTTATTTTATGGTTGATACCTATAATATTCTGATGGGCTGTTTTTTTGAGTGATTTGAGTTTATGCATTGTTGAGATTGTCCTTTCTTTTATTCTCCCCCAATTTTCTTTTTTTTTCTTCTCATATCTCTCTAGTTTTTACTCAGTTATATTTACTGTTGCTTTCCCCTACTTGAGACACCATTTAGAAACCTTAAAAAATGTAGTCACGTTAAAGGAGGTAATTTTTACTTTGATTTATATTTTCTGTTGCTTGCTACTGCTTCTGCTCTAGATCGAGAAGAGATGAAAAGGTTAAGTACTTCATGATGTTTTATTGAGATGGTATTCTGATATAACTTTCAATGTTTTGTTTTGCTTAAGTTTGTGTTTGTCCAATAACAGAGTAATGAAATTGCAAATTACATAAGACATTTAACTTTAGATTGAAAGGAAGTCTTTTGGATTGTTTTGAGTAAGATATTTAGATGTAAGTTTTGTCCTTTTTTTCCCCTGAAAGAGAAAGTAACAAATTGTGGAAATACTAGATAAGTGGCATTGTAAAAATTAGTTTGATAGTCAATTTAACTTAAAAATCGAGTAATTAAATGGGTTCGAATAGTAAACGGGTATTATCAAAATTATTAGGGTAGGTAAGGGTTCAGGTAGAAAAGTTAAAAGATACTTGGGTAATTGTAGGATTTGGCTAGTATAAGATATAATTGGGTTCAGATATCTCAAAATTAGCAAATACCCTACTTGTTGACATCTCTAGAGTAGATGAGAAAAGAGGGGAAAAATTTATATCCAACCAACAATCTAAGGATGATAACTCACTATAACAACCATAGTCCTTCACTTTACTAGCTGAGCTAAAATCGGCTCGCCAAAGTGTTACGCCTAAAAAATTATATTTTCAACAAGTTCCGACCATTGTAGGACTGAATTTAAGATATGAGGATGCGTTTGTTTTCTTGAAAACAACTTTTGGAATATATTTTTCAGGCTTTTGTGTGTTTGTTTACTGGAAAATAATTCAGTCAAAGGAAAACTTTTTATTGGTCAATGGAAATCAACTCAATTTTCATGAAATTGTCTTCCCCTTTCAAGTGTTTGTTTCACAACCTAAACATACCCACCCTCAAACCCTTCAACCCCTACACTTGAAACACCATCTTGCTGCTGCTTTCCTTTCTTACGCCGGCACTGTTTCTTGTCTTGCCGGTGACACTTTCTCCGTTTCTATTGCAAAGTGTTCTCTTCATCTCTCAGATCGGTAAGTTCTCTTGTTTCATCTTTTGAGTTCTTTTATTTTTTCATCTTCCTGTTTAAAGAGTTGAAATCTTGAAATACCTTAACAAGGTAAAGATTGAACTTTACCTATTTATTATGAAAACTCAGTCTTTTATTGTTGTTGTTGAATGCTCAACTGCAGTGTGTCTCTTTTCGTATATTCATCTTTGAGTTATTTATTTATTACAAATGCTTTTTATGGCTGCTCATTGACATGTTTGATCATTCAAATGAATATTGAGGCAATAAAATTGTACATTTAGATCCAGATTATTTATTTGGCGTTAAGAACAATTATTACTTACACCCAAAATTTAAGGCCAGAGTAATTGTCTTTTAGGCATAAGAGATGGTGACTTTGAAGATTGAACAGAAGTGAATTTGATCATGGATATGCTTGTAACTCTCTTTCATGATTACCATTAGATAGTGATACAAGACTGGGATTTGTTGCATCAAGAAAGATGCCAAATGCATGAGTTTTCAACTTTGTTCTTAGGAAAGAACTTCAACTCTTAGAAATATTGAGAGCCCTATAACTCTGCTTCCCTCACAAGTCCTTTTTGCTTATGGCTGTTGGGAGATTTCCTTCAAATAAACTCACATAAGCTTTTGACCAAAAAATTATCTCACTTAAGCTTGCAGGAAAATTTTTTATGGTCTCACTGTGATGGTAGCCATGACTAATGGCAATTTTAAAACATTATGGTCTAATCAATTAAGTATAAATTAACTATACCAAAGATGCAACAAGTATCTTTTCCTTAGAAAAGTCAACTTTCAAGGTGGAGATGGACGACAACCTAGTTAGCTAGTTTATACATGTCCTTTTAGAGTTACAAAACTGAAACTACAGTGCTATGTCATTGCATCTTTTAGCACGGGTCATTCTCCTTGTAGATTTTATTAATAGATCCAACTACACCAGCCTTTGAAGAATATTCTAACTATTCTTTGTTGATTATAGGTGTGAAGTGTGCATCAATCCTGTCCAGATCCTTCCTTTGTTACTTAATCCTCGGTCAACAAAGTATGTTTATTATTTCTTTTCTTTAATCATTGTGATGTTAACTTGAAAATTTATCTAACTTGACATCTATTATATTTTAAAGATGAATAACTTATCTTCTTTTGTTTCTTCTTCTTTTATTTGTTTTTACTTTTTATTGTTTTTAACTTTTATTGTTATTTATTTACTGGAGTTTAGAATAATATTGAATGGTAAATAGTAGAGGAAGCATTGAAAGATTGAAAAAAGATTTGAAAATTGTGATTGGAACAAATGAATTCTATACAATCTTAACATCCATAAATTATAAATTGAGGATCAGTAATTGTTTTCTTAGAATAAGTCAAAGGTTTGCTTCAATGTTTTGCTTGAAATTTGAAACCTATTTCCTTTTCAAATATCCATTAGAGTTCTCAGGTTAGTTGAAGAGGAGATTAAATTTCATGGTCTCTTGATGCTCAATTTATCTTCATTAATTAAGTTGGTAATTCTATTTTTTTTAATCAATTGCTGTCAACCAAAAATTGAATTGGTATTTGTATGTAAAGAAGCATCATTGTCTCATTGAATTAGGTCACAAAATTGTTTTAGTGAGATGAACATTTTGTCAATGAATTTTTTTTTTAATCAAAGATAAATGGTTAATTGTGAGGTATGATTTAGGCTCATCAAGCATTTATTTTAATGGAAAAAAAAGATTTTTGGAAAGCAAAATAGCCACACGAATATTCACTGCTGCTTTTATTGTTATTTACTAATTAATTTTGAATTTTGAGTTTGTTACCTCACAGAAAGAGTCATAATAAAAAAATCAATCCATGAAAGTAATTGTGAGTTTGTGATCTCATAAAAAAAGTTATAACATCATCATCAGAGCCTTTATCTTATTACTGGGATAAGCTATATGAACCAATATATGACCTCATGCAAAGTCGTTAGCATGAAAGTAGGGGACACCCAACGGATTTCATATAATGATTTATCTCATAAAAATTGGATGAATTTTAAGTAGCTAGTTTTCCAAACCTAAGTTGGCGGTTATATTTTTATAAAAATTGTTATATTTTTAAAGAAACCTTAGCTTTTTTCATTTGATTAGATTTACCTCAAAATAATTATAGTTAATTAAATGCAAACTAATAATTTTAAAAATAAATAATTATATCTTAACAAATAATTTTAAATACATATTTCTTAATAAATAATCTTAAATAATTATCTCTTAATAAATAATCTCATGTTTGTACAATGTACATAACATATAGATGTCATAAGTATCAAAGTTTCGCACCACACACCTTTCAACATAAGAGTTGGTTGAAAGATTTAAAAAGCCCTAAGGGCAAATATTATGTAGCACCATTGTACAAGAAGTAACTAGAAGAGAGTCTAGAATCACTAATTTGCTATTACCAACTTGTAAATATCTTGTATAACGTATGAACTTAGAAATGTTATAAAAAGTTTAGAGCAAATTTTAAGAAAGTTTTAGGGTTGGAGTGTTCTATTTATCTTGTGGGATCTAAAATTGTCATGTAGTGATACTTGGCCTAATCTTATTGAATCTAATACTTATTTAATGCAGTGAAATTTGACCTAAATCACACATTGTAAGAGATCTTTTTATATAAAACTAGCAATCTGAAATCCAATCTCATAGAAAAGCTTATACCAGCATCATGGACGCATAATTGAGCTAAAGAAAATTTTCACTTGCTAGAGGACTATGAAGAACTCCATCCTTTATAAACCAAAACTATAACAATAATGATTAACACTTAACCTGCATTATATGAAATAATAAATAAGATAAAATCGAAAATGACTTTGAATAAATGTATTACATGATTCTTGCTAGTTTTATTGTTTTGCTGCAGTTCATTGATTGAATTATTAACAATCTTTTTCTCCCAAATGTCACTTTGTTTCACTATTAATTCTTCTTCTTTTTGCTCTTAAATTCTTTGCCTCTGCTATATAAACCCAAAACCAAAACCCAATTAGAAAGATCAAAGCTTTACCAAATGGGTTCTCTCCAGCTTTTTCACAGCTTTTCGGTTTCATTTTCTTCGGCGGCCAATCTCCGCAATCTGTTGAACAAAAGGAGAGTGAATGCATGTCTAAATGCAGATGTGGAGGCACCAAATCCATTGAAATCAAAGTCAAACAGAAGCAATGAAGTGATAGAGGAGGAAGGGAAGGTTCTTGTTGGGACATATGCAAGAGCTCCAGTGGTGCTGTCTAGAGGCAAGGGCTGTAAATTATACGATTTTGAGGGGCGAGAGTTTCTTGATTGTGCAGCTGGGATTGCTGTCAATGCGCTTGGTCATGGGGATCCTGATTGGATCAGGGCAGTTATAGAGCAAGCTAATGTTCTTACTCACGTTAGTAATGTCTACTATTCCATTCCTCAGGTGAGTTCTTTTATTTGATTTAGATTTTTTGGGACTTTAATTTATGGTTTTTTTTTGATATTGAAAAGTTAAATCTTTTTTTTAGTTGAATTTAATTTTGATATTGGATGTTGGATTTTTGAATTTTAGTGTGCTTACATTTGTCACTTGATTTTTCTTTTTCTGTCTTTCGTTTTTTTTTTCTCTAAAATGTATTAGAAAATAAAAGCAAAGGAGATGAAGTAAAATTATAATAAAATTTAATAATCGATTGATTATAATATTAATGTTAATGTAATTGTCCTATATCATCACTGTAATACTATCACAGGTCTTATGATAAAATTATATTTTCTTTTTTAATTTTTTTAGCTGCTAAAGCAATTATCAAAATTGCATTAAAATTGTTAAAATTTTTTATGAGAGAATTTGTATTCTTCTCGTTAGATTATAGAGCTCAACCTCTGATACCAATTTTTGGTTCAATTACCTAATCGAGAGGGAGGGGGGGTAAGAAGTCTTCTACAAGTATTTAGACACAAAAGGCTGGAAAGGCATCCCAACAAACTAACAACCTTAACTAAATTCCTAATTAACTTGCTGAGTCAGCAAAGTCATTAACTAGCTAATCAACAAATACTCTGTTAATAAATACAAGTAGAAAACAAAAAGAAAATTTTACATATGAATTCTCTATAGCCCCCCTCAAGCCGGAGTGTAGAGATTGTGAATACCAAGCTTTGATAGCAAAGAGTGAATGCTGCTAGAAGAGTGTGACTTGGTAAAAATGTTAGCAAGCTGAGAAGAAGAAACATGGAGCAACTGAATCACATTGGCTTGATGTTTTTGTCGAATGAGATGACAAACGATTTCGATGTGTTTAGTGCATTTGTGAAACACTGGTTCTCAGAAATAGCTACGACGGATTTTTTTGTCACAAAACAAGAGGGTAGGGTGAGAATGAGAAATTTGAAGATCATGAAGTAGATATAAGAGCCATTGCAATTCACAAGTAAGAGAGGCAATTGCCTTATATTTTGCCTCAGAGGAAGATCTGAAAATGATTTGCTGCTTCTTAGACTTCCATGAAATAAGAATATTATCAAGGAAGACACAGAAGCTAATGATAGATCGTCGAGTATCTGGGCATGAAGCCTAGTCTTAGTCATTGAATGCTTTCTATTGCAAGTCAGACATAGTAGAGAAAAATAAACATTGACCAAGATTTGCGTTGATATATCGAAGTACATTATGTGCTACAACCAAATAATTATTGGTTGGTTTGTCTAAATATTGGGATAGTTGCTAAATTGCTAAAGATAGTTCTGGTCGTGTGGTTATATGGTAGTAAATGTTGGGCGATTAAGAGATTGCAGACACAAAAGATGAGTGTAGCAGAAATGCAAGTGTTGCGATGGATATGTGGATGTACCAAAAAGGATAGAATAAGAAATGAAGATATTCGTAAGATGGTTCGAGTGATACCTATTGAAGACAAGAAGTGTGAAAGTCGTTTATATTGGTTTGGACATGTATAACGTAAACCTGTAGATGCTCCAGTTAGGAGAATAGAGGCTATGAATGTTGAGAGAAAGGTTAAGACTAGAGGAAGACCGAAAAAGACTTGGAAAGAAGTAATTTGGAAAGATATGGAGGTATTAGAGTTGGATGAACACATGGCCTTGGATAGGAATGTGTGGAGGAGGAAAATACATATGGAGGATCTAACGTGAATTTAGATATTGGTTCATATAGCTTATCTCAATCTCGTAGGATTAAGGCTCAAATGATGATGAGTTCTGGTCGTGTGGTGGTTAAGTAAAGCAAATAGCTAACCAATCATTTGTACAAGAAAGGATCTCCAATGGAGTGCTAGATGTTTTTGAAAGTTTGAGGGAAGAAACCGTTGGAGTAGAAACTGGGTTTTAACCAAGAAACCAGTGTCTTGAAGAATTTTTGAGGCATATTTTTGCTGGCATAGATTGATACGCTTTTTAGACCTAGCAATCTCAAGACCAAGGAAGTATTTAAGAGTACTTAAGTCATTAATCTTGAAAGAAGAATCAAATGTTTCATATCTTGAGTAAGATGCTCATTATCACTAGCTAAGATCACATCATCAACATATATAAGTAATGTAATGAAGGAAGAACCATAATTCTTCTCAAATAGAGAATGATCTGAAGATGTTTGTTTGAAACCTCAAGGAAGTAAAGCATTGGGAAGTTTAGAATATCATTGGCAACTAGCTTATTTTAATCGTATAGAGACTTCAACAACTTGCAAACTTGACCTGGTTTGACATTAGGATATCAAGGAGGAAGTTCCATGAACACTTCCTCATGTAAATCACCATGCAAGGATGCATTGTTAATATCCAGTTGATGTGAGTGCCAACTTTTAGCTGTTGGTAGTGCTAAGAAAGTTCTGATTGTACTCATCTTAGCAAGTAGGGAAAAAGTCTTTGTGTGATTAATGCCAGGTTGCTGAGTGTATCCCTTTGCAACCAACCTGCCCTTAAACCTATCGATTTGTTCATCAGCTTTATATTTCACCTTGTAGACCCATTTGCATCTTATTGCTTGTTTAGGAGGGAAATAAGTACTTTCCCAATTTGTTTGCTTGCAAAGCTTCTAGTTCAACTTCCGTGGCCTTTCTCCTACAATCATGCTTCACAGCTTGGTTGTAGGTTTGTGGTCCATAGACAGTAGTAATTCCAATGGAGAGGGCTTTATGTGAGGGTGAGCATTTATTACGATCAAGGACAGAAGATAATGTATGAGGAGTACTCAAATCTTTTGTTGAAGAATGCAAAGACTAGAAATGATAGAATTTAGTTAAATTGCAATGATAATCTTGCAAATAGGAAGGAGTATATCTGGTCCTAGTTGACCTTCTAAGAGGAGTGGTTTGATATGTAGTTTGATTGGACATACTGGAAGGAATAGATGTAGAATATGAAAGAAAATCATGATTTAAATTGGATTGATTAGGAAGAATAGAAAGTGGTAGGATACTATCACAATTTGTATGATGATCATGATCAGTAAATGAAGTAGAAGAGAAAGGAAAAGGATATTCGTACAAGGAAAAAGATATTCATAGAAGATGACATTTGTTGAAACGAAGATGATGATCATGATCAGTAAATGAAGTAGAAGAGAAAGGAAAAGGATATTCATAGAAAGGAAAAAGATATTCATAGAAGATGACATTTGTTGAAATGAAGACTTCATTGGTTTGTAAATTATACAACTTATAACCTTTTGTACCAGCAGGAAAACCTATGAAAATATATTTTATGGCTCTAAAGTCAAATCTTGGATGGGCTAGTGTTGATGCGTAGTAGAGACGACCAAACACCTTGAGGTGAGAAAAGGTAGGTGGTTTGTGATATAATAGTTCAAATGGGGTTTTGTTATTGATAATTAGTGAAGGAATTCTGTTTATAAGATGTACAACATGGCTACATAGTTTGCCCAAAATTTTTTAGGTAAATTGGCTTGAAGTTTCAAGGATTGGGCTACATTCAAGATATGCTAGTGTTTCCTTTCAACTATGCTATTTTGCTGAGGAGTTTGAACGCAAGATGTATGGTGAATAATTCCTTTGGAAAAATGGAAGGAAGACATGTTAAATTCCTGACCATTGTCAGTCATAATGCTTTTGATGTTGGTTGCAAACTATGTTTCAACAAAAGTACAGAAAATTTTGTAATGAGAGTCTGGCTTCAAATTTGGATTTCATGAGATATAACTAGGTATTTCTACTATGATCATCAACAATAGTAAAAAAATAATGGTGACCATACAAAGATGCAATATGATAAGATCCCTATATGTCAAAATGAATGAGATCAAAACAAATAGTAGAAACGGAATAACTAATAGGAAAATGAAATTTTTTTTTTAGCAAAATGACAAATGTCACGAGGCATTTGTTCATGTACAAATTGAAGAATCCAGTTTGTTCAACAATCTCATTCTAGTATTTAATGCATGACCTAAACGATAATGCCACACATGATTTTGAGACACTAGATTTGAGGAAGCTGCTAATTTGAATTGTGGATGACCAAGTGAAAAAGAATTCACAAGTTGATAAAGACCTTTGATTTGTCTAGCTAATCCAATCATCTTCCAAGTCTTAATATCTTGAAGAATACAAAATTAATGTTGAAAAATCAAAAAGCAATTAAGAGTTTTTGTTAACTTGTTAACAGATATCAGGTTGAAAGAAAAACTAGGTACAAATAAGGCATTCTTCAAGATAAAATGTGGAGATAATTTGAAAACTCCAATATGTGTCACAGCATACTGACCAGTAGGAAGCTTAACACAAGAATTGGTGACAGGTTTGTAGGATTAATAAATTTGAGAGAACAGACGATGTGGTTAGTATCTTTGGTATCAAAAAGATGTGTTGAAGGATATGGAGAATGATCAACAATACAAGTTGCAACAAAAGTTCTTGGTTTTTGAGGTAAAGAATGTACAATTGCAGTTACTGCATTAGCACAAGGAGTCGAAGAAGAAGACATTTCAGTTGATTGAAGCAATGCCATCAACTTTTTATACTGATCCTTGGTGAATGGCATTGGAAAAAAAGGCATCAGGAATTGGATCAGTTTTTTGAGTTTTTGACTCATTACTACACTCCTCCATGTGAGATACATTTGCCTCTATGATTTACTGAACCTATCCTATTTCTTGGTTTAAAGCCTGGTAAATAACCATCCTTCTTGTAACACTTATCAATAGAATTTCCTATATAGCTGTAATGAGAGCAAACTGGTCTTCTTCCATTTGAGTTATACTTCCTGAATGATGAATTTCCAATAACTGAACTTGTGACTACTTTGTTTCCAAAAAAATTTGACTCAATTTTTTGAGAAGCAGAAATTGCAGAATTCAGTTGCCTTTCATGCTGAATTACCAAGGCAAACAAGTTGTTGATGGATGACAATGGCTCCATTAGCATGATCTGTGACCTCACTGTAGCAAAAATTTCATTTAGGCCATTGTGAAACTGTATTACATAGTCATTTTCTTGGTATTTTCTTGCAATCTCCAAGGCTTCACAATTGCAATGGGGATTACAAAAACAACTAGGGATAGGTCTGAGATTCATAATTTCATCCCAGAGCACTTTCAGTTTTGTGAAATAGTTTGTCACAGAATGATTTTTGCTGGAAGGAATAGATCTCCCCCTGCAATTTAGAGATCCTAAAAGAATCTCTCTGAGAAAACCTATCTTTTAGGTCCTTCCATAAATTAGCAGCACTATTAAGCCAAATCATGCTTTGTGCGATGGAAGGTGAAAGAGAATGCAAGATCCATGAAAGCATCATAGTGTTACACCTCTCCCAAGCTGGAAACAGAGGATCATTCTTCGATGGACTTGAAATTGATCCATCTACAAATTGCTTGTTATTCGAAAGTAACCATCTTCATTGATCTAAACCAAGAATGTTAATTCTTTCCTGTGAGAACTGATGAAACGAGAATCAAAGCAGGATTCTTGTTCGTATGAAGAAAGAAAGGACTTGAAGGTGATTCTTCAGGCTTCATCGATGAAGACATGATCAAGAAAATGAAAAGAAAAAAATGCTTGGAAGAAAAGAAAAACTCAAGGAAAGGAGAGAAAATCAAGCTCTGATCCCATGTTAAAATTCTGTTATGAGAGAATTTTTATTTTGCTCGTTAGATTACAAAAAAAAAAGGGTCTTGTACAAGTATTTATACACAAAAGGCTGGAAAGTCAGCTCCACAAACTGACAACCTTAACTAAAGTCCTAACTAACTAACTTGCTGACTCAGCAAAGTTATTAACTAACTAATCAACAAATACTCTGTTAATAAATACAAGTAGAAAACAAAAAGAAAATTCAACATAATAATTCTCTGATAGAAATATACTGAAATCGTCCATTTCCTACATAATGATTTCTATTTTGATGTTAGATTGGTGAAGCAAGTACAGAATATGCATGTATTCTTTTTATGGGGAAATCAAACAGCAGATTGTCGTTTCTTTGTTAATTAGAAGTTCCTTCTTCCTCTTGAATGACTTATGAATGATTGGTTTAATTTGCATGACAGATGTATCCAATTTTGCTAATGTTTTATGTTTCTTTTACCTGCTTATCAGATGGGATATATTTTTCTTGTTGTAGGTGGAGCTTGCAAAACGTCTTGTGGCTAATTCTTTTGCTGATCGTGTATTTTTCTCAAACTCTGGAACAGAAGCAAATGAAGCTGCTATTAAGTTTTCCAGGAAGTTTCAAAGATTTACACATCCTGATGATAAAAAGCCTGCTACAGGTTTTATCTCCTTTACTAATAGCTTCCATGGTAGGACCTTGGGAGCCCTTGCTTTGACAAGTAAAGAGCAGTATCGTTCACCGTTTGAGCCTGTAATGCCTGGAGTTACTTTCCTGGAGTATGGCAACATACAAGCTGTAAAAGATCTTATCCAGCATGGAAAAATTGCTGCTGTATTTGTTGAACCCATTCAGGGTGAAGGTGGAATATACAGTGCAACAAAAGAATTTCTGCAAGCTTTACGTATGGCATGTGATGATGCTGGATCCCTCTTGGTTTTTGATGAGGTGCACAACTTCCCATCTCTTAGAAATAAGTTCAATTCGGATTTTAATATGGTCTAAATTTCTTGATCAGATTCAATTTGCGGTATCTACCTCTTATATTTTCTCAAACAACCCAAGGTATGGATTAGTGTAAATAATAAAACTGTATAAGCAAAACAAGTTTTATACGTATTCCGTAATGAGGATAAAGTGTCTTACTTGCCAAACAAATGGAAAGTTCTCTAGTGAAATTATAATGGACTTAATGAAACTGTGGTTAATCATGATTTAAGTTCATAAAGAAATAAACTGAAAGCTCTTACATTCTGCTTAAAACAAAATTGTAAGATATTCACATATTTCATTAAAGTCATAAATTTTCTACAAGGATCAAGATTAACTTTACAAGTAAACTTCAACTTGATGATAATGTGTTTTAGTAGATAAGTTGTAGTTGATCATATTTTCTTCTTTATCACCAATACACTAGTTCCAGTCTTAAAAGCATATGAATACTTTACAAACAATCCTCTAGTGGTGATAGGATACTTTTTTTTAGTGGGATGTTGTCAGAAAAGTATTTCTATCGTAAGATCTATATGCTGCTTTACGAGAGGCAGGATGGTAGCTTTGTTTTGTATCATTTATGCCTAAATTCATCTTGTACAAGGAAGGATTTTAACATTTGTTGTTGTTGTTTCACTTGCTCTCTTATTCTTAGGTTCAATGTGGATTGGGTCGAACTGGTTATCTCTGGGCACATGAAGCTTATGGTGTATTCCCAGATATAATGACACTCGCCAAGCCTCTTGCAGGAGGTCTTCCAATAGGTGCTACTTTAGTAACAGAAAGAGTTGCTTCTGCTGTCATCCATGGCGACCATGGAAGTACTTTTGCTGGTTCACCTCTTGTGTGTAGTGCTGCTATTGCTGTTTTAGATAAAATTGCAAATCCTAGTTTCTTGTCCAGCGTCTCAAAGAAAGGTCATTACTTCAAAGAGTTGTTGATCCAAAAGCTTGGAGGAAATCCACATGTGAAAGAAGTGCGAGGTTCGGGTCTTATAATTGGAATAGAGCTGGATGTGTCTGCTTCACCCCTTGTAGATGCCTGTCGAGATTCTGGTCTTATAGTATTAACTGCAGGAAAAGGAAATGTTGTGAGACTGGTGCCTCCATTGATCATCTCGGAGAAAGAATTGGAGCATGCAACTGAGATTCTACATGAATGTTTACCAGCACTTGATAGTAGTAACTGAGGTTAGGAGAATTCATAACCACATTTGGTTCCAAATGAGACATTTAGAATGTTTAGTCTTGTTTGTGAAATTTGCAGCTTTAATGTTAAATTAATCAAACAATCAAAATTCCATAATTATTTTAAATACTCGAGCTGTCATTTGTATGTTTTTTTGTGCACTGGAAACCTAGGGATATGAATAGAAGCAGTTTGCCTCCCACTCCGGCTTTAAAAATGCATATACAGTTAGTTAAATAAGTTCAACAATTAGTTTCATGTATTTTTGTTCAAACACTGATTGTTGGGATCTCTCTTCCAAAATAAAAAGGAAAGCCCAAGTAATGAAATTTTGAATAACAAATAATTTAGTTCATAATAAATAAAAATTCACAAATATTTATTTTGTCATGAATATTTAAAATTACTCAGGCCAATTCAATATATTGTCAAGTTTGAATTTTATTCTGTTTAATAACTTAAGATTTGAAGTTTAACTTAGGCTTAAATGAGTTTATTTTTCATATTTGAGCTCGATTCATAATTTACTTGAATCATTTGAGTTTGATTTGATAAATTTGGAAAAATTATAAATATAGACAATATATATTATATTTTCGTCATTTATTTATATATACATATTAACTATATTAAGAAAATAAAATTTTGACTACATTCATTAAATTTTCGAATTGAATATTAAAATACGTGAACTCAGCTATATTAATTACTTGAATAACTTTAATTTGGTAATGAATAAATCAATTCACGGTATTATTTCTAATAATTAACAAGTACTTTGATATGTTTACACACGAGTTGACTAAATCCATCCATAACACTTTCTCATTATAATTCTCCATTCTATTTATTTTTCCTTATGCTAGGTATATAGATGAGGAATGATTCACAGTTGCAGACAAGAAAGTTGTAGTACAGAAGCTTCTTTTATATTGTCCACATTGTAAAGATAAAATTGGATGTGGACTTGAATCTCTTATGGTAAGTTTCTGTTAGCATTATCTTTTATGGGGTATTTCAGGATTTTGGTTTTGTTGCTATATAATCAAACATGTGTTATGAGAAACTTCTTAGTGATGATACAATTGATATGTGTTATGACAGTGTGGAGTTGAACAACAAGATATGCTTTAGCATATCTTTATAAAGAGAAAACTGATTGTTTTGAGAGCCTTGGGAACTTTATCATGTGAATTCGAATTGAAATTAGGTAAATTATAGAACATGGCAAAATTGGTCTTTTGTAACTAAATGTAGGATTGGCATATATATATATATATATATATATATATATATATATATATATATATATATATATATATATATATTTATATATATATTTAAAACAGCCTCATCTCTCCAAATTATTGGTTATTTATCCATCTTGAAATATTTTAATTGTTTTTCTTAAATCTCTGCTATTTAGGCCAAATGCAGTAAAAGAAGAGTAATGAACAGAATAACTTTTGTTTCAGAATTATGAATCCCTTTCCTTTAATATAATGAATTGACAAGTCTTAAAGAAGATATAACCTTGCCTAAAAAGATTCCATTCTATGAATTACCCTATGGATAAGAAAAAGAATAAGAACCCGCATCAGCAAGCGAATCTAATTCTAATTCAAATAGTTTCTTAAAGCAAGAGGAATATTCTACTGTTAACTAAGATCAAAGTTTTTTCAAAAGTAGTTGTCGGTAATAATTAACAACTTTTCTCTAGCATGTAGCAAAAAATGTGATAAAATGTGATTCTTTGCTAGCGTCAATGACCTGACAATTTCTTGAGAACAAGAACAATAAATGATTGAATGACTTGTGTCTATGATTCTCGATGGTGATTGCTCTTGTTGATCGATATTGTATTTTTCCTTCTTCCATTCAGAAGGGTAAGGTTGCCTAGAACTGATAGATGAAATTCACTGAGAGAATGATAAAAATGCTTGTGAAGAAGAGCATTTTATTTGGTTAAAAAGTTATTTTCTTAGACATTCTTTTTTGACCTTTTTTTTTCTTAAATTGGAGGGTGTAGGCTTAAGTTGTTTGGACTCGAATCCGGCTAAGTCTCAAAGTATGCTATAATTATTTTTTAATTTATGAAAAGATTGTTAATTTTTTTGACCTCTTATTAATAATGCTTGTCGTGTTGCCTCCTAATCAATTACAATTTTTCTGTGCCGTAGACTATTAGAACCTAACCAATGTGAGATAGAAAACTGCAACATCTCAGAAAACTAATCAATTCTAAAATACAGAGAATGTCTAAGAAAAACTACTAATCAAACATCTCAGTTGTGTGCGAGGTAGAAAGAGGTTGCAATATCTTAGAAAAACTAATCATCCTCAAAGACAGATGAAATAAAATGTTGACACCATTATTAGAGTTAAAAAAAATGACAAAGAAAAATGAAATGCTTATTAGATCAATCATCTGACCAAGTTCTGCCTTCCATCTTCGTGTTGCATACTGAAATAAGAAGACAAAGTTTGTAATTAGCACGCAAAGATTTAGATGAAAAGGCCACTAGCGTTATACTAAAGATGATCTTGGGATAGACTTTGTAATTTTAAACACGATGCGGTGATACGATACGAATAAAATAAACGAAAGTAACATGAACTAAAAATTGATAAAAAGTATATATGAATATGGCAAAAATTAGAAAGTAGGTTTTATGTTTGGCGTGTCAATATGAATTTTGACACAAAATTTTTCTATATTACATGACACGAATATGATTTTACATGACATAAATATGTATTTTATAACTAATTACCAACTCTATCTTGGAGCAACAATAACATGCCATGACGATTGAAAAATAGAAGTTAGACTACAGAATGTCTTGTATAGGCATGAATATTACGATAAAATAGCAATCAACCTGAGAAATGCATGTTCACATGGGAACTCAACTGGGTCACTCAAGCATCCAAGTTTAACAATATGATTCTCATCAACTGTTCATCAACTGAGACGCAAAATTTTTTTCAGCTCATAGTAGATGCAAGAGAAAACGAAGTCTCCCTTATTCAATCAAGTCAAAGTTTAGCAATGAGATTGACAGCATAATTAAATTTAAGAAAAAAATGAAGAGGATATATGCATGCTTTGCATGTGGTGATTTAGATTCAGATACCTTCATGTATCAAGTTCTCACAGTTGTAATGTGCTTCATAAGCATATCAACTATTTCTTTTGATACTCTTGAGGTTGATTCCGTCAAGGCTTTAATCTTCCTTTCAGTTTCCTCTTCAAGCTGCTTCACAGTGTTCCCAGAGCTTCCGCTTGTCTGCAAAAACAAAGGACTAGGTTAATATTTCATTGGCAGCGTTATGTCAATGCCAACAATTATATTATGAAGATGAACATTTTGTGGAGAAATATCAGTCTAAAATAAATTCTTTTGGGCCAGCGACAGCCACAAAACATGAAGGAAGATTACTCCATACTCAATGTAGTCTGAGGACACCTTGTGTTTATAAAAAAAAATTATCAGTCTAAAAAGATAATTGCACCTCGGAAATCTGATTTTGGTATTCAGTTTCCATGTGGGAGCGATAAAGGGCCACATCCTTTTCAGCCTCGTCTTTTGCTTGCTTTAGCCTGGCCATCTTCACTGAGCAATGCCAATGCATGATTTAAGTGAAAAGCCATATTGAAAACATATAGAAACTGAAAGGAAAAAGGAAACAACAGAAGTAGGTATTCAAGCACTATATTAATTTAGTCAACTAATCATACAATAATATCTTAATTTTGGTCAGTTTGATATCTGAATTTGGAAGTCAAGCATTTCGGTTAGGTTTCTTACAACTTCTAGCACTTGCAACTATGTGTTGGGCCTCCTGCTCTGCAGTTAGCAACAGTTGAATGCCTCCTTGCCCTCTAAAGGAATCCATTGTCACTGTCAACCTATAATACAGCATTAAAATCACATAGAACAAGGATTAGATTCCGGCAAAATCTGGAAGCATGTTCTTATTTGGGATTGTATACAGTTGATCAAAAGCCCTTGTATACTTTTCATCAAAACTCAAGAAAATAAATTATGCACTGATACGCATGTAAAAGAACAACAATCTGCAAGATATCATATTCATACCTGAATAAAAGATAATGCAGAATAAATTGAATCTCTCTTAAATTCTTCCAAATCTTCTAGGGTTGTTTCTCTTCTTCTCCATAGTTAACGGGATTAGTTTTGTTTTGTTTTCCTGGTCAAAATGGTTTGCATGTTTACGTGTGGTGTATAAATTATATTATCTTAACTTCCTGCCAGACTAATCTACTTTTCGGGCTGTGCAAAGACTAAAGAGTAAAAGACTTTTTTTTTTTGATGATTTAATTGTTTATTTAAAACAAATAAAAATTTAATTTCTTATTCCATTTTTTATTTAAGTGTGCATTATGTTTTTAATTTTATGTTTATTATTTTTTGTAATTTTTTTAATGTTTTATGTTATTTTTATTTTATATCTATTTATTATAATTCTTCAAAGAATAATTCTTATATTAAAAGAGTTTTTTTAGCCCTTTAAATTATTCCTCACATTAAAAAGATTTCTTATATCTCCAGAAAATTTCATGAATTTTTCCTCATCGGAGGATTTTTAAATAATCATTTTTATTTTTTATTTATTAATTTATTTATCTAATAGTCTAATGCTATTAATTATAATTAATTATTAAGAAAATTAAAAATTATACCTTATTAATTAAAGACAATGTTGGGCTTGGGATTGAACCAAACAAAGTTGATCAATGAAAATAAGTTTGCACTGAATTTATTGGACCTAACTATTAATAATCTATCCGTAAAATATTAAAATTGCAATTTGAATTTTTGGACCGTTGTTAGCATAAATATTATGTTTAACTAACTTTTATTGAATGGTAGATGTTTGTTTTTTTAAATAAAATATAAGGTAGATGTTAAATGTTGTTAGATTTAATGTTCACTTGCTTTTAACTTTGGCGCTAATTATCTTATCAAATGATATTCATATATAACCTTGAGAATGTGCTGGTGTTTATGTTCAATGATGGAATTTATGAATATTGATGAGTAATTCGGAATTGATCAACTTGGAAGTGGATGGAGGCTTGAATCAGTTAATGTAAAAGAGCAAAAACAGTGAGAAGGCATCTGAGGTTTTTTTTTTTTCGGGGCACACACCATGATTAAGTCACTATCTAGAAGATAGAGAAAATACTTAGAATGTATTAAGGTTTAGATTTTCCACTTACCTGTAAGGGTTTTATACAATAGCTCGTCCATTCAATCTGTTCGAGGAGCAGTAGGACTTTTATCATATCGTCGAATAAGGATTCTATTAGTGTAAGGAACTTTAGTTTTTGAGTGACCCTTGTTAGCCTTTAAGCTTTGGTTACTCGTGGTTAGGGATGGCAATGGATACCCTATAAATGGGTATCCGGCATTACCCGTCCCGTTTAAGTAGGATTAGGGTAGTATATAATCGGGTTCGGGTATGGTTCGGATAGTGAAATTACTATCCGTCACAGATTCAGATAGGATTCGGATAGTTATCTTAGAGTACTCGCTACCCGAATCCGATTATAAATAATAATTAATTAATACAATATTTATATTTTCTATATATAAATTATTTATTATTAATTTTGTATTTAATTAAATTAAGTCATTAAATATTATAATTATGCTTTTTAACTTTAATTTATTTTTATGAGTTAAATTAAATTTATTAATTTGATTTTTTAATTAAGTTATTCCAAAATTGATTTTAAATTTAAATTTAAAAGTCAAACTTTGACTTAATAAACGGGTAGTTAACGGGTTCGGGTAGTTAAACGAGTATTTTCTATTTTATAGGGTTAGGGTTCGGGTAACATAAATAAAAATAATCGAGTAGTTAATCGGGTTCGGGTATTATACATATTAATCGGATTCGAGTATCTCAAATTTAGCGGGTACCCAACTCGTTTACATTTCTACCCGTGGTGGAAGATAATTGTTCTCTGTGTGCCAATGACTTCATATTCTCATGTGGACTAAATGCCTTGATTTATTATTGGGCATAATCGACCTAAATATGGTATAACAATAGGTAGAAGATTATAAAATGATCTTCTATACTACTTATTTGGAGTGTTTTGTTTTAAAAGAATGCTTTTAATAGTATCTATTTACTGAAACGAAAAATTATACCTTTGCTCACTAGGTGGTGGATAGCACCGTTTATGACTTAAAGTCATAATGCTTTTGTTTAAGGATTTAAATGTGCATGGCTTTTGTGTTTCCTTCTTGTATCTGTCTACTATTCTTCTCGATTCAGATTTCACTTTGCCTTTTGCTCTTCAGCTCTATTCTTCCCTTCATCCTTCCTTTCTAGGTAAGTAAGTAGTCTTCGTATTTGGTTAATCATATTCTTTATTTCTTTTTGTTTTACGGGTCAAAGGAGAACGGCGACAAAAAACTGCTCCTTGTCCTTCCAGGGATAAACTCCTTGTCGAGCTTTCTGATGATTCTCTCCCTAGGGATTTCTAGGTCAAATCGACCCCCTTGGATGAAGAAGAACAGTAAGATATCGCTGGAAATTCAGTAGATGGTTGGTATGCTAATAAGTATTCTTCTTCTATCACTGCCCAGGTTATGAAAAATGCTTTAAAGAAGGTTTCCTTCGATTTCCTGGATTCTATTTATATATATCTATATATATATATATATATATATATATATATATATATATATATATATATCATCTGGAATACATTAAAACGAACAATAATACGAATATTATAATTGCAACTGAGAAGGCAGAAATACAAACTGAACGAACTTAGGCTTGTGTATCACACAATGTTCTGAAAACAGATCCATGGGTGCTTGAAAAAGGTAGGCACCTATCTTTTAAGATACAATGATAACAAAGTATCAGAGATGCATCACCAATCTATTTCAATCAAATTTTCAAGCGTCCAACTTTATCACATTAAGAACCATACTTAAAGCACCTAAAATTAGGATTTAAGAAAAGACAAAATTTTACACAAACTTGGAGAAAGAAACAAAAGAGATGCTAGAGAACTTATTGTGTTGTTCTTGTTTTTTCTTGTTAGTTTAATTTTGAAATGAAAGATCCGTCATACAAAGACATTTTGATCCTTAACAAAATTTAAATTTTAATCCAAATTTAATTCACCCATTAAAGGTTACATTTATTTAATCCAATAACTGAGAGTTACATTCATTTATTCAATGAGTATCAATTTTTTATTGACTCATGTATCATTTTAAGAGTATGAACATTTCATTATGGACATTCAAATTGTGACCTCAAAATGACTATTAAATAACTAATTAAAATGATCATCTTTATACACCATTCAATCAGCTTCTTAATAAAACAACACAGCACTCAATTGCCGTGAATCCAAAGACGATCGAGGATGAAGAAGGCTTGTTTAGTCGCTTTAACAATATGAGAGAGAGCAAGATAAAAAATTAACCAAGATTTTTTTTTTGAGTAGAACCAAAATTTGTTTTTTGGTGCCCTAAACCACGAAAAAGAGTAAAATAAAATTGTTTTAGTAACCTTAAATAACAAATGAAACATTATTAATCTGCTATCCGATGCAGTTGTCGTTACTTGTGCAGAGTATAATCAGATATTGCTCTCCGACGTTCTTTGTTTATTTATATAAAGCAATGTGATTATATATTGCATGGTGGTCGATTTGATTCAGAAAAGGCTTGACATTTGTTTGGTGTATGTCTAATTTCAAAATCACATATTAATAGTTATAACTATAGATTATTTACATTTTCATATAATAACTGCTTTTTAAATTAATAATAATGTATCAAATTTATTTTTATAATTAAGGATATTTTTTAAATTTACCACTATATTACTACCAGCAAAGTGTTAGTTTATCTTAAACACTACAATATTACTTTTCTTGAAATTTAATTTTCAGCAATCATTTTTTCAACAATCACTTTATATGTAAAGCACCAAACACAACTTATATGTCACAAAATTCGAAAGTCAAAAGAAATACAAAAATTCAGTAGCTATTGAATAAAAAAAAAAGCCATTGCTTTGCTTGCATTCAATTTAAAATCAACTAAATGAAGTAACATTTGTTATATAAAAAATAATATTCTGTGATATTTCATAATTATGTAACTACAATATCGTGATAATATCATAATTCTAAATATTATTTCAATAAAAATATCGCAATATCTTGTATTACATTTAATGATGTTTAAAAACATAACTACAAAATATCACCGAGTATTACATTAACAAGAAGAATCTAGCAGTAAATATCCCGCAAGATTTCTTTTCTCCATTTTAGGATTCGTTTGTAATCTAATCTGGTATATATGCTGATTAGTACTTAGATTTTTGCCCAATGGAAGGTTTATACTTTCCGTTATGTTCTTTTAATGTGGGATATAAGCCTCATCAATAAGCCATGGTTATCCAGAGGCTTGAGGATATCAAGGTTGAACATATTCTTAGAGAAGCCAAAGCTTGTGCAGATCTGTTAGCAAAGATGGGAACTAAAACAAATTCCCCTTTCATTTGTTCAGTGTTCCTCCTAAAAAACTTAATGCTCAGCTTTTGGCTGATTGTATGGGGCTAACTTTTCCCATAAACTCTGTTTGTAAACCTCCTTAGAGGTGTTTTATGTTTAATTTAAAGTTTTATTTTCCA
This sequence comes from Heritiera fomes, assembly GCA_032173925.1. Lineage (NCBI taxonomy): Eukaryota > Viridiplantae > Streptophyta > Magnoliopsida > Malvales > Malvaceae > Heritiera > Heritiera fomes. The sequence goes on along the minus strand of JAPDPM010000013.1, from coordinate 4,079,976 downwards.
AAAAAAAAATGAACCATGGTTAGAATGGATAGAGACAAAAATAAATAAATAAACCCCTCATCCCAAAATATGAGAAGGGATTAACAATTCCATTACTAGGAATTTATAAAATTTCATTTTTTTTATAATAATTAGAGGTATAAATTTTTTTATATAACAGGAGATAGAGGTTGAAATTGTTTATATTAGAACTCAAATTTTATAAAATATCATATTTCGTTTTTAGTAAGATAGGTATCATAGAAAATTGATTTTTTTTACGCAAATGATTTCAAGTAAATTGAAGAATTTTTTGGATAGAGATTTGAAAAACCCCATTCATCGTACATAATTTTGTATCTGTATTTAGAAAGTTCTCTTGCTTACAAGTTCAGATTTTGATTGATTTATACAATTTTTTAAAATAAAATTAATAATTTTAAATTTTAATAATCGTAGTTCTTGACCGGAATTAATATCTTTTGTACCAAAGAAAATCCTCTTCATTATTTAATAATTAGAATAAAACTACAGTAATTAATTAATCAGCCCACATAAAGATTGACAGTAACAGACTACAGTACTTTTCGCAAATCATTTACCTGCAGCAATCTGTAATGTAAGCGTCTAGAAATTCCTATCACACTACGCTCTGCAAAAACTATATAAGTATATCGAAAGCCGCTCCAACCGTTTTACTCTCTCACACAGCCCAAAGAAGTATAAAATAATAATGAACAATTATCCCGCTAAAATCCTCCTCTTCTTCATAATTTTGCCACTGGTTTTCTCCCCGATTGGAGTCGAGGGAGGCAAGCGAAGGATTCACATCACCGACGATCTCGACGACGTCGTGGACGACGAAGAAGATGAAGCCTGGAAAGAATGGGGAAAGAAGAAATCGTCTCAAGAATTCGATCCCCCACCTTCTGATTTCGACAAGATGGAGCTCCCCCGGATTCAGGAGGAACTCATGAAGCGCCACATGGGCCCTGCTTTCGGCTTCGTTAAGCTCCGCTTGGGGATTCCAAGGGATCAGGTATTTTTTTCATATGGATCTGTTGGAAAGGTTTTAAGAATTGCATCAATTAATGGCGAAATGGGCACGGTTTGTTTCAGGACAAGGTAGCTGAAATTGCTATGAGATGGACCAAACTTCTGAGAACTGGAGCGCTTGGGGTGAAATTCATGGGAATTGATTTGAGCACAATAATGTTCAACCTGGAAGATGGCCAGAAAATATTAGAGGTACACTACCTTCTTGCTACAATGCCCTTACTTTTTCTAGTCATGGAAAATTCATATTGAATCGCTATCTTTCCTTTTACAGTTGAAGGAGTTCTTACTGAGCCAGGACGAGGCCTACGAGATCAAGATAGGGGATCAGGTTTTTAGAAGACCGGGGGACCCGCCGCTGGACGAGGTTGCTGAGCAACTTCGCCAATCTAAGAAAAACGAAGAGGTTGATGAGCATATGAAAGAAGAGCTGTGAGTAGCTGGAATTCTACTTATCTTGTCACATTAAAGATTAGTTTAAATTGCAGGACTCGCACCTTACGCATTGACCTTGTAATATTAAAATCTAGTTGCCTAAATCATTGCTAGTTATTGGATATTGATAACCGAGTGCTTCTCCTCTGTTTCTATCTTAATCTATCGTTCAAAAGTATATTTATTGAATAAGACAAAAATATCTGAGAATTTTTGGAAACAAGTTTCAGAGTTCCATGAAAAGGAGATGGGAAACTTTTCTTAACCCAGTCAGTTATTAGTGTCATCCGCACAAATAAATCAATTGGACAGAAAACAAGATGGTGAAGCCAATGGCTATTTGAGCTTCTTACTGAAGTCAGAGAGCTGGAGTAGCTGAACTCTGGGAATGCTAGCTGCTTCTTCTCTCTCTTTTTGGGTGTTATATCCCCAGTCCCCTATTCAAAAAATCATAGCAACCACATGAGATTTATAATACTTTGGAAAAGAAACAACAGAAACACCCTCGAAAAATAAGCCATATTTTTCCCTCCTCCCAACCCCAAATAGTCATCGACTAAAAACTCAGAACTTGAATGATAATAATGATACCTAGATACAAGTTCCATCCATCTAATTCTGGCTCTTTGATGATGTTCTTCAGGGTTGCAAGCCGATCTTCCACAAAGCTAGTAAAATGCAAGTGGAATGGTTTTAGTAATTTTGAAACCAATTAAGCAGTAAAAAGCAGAGCTAAAATATAGCAATTTAGTACTCCATAATGGAGATATTGATATCATTATAACCAGCAACCAATGAACATACTGTAGTTTCATCCCCTGGTGTTCTGGTCTCCGTTGAAGTTGCTTCAGTACTTTCACCTTGGGCCTGGTAAAATATTCAAAGACCCTTAGTATTGCAAGAAAAGCAGCAGCAAAATTTTGAAACAGCAAAGAGTGATGTTGCTCTCCCCAATGCTAATCAGATAATACTAACCCAGTTCCCAAGCCATATATCCTTTCAGGGGGGATAGTTACTCCTGCAAGCTCTCGTAATAAAGCATCTGCAAACCGGCTCTGAAATTGGGCAGAAAGAAAAAGAACAGTCAAGGTGGTCAACAACCAAAACATTTATTAAAAGGTGAAGGAAGAATTGACTTGTAGGATAAATAATGAAAGGAGCAAAAAGAAAAAAAATTAGAGGTGAAACATCGAACTTTGTACTATGTATTAGTTGGAGAATGGAATTAAGAAAACTGATAAAAGACTTGTGACTGATCTCAAATTTTTTATGCTTTCACGCATTCAAGTTCTCTTTTTCCTTTTTTTTTTTACTTTGCTTTTCATTTCTAATTCAGGACATTGAATCAAACTACACATATATCCACAAACTTTCCCTCTTCTTATTGGTAGTAAATTTTGTTTTTGGGTGAGAAAGAGAGGGAGAAGGGAGTGGGGGACAATCAGAGTAAAAAAACTTACTGCACCTGTTTTGTGGTGACTATATATATAGTTGAGCTAGCAAATTTGAGGGCATCAGGAACACCTGGATAAAACCTGCAGGATATGCATCTTCTATTAATAACTGATAACATAAGTGGTTTAACATCTGTTGTTACTAGGTAGGCTCTTTTTTGCTTTACATACGAGTCATCACTTTATGAATTGGTCTGTTAACAATTTAGATATACCTTTACACATCAATTACTTTAAGTTCATTAATCATACCTATAATAGAAACATTACATCTCTGGTCTAACTTAACAAGCTTGATTAAAATACCTATTTGCACCAATCCAAGTTGTCAAGTCCTTATCCATCCATTCATCCCTAACCTTTCCAAAAAGATCAATTAAAGCATCCCTGTTTTCATCCCATTCTTCCATGATTACTGGTTTTATTTTTGACCAGTTTTCTAAGATTTCTTCAACAGTTAGTCCCTCTGCAACCTTGCAAATTCAAACAGACTTTAGGTCCAGACCAATATTATAGAAAGAAATCTAATTAAGAATAAAGTAAACGAACAATAGTGGATCTTAGATAGTCCATCTCCAAAAGATAGGTTCAAGACAGAGTTATGGGCATATATCTACACCCACCGAAGATTTCCGAATAGAAGGTACTCTACTCTCCAGCAATAACCTCACAAGTAGCAGATTCTCATACCCCGTTTCAACCACAGGTCGCACCTGCCACATTATAAGACATTAGTTTCAACATATCTTTCTTTCACAAATTCCAAATTTTAGCTCAAACATAAACTATCGCCCCAAAAATGAACAGAAATTCCTTTTAAGCTACACTGTTCTTTAACTTAATCTCTTCTCAATTTAGAGCTGCTTTTAAAAGTTATGAAGTGCAAAAAGATAGCTTCTCTTAAACTTGATAACCTATGACTTTTTCCTTTCTGTGATACCTAATGCTACTGTCCAAATATGCAGTGCAGCATGTGAAATAAAGGCTACTTATAGTTTCTGTTTGGAATTGCACCAGTTCAAGTACTCTTCGTATAAGGAAGATGCTACACGTTATGCTGGAAATAAACCTTCCATAGAATTCCAAAGAAATTGAATGACTTGATAAGAAACTGACTAAGCAGATAAGCACTATGCAACAAACAATCAACCATGCCTTGATAGCAACCATTTAAAAGAGGTGAAGCATTAAGATTGGGTGTAACGGTAGGCAACACCTGGAAGGCTTCCAAGATAGAATAAAATATTTGGGTTTCCATATCCCTATCAAATTTCCCACGCACCCCCAACATGAAAGAAAATTGTAGAAAACCTAAGAAATTAGAATAAACAACGATAGCCAAGTTTCAATTCTGTCTTTAATATTGAAGAATGTTGCATTTTTATATTAGGGGTATTGCATGTTAATTTAGAGTTTCAATTCCATTTCTTCGAGAACCCACCAAATTGCTTTACTAATTAAAGAAAAAAATCAAGAGCTTACAATGTGCATCTGATCAACAATCCAATCTTCCAAGACCGAATCCACACCGTCAAATAAACCCGGCCATCTCACTTTGGCGGCCTGTAGATATGCAAGAAAAGGAAATTTAAAAAAAAAATTAAAAGGGTGAGGAATTAGATAAATTAATCGGATAATTTGTTTTCAAAAACCCTAATGCATTAAACATGTAAACTGTGAACGGTTCGAATGAGTTGATGTTGTAAAGCGTTTCATACATTTCTGGAATTTTATCCCATAAAACCGATAGAGAGGAGAGCAGAACCGAGCTGACCTTGACGGCAGAGAGGGAGCTCTCTCCGCAGCTGTCGCAAAGAACTCCATCGAAGTCCAAAGCGTATAAATCTCCCATTCTTTCTCGCGCTTTCTTGCTGGGATTCTGGAGATAATCAACTGGCAAATTCCTTTTGCCGCCCGCCACTCATCTTCTGTTTATAACGACGCAATGCAGGCGTTGCTTCCAGTCCAATTATAATACCCCACGTGTCCATTGTAGGTTATGCTTCTGTTTCTCATTTTCTTCGTTTTATATTTCAACATTTCAAATAATACATCGTTGGCCATAATAATAATAATAATAATAATAATAATAATAATAATAATAATAATAATAGAGTGGTTCCAATCAAAAAAAAAATAATAGAGTGGTGGCCAAAAGAGAAAAAAAATAGAAATAGAGTATAATGAGAAATTATTAATTTAAATTATCTAATTTAACATCTAATTCAGGCAAAAAAAATTTAACATCTAATTAAATTAACAAAAGTTGTCATAAAATTGTAACAAAAAAAGTCATAAAATTAAGAAATAATAATCAAATATACGCTTTTTCTTTTTTTTTTTTGCATAAAATAGATATAAGATTTTAACATTTTATTACATGCAAATCAGTTTATAAGTTTTATTTTATTATAAATAAACTCTCAATGGAAACTTTCATAGTAAATTTATAAATTTTGACTTTAACATAAGGTCAGTGGCTAATAATTTTTAGATCAAGAATAATTAATCTAAATCATTGATTAATTTTTAAAGTTAAGAAAAAAGTTTTAACTTGGTAACCTATTCCATTAGTTTTTCATATTATTATTATATATTAAGTTTTATTAGCAATTTGACCTTATTATAATTTCCACAACTTTTATTTTTATTATTTGTTATTTATCTTTTTTTTGTATAATATGATAATCAATAAAATTTATAACATTAAACGTAAAACTATGATAATAAAAGTAAAATTGATGGCATAAGTACTTGTCTCGTGCCTCAGTTTTTTATAATTTCAGTTGTTTGATGCGTATAAATTTTAAACATAAAAATTTCTTCAAGAAAATTACTAATAAGTAACAACAAAATTTGAGAAGCATAGGGGTGGTCAAACGGTCGGTTCGGTAAATTTTGAATCGAAGTTTGCATTTTCGACATTAACCAAAATTTGTATTTTCATTTTTGTTAACCGAACCGAAGTTTATACTTTCATATTAACCGAATCGAAATAAAGTTCGGTTAATCGATTAATTACCGATTTAACCGAAGTTGTATAAAACCTTTTTCTTATACACCAAAACAGTCCGACACCAATAGTAACAATTCCAGCCCAGCAACATATTGCATTTACAACCATTAAAACACCCATAATAACACCATTATAGCAGCAAAACAAACTGCATTTATAGTCAATTTAAAACCATTATAACATCAATTCCAATCTAGCACTCAGCAATCAACCTATTGCATTTACAAGTTACAACCATTATTACACCATTATAACACCAAAACATATTTCATTTACAGTCTCAAATTAACAAGAGCAAGATAACAACTAAGTAAAACTTTTAACAACCAAACAGAACTATTACAAAACTAATATTCCAGCAAATTGCATCTCCAACCAATTCCAACAACCAAATAAAATCATTACAAACCAATTCCCCAGCAAATTGCATTTGCATTCCATCATCAATATCCATCAATTCAAACAATTACAAAAGTAACAAAACCAAAGCATCCACAAGTTTATACCATTACAAAACTAAAACAAAATACCATGCTAAAAGTTTGAAACGGTAGCATAATCCAAACTAAAACAGTAGCTCCATACACAAGCTCATAACTCAGTGAGAGTGGGTACAGAATTAGCTGCATCCAAAGGGACATCTAAACAAAAAAGAAAACGAAGCAAGATTAAAATTCATAAGCTGTTTTTAATTCATAAAATAATAGGACAATAAACAAAAGGAAAAAAAATATTTATACCATTTTCAACATTTCCAAGCTCTTCTAGCTCTTCCACCATGTCGGATAGGTTTGACGGTTTCTGAATCCAGTCTTGAGTACACACAAGGGCTTCTGCCATTTTAGGAGTTAAAGAACTTCTAAATGGATCAAGAACACGTCCTCTGGTACTAAATGCAGACTCAAAAGCCATAGTAGAACAATAATAGCTAAGACATCTCGGGCTAATTGGGAAAGGATATGAAATTTAGGGCTGTTCACTTTCCACAACCCTAAAATATCAAAATCTTCACTATCATTCTCAGCAACCTCATTAAGGTACCTATCCATTTCTGATTTTTGATTCCCATCACCCGATTCAATCATGTGCATCTTATATAAAGACTTCATACGCTTTTTCCCTGGTTGTGGCTCACCTACATTACTCTCACTCATAACGCTACTTGATTGGGTAGACTAGCACTTGGAAGTAAAGGTTGATATGCATGATACAATTCACAAAGCACTTCCTTCACTTTTTTCAGTATTGACAAACCTTTATCAATATCACCATCATACAAGTTTTTAAAAATAAATTCCACATAATTTAATTTGTGCCTAGGATTAAGGACAACAGCCACAAAAATCAGCATATTCATCTTTTCAAAATTACCCCAATACTTGTCATATTTGTCTTTCATCCTCATTACCATCACACCAAACTCAACATTATTATCATTTTGGGCTTCATTCAAAAGACATCTCATTTCAACAAGTTCATCAAAGAAAATGTTGGATGTGTCATACAAAGTGCCTGAAACCAGTAATGTAAGTTCATAAAAGTGCTCGAAAAATCGACCTAAGCTTCTAACAATGGTCCAGTTATCCTCATTAGGCAAACCCTCTCTCGACTCAAGTTCAACCCTAAAGTTGCTATCTTGCTCTTCAAATCTCTCAAAAGCTCTTTCAAACTTTTAAGCACTATCTAACATTAAATAGGTGGAGTTCCATCTAGTACAAACATCAAGACATAATAAACTATTGCTCTCTATGTTTCAACCTCAACACACTCTTTGAATTTTTGTAATCTAGATGGAGATTGCCTCACATATCTCACTACACTCCTAACACGAGCAATAGATTGATTCATTTCTTTCAACCCCTCAGTTACAATTAAATTTACTATATGAACTATGCATCTCATATGAATGTATTGTCCATTTAAAATGCAGCCCCCTCGATTCCCAATTTTTTTCCTCAAATATCCAATAGCAACATCATTTGCACTTGTATTGTCAACTGTGATAGTGAATAATTTGTCAATTCACCAACTAAGCAAGCATTTCTCAATGAGCTTACCTATAGCCTCACCTCTATGACTTGAAATTGGACAAAAGTTTAATTTTTTTTTTCAATTTCCAATCATTATCAATAAAGTGAGCTGTCTGTAACATCCCAAAGCTACTGTCTATCATAATACATACTCATAACTTACACTTAATTACCGGTTGGGCTGTCTGTGATGCTTAACAACTCTCGCTACTTGAATATAAAGTTATGAATTATTAAATTAATTTACTTACAATTGTTTATACATTCCCTTCTATTTAAAGTAGTACTGTACCATTTTTCTGAATATATAAAAGAATACAACATACCTTCGATAGTAATTCTTGGGAAGGTAATTCTCTTTGCCCTAACTCAACAATCTGTGGAGTGGAAAAATAAGGAGTGAGCGACAACGTGCTCAGTAAGAAAGGTGTATGCTGCTTTATAAAATAAAAGCTATAATCTCAAAACCATGTAATTATCCTAACGATCAAACTCATTAGGAAACAACAAATATAATTAACATGAAATAGGATTCACCAGATCCTTTCATAAATCATTTAATTGAGACTAGGCAATAATTTAAATCATGCAAAGAATACAAATCCTCCGCTTTTGGGGTGCACCCGTAGGCCATCGCCCCTCACGGCTATCTCATCTAGATGTATGGCCATAATCTGTAGGTGGTTCTCGGGTCCACTTGCCAAGTGACCTCGAGACCGCTGAAGACTTGGCAGGTCCATCAGCCCTGTGACGCCCTAGGGTGCACTCGTTGGTCTATTTGACCCGAGCCATCGCCCTAGCTGGGTCACGTAAAGTACATGAATGATAATGCATGAACTCATGGCCTAATGTCTCAAAATCAAGTTATCATATGTATCATTTTCATAAACTGATTTGGTTCCCAAAAGGGTTTACAACCAGTAAAACAACCCTTAATTTCAACATTTTCTATGAGAGAAAAGCACGTTTGGAGCTGGTTCGCCCACGGCTAGTTCGCCCAGGGTCAGCTCGCCATTGGCCAATTCGCCCAATGCTCAACTCCCCTAGTGGTCAACTCGCCCAAGGTCTACTTTTCCAAAAATTTCCACATTTTCTATTTTTCAAAAATATTTATTAAAAATTTATTTATTTATTTATTTAATTTTCGTTGAGAAAAATTTCATAAATAAGTTCACCCACTGGTCAATTCGCCAAGGCGGCGAATTATTAGTCGCCCGCCTCATAGCTTTTCAAGACAAAAAGTATGGCTGGCTGATAACAGTTCGCCCGCCCATACGACATAAAAAGTTCTCTCAACTTTTAAAACAAAGGCTCTTGCCAAGTTCTCATAAAGTAGAACTCGCCACTTGGCTAGCACGAGTTTAAACTTAGAACAAAACTACTCGCCCGCCCTCAGTAGCTCGTTCATCAAAACAACATATGGCGACTTGTAGCTCGCCCGAAACCAAAACAATTTATCAACCAATGCATGTCAGAAATAAAACAATTTCTAATATTTTCTTAACATTTTTACTCCACAGGACATGCATTTGCATCACATACGACTTCCTTACCTCGTCTGATACAGCCTTGCTTCTCGCCCGCCTTCCTCAATTCCCGTCTGCACGTAAATATTAATTTCATTAATATTTTCTTTTCTAATAATTTTCTAAAACTCGTTTTCAATTATTTTGGCGAAATAGCCGCTCGCCCAACTGAGCTCGCCCTTCATTAGCGGCTTATTCCTGGGAGTTCGCCCAACGTGGGAGCTTAACTCACCATGCTCATCCATTCAGTTCGCCAGCCGTGGCCTTTGTTCATAAATGGGTTCGCCCATGAATTGGATAGCCCTTGGCTATCTCGTCCTCTTGAACAACACTTTGGCGAGTTTTCTATTTCCTACTCGCCTCATTGGCGATCATTGGTTTTCGCCCGCCCGGACAGTTATTCTGACTCTCCCACACAACTGGCGAACTCACATAAAAATCCCTCAAACTCGCCCTATCCTTTGGGCGAATAGTCACCTATTTTGACTAGCAATTTCCTACTCGCCCATCGTGTTTCCTTACTCATTTTTAGTTATTTTTCCATCTAGTTTTCTTATATTTTCAACAATATTCAACTACAACCAGGCTATATCTATGATTAGATATCAAGAGAACTGCAAAACTATGAAACTCACCTTTACCAAGTTACTCCTCCAACAACAGAATGCTTTCTTATCTCTCTTAGCTTTAGTTTGCTTGTTCCTTAGCTCTTCAACATTGCAGGGAAGGTTTTGCTAACTAATACGGAATTTTTCATAGCTTGCATCTAAGAAAACTGAAGAACTAAAGTTGAACTTGTAGTGAAATGGAATGGGCGAGAAGGATTCTGGAGAGGATGGAGTTCGTTTCAATCCATTTCTTCTCTTGAAGCCTCTTTATATAGGCATGTTAGTCCAACCAAGACTCACCATCTGCTCCTTATCACTTCCTTCATCATTACCCGTCTTGTAGTGCATTAATTCACGAAGAAAATTGCACCAAAAGAACGTCTGAACCAGCATTAAAACGGGTAGAAAAAGTGCAGCAAAAGACGTCAATAGCTCAGTTTTTCTCTTCTCCTCGCCAACATTTCTTCCAGCCGCCCACGTTGATTGGCTCCCCTTTTTCTCTTTTCTCCATTCGTCTGACAGCCCATTAAATGTTAAAGAATTTCCAGCCAAAGGAACGGCTTGCAGTTAAAAAGGGAATGGGCGACAGAGGTCTCTGCACGTTTTTGACTACAATTTCTCCTTTTATTCTTCTTCTTTCCCACGCCAATGTCAACCACAATTATTAACTTTGTCTTACCTCATTTAATGCTTCCACAATCCAACTAATAAGGTTCCTTTTTGCATTTCTTTTCAACCAAATGCATATACACCATATTATACACCATAACTTAAAATGAAAGTGAAAATTCATATTTAATTGTTTTCTTTAATTTTACTCAAACAATTTATTCTCACCATCATTCATGTACAAATATGGTATATAGTATAATAAAATTCGGGTCTTACACTGTCAGACACAAATAATTAACTCTTTTGCAAAGATGTCCATGTGTCCGTAGTTATACAACTTCTTTTACATGAATTCCTCAAAACTTGTCTTAATTTCTGCTTCTCATCCAAATAAAGTTAATTAATATCCCTAGCAATGGTAGTTTGTGAAGGAACATGAAACCTAGGGCATGCAGTAGACATAAGTTCCCTAAAACCTTCACTTTCTACCAACCTAAAAGGCAGTTCATCAATCACAATCATACTAGCTAGACTCTTTCTAGTTGCCTCTTGATCAAATTTCCAAATGGTGATATTTCCCTCCCCCTCACCCTTACTTTGTAAAACTAGATGGTGTTGTGCACTATCAGTTTTACTAGTGTTAGAAGGATTTTTGCTACATGTTTTCATGTGATATAATAGTGATCCAGTACCATTTCTCTTTCCATCACAAAAAAAATCCTTATCACAATAGTTGCATTTACACTTTGGCAAACCCTCACTATTAATAAACTTAGTAAAATGAGGCCAAACTTCTGACCTTGGTCTAATTGCTTTCCTTTTCACCCCTCTTCCTCTTCTTGAACTCCTAGTTTTGACAGGTCGACTTGCATTTGCAGCTTCAGGTACAGGTTGAGAACTTCCAGAGTCATCGACATTGTTAGGATTAGGGCTAGGAGTATTAAGAGAGTCTCCCATATTAGCGGACATTTACAAAACATGATGAAGAAACTGATGTTAGAGACTTAAAGTAATTCTAAAGGCATACAAAATATATATTAATAATTAAAAACTGTTTTCTTCAAAAACAGAATAATTTCACATAATTCTGACAGTATGTATAAGCTAAGCTACAGTGGAATAAAGATTATACAAATCTAAAATCTAAGGACACAAATAAAGGTTCCAGCCCACATACCACAACAAGCATTTCAAAGCTAAAATCTCAACTTCTCAAGATAGCACAAAAACAAAAACGCTAAAAGAAGTTTTGAAAGAAAAGAATTATATTTATAAGCATAATGTAATGACATCACTTACCTTGCTTGAAATTGAAATTATTGCTGTTGAGTGGTGAAGCTGTGGATCTAGAAGGAAGGACTTTGATTTGAAAAGTGAAAACAAAGAAATGAGAAACAAAATTAAAAAGTTAAGTTTGAAACCATTAAGTTATCGGTAGAGGGCTCGAGCAATGACTCACACAGGAGTAAAGGAGAACCCAAGCACTCACTACTCAGGACTCAACGAAGGCTGAAAGGAGAGGAGGAAGAGTGGCGAAGTCGCGAAAGAGGAGGCAGAGCGGAGTCACATCACGGAGATTGGAGAAGCACTTTCTAGTTTCTCGGTTGTTGCCTGAGATGATGAGTGGCTGTCGTTGCCTGAGATGATGAGTGGCTGTCGTTGCAGCACTGTTGGCCTGTGGGGCAGTCGACGACGCAGGGATGAAGACTGTGAGAGTAAGTTGTGAGAGACTGAGAGTCAAGACTGATGAAAGGGAGAGGAAATGTCAAGGGTTGGCTGGGAAAATTTAGGGATTAGGTTTTAACTTTTATCTTTTAAGGGTTACCAACTTACGAGAATAGGCAGCGATAGCGTTTAGGGGTTGCTGACTTAAGGCATTATTGAAACATAGCGTTTAGGGGTTAGGATATTTCAGCTAAATAAACAGTTAATCGGTTAATTTCTCTTTTCGAACCAAATTAACCAATAACCAAAATTTCTAAAATATTATTTTCGTTAACCAGTCGAAATTATTTCGGTGGCTGACCATTTAACCAAAATCAATTCGGTTGATCGGTTAATTTGGTTAAAACCGAACAATGAACACCTTTAGAGAAGCATCAGATTAAGATAAAAAAAATCCAGCAGTGGTCTTTGGGTCAAAACTTAGCTACAAAAACCCACACACACACTCCAAAATCAAGTAGACAATAAGAATTGAACCCTTCTTAAATGGGCTCCAAGCTCTACTCTAAAACTTTGCAGCCATCCAATTTACACCTAGGCCATTCTTCAAATGATTTCAATGAGGCTGACGTTGAGGCTGGACATGGATCTTTATAGGGCGATTCCGATGAGGCGTCAAATAAAAAATCTAATTTAGGCCGGACGTAAAAATTATAATTTTAAAGAAATCCAATAGAGAACCAGAAATCATATGAAATTTTATGAATGAGTAAATCAACTTAATTAATAAACAAACTTTCAATGAAGTATGATTGAAACCAAGTATGTTGACATGGTGCATTAATCTTAGAGTTATTGCTAATGCGAGTATTTGAGAATAATAAATCAAACGTTCTTTCAAAAAAAAAAAAGAATAATAAATCAAACGAACTCTGGGAAGCAGTGCAGAACTATTAGACGAGTTTAAGTCAAAAATATTACTTTAAAGAGAGTTTTTATTTGGATTAGTTGATTAAAAAAAAGTTTAACAGTGCATATTGATTTAAATGACAAAAAAATTATTTTTTACTATCTCAAGTTCTAATTTATAAAAATATTATTAATTTCTCAAAAAAATTACTTAACGTAATTTTTTTGATCATTTAACATAATTAAATTTGTTTAGATCGCGGAAAATTGATAAAATATAAAAATACTAAGAAAACTCCAGCCCATTGTTGTAAACATGAGCCGAAAACTTGAGCCCAAGCATACATAAATGGTAAGATCGCAAGTGGCGGGAAAACAATTTGCTGAAACAAGCGCCCTACATTTTCTGAATTTCTCTTGCTATCCCTACAGCTCCTTACAACCTCGGCTCTTCACGGCAGCACCTCACGGTCTCAGCTGTTCACGGTGCCTCACAGTCAAGCCTCACGGTGGTCGCGCCCTCATCCTTCAGTTTCTTCTCGCCGAACACGGCCCCTGAAGGTTTAGTCTAAAATCCTTTGTTGCTTTGTCAAAGGTTTTTTTTTGTTGATTTCTTGATTTATGTTTTAGATACTTTGAATCATTCAAATGCCTTAGTTCAAGACTCAATATGTAGGGATCTGCTCTTTTATATACTAAGCAGAAGTTAGTAGATCTATTTGTAGATCTGAAAATTCCCTCCACCAGGCAAGTCCGATGACTTCACCAGGATTGAAGGAATTTGTCATGGCCTGAAGGAATTTCATATATGTTTGGGTTTTTATCGATTTATTGAAGGAATTTGTTAATGACATGAAGGAATTTCAAATATAATTGGTCTTTTTTTTATCAAATTATATTTGTTTTTAGTTTCATAAACAGATTTAAATGGAGTTGTTGATTGTTATATTTTTAAAGTTGTTTGTTTAATTTTATAGTTGATTGTTGAATTATATTGAACTTTTTTTGATTTTATCTACCTAATTAATAGAAAATTGCATAATTTGTATTTCTTTTAATTCAGGTTCGGGTTGAGGTTAAATAATTAGTATTTAGTAAATTAATTTGAAAGTCAAAATTTTGCAATATTAATTGGGCAATTAGGTGAGTTCGGGTAGTAAGCAGGTATTTTTAAAATTATTAGGGTAAGATTCGGATAGAACAGATAAGATAGTTTGATATATAAATGGGTTGGGAGAGTATCTCAAAAGGTACCCTAGCCGTTGCCATTCCTAATCAATATAGAATGAACTCTTTATTTTCAATACCTTTGTAACATTAAATAATAGTCTGTTATTTCTCTGCTAATTTTATGTAGTAAATATTCTTTTCAGTTTGATTTCTCGAAATGAAAATAAAAATTTCTTTAATGTATCAGTGAAATTGATACTTTCAATGCAAATTAATGGCAAACGAGGAAAGCCCACAAGTTACTCGAAGAACAACTAGATCTCACTCGGCTTCCAACAATGCTGTTGAATCAACAAAACCCATTGAATCCTATAAGCCAACACTCAATGACCTTGGATTCAGACAGCAACCACTTAGCTTTGAGGATCTCTTGTCTTGTTTCCCTGGTAGACGAACTCAAGTTCTTGAACTTTTACGCCTTTTGGGTCCCTTGAATTCCCCCATGTTTCCAATTTTGGTCTATGGAGGTCCTTCTACTGGAAAAACCAGTGTTTCTCTCCAGGTATTCAGGCATCTAAATCGCCCTTTTGTCTATTCCAGTTGTGTTACATGTTACAGTCCTAGGATCTTGTTTGAGTCCACATTGAACCAGTTGATGTTTCATAGGAAGAACTCAGGACATAGTTATTCTAGTGTAAAGCGCTGTGACAGGCCATCTGATTTTGTTAATTATCTTCGTGAAGCCTTGGAATGTGTGATTGATAATCTCAAGAGGAATTCAGGGAAATTGAGTTCTAAGGTGAGTGGACAGCCCAATGGAACAATGATTTACTTGGTTTTTGATAATTTGGAGTGTGTTCGAGGTTGGGATAAAAGTTCTACTATATTACCCTTTCTTTTTAACCTTTGTGACATTTTGAAGATGCCTCTGGTCAGTTTGATCTTTATTAGCAACACCACACCTGATACATATTACTTGAATATTGGTTATGTGGAGCCTATCCCTCTTTATTTTCCTGATTACACAGAAGATGATCTTCGTCAAATTTTTATGGCAAATCAAGTCAACCGCAAGTTGTATAGCTCCTTTCTTGAGTAAGTATCAACACCAGAAGGCAGTGAAAATTTTTTTTGTGTGCTTCACCTCATGAATCTCTTGCTTCTTTCTTGTCACACAGTGTTGTGCTAAGACCTTTCTGTAGAGTTACCAGACGAGTAGATGAATTGTCTGCAGCCTTTTCTTCATTATTCAAAAAGTATTCTGAACCCTTAAGTGATATGCAAGTTGCACCAAATGAAGACATGAAGAGAAGGATGTTTAGTCATCTTAGGCCGCATATTACTTCTGCTTTGAATGAAACATTCCAGGTTCGAGCTCGGCCTCTTCTCAAAGCTGAAGCCAACCAGGAGACAAAGAAAAAAAACAGTTCAAGAATGTCAGGAATTCGTGAAGACTTTGATAAGATAGATTTTCATATGTCTACTTCTGCAAAGTATCTTCTTATTTCTGCTTTCCTTGCTTCAAGAAACCCAGCTACTCTTGATGCGTCATTATTTGATTCAACTGGGGTTTCTGATAGTCGCAAACGAAAGAGGAAGTAAGCACACAATAAACTAATTTTCAGTTTGTCTTGTCGGAATTAACTTGTAGGCCATGGAGCTAAAAATGCTTGTATCAGCCTATCAGGGCCCATAACAGCACCCATATTCTTCTGGAGTGATGTTCTTTTCTATGGGGGATGATTCTCTGTTTTGTTATTGGCTATTCTATGGAAAGTACTGCAGTCCAGTTGCTTGGACTAGAAAGTTATGTTTTGGCCAAAAAATATAAACTCTAGTTACAGGCTAAGAGCCTGCTATTATCTTATCGAGGAATATATGGTATACCATTTATATGATTTAGTCATGTTTTGCATAGCTAATGGTATGAAATTGGCATTATGTTGCATGAGCTGCTTCTAGTTCTCGCTATATTTTTCTTTTTATTGATGGTGGACTGGCTCTTAAGTATTAGTGCATAGATATTATCTTTATACTCTAATGATTGAACACTGTTTTGTTCTGCAAATTTCTTACTCCATGCTGTCCAACAACTAATAGTCTCATCTAACTTTCTGTGTGCATCTTGTGTAACTTATAAATATCATGTAAATCTTGAACGAATACTTTTTCTGTAGAGCCTCTGAAAAAGCAATGGAGCAAAAGGAAATGGCAGAGCAGGAATTACTTATGAAAGGGCCCGGAACTTTTCCATTGGAGAGGTTGTTAGCCATATTTCAGTGTATAACGTCTTTAGCAGAAGATTCGCTTGAGGAAGAAGAAAGTCATGAGCTAACAATTGAAGGAGGGAGTAGTGGACTCATGTCTGATGTTCTCTTGCAACTGTCTAGTCTATGCAATGCTAATTTTATCATTAAAGGAGGAAGCAGCTGTCCATTAGAGGGTTCAACTAGATATCGTACTGCAGTGAGTGAAGATTTAGTTTTGAAGGTAATCTCTTCAACATCTCTCGACAAGAATATTTTTACTGGGTTGTTAAGATCTTTATTTGCTTTACATACTAGTTATGCTGACTGTATATGCATAAATCTTATTCTATTCCAACCATATACAGGTGGCAAGAGGCCTTAAGTTCCCTTTATCAAAATACTTATACAGGAGATGATCTTGATTCGGAGACATGCTTTCATATCATCATCTAATTTTTCCTACTGATTACAGAGGGGCATCTGGAAATTTAAAGGTGATACTTAATGTTTAACATGCTTCTGTTGTGATGCATGATATCTGAATATTATGTTTGTTAAGCTAATGTCAGTAGTACTGAATGAATGATATGGCAGTCTTTGCCTATCAGAGTCTCTAAACTTGTAAAGGAACTTGCAGAGGTATTGTATTTATCATCTGAGGAAAAAAATCAGTTTCTGAACAGCCCCTAATTGTAACTTGCTATTAGTTTTCTATCTTACCCTTATGAAATTCATTTAGGGATGTGAGACACAGATTCTCTTATAATTTCTGAATTCTGTTTCCTTGAATACTACTGGTGCAAAATTGCTAGATAAAGCCCCTATTCTTGTTGTTTCTACGTTACTGGTCTGGCATTGTGGTTGTCAAATGAATGCGAAAACAACAGGTTCAGCATATAGTCTGAAAAAGCTTGAGCTCCAAAAGTTCTGCAATCTTATAACCAGAAAAGGGTTCCGATCTGACTGATTGTGCTAATCATTCACAAGCAAATGGGCTGCCGACACCCATTTTGCCATCTGTTACTTATCTAAGGACTCCATTTGGGCATATTGATAATCGACTTTCCATGCATGCAGGTGCTGATGTTACAGAGGAAATAACTAGACAGATAGAAGACTTCAAAGAAGAAGAAATAAATAAAAAACACCCAAAAACACATAAAAGTAATGATTGTGGACCTATAGATAATAACTAAAATCAAGCTCACACAAAAAAAATAAAAAATAAAATAACCATGTCCAAAAACAACAGTATCTAATTAGTCAGAGCTACTTTTGAGCTTGAAGCAACGTTTCCTCGCATTCTATGAAATTCTAAAGCTACTAACACGGTATATAACTATATATTTAGGATCCCTATTGCCTGCTATATATATATATATATATATATGTATATATATATATATATATATATATATATATATAATATATATATATATATATATAACACTGCGATCTAAATAGGGGTTTACTATTTTGAAAAAAATCAGGTGAATGAAAATATAAAACAATGAAATTATATGTAGGGTCTTAATTTTTTCGATAAAAGTTTTTGCTTTGGAAGAAAAGAAAATGATGTTAAGGCTCGAATTTTAAAATTTGTAGAATTTTCACATTTTAAAAGTAAAATATAATCATTTAAATTAATACTTAAAATTGGATTTTAATATTTTCTTATTAAAAGAAGGGTGAAAATGATTAACAATTTAACATTATAAGACTAATGTCTTAGGTCAAACATACTATTGCATTATATTGTATACTACTAATAAATAAAAGATAAATATATATACTATTATGAACTGAAAATTGTATATTCAATTCTGACTCTAGTAATACAAACAAGACTATAAAAAGGAAAAAAATATAAAATCTATGCAATCACTATGATTAAGGAGAATCACTATAACAGAGGGTCAAAGTCCTGCAATAATGCAAGAGTTTCTACAATTACGTTGAGAGCCCTTCAAACTCAAGATGGTATAGTTGATGCCATTTTGAGTTTCGTGACTGGTTCTTCTTTGAGATTATGCCGAGTGGTCCACAACTTATAACAGTGAGCAAGTCCAATAGCTTTAAACCGATGAGCTAAAAAATCCGAAATCTCCTTGGCAGTGTCAAAAGCAGCATATTGAATATGAATAGAGGGAATAGAGGTGTTATGAAACCATGTGATAATCTGGTAATTTTTGCTATCCCAATCTTCAAGTCGTTCTGCAAATTTTGAAGGAAACCGAAACAACACGCAGCGGAAATTTAAATCATTCGGCCTCCACCAAGATCGATTCGGAGAGTTGCCTGATTAGGGTTTCGAGATTTTACCTGACGTTTTCTCTATGTTTTCTGTCGTTGGTCGAGTCACAAGCAGCAACTTTTCGTTCCTGCCTCTACGGTATCCACACGAACGGATCTCACGACTCTTGAACGTCTCACGATCAGAAGCCTTAAAGAGCTTTTAAATTCCTTATAACCGAATTGCTAGCCTCGATTAAAAGGAATGTTTTTGTTTTCTGTTTTTTTTTTTAAAAGTGCGGCTATGTTTTAGAAAAACATCCCTTTTATAGGCAGTAAATTTTACCCTAAAATTTACTGCCAAACAGAACTCTAATCCTACTTAGAATAGGATTAGTTATATCCCTAATCCAATTCAGAATAGGATTAGTTATATCCTTAATCCAATTCAGAATAGGATTAATTAAGCTCCTCATTGATCCGTTCTAAGTGTGCGACCCAATAGGTTCTCAAAACAATGGCAATGACAAAATTGTCACAGGTAATGAGCGGTATCTAGCAACACATCATTGCTACCCATGTAACGAGAATGTCAATGACTCGACATAACCTTACTCGTGATAGATGTTACCGTGTAGTTTAATCCCTTTATCCTATGATGTCTTGATTAGACACAAGTCATGGAATGTGTCACACTTGTATAGTCTAATCAGCGTTTCTTGATTCCTGAGTAGACTAATTAAACAAATAAAATCAATATCTCATATTGACTTATTCGAGCACGGCCATGCATTTCTTAGTCTCACTCTATCAAAGGGCCCAAGACATCACTCTTGTTATATAAGAGGGATAAATCCAATCTTGATCACTCAACATCCCTCTACATAGATCAAGGCATACCCAATTACTACCTTTATAGTCCATCCTGTTACGAATGACATCTAGTAGCATTAAAGTATGCAATTCTCTATGTTGGGATCTCTGATGATCTCAAGTCAAAGGATCACATACACCATCATCACTATGAGAATCGCTTATGACATTCATATAACAATCCATGTAGCGTTCTCATGGAGGGTCGATCCAGTACATAGTTCTCTAATATGTACCTATGTGATGACTTGATATCCTATATCCATGACAATGGTCATCAGTCAACCACATACTAGTCTTATCGTATCATTGTTATCCTTGTTCACAATAATACTTGACTAGGGATACTTTAAGAATAGTGTGTTATTACTATTCTAAGGACATTATTATATAAGATTATATTACGCAGTTATAAGACAAATATAATAATAAACTATGATAAATAAAATGTCATGATACATAAAAAAATGCCAAAGTCAATCATCTAATGAATGGTTCTAAGGGCATAATCCAACAATCTCCCACTTGCACTAAGACCATTCACTCATGTATCTAATACCTAGTGACCTAGTGTGACGATCATGTCTCTGCTGCGTCAAAGGCTTCGTCAGTGGGTCGGCGATGTTATCGTCAGTTGGTACTTTGCATATCCTCACATCTCCTCTCTCGATGATATCTCAAATGAGATGGAAGCGCCGTAGTATATGTTTGGATCGTTGGTGAGATCTAGGTTCCTTAGCTTGTGCGATGGCTCCATTGTTGTCACAATAGAGCTCAATCAGATCTACAATGCTAGGAACAACTTCAAGCTCAGTAATGAACTTCCTGATCCAAACAGCCTCCTTAGCAGCTTCAGAGGCAGCTATATACTCAGCCTCTGTTGTAGAATCGGCCACTGTCGCCTGCTTTGAACTCTTCCAGCTCACAGCACCACCATTAAGGCAAAACACATAACCAGACTGCGATCTATAGTCATCTTTATCAGTTTGGAAGCTAGCATCAGTGTAACCTGTTACAATGAGCTCTTCCTCACCTCCATATATCAAGAATGTATCCTTAGTCTTTCTCAAGTACTTAAGAATATTCTTGACAGTGATCCAGTGACGTTCACCAGGATCAACTTGATATCTACTCGTCATGCTCAAGGCATACGAGACATCGGGACGTGTGCATAACATGGCATACATAATGGATCCAATAGCAGATGCATATGGAACTTTACTCATACGTTCTCTCTCTTCTTGTGTTGTAGGACACTGTTCTTTAGAGAGAGTAATGCCATGTGTCATAGGCAAGAATCCTTTCTTGGAATCCTGCATGCTAAACCTCTTTAGCACTTTATCTATGTATGCACTTTGACTTAGGCCAATTAATTTCCTTGATCTATCTCTATAGATCTTTATACCCAGTACATAGGTAGTTTCGCCCAAGTCTTTCATTGAAAAGCAATTCCCTAACCAAGTCTTTACAGACTGAAGGGTAGGGATGTCATTCCCAACGAGTAGTATGTCATCTACATACAACACCAGGAAGACAATAGAGCTCCCACTGACCTTCTTGTAGACACAAGGTTCATCTTCGTTCTTGATGAAACCAAACTCTTTGATTGCATCATCAAAACGAAGATTCCAACTTCGAGAAGCTTGCTTTAGTCCATAAATAGAACGTTGCAGCTTACAAACCTTTCCAGCATTTTTTGGATCAACAAAACCCTCAGGTTGTGTCATGTACACATCCTCGAGTAGCTTTCCATTAAGAAAAGCAGTCTTGACGTCCATTTGCCAGATTTCATAATCATGGTATGCAGCTATCGCAAGCAAGATCCTAATGGATTTGATCATCGCGACTGGTGAAAAAGTTTCATCATAGTCAATACCATGAATTTGTTTAAAACCTTTAGCAACCAATCGCCCTTTATAGGTATGAACATTTCCTTCCATGTCGGTTTTCTTCTTAAAAACCCATTTACACCCTATAGGTTTTACCCTTTCGGGTAAGTCAACCAAGGTCCAAACTTGGTTGACATACATGGATTCCATCTCAGATCTC
Source organism: Heritiera fomes (assembly GCA_032173925.1). Taxonomy (NCBI): domain Eukaryota; kingdom Viridiplantae; phylum Streptophyta; class Magnoliopsida; order Malvales; family Malvaceae; genus Heritiera; species Heritiera fomes. The sequence goes on along the minus strand of JAPDPM010000013.1, from coordinate 4,058,113 downwards.
ATGGCTTCAACCCATTTCTCAGAGTCTGGCCCTGTAATAGCCTCTTGATAGGTAGTAGGCTCATCTTGGTCCATGAGCAATACATCACCGTTCTGAGTCATTAGAAATCCATATCTCTGTGTCTCACGATGTGTTCTAACTGATCTACGCAAGGCTTGTGTCTCTTGAGCAGGCGGTTGCTCCACAACAGCTTGTGGTTCTGGTTCCACAACAACTTGTGGTGCTTGCTCAGGCTCCATCTCAACATCGGGTGCGCTATCTTGTAGCTCTTGAATTTCTTCAAGTTCTACTTTTCTCCCACTAGTTCTTCTAGACATGAATTCTCTTTCTAGAAAGACACCTGTTCGAGCTACAAACACTTTGCGCTCAGTGGGATTGTAAAAATAATATCCTTTTGTTAGTTTAGGATATCCCACAAAATAGCACTTATCAGATTTAGGTGCAAGTTTGTTAGAGACTTGACGTCTCACATAAGCCTCACAACCCCAAATCTTCATAAAAGACATACTGGGACGTTTACCAGTCCATATCTCATATGGTGTCTTTGGAACCGATTTAGATGGAACACGGTTCAGTGTAAAAGCAGCTGTTTCTAATGCATGTCCCCAAAAGGATTCTGGAAGATCTGTATGACTCATCATTGATCGAACCATATCTAATAAAGTTCGGTTTCTCCTTTCAGATACACCATTCCATTGTGGTGTACCTGGAGGAGTGAGTTGTGAGACAATCCCACACTCTTTAAGATAGTCAAGCAATTCTTGGCTTAAGTATTCACCACCTCGATCTGATCGAAGTGCCTTAATGCTCTTGCCAAGTTGGTTTTGTACTTCATTCTTGAATTCTTTGAACTTTTCAAAAGATTCTGACTTGTGTTTCATAAGATACACATAGCCATATCTACTGAAATCATCAGTAAATGTAATAAAGTACATAAACCCACCTCTGGCCTGTGTATTTAAAGGTCCACATACATCTGTATGTATTAAGCCCAATAAATCACTTGCCCTTTCACTATGTCCTTTGAAAGGGGCTTTAGTCATCTTACCCATCAAACAAGATTCACATGTCTCATACGATTCAAAATCAAATGAGTCCAAAAGTCCATCTTTATGGAGTTTGGAAATGCGATTCTCATTTATGTGTCCCAAGCGACAATGCCAGAGATATGTTGGATTTTGATCATTAGATTTAATCCTTTTAGCATTTATGTTATAAATGGGCATATCAAGATTTAGAATGTAAAGACCATTAATTAGTTGTGCACTACCATAAAAGATATCATTTAAATAAATGGAGCAACAGTTGTCCTTTATTATAAATGAAAAACCCTTCTTGTCCAAACAAGAAATAGAAATAATGTTTTTAGTGATGGAAGGCACATAATAACAATCATCTAATTCTAAAACAAGTCCTGTGGGCAATGTCAAAATATAAGTTCCTACAGCTAATGCAGCAACCCTTGCTCCATTTCCCACTCGCAGGTCGACCTCGCCCTTAGTCAACGATCTACTCCTTTTGAGTTCCTGCACATTTACACAAATGTGAGAACCACATCCAGTATCTAATACCCATGATGAAGAAGTAGATAGATTAACTTCTATAACATAAATACCTGAAGTGGAAGTCTCACTTCCTTTCTTCTTCTTTAGCTCTTCCAAGTATTTGTTGCAATTCCTCTTCCAATGTCCGGTCTCACCGCAATGGAAGCATTTCCCTTCTTTGGCAACCCCACCTTTAGGCTTCAGTGCAGTATCATTGGGCTTGAACTTGCCATTGGTTTTATTACCCTTTTTCTTGCCCTTTGCATTAGCCCTGCCCTTAGCTTTCTTAACTATTAAGACATCTTTGGGCTTGGCCTTTTTCATGTTGGATTCAGCTGTTTTCAACATGCTAAGTAACTGTGGCAGAGTCTTGTCAATTTCATTCATGTTGTAATTAACAACAAACTGACTGTAGCTGTCTGGCAACGATTGCAGAATCACATCAGTGGCCAACTCTTGGCCCAAAGGAAATCCCAATCTTTCAAGGTTTTCAGTGTACCCAATCATCTTGAGCACATGAGTACCAACGGGAGTCCCCTCTGCCATCCTACACTGAAACAATGCCTTAGAGACATTGTACCTTTCTTGCCTAGCTTCCTCTTCATAGAGTTGCTTGAGATGCTCGATCATATCGAACGCATCCATTTCCTCATGTTGCTTTTGAAGCTCAGGATTCATAGAGGCAAGCATAAGGCAACTAACATCCAATGCATCATCTTGATGCTTCTTATAAGCATCTCTTTCTGCCCTTGGAGCATTAGAGGGTGGTTCCTCAGGTAAGGGAATTTCAAGGACATACAACTTCTTTTCATGCTTGAGGACTATCCTCAGGTTCCTGTACCAATCCAGGAAGTTTGTCCCATTCAACTTGTCCTTCTCAAGGACAGATCGCAGTGAAAGTGTGTTATTTGTGTTTGATGCCATGGTAATCTACAACAAAAATATGCAAAATATAAGTATCATGAATGCATTCATTTAATTAAATATTTATTAAATGATGCTCCCACTATTTTTATCGAATCAACAACCCTCACTATTAATTCGGAAAAATTATCACATAATTTCTCTAGTGGGCCAAGATCCATATTTCACCTTATCTAGAGTTAGCTTTGGCTAATCGCCCAAGATTTGGCTATTTAGGTAGGCAACACTTACCAATTACATCTCATGTAACTCTTGGATAGTTGGGTGAACAACACTTGTTCTAATTCATCTCATGAATGGAAGCCCAACTTTATGCCTCTAAATTCCCAATCATATTGAGGAAATTTAGTTAAGTCAACCCAATTTATAGCCTTTGGATATCACTATTATCCCATCGCGTCTTACTAAGATAGATATGATATTTTGCTTTGGCAAACATAACAAAATCGATTCTAGCCTTGACGAGTGCTATTCATTGGTAGGCATCTATTATTGACTTAATTTAATTTGAGGGATTTTCTTAGTTTATTGAATAAAGATCTCACCAATTTTACTTTTCTAAAATTATCATATGATTTTCATATCATAAACGTACAAAATAAACCATGCAAATCATTCGGCCTCCACCAAGATCGATTCGGAGAGTTGCCTGATTAGGGTTTCGAGATTTTACTTGACGTTTTCTCTATGTTTTCTGTCGTTTTTAAAAGTGCGGCTATGTTTTAGAAAAACATCCCTTTTATAGGCAGTAAATTTTACCCTAAAATTTACTGCCAAACAGAACTCTAATCCTACTTAGAATAGGATTAGTTATATCCCTAATCCAATTCAGAATAGGATTAGTTATATCCTTAATCCAATTCAGAATAGGATTAATTAAGCTCCTCATTGATCCGTTCTAAGTGTGCGACCCAATAGGTTCTCAAAACAATGGCAATGACAAAATTGTCACAGGCAATGAGCGGTATCTAGCAACACATCATTGCTACCCATGTAACGAGAATGTCAATGACTCGACATAACCTTACTCGTGATAGATGTTACCGTGTAGTTTAATCCCTTTATCCTATGATGTCTTGATTAGACACAAGTCATGGAATGTGTCACACTTGTATAGTCTAATCAGCGTTTCTTGATTCCTGAGTAGACTAATTAAACAAATAAAATCAATATCTCATATTGACTTATTCGAGCACGGCCATGCATTTCTTAGTCTCACTCTATCAAAGGGCCCAAGACATCACTCTTGTTATATAAGAGGGATAAATCCAATCTTGATCACTCAACATCCCTCTACATAGATCAAGGCATACCCAATTACTACCTTTATAGTCCATCCTGTTACGAATGATATCTAGCAGCATTAAAGTATGCAATTCTCTATGTTGGGATCTCTGATGATCTCAAGTCAAAGGATCACATACACCATCATCACTATGAGAATCGCTTATGACATTCATATAACAATCCATGTAGCGTTCTCATGGAGGGTCGATCCGGTACATAGTTCTCTAACATGTACCTATGTGATGACTTGATATCCTATATCCATGACAATGGTCATCAGTCAACCACATACTAGTCTTATCGTATCATTGTTATCCTTGTTCACAATAATACTTGACTAGGGATACTTTAAGAATAGTGTGTTATTACTATTCTAAGGACATTATTATATAAGATTATATTACGCAGTTATAAGACAAATATAATAATAAACTATGATAAATAAAATGTCATGATACATAAAAAAATGCCAAAGTCAATCATCTAATGAATGGTTCTAAGGGCATAATCCAACAAATTTAGTGTCAGTTCCATCTTTCTCTTGCATAGGTTTAATATCTTCACTAATAACATGCCAGAGTTACTAACAATTGGTTGGCGTGAGTGGCTAACGACTCTCGTCCCTTAAGCAAGGCCAGGATTCGAATCCTAACTTGTGTATGAAGTGCCAGTGTTGGGAGGGGGACTGCCTAACCATGCTCTGTTTCTCTCGACTCCGGATTAGTCACCAAAAGTGGATACCGGAGGGTTTTTCGACAAAAAAAAAAACATGCTAGAGTTGGGCATAATATCAACATCTATTGGGCTAAGTGGAAGGAGTTTGGTATTCTTTAAGTAAAGTTTCGAGTTTGGGCATTGTGCATGGAGAAACAAGTGGTGGGAGAGCTCTTTTGTTCAGAGTCCGACCGTAGTTCGATTTCGAATTAGTCGGGACTCAAAATGACTTTCGCATACGAGGGGTTTCAATAAAAAAAAAACACGCCGGAGTTTTTGTCCAATTAAGAAACTTTTCATACCTTGAACCCACAGGTTGTAGTTCCATCCAGTCAAAGCAATGGTAATTGGCTTGGAAGCGTCAATTTTTCTCCATGTTATGACAGAATTTGTAGAAACAGATACATATTGTATTTAGGTTGTTTTAGATATAGGTTTGGTAAGCCAACAGAAACAGACAAAGCATAGGTATTACCTGAGACAAAAAGACAAACAAAAGACCTCAAATGAGCTCCGATATCATATTATAAACTGAAAATTGTATATTCAATTGTCTCTAATGGTACAAAAAAGTGTCGATTTAAACAAGAAATTTATATATGATGCATTAATAGTATATAACTTCTATACACGGTCAATTAATTATAGAATGATACCTCATATGGAGGTTTTTAAAAATAAATATTAATAAAGTTTTTAAATTTATTTTTAAGGGTCTACACACTTTTAGACTTTACTCATTAATAAAATGTCATTTCATGGTTAACTGACAGTGTATAAAAACTATACACTGTCAATGCATCACATAAAAACTCTTATACAATACAAACAAGACTATAAAAGGGAAAACTATAAAATTTGTACAATCACTATATAAAGTACTTATATATATGCTAGAAAATAAAATGTCAACTCCAAAACTATGCCCTACTTAGATGATGATGGTAATACTAATAAGGACAAATATATTGATGTATAGTTGTTGATCAGATGATTTTCTAATTTCTGCCTTCACATGAGCAATGTAGATATTCCTTCCGTCTCAAAATAATTGTCATTTATTGATTTTTTTCAAATTAAAAATAAAATAAAATTTGAATTACATAATTAAAAATTTTTTCAAAATAAAATTTCAAAATTTTCTAAACATATTTTTTAAATTTAATAAAATATTTTAAAATAAATATTGAGTTAGTTTGACTAAAAACTCAAATATTTTGGGATGGAAAAAATATCTCTTAACAATTTCAATAAAAAAAAATTATGTTTTCATGAAATTTGAATTGCACCATATAAATACTTATAAATAAAAGAGATTGAAACTTTGAAAGAAAAATTCCACGTTTATGTTTGAAACTAAAGTGACCAAAATCTCACTGATGACAAAAGATTAAAAAAACAATGATCTTGTGCCTCCAACGTCATGATTACATGTTAAAAATGACTCAAAAAGGATAAAATTTTAAAATTTTATAATAGTACCGTCATTGTTTACATGATTTCTATAAAAATAAAATTTATAATTGCCCTTTTAAAGCAAGAATCACCTTAATTAATCTCACAAAATTATGAGACATCAGCATATACGTTGATCATTGACTATGGCTGGTGAAGATAACCACCCCAACTCTATGGCGTTCCACCTAATAAATTTGGCCGACCCTCAGTCCTCCCATGGAATACGAGAGCGCTGACTACTGAGCACCCATTTGTTTCTTCTCTCTCACATTATGATCAAGGATGGCAATGGGTACCCTATAAACGGGTACCCGGTATTATCCGACCCGTTTAAATAGGATTAGGATAGTGTATAATTAGATTCGGGTAGTGAAATTACTACTCGTCACGGGTTAGGATAGGGTTCGGGTAGTTACCTTAGGATACCCGCTACCCGAACCCGATTATAAATAATAATTAATTAATATAATACTTATATTTTTTATATATCAATTATTTATTATTAATTTTTTATTTAATTAAATTAAATCATTAAATATTATAATTATGATTTTAACTTTAATTTATTTTTATGAGTTAAATTAAATTTATTAATATAATGTTTTAATTAAGTTATTCTAAAATTAATTTTAATTTTAAATTTAAAAATCAAACTTTGACTTAATAAACGGGTAGTTAAACGGGTTCGAGTAGTTAAATGGGTATTTATTTTTTATAGGGTTAGGGTTCGGGTAGCATAAATAAAAATAATCGGGTAGTTAATCGAGTTCGAATATCCTAAATCTAGCGGGTACCCGACCCGTTTACATCCCTAATTATGATCCGCCAGGAACTTTCCAATTAGGGCCCCCAATTTCCAAGCTTGCATCTTAATTTTCACAAAATTATTTAGTCGTTCTCTGAAATTTTCGATTTTACAAAAATTTTCTGTTAATTGGAATGACTACTCAGGTGTTTGTATTTGAATGAATTTGAAAATATAGCACATAAGTGGGTAAGTGGAATTGATTATGCTCTTATTTTTTATAAAAAATCATTGTATTCTTGATCAATGAGATTGTTTTAGTACTGAAAAAATTGATCTCGGATCTTAAAATCTGTAAAGTTTTAGGTTTGAATTTTATTATTTGTAAATGTAATTTAATTTTTTGTTAAATTTATTAAATTATATGTTGATTCATTGAATTATTTATTTGATTTTATTCATCGATTTTCTATATGAGTTGTAATACTTTGTTATAATTGTTTATTTCCTTTATACTAACCAATACTTTAAAAACCCATAGTCTCCTTTGTTTTACTTTTTCGAATTTCACTAGCCAAAATTCCATCTGCGTAGAAGAAACAAAAAAAGAGAGTGATAAAACAAAGTTCTTTTAATAGTATATTTTTATCAGAAGTTATAATCACAATCAGTATATTACATTCCATAAACAGATAACTATGAAAATCATATTATTTAAACTAGGTAAACTAGTAAATAATTACAATGAACTAAACAAATTAGCGAATAACTAGACTAATTCAAACTCATACTTAATGAGAACAAATTAGTGAATAATTAGATTAATTCAAACTCACATATAATGAAACTCGAACCTGAAACTTTAAAATCTCAAGACTTTTTTTTTACCACTAAGTTAAAACTTCATTGACAAAGCAAAGTTAATTAAGTCAAAGCCACCTTTCTTACATCATGATGGGCAAGGACCTTTTCAAGGCTTTGAATTTCCAAGCTTGCATTTTAACTTCCACAAAATCATTATCGAAGCTTCTTATATATATTGATATGAATGAGGAATTTTTGTTTAATTGTGAGAGTATATGAGAATAAAAAATAACTAAATATAATATAATTAGTTAGTGACAGATTTTGACATTTAATTTTAAGAATTAAAAATTAAAAATTATATATGAGTTGATATGTAATGTAGTGATAATGTATAAAGGTTATACACTATCAGTCAACTGCATAATGCCACTTTATTAATGAGTAAAACTTAAAAATGTATAAGTCATTATATGTAAATATTAATAAAGTTTTTAAATTTATTTTTAAGGGTTTGGGCATATTTAAGTTTTATTTATTAATGAGATAGTATTATGTGGTTGACTGATAATGTATGCAACTTATGCACTATCAATACATCATATATAAACTCTTTTTTTATTTTATGTCATCATATTTTAGATTTAATACCTAAATAAATCCTCTGATTTTACCTAAAAATAAAAATAAAAATAAAAATAAAATCTCAATATTCTATTTCTTGAAACCAAGATTAAGAGTTTTTATTTCATTGGAATATATCTATTAAATCCTAAAATTAATGAATAACATCCAATTGACAAAATTTTTAAAATAGTATTTCCTTGAATATTTATCATTCAATTCATGCAAATAAATGAAAAGAAATATTTTTTTATAAATTAAATCATTCAACTAAAATAATAATAATTAATTGAGTGTTTTATACTATTAAGATTGTAATTACAATTAAAAAAAATCATTCAGCTAAAAAATTTCATAGGCTTAAGTTCATTTAACAAAATATCATAGACTTATAATTTTATTTTCGAGTAAAGTTCAAAAGTTTATTAGGCATTACAGCAAATTGAGTAGTTAGCAGCGTTTATAAACGTCATTAAATGACGGCAGCAAATCGTGAAAACCTACTAAAAAAGTCGATCATAACTGCGTCAGGCAAAAAAACAGCATTTTAAAATATGATGGCGATTTTTTAACATTTAACAGTGTCTATAAACGCCATTAAAATATTTAAAAAATTTTCTACTTCTAATTTTAGCTGTGTTTTTCCATAAAAACATATATATAAAATTAATATATAAAATCATAAATTTTAGCAATTCATAAACACAAGTATAAAGAAACAAAATATATCGAATAAATAATTTTATCTAAAATTATGTATAAACAACGTTGTTTTAAAAGATAGAATTTTATCTTTGTGAAAAATCGATTGATTTACATATTTATAAAGTTAATTTGAATTCTTTTTAAATTTATGTGATTGTCATTTAATATATATGTGATAAGTTAATTGATTTTAAGTATTTGTAAGTAATAATCGATGAGTAAATATATATATACTAGAAATCATTGTGATCATACAAAATGCGTAATGCCTTATTTTATGGCAGAGACATTCCCTTGAACAATCCATAGCCATTGACAGTCTTGAAACATTGTTGTTGATCGGGCCACCTTGTTGAGTTTTAAATGACAAAACCCAAATTCAATCTGATTTTTTATCATATCAATGTTTTTTATTCAAGTCCTTTTACTAAATTTAATATTTTTGTCCATATATTTTCAAATATTGAAGAGACCTTCGAACTTAAAAAAGTCGCCTGATTCTTGGACAAGTATGCCTCAAATGTTCACTCTCATTGGCTTTGATTTATATATATATATAATAGAAAATTGCCCGTGTTTCGTTACGAGAAAATTTTTTTTTTTACAATTTTTTGTTTAAACTCAATGCATACAAATGAAGAGTTAAAAATTAAAATACTCAAGATTTGAACAATCTTACTCGTTAATTTGTTACAAAATCTGATTGAAATTTTGGCTCAATATAAACATGTAATAACAAAAAAAGTAAAAGTAGAAATAATATCACTATTGTTACATACAGATTAAAGTTATCTTTAGGAAAAGTATTGTAGCAATTGAATAAAATACAATAAATCTAGAACACACAATACATAACATACAAAAAACATGTTAAGGATTTAACTAAAAAAATTGTTGAGAAAAAAAAACAAAAGGAACAAAGTAAAAAAAAAATTGTTGAGGGAAAAAAAATAAATGGACAAGTGTCAAGCAAATAGAGAGGAGGAGATAAAAATATATATATACTAGAAAATTGCCCGTGCTTCGCTACGGGAAAATTTTTTTTTTTACAGTTTTTTGTTGAAACTCAATCTATACAAATGAAGAGTTAAAAATTAAAATACTCAAGAGTTGAACAATCATGCTCATTAATTTGTTACAAAACCTTATTGAAATTTTGGTTCAATGTAAACATGGAGCAACAATCGATATAGCTCGCCAATTCACACAACAGCATAAAAGCTCGCCAAAGTATATAGCTCGCCAATCCACACAAACTGCATGTCCACTCGCCAATGTACATAGCTGTAGAAACTTTCATTTTGTTCGATTCCACAACAAAATATTTAAATCAATAAGAAATATACTCTAATAAAAAAGGTACATATTGCAGAAGCTCGCCAACCCACATAACAGCATAACAGCTCACCAACCACATAGCTCGCCAAATTACACAACTACATAACCGCTCGCCAATCTACACAACTGTAGAAACTGCCTTTTTTTTCGATTCAACAACAAAATATTTAAATCAATAAGAAATATACTCTAATAAATGAGGCACATACTGCAGCAGCTCGCCAACCCTCACAAAGAGCATAGTAGCTCGCCAAAGCACATAGCTTGCCAGCCCGCAAATTCACATAACTGCTCGCCAATCCACACAGCTGTAGAAACTTCCCTTTTTCTTTGATTCAACAACAAAATATTTAAATAAAAAAGAAATATACTCTAATAAACGATGCACATACTGCAGCAGATCGCCAACCCACACAAATAGTATAACAGATCGCCAATCCGTAGCTCGCTAATCCACACAACTGCATAAACTACTCACCAATCTACACAACTGTAGAAACTTCCCTTGTCGTCGATTCAACAACAACATATTTACATCGATGAGAAATATACTCTAATAAAAGGAGCACATACTACAGTAGCTCGCCAACCCTCACAAACAGCATAGCAACTCGCCAAAGCACATAGCTCGCCAATCCACACAACTGTAGAAATGCTTGCCAATCCACAAAGTTGTAGAAACTGTCATTTTCTTCGATTCAACTATCGTAATACTGCATCAACTCGCCAAACCAACACAGCTCTCCATTTTGCACAACAGCATAACAGCTCGTTAACCCTCATAATACATCAGCTCGCCAGCCCTCATACTACATCAGCTCGCCAACCCCATAGCTTGCCAATTCACACAACAGCATAAACAGCTTACCATCCGACATAGCTTGCCAGTCCACACAATTGCATAAATCGCTCGCCAATCGACACAACTGTAATACACATGTCATTACCAATTGTTTCAATTGACAAACAGTGTTCGTACATGCGTTATCACCAATTTCTTCAATTGACAAAAGCTATCTTTAATAGTATGTATTGATTTACTTAAAAAAAATTACTTACATAATTTTTCAAAAAAATCATTTTTCCAAATAAATACCGGGAAAAAATTATAGCATTTCCTAGCTACATTATTTTTTAAAACAACATTTTATTGTCTATTGTTCTCCATAAAAAAAAAAGAACTTACATTTATAAATTATATATAACAAAAAACATGTTAAGGATTTAACTAAAAAAATTATTGATAAAAAAAATAAAAGGACCTAAGTAAAAAAAAAACTTGTTGAGGGCAAAAACAAATAATTGGACAAAAAACATGTTAATGATTTAACTAAAAAAATTGTTGAGGAAAAAATTGTTGAGAAAAAAAAAGGACCTAACTAAAAAGAAAAATTGTTGAGGGCAAAAAAATTTTTTTTGGACAAGTGTCACACATGGGAGAGGTGGAGACAAAAATATTATATAGTATAGATACTAGAAAATTGCTCCATGCTTCACTACGGGAAAATTTTTTTTCTTTACAATTTTTTGTTCATACTCAGTGCATACAAATGAAGAGTTAAAAATTAAAATACTCAAGATTTGAACAATCATGCTCATTAATTTGTTACAAAACCTTATTAAAATTTTGGTTCAATATAAACATGGAATAACAAAAGAAGTAAAAGTAGAAATAATATCACTATTGTTACATATAGATTAAAGTTACCTTTTGAGAAAGTATTGCAGCAATTGAATATAATACAAAAAATCTAGAACACACAATAATGTTAAGGATTTAACTAAAAAAATTATTGAAAAAAAAATTGTTGAGAAAAAAAACAAAAGGACCAAAGTAAAAAAAAAATTGTTGAGAGCAAAAAAAAAATAAATGGGCAAGTGTCAAGCAAATAGAGAGGAGGAGACAAAAATATATATATATATATATATATGTCGTAACGGCTTCGCGCTCGACGATTATGAAAATAATTAAAAACAAAGGGAGTCGCCACCAATCTTTTTTGTTAGGTGTGATTGGTCACCTAAATATTTATCTTTTTAACAAAATCTCAAAATTAATTAAGTTTTATTAAAAAGATAATTTTTTTTTGGTCTGCGAAAACAAAAACGGGTCCGGGAGTACGGTTACGCGTGGGGAAGGATTAGCACCCCCACGACGCTCGTTAAAAAACTGTGTTATCCCTTAATTTTAATAAAATGGTCTTGAATTAACATTTAAAAATAATTCTTATTTTATTGCAATCTTTTTATTCAAAAATCATTTTTTATTTATAAATTTATTTTGTTTTATTTTAAAAAGTTAAATTTTATTTTTCAAAAGTGAATGTGAACCTTTTTGTATTGAAAAATTAAATCAAATATCCCAATACTCTGGTAACATTTGGAATAATTTTCCTCACCTAGAGATTTCTTAAGAATAATTACTTGTGAGTTCTATAGAATCTCATCATCGGAAGATTCACACTCGCTTCGAAAATTATTATGAATGCATATGATGCAAACAGATAATGAATGACGCAAATGAAACTTTAAAAGAAATTTTATTTATTTTGATTTTATTGATGAAACTCTTGATATTGAAAAATTTGGCTAAATATCCCAATACTCTGGTAACATTTAGCTAATTCCTCTCACCTAGGGATCAGTCAAGAAATCACTACTTGTGAGTCTCATGACATCCCATCCTCGGAAGAATTCTACTTATTATTTTTCTTTATTTATGCACAAGATGCTTGTCATAACGTTTCCTAGGGTAAGGACGCTAGACATTAAATAAATGGAGTCGCCACCAATCATTTTTAACCTAGGTGCGATTGGCCACCTAAATGACTCTAAAGACTGGTCTACATTTTAAGTTTTGGGTTCGGGAGTTCATTTATGTGTAGGGAAGGTTATAGCACCCCTACAACGCCCAAAATTGGCACCATTTTAATCTTGTATTATTTTAACTTAGTCTTAGTTATGTGACCTTTATATTTTATTGTTTAAATATTGAAAATTCTTTTAAAAATCCTTCATCATTCTGAATGAACTCTTAAAAAAAATCTTCTCACCTCAAGAGTATTCAAGGGGTACCATTCGACTCCCCTGAAGAGGCTCCGTCGTCGGAAGTATTTTAGAATTTTTTATTATTCCTTGATTTATTTTTTATTTAATTATTTTATTACTTTGATTTATTTATTTTAAATATTATTTTATATATATTTTTTAATATTTTTAGGATTTTTGGTATTTAATATTGAGAATATCTCCTAAATTTTCCATCATTCTGGATAAACTTAAAAGAACCCTCTCACCTAGGAATTCCTCAAGTGTTACTCATTCGCAATCGCCTTAAGGATTCCATCATCGGAATTATTATTTTATTATTTATTAACTTTATTTATTATTTATTATGTTTTTATCTTTATTTATTATTTGTTTATTTTGAAAATGCCTTCTAAGTCTTCCATCGTTCTGGATAAACTTAGAAGGATCTTCTCACCTAAGAATTCTTCGAGTGTTTCTCATTCGTAATCGCCTCAAAGATTCCATCATCGGATTTGATTGTATAATTTATGTTTTTATTTATTATTATTCTAAAAATTTTACTATTATGTTTATTATTATTTTTTCACGATTATGATTTTTTATGTGCTATTCTATTTTAATTATTTGGAGAATACAGTTTAACCTTCATTTTTTGAAAATACTTTTTAAATCTTCCATCATTCTGGATAGACTTAAAAGAATTCTCTTACCTAGGAATTCCTCGAGTGTTACTCATTCGTAATCGCCTCGAAGATTCCATCATCGGAAAGGTCTAGCTCATCCTCAACATTTATTATGCCATTATCTATTAATTAAACATCTATCTTAATAACTTTTATTTATTTATCTTTTTAATTATTTTTTTATTTTTTACTTTTACTCATTTATAGTTTGTTGTCCTATTTAATTAAATTTTAACTTTATTTATTTTTCCTATTTTTGTTATTTATTATTCTTGATTTTTTTTAAGTTTTAAACTCCTATATTTTATTATTTTAATTATCTTTATTATGAGAAAAGCAACTTTTTTTTTGAACAATATGAGAAAAGCAACTTAAAGTATCAAATTCAATGATTAACCATTAATAACAAATACTAGACGTGGCATCATAAAAGTGCAGGAACAATACTTACCTTGTAATTGGATTGGCCAAAGTAAAATAGTTTGAGCTTTGTAGACTAATTACGTGATTTGCTCTTGGAATTGATGGTCGAAAAGCAACCCCTTTAACTCGATCCTAGCACTGCTTCGTCTGCCTTCCTTAGCTTGATTCCTCGTTCTTCCTTGTCGTCGCTGGTGCTGCCGCCTTGTATATTTTTTGTTATTTTCTCCCAAAATTGTTCCCCCCTTCAGTTATGGGGTTTAACCCCTTTTTATAGTCATAAATTTGTTAGAGTCTTAATACAACTCAATCTATTCTATTAATTATCTTTTATTTTTAATATTTTATCTATTTAATTTTTATGTTAATCCTAATCTAACTCTATCAACTTTAATATTAATCTAAATAATTATCCTAAAAAATCTAATTATCCTATCCTAAAATTAATTTTATTTTATTTTCTTTTCTTATCTCTTCTCTTTTTTTTTATCATCATTCCTAAATCCTATTTTAATTTTAATTTACTAATTAATGTTAATTCTAAAATCTAAAAAATTCTAACTTAATTGTAGCCTAATTCTAAATTAAAATACAATGTCACCCAATCCAATTAATTATTTTTACAAATTAAGATTCCGGACAAAATAAGGTGTCTACAGCTGCCCCTCTTTGCACATTTTCTGAAAATCAGGAATTGTGCAAAAACAATTAGACAACTATTTTGTCCGAATTTTTATTTTTTTATTTTTTTGTTTTTTTCTTTTTTACAAAATATTTACAATTTTTAAGACACATTTAGTTCCTCTCACCAGAGGCTGTAAGACTTTGAAACATAACCTTGTGCTCCTCTCACCAGAGGTGTTAAAACTTTGAAACATAACCTTGTGCTCCTCTCACCAGAGGCATTGGAACTTCGAAACATAACCTTGTGCTCTTCTCACCAAAGGCATTGGAACTTCGAAAAATAACCTTGTGCTCCTCTCACCAGAGGCATTGGAACTTCGAAAAATAACCTTGTGTTCCTCTCACCAGAGGCATTGGAACTTCGAAAAATAACTTTGTGCTCCTCTCACCAGAGGCATTGGAACTTTGAAAAATAACTTTGCGTTCCTCTCACCAGAGGCATTGGAACTTTCGAAAATAACCTTGTGCTTCTCTCACCAGAGGCATTGAAACTTTGAAAATAAAGAGCTCCTCTCAACAGAAGCATTGAGACTTTTGAAAATAAAGAGCTCCTCTCAATAGAGGCATTGAGACTTTTTGAAAATAAAGAGCTCCTCTCAACAGAGGCATTGAGACTTTTGAAAATAAAGAGCTCCTCTCAACAAAGGCTTTGAGACTTTTGAAAATAAAGAGCTCCTCTCAACAGAGGCTTTGAAACTTTTTGAAAAATAAAGAGCTCCTCTCAACAGAGGCTTTGAGACTTTTGAAAATAAAGATTTCATTTCAGAATGCCAGTTTACATGGGTTTGACTGGGCTTAACTTTCATTTTGATGCCAACAATATTGGGCTTCATCCTTCTTTAAGGTGCTAGCTAAACTGGACTCTGCTCTCATCTAAGGTTTTTTTCAAAAAAGTATTTTTCTCATCATCTTCTCATACCTCATCATTTTTTCCAAATTACCATCTCTTATATTTTCTCTTTTCCGCAAAATTTTAATCATTCAGAACTTCTTATCCTAATGTCTTAACAAATAGTTCAATGTCAAAATGCAATAGTGAAATGTGATGTATGTTATGAATGTAATGAATATCATGAACATCATAATGCCTTAAGTGCTATGAATGTTACCTGAATTATTCCATGAATGTATGTAAATGCAATCTCCATTGTGGTAACAAGATTCTCAAGCTCATCTCATTTTTCTCAAATTCCACATATCTGCTGGATTCTTCTTATTCAAATCTTCTATCTTCACTTCTTATCCCATCTCCTATTGAGTCTTGGTCCAATTATGCTCGAAGACTTGCCATCATGCTTTCAAGTTTATATTTTCCATCATTTTTTATTGTTGTTTCTTTCTCTCTCTTAGTAATGCAAGATTTCTCAAAAGAATATATTTTTTCAAAACTTTACCCAAAAAAGGTTACCAACATTTATTTATTTTCCTTCCAATTAGACCACCAATGTAATGCACTTATGCATATTCTCAATTTGTTACAGGGGTGGAATAAATTTAAAATGATCATGAGAGGTATAGGTATTCATTCTTAGAAAAGGAACATGAAATAAAGAAAAATCAATGGGATAGTCTGTTTGGAATAGGGTTTTCAGTATCCATTTAATAAACATTCTGATAATTTCAATCAAGTCAAAACTTTTTGATGATGATATTTTCCTAAGTCACCTTTTCAGGTTTTCAACTTAGGTGCCCCTTATTTGATTCAAACTGCCCTTTTTGGGTTTTCAATTTTGAATCCTCCTTTTTCTTTTTATTTTTCTCTTTTTTTCTCTTTTTCTTTTTTTTTTCATATTTTTATTTTTTCTTTTTCTTCATTTTCAAATTCATTGGCTTTGACAAACTTCAACCTTCAGTGCTCAATCCAAATTCATGCCCCTAATAGGCGTTCTTGATTTCGATCCAAGATATCTTCTAAAGGTCATGGGTTTCTTCATTCAACTTGATCTACTTCCTTCAAATGATTATTATCTCATTATACAAATATGTCTTCATTCAATACATGATTCTTCAATTTAAGCATTTACATTTGATCAAAATGGGCTTTTAAAGGCACGTAATGTAGGCTCAGGTGAGGGTTTATGAAAGAACGGGATAAAGCAGGCCCAAAATGTGTTTCAAGGTTTATAAACCAAGGGATCACTTTTATCGAGTAAAACATTCAGGCATTTTGCCCCTTTTCAATTCACTCATTTCTCTTCTTGCTTCTTTTTTTAATTCTTGGGTTTTCTTTTTTGAATTCAAAACTCTTTTTCTTTTCTTCTTCTTTGCTTCTTCACAAAACTAGGCTATTTCTTCTTCTCTTTTTTTTTTACCCCTCGATTCATCATGAGCACTTTCATTTGTGCCCCCAAAATTTTTTTATTTCATCTTCCTTGCCCCCCAGTGTGGAGGGTGATCCTTGGTGGGTTATATTACAAAAAATATAATAAGCTCAAAAGGGGTAATCAAAGGATAATTTTACTCATGCTTGAAGGATAGTGAAAGAAGGCCATTTATCATTTCAAATGTAAATACTCTCATTAAAAATTGTTTATTGAATAATGACAAACTTGTTAGAAGCTTCTATAAGAGATTCACCTTTCTTGTACCATCTATCAAGTGCGGATGGTAAACAACATTTCCTTCATTTTCTTGCTTTCACAACATTAGTAGACTAGTAATTCATCAACAGTAGTAGTTCTTTCAAAATTGAATCCAGATTTATTGACATCATTATCATTATGTTCATTATTTGGATACTTGTGAATAAAAGGTAAAGGTGAGTATGTGGGAAATGGAAAATGAACAGAGAGAATGAGAAAATGACAGTGCATCACACTAGTCACTTTATTAAAAAGGGAATAAATAAAAGTTAGCCTATACATAAAACTTTATCTTGTGCTTATGGGCTTAAGCACTTTCAAAAACTATCTTGCATTACTTAAAGAAAAGAAAGCAAAAACAAAACTAGAATTTATAAATCTTCAAAATCGCCAGGCTCGAACCCTTTATGCCCCTACAAAACTCATCCCTTATTGGTATGGTTAGGCAATGGGTTTGCATCCGTAGCTGATTCCCCTTTCGTTTCAAAATTCAACATGCCAGCTTTTATCAGTCCTTGCACTCTATACTTTAGCGCAATGCAATTCTCTAGAGAGTGACCCACGTTCCCGAAGTGATACTCGCATCGAGCATTCTCATCATACCATTTCGGATATGGAGGCTTGAGAGGTTCCGCATAGACGGGTGCGATGAGTTGTCCTTTGATCAATTTTGGATACAACTCAGTGTAGGTCATGGGGATTGGGTCAATGGGAGTCCTTTCTCTTTGCGACCATGATCCTTTAAGATTGCCCTCATGTTTATTGAACTGCGTAGCTGACTGAGTAACTGGTGCAGGTGTCTGAGGAATAGGTTGAACATTAACCTTGGGGTATGAATGGTAAGGATTCTGAGTAGGATAGTAAGGTTATGGCATGTGATAAGGGTGTTGTGGGACATAGCCTCCATATTGCTTTCCATATGCAACAGCATGGACTTCTTCCCTCTTTTTGTTAGCTCCTCCTTTCTTCTCAATATTGTTGGGAGCTTCAATCTTTCCACTCTTGATTGCATTCTCAATTATCTCACCAGACAATACCATATCAGCAAAATTCTTAGTGGCATTACCGATCATCCTATCATAATATGGAGCCTTCAAAGTATTAACGAACATAATGGTAAGCTCCTTATCTGAAACTGGAGGTTGCACCTCCGCAGCCATGTCACGCCACCTTTGGGCATATTGCTTGAAACTCTCATTAGTTCTCTTTTCCATGCTTTGGAGTGACAGACGATCAGGGGCCATATCAGCAACATGTCGATATTGAGCCATAAATGCTCTTGCCAAGTCATTCCAAGTGGTGATTCGAGTTCCATCCAATTGATTATACAACTTTGCTGCAGACCCAGTAAGGCTTTCTTGAAAGATGTGAATAAGAAGTTTATCATCTTGAGCATAGGCAGCCATCTTTCGACAGTACATAATGAGATGGGACTTAGGGCAAGAAGTCCCATTGTATTTTTCAAACTCCGGGGCCTTAAATTTGGGTGGGATGATTAAATTAGACACCAAACACAACCCCATAGCATCCATGGGACCATATAGGTCTAAGCCTTCAATAGCTCGAAGTCTTTCCTCCAACATATCGATCTTTTGTTGTGACTTCGCCTCATCTTTCTCTTCTACTTGTTTGACTTTTATCTTTTCAATCTCCCTTGGGTCATCCAAGTTAGGTACTTCAATTGGATCAGTAAATTTTGTCCCTTGGGAAGGGAGAGTTTGTCCCTGAGCTGGGCCAAACATTTGAGGTATGGTCGTATAAGCAAATGGATATCCTCCTACTTGAAATGTTTGACTTGGATGAGGACTGAATCCAGGAGGGTATATGGGATCTTCCATGCTACGTTGTTGGACCCCTTCTTGGACAATAGCTTCTTCCATTACTCCTTTGCCCTTGCTCAAGTTCTTCAATAATTCAGTTATTTGAGCCAACTGCCCCTTCATTTCCTCTTGAGCCTTTTCCATCTTCTCAATACGGACACTTTGCTCTTCTTCCATGATCCTAGCTTGATAACGAGTGTGATACGAATGGACTTTTGGTCGGGCTATCTTTGAACCTGTATTACCACAATTAGAGTTTATTACTTTTCGTGTGGTGATGCTTGAAAAAGTTTGAAATTGTTTTGTTTGAAAACAATGATTGAAGATGAAAAAAATGAGATGATGCTACATGTGTATGAATGGGATGGTATGGTAAAAAGTTGCCATGTAATAATAATGGATGATTGATGCATGAAAATGTTTTGGTGAAGAACACATGGTACCCTTTTTGTGTCTCATGTAGAAATCAAAATCAAACAAACTTGATCAAAAATGTGTCCTAAGTAATGGGTACTTTCTATAGCATGGGTTGATATGGCTCTATCTTACAGTTGGTCTTCCTAATTTCATTATATGCATGGCTTTAGATAAAAGGGCTAAAGGTTCCCAAATTGTTCCTTACTATCATCCACTCTGGACTAGTAAGGCACCCTAATCCTCACCCATGATAGGCTACAAGCGGAAAAGGTCCAACTTGAGTGGGAGTATTTTGCTAGCCCATGCGGAGGTTATCACCTCACGAGAGCGGTAGGTACTCTACTCCCTCCTAGAAAGGACTGAGCTCGGGTCGAGAGCTTTATGCATGCAAATGCAAAGTGTGGTGTGTGAGAAGGAACTTCATCTTATTAATTTCCACAAAGCACCCAAGAAATCAACAAAAGAGCATCAAACAACATCAAAACTTTTCAAATTTAGACCACCAAACTTAGACTTAGTATAACACAAGATTAAATTATGGCTCGACTCTCTTAATTGTCCCCATTAGAGTCGCCAAGCTATCATAACGTTTCCTAGGGTAAGGACGCTAGACATTAAACAAATGGAGTCGCCACCAATCATTTTTAACCTAGGTGTGATTGGCCACCTAAATGACTCTAAAGACTGGTCTACATTTTAAGTTTTGGGTTCGGGAGTTCATTTACGTGTAGGGAAGGTTATAGCACCCCTACAACGCCCAAAATTGGCACCATTTTAATCTTGTATTATTTTAACTTAGTCTTAGTTATGTGGCCTTTATATTTTATTGTTTAAATATTGAAAATTCTTTTAAGAATCCTCCATCATTCTGAATGAACTCTTAAAAAAAATCTTCTCACCTCAAGAGTATTCAAGGGGTACCATTCGACTCCCCTGAAGAGGCTCCGTCGTCGGAAGTATTTTAGAATTTTTTATTATTCCTTGATTTATTTTTTATTTAATTATTTTATTACTTTGATTTATTTATTTTAAATATTATTTTATATATATTTTTTAATATTTTTAGGATTTTTGGTATTTAATATTGAGAATATCTCCTAAATTTTCCATCATTCTGGATAAACTTAAAAGAACCCTCTCACCTAGGAATTCCTCAAGTGTTACTCATTCGCAATCGCCTTAAGGATTCCATCATCGGAATTATTATTTTATTATTTATTAACTTTATTTATTATTTATTATGTTTTTATCTTTATTTATTATTTGTTTATTTTGAAAATGCCTTCTAAGTCTTCCATCGTTCTGGATAAACTTAGAAGGATCTTCTCACCTAAGAATTCTTCGAGTGTTTCTCATTCGTAATCGCCTCAAAGATTCCATCATCGGATTTGATTGTATAATTTATGTTTTTATTTATTATTATTCTAAAAATTTTACTATTATGTTTATTATTATTTTTTCACGATTATGATTTTTTATGTGCTATTCTATTTTAATTATTTGGAGAATACAGTTTAACCTTCATTTTTTGAAAATACTTTTTAAATCTTCCATCATTCTGGATAGACTTAAAAGAATTCTCTTACCTAGGAATTCCTCGAGTGTTACTCATTCGTAATCGCCTCGAAGATTCCATCATCGGAAAGGTCTAGCTCATCCTCAACATTTATTATGCCATTATCTATTAATTAAACATCTATCTTAATAACTTTTATTTATTTATCTTTTTAATTATTTTTTTATTTTTTACTTTTACTCATTTATAGTTTGTTGTCCTATTTAATTAAATTTTAACTTTATTTATTTTTCCTATTTTTGTTATTTATTATTCTTGATTTTTTTTAAGTTTTAAACTCCTATATTTTATTATTTTAATTATCTTTATTATGAGAAAAGCAACTTTTTTTTTGAACAATATGAGAAAAGCAACTTAAAGTATCAAATTCAATGATTAACCATTAATAACAAATACTAGACGTGGCATCATAAAAGTGCAGGAACAATACTTACCTTGTAATTGGATTGGCCAAAGTAAAATAGTTTGAGCTTTGTAGACTAATTACGTGATTTGCTCTTGGAATTGATGGTCGAAAAGCAACCCCTTTAACTCGATCCTAGCACTGCTTCGTCTGCCTTCCTTAGCTTGATTCCTCGTTCTTCCTTGTCGTCGCTGGTGCTGCTGCCTTGTATATTTTTTGTTATTTTCTCTCAAAATTGTTCCCCCCTTCAGTTATGGGGTTTAACCCCTTTTTATAGTCATAAATTTGTTAGAGTCCTAATACAACTCAACCTATTCTATTAATTATCTTTTATTTTTAATATTTTATCTATTTAATTTTTATGTTAATCCTAATCTAACTCTATCAACTTTAATATTAATCTAAATAATTATCCTAAAAAATCTAATTATCCTATCCTAAAATTTATTTTATTTTATTTTATTTTCTTATCTCTTCTCTTTTTTTTTTATCATCATTCCTAAATCCTATTTTAATTTTAATTTACTAATTAATGTTAATTCTAAAATCTAAAAAATTCTAACTTAATTATAGCCTAATTCTAAATTAAAATACAATGTCACCCAATCCAATTAATTATTTTTACAAATTAAGATTCTGGACAAAATAAGGTGTCTACAATGCTATCATAGGGTTTATGATGCATATGGAATTATGAAAAGAACTTTATATTTTGATTTTTATTAATGAAACTCTTAATATTGAAAAATTTAACTAAATATTCCAATACTCTGGTAACATTTAGCTAATTCCTCTCACCTAGGGATCAGTTAAGAAATCACTACTTGTGAGTCTCATGACATCTCATCCTCGGAAGAATTTCATTCATTTTAAAATTATTATTAATTTTCTTTGTTTTTTATTTTCCTTTAAAAACTTATCTATTTTTATTTTTAATAAAACAAATTAAATTATTGAAAAATCATACTAAATATCTCAATACTCTGGTAACATTTAGTACGACTCTTCTCACCTAGGGATTAGTTAAGAAATCACTACTTGTGAGTTTCATAACATCCCATCATCGGGCAAATATTTAATTAAATTTAATTTTTATTATTAATTTCCTTTTTCTATTTCTTTTAAAAACTTATTTATTTTATTTTTAATAAAAATTTAAATTATTGAAAAATCATGCTAAGTATCCCAGTACTCTGGTAACATTTAGTACGAATCTTCTCACCTAGGGATCAGTTAGGAATCACTACTTGTGACTTCCGTAACATCCCATCATCGGACAAAATATTTAATTAAATTTTAATTTTATTATTAATTTAAAAAACTTATTGATTTACTTTTTAACAAAAATTATTGAAAAATCATACTAAATATCCCAATACTCTGGTAACATTTAGTACGACTCTTCTCACCTAGGGATCAGTTAAGAAATCACTACTTGTGAATTTCATAACATCCCATCATCGGGCAAATTTCATTTAATTAAATTTTCTTTGTTTGTTTATATATATATATATATATATATATTTACATTTTTTATCAATAATAATTAGTGAAAATACAAGTAAAAGAATTTCAAAATTTTTATTTTATAACATGCATTAATAATAATAATAATAATAATGAAAATAATAAAAACAGAAAAAAGAAAGGGCTAGAAAAAAAATACCAAAATTAATTGGGTCTTAAACCTAAAAGAAGCCTTCAAAAGGGCCCAAAAACCAAGCCCAATAACCCCTTGGAGTGGGCTGGAGCTGATGGGTTGGAGCAGGCCGAAAACAGGCCGGATTGCGATGCGGGTCGGGTTGACACGCAGGTTGCAGATCGGGTCGGGTCGGATCCCCGGGTCGACGCGCGGATCTTCATTCCTTGGCAGGCCGGGCGGGCGGATCCTGGGTCGGATTCGGGTCGCGTGCAGGTCTTCCTTCTTTTTTTTTTTGCTATAAAACCTATCTCTTTTTTCTCTCTCTCATTTTTCCTCTCTCTCACCAAAAACAAAATTCAAAACCCCCTCAACGCTCTCGGCTGGGGCAATTTCCGGCCGCCGCTGGGTCGCCTCCGGCCGCCATCTCCGGTGGCCAAAAGTCAAAAAGTTTCCGACTTTTCAAGAGCTCTCCTCCTCCTCTTTTCGTTTCTAGCCTCGGATTGCTTCGAAAACGTCCCCAACCCAACAGATCTGAGGTCGAAACCCTCGACCTCCTCCCCTTTTTGTTTTGTTTTTTTTTGTTGATGATGCTTGTTGATGTGATGATGATGGTTGTTGGTTTGTTGTGGTTTTGTTGTTTTTTTTTCTTGCAGGTTTAGGGGTTTTAGATCTAGGTCTTTGAGGTCTCGGTTCCGAGATCTAGGTTTTTTGGCTCTCGGATTTGGGGGTTGGTTTTCGATGGTGATGATGGTGGAGGTGTTTGGGGGTTTCGGTGGTATACGGTGATGATGACAATTGGGTAATGGTTGGTGGTTGGTGGCTGTTTAGTGGGCAATGGTGGTGGTGGCGTTTCGGTTGGATAAGGGCAAGGGTGGTTTCGGTGGTGGTCTGATGTTAAGTCTGGCAAAAGACACAGTGGTGTTTTGTTGATGACAAGGTAGAGTTTCTATTTTTGGAAGATTAGGAAGGAGGGGTTCGGGTCTCGTGTGTCAAGCAAGAAGAGAAGAACCCCCCAAAAATGGCCGACCCCTCGCTTGGTTGCCTCTGTAGTCCTTTTAATAAGAATTCCTTTTCCATTTTTTTTTTTGGGTTAATGCAAGTGAGATCCTTGATTTTCAGGGATCACAATCTTATGGCGGCATTTTTTTTCTGCTGCCAGTGATGCCGAGAGTTGACATTAGAGTGGCTGACAGAAGGCAGGCTACTCTGGCAGCAAGCAATAGCCTGTAGTTGGGAGAGGAGGTGTGACAGAAACACGGCACTGGCTCTCTTTTTTCTTTTTTTTTTTTTACTTTTTTTATGAATACAAATTAAATTTACAACAATTAAACTAAAAATAAAATTAGAAAATAAAGGTGAAAAGTGAAAATAAAAATAACAAATTTGGACCATAATACAACTTAAATTGGACTTTTAAGTTCACAAATCTAACAAAGTTTACATTACTCAAATTTACACAAATTTTATCGAATCTTTAAATTACAAAAATAATTTAATTAAATTTGTATCAATTTCAATCCGTAAAACTTGATATTTAAATTTTCAAAATTGTCAAGTTCGGACAAAATTAGGTGTATATAGCTGCCCCTCTTTGCTCATTGTTGAGAATCAAGAATAGAGCAAAGACAATAGACAATAATTTTGTCCGACTCAAAACTTAATCTTTTATTTCTTTTTTTTTAAAAGGCTCCTCTTGCAATAGAGGTGACGAAACTTTACCCTTTTTTTTTTGAAAAATCTCCTCTTGCAGCAGAGGCAATGAAACTTTAAGATCCTTCTTGAAAAAGCTCCTCTTGCAACAGAGGCATTGAAACTTTAAATCTTCTTTTCTGAAATGCTCCTCTCGCAGCAAAGGCGATGAAACTTTAAATTTTTTCCTGAAAACGTGCTCCTCTTGCAGCAGAGGCAATGAAACTTTAAATTTCTTCTGAAATGTGCTCCTCTTGCAACAGAGGCCATGAAACTTTAAATCCCTTCATGGAATGTGCTCCTCTTGCAGCAGAGGTAATGAAACTTTAAATTTTTTCTGAAATGTGCTCCTCTTGCAGCAATGTCAATGAAACTTTAAAAATTTTGCCCGGAGGACTTAAATTCCTTTTCTGAAAAGTGCTCCTCTTGCAGTAGAGGCATAGAAACTTTAAAAATTTTGCTCGGAGGACTTAGAATTGGTACCCGAAGGACTTAAAATTCTTTTTCTGAAAAGTGCTCCTCTTGCAGCAGAGGCATTGAAACTTTAAAATTTTTTCATGAAAATGTGCTCCTCTTGCAGCAGAGGCAATGAAACTTTAAATTCCTTTATGCAAATGTGCTCCTCTTGCAGCAGAGGTCTTGAAACTATAAATTTTTTCCTGGAATGTGCTCCTCTTGCAGCAGAGGCGATGAAACTTTAAATTTTCCTAGAATATGCTCCTCTTGCAACAGAGGTAATGAAACTTTAAATTTTTTCCTGGAATGTGTTCCTCTTGCAGCAGAGGCGATGAAACTTTAAATTTTCCTGGAATATGCTCCTCTTGCAACAGAGGCAATGAAACTTTAAATTTTTTCCTGGAATGTGCTCCTCTTGCAGCAGAGGCAATGAAACTTTAACAATTTTCCTAAAATGCGCTCCTTTTGCAGCAGAGGCAATGAAACTTTAAATTCCTTCTTAAAATGTGCTCCTCTTGCAGCAAAGGCAATGAAACTTTAAATTCCTTCTTAAAATGTGCTCCTCTTCCAGCAGAGGCAATGAAACTTTAAAATTCTGATTGTGCCCGGAGGACTTGGAAATCATTTCCTACCTTGAAAATCATGCATCCACTTAATTAGGTTCAAAATTTTGGTGCCAGTTGAACTGGGCTTAAAATCTCATCTCATAAGGTATCGATTTCGCTGGGCTTAATACCACACCACGGTGCCAACTACATCGGGCTTAAACTTCATCTAGGTGTCAGCTACGTTATGCTTAAACTTCATCTAGGTGCCAGCTACGTCGGGCTTAAATATCTTGGGTGCCAATTTTACTGGGCTTAAATCCCATCTAATTATATGCCAATTTCATTGGGCTTAATACCACACAACGGTGCCAACTAAATCGGGCTTAAACTTCATCTAGGTGCCAGCTACGTTGGGCTTAAACATCTTGGGTGCCAATTTTACTGGGCTTAAATTCATCTAATTATATGCCGATTTCATTGGGCTTAATACCACACAATGGTGCCAACTACATCGGGCTTAAACTTCATCTAGGTGCCAGCTATGTTGGGCTTAAACATCTTGGGTGCCAACTTTACTGGGCTTAACAATCTCCTCTAATTATATGCCGATTTCATTGGGCTTAATACCACACAACGGTGCCAACTACATCGGGCTTAAACTTCATCTTGGTGCTTAAACTTCATCTAGGTGCCAGCTACGTTGGGCTTAAACATCTTGGTTGCCAACTTTACTGGGCTTAAACATCTTGGGTGCCAACTTTACTAGGCTTAACAATCTCCTCTAATTATATGCCGATTTCATTGGGCTTAATACCACACAACAGTGCCAACTACATCGGGCTTAAACTTCATCTAGGTGCCAGCTACGTTGGGCTTAAACATCTTGGGTGCCAACTTTAATGGGCTTAAATCCCATCTAATTATATGCCGATTTCATTGGGCTTAATACCACACAACGGTGCCAACTACATCGGGCTTAAACTTCATCTAGGTGCCAGCTATGTTGGGCTTAAACATCTTGGGTGCCAACTTTACTGGGCTTAAATCCCATCTAATTACATGCCGATTTCATTGGGCTTAATACCACACAACGGTGCCAACTACATCGGGCTTAAACTTCATATAGGTGCCAGCTACGTTGGGCTTAAATGTCATCTTGGGTGCCAACTTTACTGGGCTTAGAAATTTATCCAATATCAAGATTGCAATTATTTTTTTGAAGATTCATGATTCTGCAGTTTCCTTTATCAATTCTTTACTATCTCATCTCAAGTTTTTTTCTTCAAATTCTCAAAATTTTGAAACTTTCCATTTTATCTCTCATATTCTTAAAACCCCATTAAACTCATCTCATTTTCTCTTTTTTTTTTACTCTTATTCTCCTTGCTAGTTCTTTCCTTTGTTCTCTTAAAATAAAAGAAGGATCTCTCTTTTTTCTTTTTTCTCTTTTTTTTTCAAGCTACATTTTGATATTCTTGTTATTTTCAAAAAGAAACTCCTCTCTTTCACACAAACTTTTCTTTTCCTTTTTTCAATTTTCATTTTCTTTTCTCATACAAAACTCCTGTCGTAACGATTTTCGTCCGGGGACTCGATCGCTAGACGATTTTGAAAAAAAACACAATATGGAGTCGCCACCAATCTTTTTTTACTAGGTGTGATTGGCCACCTAAAATCTTTTATTTTTTTCAATAAAATCTTAAAATTAATTAAGTTTTATCAAAAAATAATTTTTGGTCTGCGAAAACAAAGTTTGGGTCCGGGAGTTCGGTTACGTGTAGGGAAGGATTAGCACCCCCACAACGCCCGTTAAAAAACGGTACCACTTAATCATGTCTTATCTTTTGATCTTAATAAAATGGTCTTAATTAAACATTTAAAAAGAAATTCATTTATTTTGAAATCAATTTTTTATTTTGCTCATTATTTGAAATATTAAATTTTATTTTTATTTATGTTAAATTTATTTTTTATTTGAAATAAATGAGAATCTTTTGTATTGAAAATTATTCCGAAGTACCCCAATACTTTTGGTAGCATTTCGGATAATTTCCTCACCTAGAGATTTCTTAAGAATCGCTACTTGCGATTTCTATAGAATCCCATCCTCGGGAGATTTGCACTTATTTTGGAATTTTATGAATGCAAATGATGCAAACAAAATAGATATGATGTACATGAGAAATATATTTTTATTTTATTTTATTATTATCATCTTTTATATTTATATTATTACTTTTAAAATTTATTGATTTTTATAAAATTTTATTTTTATTGAAAAATTATACTGAATATTCCAATACGCTGGTAACATTTAGCATATTTCTCTCACCTAGAGATCAGTTAGGAATCACTACTTGTGAATTCCATAACATCTCATCATCGGACATATTTTTAAAACTTATACTTTTTATTTAATTTTTAATTGTTTTATTATCATTTATTTCCGAAGTTTAATTGTAACAATTTTGTATTCTTGTTTACTTATTTGTTTAAAATTTTTATTTATTTTTAATATTAATTTATTTCATAAATTAAAAATCTTAATATCGAGCTAAAATTACTTGAATACCCCAATACGCGTGTAATATTCAAATATTTTAAGGATTATCAAAGAATCACTACTTGTGATTTCTAAGAAATCCTATCATCGGAGATCCTTCTATATTTAAGATGTGTATTTATTTATTTATTTTAATTCCTAAATTTTTACCTATTTAAAAGCCTCTTTTTTTTATTTCTTTATTTTGAAACTGCTCGGACAAAATTAGGTGTTTACAGCTGCCCCTCTTTGCGCTTTGCTGTGAAACAGCAATGGTGCAAAGACATAGACAACCATTTTGTCCGAATGCAAGACCTATCAATGATTTTTTTTGTAAAACATGATAATTCCTAGTCTCTCCTATCACAAGACTAAGGACTGCAAAATGAAATTTTCTTAGTCTCTCCTATCATAAGACTAAAGAAATGAATGTAGAATGAGATTTCCTAATCTTTTCTATCACAAGATTAAGGAATGCAAAGTGAAATTCCTAGTCTCTCCTATTATAAGACTAAGGGACGCAAGATGAAATTTTCCTAATCTTTTCTATCATAAGATTAAGGAATGCAAAGTGAAATTCTTAGTCTCTCCTATCATAAGACTAAGGAATGCAAGCATGAGTTTTCCTAATTTTTTCTATCACAAGATTAAGGAATACAAACATGAATTTTCCAAATCTTTTCTATCATAAGATTAAGGAATGCAAAGTGAAATTCCTAGTCTCTCCTATCATAAGACTGAAGAATACAAACATGAATTTTCCAAATCTTTTCTATCATAAGATTAAGGAATGCAAAGTGAAATTCCTAGTCTCTCCTATCATAAGACTAAGGGACGCAAGATGAAATTTTCCTAATCTTTTCTATCATAAGATTAAGGAATGCAAAGTGAAATTCCTAGTCTCTCCTATCATAAGACTGAGGAATGTGAGATGAAATTTCCTAGTCTTTCCTATCATAAGACTAAGGAATGTAGGATGAAGTTTTCCTAGTCTCTCCTATCATAAGACTAAGGAAGGCAAAAGAAAAATGAAATTTCCTAATCTTTTCTATCACAAGATTAAGGAATGCAAAAACATGAATTTTCCTAGCCTTTCCTATCATAAGACTAAGGAAATAAATGTAGAATGAGATTTCCTAACCTTTTTTATCACAAGATTAACGAATGCAAACTGAAATTCCTAGTCTTTCCTATCATAAGACTAAAGAATGAAAGATAAAATCTCCTAGTCTCTCCTATCATAAGACTAAGGAATGCAAAAAATGAATTTTTCTTAGTCTCTCCTATCATAAGACTAAAGAAATGAAAGATGAAATTTCCTAATCTTTTCTATCACAAGATTAAGGAATGCAAAGTGAAATTCCTAGTCTTTCCTATCATAAGACTAAGGAATACAAACAAGAATTTTCCAAATCTTTTCTATCATAAGACTAAGGAATGCAAAGTGAAATTCCTAGTCTCTCCTATCATAAGACCGAGGAATGTGAGATGAAATTTCCTGGTCTTTCCTATCATAAGACTAAGGAATGCAAAGTGAATGGGATTTCCTAATCTTTTCTATCATAAGATTAAGGAATGCAAAGTGAAATTCCTAGTCTCTCCTATCATAAGACTAAGGAATGCAAAGTGAATGGGATTTCCTAATCTTTTCTATCATAAGATTAAGGAATGCAAAGTGAAATTCCTAGTCTCTCCTATCATAAGACTAAGGAATGCAAGATGATCATGGAATAAAAGCTCCTCTCAACAGAGGCTTTGAAACTTCTGAAACACAAAGAGTTCCTCTCAACAGAGGCAATGAAACTTTTGAAACAAAAAGCTCCTCTCAATAGAAGTAATGTGACTTTTGAAAACATAAAGCTCCTCTCAACAGAGGCAATGAGACTTTGAAAACATAAAGCTCCTCTCAATAGAGGCAATGTGACTTTTGAAAACATAAAGCTCCTCTCAACAGAGGCAATGAGACTTTGAAAACATAAAGCTCCTCTCAACAGAGGCAATGTGACTTTGAAAAAATAAAGCTCCTCTCAATAGAGGCAATGAGACTTTTGAAAAATAAAGATTTCATTCAGAATGCCAGTTAGCATGGGCTTGACTGGGCTTAACTTTCATTTTGATGCCAACAATATTGGGCTTCATCCTCCTTTAAGGTGCTAGCTAAACTGGACTTTGCTCTCATCTAAAGTTTTTTCAAAAAGGTATTTTTCTCATCATCTTCTCATACCTCATCATTTTTCAAATTACTATCTCTTATATTTTCTCTTTTCCTCAAAATTTTAATCATTCAGGGCTTCTGATCCTAATGTCTTAAAATTTCAATGTCAAAATGTACTAATGAAATGCCATGCATGTCATGGATATAATGAATGTCATGAATGTTATGCACATGTCAATGTCATGCCCCTTGAATTATTCCATGAATGTATGCAAATGCATTCTCAATTGTGGTAACAAGATTCTCAAGCTCATCTCATTTTCCTCAAGTTCCACATATCTGCTGGATTCTTCTTATTCAAATCTTCTATCTCCACTTCTCGTCCCACCTTCTAATGAGTCTTGGTCTCATTATGCTTGAAGACTTGCCATCATGCTTTCAAAGTTATGTTTTCATCATTTTTTTATTTTTGTTTCTTTCTCTCTTTTAGTAATGCAAGATTTCTCAAAAGAATATTTTTTTTCAAAAATTTACCCAAGAAAAGGTTACCAACATTTATTTATTTTCCTTCCAATTCGACCACCAATGTAATGCACTCATACATCTTCTCAATTTATTATAGGGATGGAATGAATTTAAAATAATCATGAGAAATATGGGTATTCATTCTTAGAAAAGGAACATGAAATCAAGAAAAATCAATGGGCCAGTTTGTTTGGAATATGGTTTTTAGTATCCATTTAATGAACATTCTGACAATTTCAATCAAGTCAATCTAAAATTCTTTTCCAAAAGCCCACTTTTATTGATATGTTCATTCACGTTGGGCCTGCCAATCTTGCTTCTATATCAAAACTCTTGGTGATGATCTTTTCCTAAGTTGCCTTTTCAGGTTTTCAACTTAGGTTCCCCTCTTATGATCCAAACTGCCTTTTCAGGTTTTCAATTTGAATCCTTCTTTTTCTTTTTCTTTTTTCTTTTTCCTTTTTTTCTTTTTTTTCTTTTTCATCTTTTTCTTTTTTCTCTTAATTTTTTTCTTCATTTTCAACTTCATTGGCCTTTTCAACCTTCGATGCTCAATCCAAATTCACGACCCTAATAGGCGTCCTTGATTTCGATCCAAGATATCTTCTAAATCTCATGGGTTTCTTCATTCAACTTGATCTACTTCTTTTATCTCTATTGAACCTTCAAAGGATCACTATCTCATTGTACAAGTATGTCTTAATTCAATGCATGATTCTTCAATTTAAGCATCTACATTTGATCAAAATGGACTTTTAAAGGCACGTAATGTAGGCTCGGGTGAGGGCTTATGAAAGAAAAGGATATAGTAGGCCCAAAATGTGTTTCAAGGTTTATAAACCAAAGGATAACTTTTCTTATCAAGTAAAACATTTAGGCATTTTGCCCCTTTCTAATTCACTCATTTCTTTTCTTGCTTCTCTTTTTTTTTTTAGGTTTTCTTTTTGAATTCAAACCCTTTTCTTTTTTTTTTTCACAAAAATGGACTATTTCTTTTTTTTGCCCCCAAAATTTCTTTATTTCATCTTCCTTGCCCCCAGTGTGGAGGGTGATCCTTGGTGGGTTATATTACAAAAAAAAACATAATAGGCTCAAAAGGGTAATCAAAGGATAATTTTACTCCCGCTTGAAGGATAGTGAAAGAAGGCCATTTATCATTTCAAATGCAAATATTCTCCTTGAAGATCATTTACTGAACAAATACAAACTTGTTAGAAATTTTTTATAAGAGATTCACCTTTTCTTATACCATCAAATTTGGGTGAAAATTGTGAACAAATTTTCTTCTTTCTTACTTGGACACCTTGGCAGATTGATAATCCATAAGCAAAAGTGGTTCTTTCAAAATTAAATTCCAGATTTATTGACATCATCATCATCATGTTCATTATTTGGATACTTATGAAAGAAAGATATGATGAGTATGTGAGAAATGGCAAATGAATAGAATGAGAAAATGACAGTGCATCACACTAGTCGCTTTATTGAAAGGGAAATAAATAAAAGTTAGCCCGTACATAAAACTTTATTTCGTGCTTATGGGCTTAAGCACTTTAAAAAAAACTGTCTTGCATTACTAAAAAAAAATTCTGATAAATCTCTAGACTTGCATGGCTTAAACTCCTTTCACCTCAAAAGAATCATCCCTCATTTCCATGGTTGGGCAATGGATTCGCATTCACAGTCGGTTCCCCCTTTGTTTCAAAGTGCAATATACCGGCTTTTATCAAACCTTGCACCCTATACTTTAAAGCAGTGCAATTCTCCAAGGAGTGACCCGGATTCCCAAAATGATACTCACATCGAGCATTCTCATTATACCATTTTGGATATGGAGGCTTGAGAGGTTCAGCATAA
The DNA here is from genome assembly GCA_032173925.1 of Heritiera fomes. Taxonomy (NCBI): domain Eukaryota; kingdom Viridiplantae; phylum Streptophyta; class Magnoliopsida; order Malvales; family Malvaceae; genus Heritiera; species Heritiera fomes. The sequence continues at coordinate 4,024,941 of JAPDPM010000013.1, read as the reverse complement.
AATGGGGCAATGAGTTGCTCTTTGATTAGTTTTGGGTACAACTCGGTATAGGTTATGGGAATTGGATCAAGGGGAGCTTTTTGTTGTTTTGGCCATGCCCCCCTAGGATTGCTTTCTTGTTTGTTGGATTGGGCAACTGATTGGGTATTTGGTGCAGGTGTTTGAGGGTGAAAGTTAGGCTGAGCATTAATTTGCGGATATGACCGGTAAGGGTATTGAACAGGATAATATGGTTGTGGCATGGGATAAGAGTGTCGTGGAGTGTATCGTCCATGTTGCCCCCTACTTATAACAGCATGGGCATCCTCTTCCTTCCTTCTGTTGGCTCCTCCTTTCTTCTCAGTATTGTTAGGAACTTCAATCTTGCCACGCTTGATCACATTCTCAATGATCTCCCCGGATAACACCATATCAGCAAAATTCTTGGTGGCATTGCCTATCATCCTATCATAATATGGAGCCTTTAAAGTGTTCACAAATAGGATGGTGAGCTCCTTTTCTGAAAGAGGAGGTTGCACTTCTGCAGCTACATCGCGCCACCTTTGTGCATATTGCTTGAAGTTTTCATTGGCTTTCATCTCCATGTTTTGAACTGATAAACGGTCAGGGGCCATATCAGCAATATGTCGATATTGGGCCATGAATGCCCTTGCTAAGTCATTCCATGTGGTAACCCGGGTTTTGTCTAATTGATTGTACCACTTGGCAGCAGATCCAGTGAGACTTTCTTGAAAAATGTGAATAAGGAGCTTATCATCTTGAGCCAAAGCAGCCATCTTCCTACAATACATAATAAGATGAGACCTAGGGCAAGAAGTTCCATTGTACTTCTCAAACTCTGGTGCTTTGAACTTGGGTGGAATAACCAGGTCTGACACCAAGCACAACCCAGTAGCATCCATGGAACCATAAAAGTCTAAGCCTTCAATAGCTCGAATCCTTTCCTCCAACATATTAATCTTTTGTTGTGACTTCACCTCGTTTTTCTCTTCTACTTGTTTAGCTTTCAACTTCTCAATTTCCCTTGGGTCATCTAAGTCGTGCACCTCAATGGGATCAGTAGATTTTGCGCCTTAGGAAGGATGGGCGGGTCCTTGGGATTGAGCTTGTCCAAACACTTGGGGTATAGCAGCGTAAGCAGGTGGATATCTTCTTTCTTGGGATGTTTGACTTGGAAATGGACCAAATCCAGGAGGATAGATAGGATCTTCCATACTGTGTTGTTGAACCCCTTCTTGGACTGCAGCTTCCTCTACTACTCCTTTGCCCTTGCTTAGATTTTTCAATAATTCTGCAATTTGGGCCAGTTGCCCTCTCATTTCCTCTTGAGCTTTTTCCATCTTCTCCATGCGCGCGCTTGATTCTTCTTCCATGATCTTAGCTCGATAACGAGTGTTGTGTGAATGAACTTTTGGTCGAGTTATCTTCAAATCTTTATTACCACAATTAAGAATTTATCATTTCACATGTGGTGATGCTTGAAAAAAAAATGAATGAATATAAATGGATGAACAAAATGCTACATGTGTTTGGAAAAAATCATGCATGGAAATGTTTTGCTAAAGAACCTATGATTCCCTATTAGTGTCGCACATGTCAAACAAAAGCAAACATACATGATCAAAGATATGTCCTAAGTAATAGGGTTAACATGACTCTATCCCAAGTTGGTCCTCTTAAGTTTACTGTATGTATGCCTTGGAATTCTAAAGGACAAAAGGTTCTCAAATTGTTCCTTACTGACGTCCACACTAGACTAGTAAGGCACCCCAATCCTCACCCATGATAGGCTACAGACAGAAAGGGTTCAATTTGAGTGAGAGTATTTCACTTGCCATTACGGAGGTTATTACCTCACGAGAGCAAAGGTATTATACTTTCTCCTAAAAGGGACAAACCCGGGTGTAGGGTTGATGTATGCAATGAATATGTCATGTATGCAAAAGAACAAAATTTAAAGTGCATCCCAACAAAATGCAAATGATAAAGATGATTCACACATTTTTTTTGTTTGTTGTTTTTTTTAATTATTTTTTTATGAAAAGTTTTATTAAATATTTATTAAGACCATTAACTAAGATTTTGAATAAGACATGATTAATTATGGTTCGACTCTCTAAAGTCCCCAGTGGAGTCACCAAAGCTGTCGTAACGATTTTCGTCCGGGGACTCGATCGCTAGACGATTTTGAAAAAAAACACAATATGGAGTCGCCACCAATCTTTTTTTACTAGGTGTGATTGGCCACCTAAAATCTTTTATTTTTTTCAATAAAATCTTAAAATTAATTAAGTTTTATCAAAAAATAATTTTTGGTCTGCGAAAACAAAGTTTGGGTCCGGGAGTTCGGTTACGTGTGGGGAAGGATTAGCACCCCCACAACGCCCGTTAAAAAACGGTACCACTTAATCATGTCTTATCTTTTGATCTTAATAAAATGGTCTTAATTAAACATTTAAAAAGAAATTCATTTATTTTGAAATCAATTTTTTATTTTGCTCATTATTTGAAATATTAAATTTTATTTTTATTTATGTTAAATTTATTTTTTATTTGAAATAAATGAGAATCTTTTGTATTGAAAATTATTCCGAAGTACCCCAATACTTTTGGTAGCATTTCGTATAATTTCCTCACCTAGAGATTTCTTAAGAATCGCTACTTGCGATTTCTATAGAATCCCATCCTCGGGAGATTTGCACTTATTTTGGAATTTTATGAATGCAAATGATGCAAACAAAATAGATATGATGTACATGAGAAATATATTTTTATTTTATTTTATTATTATCATCTTTTATATTTATATTATTACTTTTGAAATTTATTGATTTTTATAAAATTTTATTTTTATTGAAAAATTATACTGAATATTCCAATACGCTGGTAACATTTAGCATATTTCTCTCACCTAGAGATCAGTTAGGAATCACTACTTGTGAATTCCATAACATCTCATCATCGGACATATCTTTAAAACTTATACTTTTTATTTAATTTTTAATTGTTTATTATCATTTATTTCCGAAGTTTAATTGTAACAATTTTGTATTCTTGTTTACTTATTTGTTTAAAATTTTTATTTATTTTTAATATTAATTTATTTCATAAATTAAAAATCTTAATATCGAGCTAAAATTACTTGAATACCCCAATACGCTGGTAATATTCAAATCTTTCATTTCGATCCTAAGGATTATCAAAGAATCACTACTTGTGATTTCTAAGAAATCCTATCATCGGAGATCCTTTTATATTTAAGATGTGTATTTATTTATTTATTTTAATTCCTAAATTTTTACCTATTTAAAAGCCTCTTTTTTTTATTTCTTTATTTTGAAACTGCTCGGACAAAATTAGGTGTCTACAACTCCTATCTTCCCTTTCTCTCTTTTTTTTTCAACATTAACAAATGCAATGATTGATGATGCAAATGCAATTTTATTTCAGTGAATGATCAGCTATTATGATGCCAATGCAAACAACTTTTGTCCCAATGCAAATTCAAATGTCTTATGAAATTGCCAATTTGCACTATAAAGATGCAAACACAATGATCCAAGAATTTTCTATTTGATCCCTTTGTCAACAAAATTCTTTATTCCATGAACTTCTATTCTTCTTCAAGAGTTGCCCCAATCATCACATTCCTTTTTACTATTATTTTGAAACACTATCAAAATTTTCCTTAATGAGAATTGTCCCAAGAAGGCACAAGAAGTTTATTTCCCCACCATAATTATCAAATTTCTTCCTCATTTTTCACTGGAAATACTAAAAAATGGAACAAAATTACCCCAAAGAAATCACAAGGAGTTTATTATTTCCTGTAAAACAACCTTTCCATTTTTCATTTGAGGGATATAAATGATTTCATTATCCAAAAATATTTATCTAGCCAAAACTCTTCAATTTTACAGATTACCTCATACTCTAGTCAAAGGAAGTTGAACCTAAGACCCACAATTATACAATATATTTAACATTCAACTCTCTTAAAAATTGATGATCACTATTTGGATGCATATGGAGGAAAATGGTAAGTTATTCTCATCAACTCAATTGAGTGAGTTCACACCAAGGTTTTGGTTTAGGAAGGATAGCTGCCATTTGATGAGAAAAAGGATGGGTGTCCCTTCATCTAGGCTCACAAAAGAAAGTGCAAATTATTTTAAAAACACTAGATTCCTTGAAATGATTTTTTTTTTGTGAAAAGATCCATTTTAAAGTGCAATAAAAAATGACACTCTTTTAATTTTCAAATGAGGTATTTTGATATTTGTCAAGACTAGCTACGATGGGCTCAAATTTTTGGCATGTTATTTTGGGAGGAGACAAAAGCTTCAATCTTGGTACCAATCATTTTAATGGCTCTCAAAAAGGCATTCTTGGATATCTTGATGGTTTGGGATGCTCATTGGTTGCTTCAAAACGACTTTTTTGATGTCGTTTCTGTTGTGGCATTAACAACACCATGAATGATCTCGAAGAGTTCTCACTTTTGCTCTAGACTGCCCTTTTTGGGGTTTTCACCCTAGAGCCTCATTCTTTCATTTTTTTTGTGATTGTTTCATCATGCACTTAAAAATTCAAAATTCATTTGAAAGGAGTGTAAGGGTTATCAAAGGATAATATTGGCAAAAAAATGAGATAAGTGCCTCATAGGTTTTATAACTCTTCAAGGAACAATCTCTTCAGTTTAAGTATCCAAGCTTGATTGAAATGGACTTTCTAAGGTATGTAATGTAGGCCAAGGTTTGAGGTTTTGAAAGAATGGATAAAAAGACCCAAAAATGTGTTTGAAGGTGATCAAACCAAGGATCATTTAATATGATTGAAGGATTCACATTAAGACTTTTCTTTCACTATCAAGTCTCACCTTTCATCATTTTATTTCTCCATTTTTTCTTTTTTTTGGTCCAACATTATTGGAAATCAATTTAATCAAACTTGCCCCTCATCATAATAATCTTCTTTTTTCATCTAGAAACCAGGGCTGGATCATTCATGTTCTTCGAAAAGATCTTTCTTTCTTTCCTTTTTTTTTTGCACTTGCCCCTCAATGTAGAGGGTGATCCTTGATTATGGTTAATTAAAAAATTCATCAAGCTCAAAAGGGGTAGCAAATAGATAAATTTTCAAATTTTTTTAATGGATGACGAAAGATGGCCATTTGTTATTTCAAACATGGCCACTTAAATTGAAGAGTTATTCCTTAAATCAAAAGGGTAAAGAAAGCTTTATTTTTATGTTTTCTTTTTTTCATTTTTTTTTTTTGGATTGGGCTTCCTGGAATTTTTTTCTCTTTTCTTTTTCTCTCTTTTTTTTGAAAGGATTTTTCTTTATTGTTTGGAATCATCCGAATATCTTAAGTGCATGATGTCACAATCAATTTTCTTTTTATTTTTTTCTTTTTTCTTTTTTTTCTTTTTTTTTAGAATATCTTGCACCCCATGCATCAATCTTTCCATGGCAATGATGCAAATCCATAGATAATGCCTCATAGACCAATGAATATCACGTAGGAGCATTTCATTTTGACCATATGTTACTCGTAGTATCTCTTCCGAGAGAAAAGGGAAGAAATACTATGGTGTTTGGGATGTTTTAAAGGCTTAAGGCACTTTATTTACCATATCTTTTGTTTGTGTGCTTCAAGCAACAGGTCGAATAGAAAAAGATTGGCCGAGGAATTTAGGACCCATGGTTTTTCAAAGAAGTTTGGATGATTTTAGCATAATCTTGACAATTATTAAACTACCAAAGTCCAAATCTAAAAGAGTGTCATTTATTTGATCATCAAGGAATCCTAACAAAAAGGTTTTAACAAACAAATCATTTTATTAGCCCAGATAAAGGTCATCTCTCCTCAATATCTCACCATGATTAAGTAATAATGAAGGTCCATGAAGTTCCAACTTGTGACTTTGAAGGAAAGAAATTGTTCAAGGAGAATGTATTTGCTGGAATAAGTTTCCTCTAAATAATGATCACCAATTCTCTAAAGACTTTATTATGTCCCCTTCTTTTATTTTTTTCTTTTGTTGGCAATTATAAGGGCTCTTATTTTCAAAAGAAATGCCCAGTTACCATTTTTCATTTTTTTTCAGTTTTTGTTTTTGTTTTTTTTTAACCTTAAAAGCACAATTTAACAAAAATCCAAAATTTTCAAATGCGAATATTTACCAATTCATGAAATACTTGGTCAAATCCAATTCACATCCTTAGAAGTGATGTTGAAATGAAAAATATGTACAAAGCATAAACAAAAGTTTCCCATTGCAAGACATGTTATCCCTTGAACCATTGATCCTTAGGACTTTTTCCCTTGGTGATGATAGCCACAAACAAGTTCCCTGAATTTCGTTGGATCTGCGTCAATCAAAGCTTGCACCTTATCCTTAAACGCAGTACAATTTTCAATGGAATGTCCTTCAATCCCATCATGGTAGTCACATTTGGTGTTGGGGTCATACCATTTTGGGTAAGGAGGCTTTCTAGGTTTGGCATGAACAGTGGAAATCTTGTAACTTTGGACAAGGAGTGGGAACAAGTCTGTATAGGACATTGGGATTGAATGGTACAATTTAGCCCTTTTTCTCATCTTGGTCTCAGGATGGTCAAGATCAATATCCTGGTCATTTGGTAAAATGCGCTTCTGAGGCAGAGGGGCTTATGCACAGGGGATTGAGGTGTTAGGATAACGTGGCTGTGACAACTTGTGGGAATAGGATACCGGAGTGTAAGGATAAAAGGATTGTGGCAAAGGGTGAGAATGACTGTTGAAGGGTCCTTGCATCACATTGAATTTCCTCTTGTCGGATCGTTCAACTGTTGCTTCTTGAACTTGCTCACTAAAGGTGTCCCATCCCTTCTCACCATAATTCCTTGTACTAGTATCTGCAATCTTCCCTTTTCTTATCCCATCTTTAATTCTACCCACAGAAAACAACAAATCTGCAAAATCTGAAAAAATATTGCCAATCAACTTGTCATAGTATGGAGAAGGGAGATTATCTACAAACAAAGAGTTCATTTCTCTATTTGTAAGTGGTGGTCGAACTTGTGATGCCAATTCTTTCCATCTAAGAGCATATTCTTTGTAGCTTTCATTCAAGTTCTTTCTCATGCTCTGGAGGGTTAAACAATCAGGAGCTATCTCCATCAAATATTTATATTGCTCTAAAAATGCTCGAGACAGATCCCTCCATGTATGAATTTGACCTCTTTCCAACTTAAAATACCAATTAGCTGCTGCCCCTATCAAACTATCTTGAAATATATGAAAAAATAGCTTTTCATCATGAGCATGCCCAATCATCTTGTGACAATATGTGGCCAAATGTGTTTTAGAGCATTTGGTCCCATCATACTTTTCAAATTCTGGGACTTTAAATTTTGATGGGATGACCACATCAGGCACCAAGCAATACTCCTTTGGATTATAAAGTTCATTCCTTCCTTCAATTGCTTGAATTCTTTCTTCTAAGAGGTTATACCTTCTTTCTGTAACTGGACCCCAAGCCACTTTTGATGGATTTTCATTTGAAGCTCTTAACTCAAGGACACCAACAGGATTGGAAAAATTTGCCTCTCAACCAAAAATTGACTGAAAATTCACATTACCAGAACTTTGCCCCTGGAAGTTCCCTTTTGGGTTGTCATGCGCTTGAACTTGATTGTTTCCTTGCACAAGACTCCCTTTCATAGTCTCCTTCACTTCTAGGATACCCTTAATTTCTTGCATCATTCGAGAGAGGTGTTCCTTTATCTCATTTTGGTCTTGTTCCACTTTGTCCATTCGGGTTACTTGAGCATCTTCCATGTTGAACCACTTTATAAAGACAAGAATCAACCTTCCAAGGGAATTTAACAAAATGTTAAGATTGTTGGACTCTTTTGAACATAGGCCTAATCAACATGATGCGCACATGTCAATGGATGCATGGATGCAATGATGGATGATGTAGGATGACATAAAATGCAAAACAGGTTTACTAAATTTATTTTCATATGCACATTGCCCAAAAAAATGACACCTCTCTTTTGATTGTAATTTGCACTCATTATTGTCACTAGGCAACTCTCTTAACTCTTTTATTTTCTTTTTTTATTTTCTTCTTTTTTCTTTTTTTTATATTTATATTCTGTAAAATACTACATCCTTTCTACTCTCTTTTTTTTCTCTTTTCCTTTTCCTTCCTTCTAACCTAATGAATTTTCTCCTAAAATCAAGCTTTTTTTTATTCTTTCATTTTTATGACATTCTCTCTTCTTTCTTCTTTTTTTTTTATCTCTCTTTTTTTTTTCAAAAAACAAAAAGAACACATTCTCCTTTTTAATCCCTCTCATTTTACTTTTTTTTTTTGCCTTTATCCCAAGAGTTTTTTCCAAGAATAATAAAGAATAAAGAAATTTTTTAATTAAAAAAAACCTAATTGAATTTCTTCTTATTATTTTTAAGGAAGGAGGCAAAAAAAAATAATAATAATAAATAAATAAATAAATAAATAATTTTTCTCAACCATTTTTCTAACAAATTATTTCATTTTTTATTATAAAAAGAAAAGTTTATGCATTTTTTATCATTTCATGTTTTCCTTTTAAAGAACGAAAAGTGAAAGAAATTAAAACCTTTTTTATTTTTATAAAAACATGTTGTAACCAAATATACACAAGACTTCTTTTTCTTCCTCTTGCTTTGGAGAACGTATTTTTATTAGTTCCTATTTTTATGAGCCTACTTTCAAAACAAAATTCCCCTTTTAAAAAAAAGAATAAAGAATTATTTACATCTTTAAAATAGAAGTTACCTATTTGTTCTATTATTTTTATCACACATCTTTATTTTTTTCAAAAATAAATGGATTTCTTTTTCAGAAAAAATCTTTTCCAAAGAGAATATATATTTTTTTTATTTTTTTATTCTTTATTTTTCAAAAATTCTTTTTTTTTAAAGAAAAATGAAAGACTTAAATTATATACAATTCAACCCAAAATCAAAAGTACCTTTATTATAGATATGAGAAAAGGGTCGAATATTATGTTCCCTCGTGTCCTAATTTTGGATAATTTCTACTAAAATTGGGCATGGCTCTATTTAAGGCTGGCCTCTTAGATTCCTTTACATGCTGAGTTGGGATATGAAGATCTAAAGGTTCCCAAATTATATCTCACTGTCGTCCACACTGGACTAGTAAGACTTAATTTGAGTGAGAGTATTTCGCTTGCCATTGCGGAAGTGATTACCTCACGAGAGCAAAGGTACTCTACTCCCTCCTAAGAAGGATGGAACCCGGGTATAGGGCTCATGTTATGCAAATGCAAGTGCAAGTGTGTGTATGAGAGAACATTTATCAAACCATAACCCTTATTCTACCCCAACAATTTATTAAGAGTACTATATACAAATAAAGAATGCTATAAAATAATCAACATAATTAAAACACAAATGCAACTAATTATTTCAAAATTAAAGAAATTAAATTTAAATATTAATTAAGACCTTTAAATTAAAACTTAGGATAACACATGATTAATAAATGGCTTGACCCTCAAAAAGTCCCCAACGGAGTCGCCAAGCTGTCGTAACGGCTTCGCGCTCAACGATTTTGAAAATAATTAAAAACAAAGGGAGTCGCCACCAATCTTTTTTGTTAGGTGTGATTGGTCACCTAAATATTTATCTTTTTAACAAAATCTCAAAATTAATTAAGTTTTATTAAAAAGATAATTTTTTTGGTCTGCGAAAACAAAAACGGGTCCGGGAGTACAGTTACGCGTGGGGAAGGATTAGTACCCCCACGACGCCCGTTAAAAAACGGTACAATAATAATGATGTGTTATCCTTTAATTTTAATAAAATGGTCTTGAATTAACATTTAAAAATAATTCTTATTTTATTGCAATCTTTTTATTCAAAAATCATTTTTTATTTATAAATTTATTTTGTTTTATTTTAAAAAGTTAAATTTTATTTTTCAAAAGTGAATGTGAACCTTTTTGTATTGAAAAATTAAATCAAATATCCCAATACTCTGGTAACATTTGGAATAATTTTCCTCACCTAGAGATTTCTTAAGAATCACTACTTGTGAGTTCTATAGAATCTCATCATCGGAAGATTCACACTCGCTTCGAAAATTATTATGAATGCATATGATGCAAACAGATAATGAATGATGCAAATGAAACTTTAAAAGAAATTTTATTTATTTTGATTTTATTGATGAAACTCTTGATATTGAGAAATTTGGCTAAATATCCCAATACTCTGGTAACATTTAGCTAATTCCTCTCACCTAGGGATCAGTCAAGAAATCACTACTTGTGAGTCTCATGACATCCCATCCTCGGAAGAATTCCACTTATTATTTTTCTTTATTTATGCACAAGATGCTATCATAGGGTTTATGATGCATATGGAATTATGAAAAGAACTTTATATTTTGATTTTTATTAATGAAACTCTTAATATTGAAAAATTTAACTAAATATCCCAATACTCTGGTAACATTTAGCTAATTCCTCTCACCTAGGGATCGGTTAAGAAATCACTACTTGTGAGTCTCATGACATCCCATCCTCGGAAGAATTTCATTCATTTTAAAATTATTATTAATTTTCTTTGTTTTTTATTTTCCTTTAAAAACTTATCTATTTTTATTTTTAATAAAACAAATTAAATTATTGAAAAATCATACTAAATATCTCAATACTCTGGTAACATTTAGTACGACTCTTCTCACCTAGGGATCAGTTAAGAAATCACTACTTGTGAGTTTCATAACATCCCATCATCGGGCAAATATTTAATTAAATTTAATTTTTATTATTAATTTCCTTTTTCTATTTCTTTTAAAAACTTATTTATTTTATTTTCAATAAAAATTTAAATTATTGAAAAATCATACTAAGTATCCCAATACTCTGGTAACATTTAATACGACTCTTCTCACCTAGGAATCAGTTAGGAATCACAACTTGTGACTTCCGTAACATTCCATCATCGGACAAAATATTTAATTAAATTTTAATTTTATTATTAATTAAAAAAACTTATTGATTTACTTTTTAACAAAAATTATTGAAAAATCATACTAAATATCCCAATACTCTGGTAACATTTAGTACGACTCTTCTCACCTAGGGATCAATTAAGAAATCACTACTTGTGAATTTCATAACATCCCATCATCGGGCGAATTTCATTTAATTAAATTTTCTTTGTTTGTTATATATATATATATATATATATATATATATATATATATATATATATACATTTTTTATCAATAATAATTAGTGAAAATACAAGTAAAAGAAAATTTTTCAAAACTTTTATTTTATAACATGCATTAATAATAATAATAATAATAATAATAATAATAATAATAATAATAATAACACCACAATAATAATAATAATAATAATAATAATAATAATAATAATAAACAGAAAAAAGAAAGGGCTAGAAAAAAAAAACCAAAATTCATTGGGTCTTAAACCCAAAAGAAGTCTTCAAAAGGGCCCAAAAACTGAGCCCAATAACCCCTTGAAGTGGGCTGGAGCAGGCCAAAAACAGGCCGGATTGCGATGCGGGTCGGGTTGACACGCGGGTTGCAGATCGGGTCGAGAAATGGCATGCAGGTCAGGTCGGATCGGATCCCCGGGTCGACGAGCGGATCTTCCTTCCTTGGCAGGCCGGGCGCGCGGATCCCGGGTCGGATCCTGGTCGCGCGCGGGTCTTCCTTCTTTTTTTTTTTGCTATAAAACCTATCTCTTTTTTTTCTCTCTCATTTTTCCTCTCTCTCACCAAAGAAAAAATTCAAAACCCCCTCAAGGCGCTAGGCTGGGGCGATTTCTAGCTGCCGCTGGGTCGCCTCCGGCCGCCGCCGGCCGCCATCTCCGGTGGCCAAAAGTCAAAAAGTTTTCGACTTTCCGAGAGCTCTCCTCCTCCTCTTTTCGTTTCTAGCCTCGGATTGCTTCGAAAACGTCCCCAACCCAACAGATCTGAGGTCGAAACCCTCGACCTCCTCCCCTTTTTGTTTTGTTTTTTTGGTTGATGATGCTTGTTGATGTGATGATGATGATGGTTGTTGGTTTGTTGTGGTTTTGTTGTTTTTTTTTCTTGCAGGTTTAGGGGTTTTAGATTTAGGTCTTTAAGGTCTCGGTTCTGAGATCTAGGTTTTTTGGCTCTCGGATTTAGGGGTTGGTTTTCGGTGGTGATGACGGTGGAGGTGTTTGGGGGTTTCGGTGGTATACGGTGATGATGACAATTGGGTAGTGATTGGTGGTTGGTGGCTGTTTAGTGGGCAATGGTGGTGGTGGCGTTTCGGTTGGATAAGGGCAAGGGTGGTTTCGGTGGTGGTCTGATGTTGAGTCTGGCAAAAGACACGGTGGTGTTTTGTTGATGACAAGGTAGAGTTTCTGTTTTTGGAAGATTAGGAAGGAGGGGTTTGTGTCTCGTGTGTCAAGCAAGAAGAGAAGAACCCCCCAAAAATGGTCGACCCCTCGCTTGGTTGCCTCTGTAGTCCTTTTTATTCCTTTTCCATTTTTTTTTTTGGGTTAATGCAAGTGAGATCCCTGATTTTCAGGGATCACAATCTTATGGCGGCATTTTTTTTCTGCTGCCAGTGATGCCGAGAGTTGATATTAGAGTGGTTGACAGAAGGCAGCCTACTCTGGCAGCAAGCAATAGCCTGTAGTTGGGAGAGGAGGTGTGACAGAAACACGGCACTGGCTCTCTTTTTTCTTTTTTTTTACTTTTTTTATGAATACAAATTAAATTTACAACAATTAAACTAAAAAAAATTAGAAAATAAAGGTGAAAAGTGAAAATAAAAATAAAAATAAAAATAACAAATTTGGACCATAATACAACTTAAATTGGACTTTTAAGTTCACAAATCTAACAAAGTTTACATTACTCAAAGTTATACAAATTTTATCGAATCTTTAAATTACAAAAATACTTTAATTAAATTTGTATCAATTTTAATCCGTAAAACTTGATATTTAAATTTTTAAAATTATCAAGTCCAGACAAAATTAAGTGTCTACAATATATATATATATATATATATATAAAAGAATTTCTTAATATATTGTTTTGGGCGAGGCCTCCCCTTAGCCATTCCTACCAATAAGATGGGCTCCATACTTATATGTAAGCCACTAAAAATAAAAATAAAAGAAAAAACGCAAAATAAAAACAAAACATTAATAATCAATTGAGATAGATTTTCATTATACGAATTTTTTATATTTTACACGATATGATAAACACGAATTATTAAATTTAATTGTAATTATATTATAACTTTTTTATATATGTCTCAGATCTAATTGTAACTGTATTATGATTTTTTTTATATCTCTCGTAGTATATTTCAACTAATTCAGTTTTATTCTAATTTAATTTTCTGCCTTTTATAAAAAAAAAAAGTCATAATACGATTTTGACTTGGAATCTTTGGGGAATTGTAATTGTCGAGATATCATCAAATATTCCTATTCTTGTATATTTCTCTTTTTTAATGTAATGGTAAAATAAATAATATATATATATATATATATATATATATATATATATATAGAGAGAGAGAGAGAGAGAGAGAGAGAGAGCTGTCAGTGATTCAATGAATTCCACCGACAAAAACATAATCCCAATTTTCTCATTTGCCCCCAATTCTTAAATTACGCCCACAGAAAATGAATGAACCATATTCAATATTTGCTTGACAGTTGCCCCCATGCACTTCAATACCCCATCCATCAAGTGACCAACTTGCAAAATAGGTAAATATACACACACATACAACTATATTTTTTAGAAAGAGGTCGTAATTTAAGGAAATAAAGTACATAAAAAAATAGAAAAATGTAATTGTCGAGAATAAAATTTAATTGTACTCAAATTTATCACTTAAAAGGATAAATGGATGAATATATTGAACTAATATCCGATCAAGTTCAAAAAGTGCATGTACTCCTACAGTCCTACTAGGTTTGGTTTTGCCTTGTTTTCATTTTTAATAGTTATTTTATAAATCGTCAATGAAATTTTTTGACTCTACAAATAAAATTAAAATGATAACTCTACAAATAAAATTAAAATGATAACACACATCTTATTTTATTTATTTTTATTTTCTTAATATTTTAAATTTCATGTGTCATCATCCTAAACTTACATGTGGAGTCAAAAAATTCAACTAACAGTGTATAGAATAATTATCCTTTCATTTTTATTTCTTAAATCATGAAGTGTTTTCATACTATATTGAGTATGATATTAATTTTCATTTGCTTTTCATTACTGGCGCTAGTTGTCTGGTCTAAAAAAATTTGATCTGATGAAGATTTATATACAAAATTTTTCGTTATGAATCGTCCTTAATAAAAAACTTAACGAAATTTTATACTATTAAACCAAACTTTGGGTTATGAATTCATATTGTTATTGAAAGGGGAGTGTAGCTAAAGTAAACAACTGTTAGTCTGTATGATGCAATGCAATGCACGCCACCTACACTGGATTGGTCCCTTCTTCCATTTATACACGATATCTCCTTTCGTATTTTGTTGCTTGGTGTTGCAACATGAGCCATCCGATCAGCTGAGAATAGGTCAACGATTCTGCAAACAAATATACCTACCAATCCAGTGGCTTAATTTATTAACTTCGTCTCTGAATTTTAAATGACAAAATATGGTTGACTTTCACAAGAAAACAAGTCTTTTTTCTTCCTATTAAGTGTCTTGGAGTGCACGATAGCAATATTATTCTCTTGAAAATTAATGGTGGTTGGATTAATACTACGTACTCAACATCAAATTTAAGTAATAATTTCGGTTTTCATAGAAGGAAACCCTTTAAATACACATATTTCACACACTCATATAAACTATTTAAATCTCTAAAATGAAAAAGAAATATAAAAGCATTATTGATTCAATATTTTAATACATATAACACTGTCTTTTGATAAATAAAAACGATTTAATCGATCTCGAAACAAAGATGACACTAGATCATTAAGAAGAGCGATTATTATTCCAAAATTAAGCGTTAATATTGGCTAGTAGGCAAGATAATATTGCTTTGAGCTATATAAATTAAAGTGATAACCGAGATTTTAAATATGATTTTGGTACATTAATTTCATATAGAACTATTTATACATATAATTTTTTTTGTTACTACTAACTATTCATACAAATAATGATATATCAACTATCAAATTGGGTCTTGTTCTATTATATTTTTTACTAAAACAAGTAAAAAAAGATTGAAGAAGGAAACAAATTAAAACAATTACTTATAAATCAAGTTCTTAAACTATAATGCTGCTGTGCTGACTGATTGCTGAAGCTGAAAACTACCCTGTGCTTTCAGGCGTGCGATTGCCGATAAGCATTTGACTTTCTTCTTTCCATAGAGCGGGATATACCAGAGAGGCAAAGTTGGGCACACCTTTTGTTAACATAGAAAATATTTAAAGAGAGAAAGGTCAATCTCTTGTAAGATCAAATTCGAGTCTCGAGAATTTGTTTTTGTTTTTTTATTTTATTTTATCCTGAATCTCGCAGGAATTGGATGGACAGAAGAATAAGTCATACAATTGCATGGGTTGCTGCCGCCAGGGGTGTTATAAGTGTTGGTGGGTTGCTCACCCAACCCTCACCAAAGCCCACATGACTGAACCCTTTGTCATTTAAGACCCCCAACCCCTTTATCGCTATAAAAACCATGGTCGGTTTATCAATCACAAACAAGAAACAACAGCAAACAACAACCCTAGCTACTAACCCTAAAAGGTACCAAAGAAAAACAGACTGTGTAATCTGTGTGATCACTTTTGATTTATTTGCTGTTTTCTTTTTACTCTTCTTCTTCCTCTATCTGTCCTGGTTCCTCAACTAAACTCATTTAATTCTCTTCATTCAATGCTTGAATTAAAGGCCCTCTTTCCTTCCCTGCAAAATTAGGTGAAGATGGTAGAGGAAAGAGAAGCTAGCAGAGCAGAAAAGGCGGGTTAATTTTTGAGGTTTTGCTACCGTAAGTAAAGGGTTGTGACTCTCTCTTTTCTTTAATTTTTTAAGAAGTTTCAACGACCTCCAACGCATTTATGGCAGTCCATCTGATGGTTAGACACTAGAGAGAAGGAAGAAGAAGAAAATAAAGCAGAAAAAAGAGATGAGATGGTGCAATTCAAGGGAACAGTCTGTCCTTAATAATTGCTTCTATTATAATTTCACCTATAAAGCCTCTTTCTATACTTCATTTTGTACTACCACTCTCCTCTTTTCTTCTTCCTCTTCGGTTTTTTTCTCTGCCTGCTTCATTTCAGAGCTTCCTTTGAACCTCCATTTTTTCCTTCCTGATGAAGCAGCTTTCACGTACGTGAAAAACAAAACACTACTCTTTCTTTTCAGGTAAAAATATCTGATTCAGGGGGTTCAAGTTTACACATTTCTTTCTGAATAATACCCGTTTTTGAGGTAAGTTCCTTTTCCAGCTTTCCCAGAAAAGAATTTTCTCGGGAAAATTTTTTGTCGTGGCGGGTTTTTTTGTTGTAGTTTAATAATATTCAGACCTACAATGGAAGTATATACTGCTTTGCTCCTTTTGGCGGCTGTCACAGCTTACCTACTGTGGTTCACGTTCATCTCACGCTCGCTACGTGGCCCATATGTCTGGCCGCTATTGGGCAGTCTTCCAGGCTTAATCGAGAACTGTGATCGGATGCATGACTGGATCTCCGACAACCTCCGTGCCTGCGGCGGCACGTACCAGACTTGCATTTGTGCCATCCCCTTCTTGGCCAGGAAACAAGGCCTGGTGACGGTCACGTGCGACCCCAGGAATTTGGAGCACATCCTCAAGACCCGGTTCGACAATTATCCCAAAGGTCCCACGTGGCAAGCCGTGTTTCATGATCTCCTTGGTCAAGGCATCTTCAACTCCGACGGTGACACGTGGCTGTTCCAAAGGAGGACTGCCGCGCTGGAATTCACCACCCGGACTCTCCGCCAAGCCATGGCTCGATGGGTCAGTAGAGCCATCAAGCTCCGCTTCTGCCCCATTCTTGAGAAAGCTCAAAACGAAGCCGAGCCGGTGGATCTACAAGACGTTTTGCTTCGGCTCACCTTTGATAACATTTGCGGGTTAGCTTTTGGAAAGGATCCACAAACATGTGCCCCAGGGTTACCTGCAAACGGCTTCGCTTCAGCTTTTGACCGAGCCACAGAAGCCTCCCTTCAAAGGTTTATCTTGCCAGAGGTTTTATGGAAGCTAAAGAAATGGCTACGGCTTGGGTTAGAAGTGACTCTGAGCCGAAGCCTTGTCCACATGAACGAGTATTTATCAGACGTCATCAATGCACGTAAGCAAGAATTGCTGAGTCAGCAAAAAGATGGGAACCCACACGACGATTTGCTCTCAAGATTCATGAAGAAAAAAGAATCTTACACAGAAGAGTTTCTCCAGCACGTGGCACTCAATTTCATCCTAGCTGGACGTGACACGTCAGCAGTTGCCCTCAGCTGGTTCTTCTGGCTCCTCACCCAACACCCAACAGTTGAAGACAAAATCCTACATGAAATTTGCACCGTCCTAATCGAGACACGTGGCGTTGACAAGTCAAGGTGGCTCGATGAGCCCTTCGGGTTCGAGGAACTTGACCGGCTGATATATTTGAAAGCAGCATTATCAGAAACACTACGGCTATACCCTCCCGTGCCAGAGGATTCAAAGCACGTGGTGGCTGACGACGTGTTCCCGGACGGAACATTTGTTCCGGCAGGGTCGTCGGTGACATATTCAATATATTCAGTCGGGAGATTGAGGTCAACATGGGGTGATGATTGCCTTGAGTATCGTCCTGAGAGGTGGTTATCAGCTGATGGGAAGGAATTCATAAAGCATGACTCTTATAAATTCGTCGCCTTCAATGCCGGGCCACGGATATGTTTGGGAAAGGGTTTGGCTTATCTTCAAATGAAGTCGGTGGTGGCGGCGACGCTGCTGAGGCATAAACTGATGCTGGTGCATGGCCACAAGGTGGAGCAGAAGATGTCGCTGACTCTGTTTATGAAATATGGGCTTAAAGTAAACGTGCATAGGAGAGACTTGGGAGCAATTATTGAAAAGATTATTACTGAAGAGAAATGCAATGGTAAATTATGATTGTTAGTTTGAAGATGGGAGAGTAGTTGGGGCGGTGTGTTTGGGTGTTGGTGGGATTGGGTGAAGATATTTAAGGCATGGTGGTGAAACTGATAACATGGGACGCGCGTGAGGAGGGACAAGGTTAATTCATAACCATGCCATTGGCCATTGGCTATCCTTTATAAGCTTCATCATTCATATGATGAGAGAGAGAGGTATTTGACCGTTTGCTTTACAATTAATATTTTACTCTTGCTTTTCTTGTAGGGAACCCTTTGAAATTATTCTATATAAAATTCTTTTTCTCTTTTTGTTTGTTTCTATATATCTCTTCAGTTGTTTTATTATTATTATTATTATTATTATTATTATTATTATTAATTCTGTATAAGCTTTGTGCGATAACAAAATGTTGAACATGATGAATCTTGATGCAATGATTCAAGTATTGTTATGTTTATTTAAGTGGAGATGACTGAATTCATACTTGGATTAGATGATCTTTTTCTTTTTCTTTTTCTTTATCTTTAAGATTAGATAAGGGGATGATAATGATTGTTCAGTGTTTTACGTAGCTCAAGGATTTTTTTTTTAATGGCTTGCTTTTCAAAGTGTGTTTAGAAGGATAAACTCAATTTTGATTTTTTATATACGTGTACACAAACATAATCGATTTATATTGACGCTTTTGAAAGAAAAAAAAACATATTTTTTTATTAAATTAAGAAATTAATGTAGGAAAAAAATTAATTTTATGTGTGTATATATATATATATATGTGTGTGTGTGTGTAATTTATGAATATATAACCATTTTTTGTTACAATAGATGATGCATGTCTGCAATCGTAACCAGTGAAACTATTTTTTTTCTTGCAGTTAAAGCTTAATATATAATTTTTTTATATGTATTTTCAGTTTAAAAAAATAAAAATTGATATTATTTGAGATTGAATTCAAATTTTACAATATATTTTAATTTTTTTATTATTTGATCAAAAATTTATTTCCTGTGATACTTGATAAAATTCTTAATTCTTAATATATAATTTTTCTACACATATTTCAGCTATTGCTTTTACATCTCACCAATTCAAACCGACACCTTAGGTCCACCGGATTGAGTTCTTACCATTAATAACCTTGGCCAGCGGATAAATTGCAGTTAGTATTGGTCATTGAATTCCTTCTTTCTTTCCCTTCATTATTTCCTTGTTTATTATTTTTGAATCACTCGCAGCGGTATTAGCTGTTATGGGCCATAACAGGCCCACATCTTGATGTGACACCTTGCCCAAAACACTCAGACGAAATGTACAAGTACTAAATGAAAGCACCCAGTGTTATAAATGTATGCACCCAAGTTCCAGTTATTCACATCAATTATACACTGAATGGTGGCTAAGAATGACTTCTGCCTCTCCTACAATGTGATGAGGGCTACCATGTTATGAAGATATGCTGCCAGATTCGAAGCCGGCAATCGGATAGTATCGTCAGGCAAAAGTAATAAGTAATATAGCTTTACTCGAAAGTTCGAAGCAGAACAGCAGCAGCATGTATAGCACAAGCTTGAAGTTGGTGTCAATGTCTGCTTTAAGAAGTTTGATAAGAATTATGATCTGTGAGGGAGTGAGCATGTTATGGGCAGAAGATGTTTCATGAGTTGATACAAATATTTACCCATAACATAATATAATAGAAACACATAAATGAAATGAAAGAAGGAACTTTGGCCTGAAACAATAATTTTCAAGCCAACTCATATGTTTGTTTGAAGTACAAGAGGGCCTTGCAAGTTGGTAAGATGCTTTTAATCATGGCACTTAGCTGCTTTCAGCTCGATTTCTTTCACTCACCTTGGCTGCATGCGTGCTCCTGTTACTTTCAAAAACTTTTAGTTATGTAGGCTTCTGTTCTTCCTCGTATAGCATTAGGAATTCCTAGTCAAGAATCTTTTCTCCAGTCGAAAATAAGTTCCAGACTAATGTGCCTATGATGTATAAAGCCACCGACACCTTAAACACATCATCCCAGGAGCCTGCATTGGTGAAATTCACAGATGTGAATGATGAACTTCGTATGGGAAATTCAAGAATAAATCATACTGAGACTAGATTCAGTCATACCTCGTTGGAGTATGAAGCCAGTAGCAGCAGTACCAAAAACACCAGCAAGCACTCCGGCAGTGTTTGACAGTCCTAATAGGACTCCCTATGATTGACAAAAACATACATTCAGAAAAAGAAAAATACCGTTCAAGAGAAAAAAAAAACATTGTTGATTAAGGGACTTATAAGTAGACTGCTTAGAGTATTTGCCTTCTAGAAACGCCTCAATAATTATATTAATCTTGAGGATAATCAAAAGTTCAAAAAACAAAGAAAAGATCTTTTGTTTTTAGTTGTTGCTCTTAATAGGTGCATCAAACTGATTTTATTGCTAAGTTTGGAAAGATAACTTCCAATTTTCACATTTTTATAAAAATACAAATATATCACAAGCAGTAGCAGAAAAGTAATGAGACATCTTAATCACAAGCGACATCTCCTGTAGTTCTGCATTACTCCATACTGTATTAAAAATAACTCACAGCATAGCGTGGGCCAATGTCTTGGTGATTAGAATAAAGACCAGATTGAGAGAATGCATCGGATCCCTGTCAAGAAAAAAGCATTTATGGATCAATATCTCTGCCAGATTTTAGTTGCATCTGATTTTACAACCTCAATAGAAACCTAAGCTAGAAAGGAGGATATTTTTTCCTTGGTCAGTCAAAGACAGGATTTCATAATAGATAAACAGGAGTTTACTGCACATACTGGTTTTCATATCAACTAAAAGGAGGTTTAGGTGGACTAGAAGCTCAGACTTGGGGAGGAATAAAAAAAATATGAAATATTGCAGCAAGTGAAACTGAAATCATTATGGATGATACCTGACTACATGCCATGCACAGCACTGCCATAGCAGGTGTCCTGACATGGCTTAACTGTGTAAGGAAGAAGGCAGGCCCCAGAAAACCTATTGATTGCATGATCTGCAAAATTACTAGGTTTCAGACATGATTACAAAAAAAGAATATGAATCAAGAAGTGTTACCATCATTTGACCAACACTTTTACTCAACTAGTGAGTGCCCTTTCATCTCATCTTGGAAGAAGGCTAGGTGTAAATGCCATGTAAGACTTCCACTTACGTATAAAAATGCAGGCTCATGCCAGTAATTTCATGTTCACTCAATAGTCAAGTTAAACTTTGTAATTTATGAAGTGTATAGTATAATTTGTTTTTG
The DNA here is from genome assembly GCA_032173925.1 of Heritiera fomes. NCBI lineage: Eukaryota > Viridiplantae > Streptophyta > Magnoliopsida > Malvales > Malvaceae > Heritiera > Heritiera fomes. The sequence continues at coordinate 4,003,472 of JAPDPM010000013.1, read as the reverse complement.
TTGTGATACCATGATGGCATGAAGCATACAAAAAAGATGAAACGGGGATTGAATTTAAAAAAGAATCAGAACTGTTATAATTAGCTTAATTAATACTAGAAGTTGATACTCTGAAGCATTTAATAGCCCTGTAAATTAAATCAAATTTTAAGAATCAAATAATAATTAATCCTTGCCTTACGAACAGATGTTATGGAAAGACCTTTGCTCACAAGTGTGTCTGCGATCCATCCTCCTATATTTGCAAAGGCAGCCATAGTCAACCATGGCAATACACAGAACAGTCCAGATTCAGTGAGGTTGAACTTCAAAACCTGTGAGAACCACCATGACATTGGCAATCAAAAACAAATGAGAAGGCAAAATTTGAGATATGAATATAACTTTCCAGCTGAAAGCTTAGATTTGTAAAAGGTTAAAGGTAAGATAGCTCAGCAGCAGCCAGCAGGAGTGAAAACTTCAGCAATTAATGATCAATAAATCTATTCCCCAGCACTGCTGGCACACATTCCTGGCAGGTTAAGGTGTATGCCCTGGAAAGGCATGGGCTGAAACAGCCACACAGCATGCACAGAAGTGGGGAATCATAGACACTGCATTCCTCATTGCCAACAAGGCAATAAGTGCTAAAGCACAACCCTTCAATTCTCTCCACCTAATACAAGCCAGAGCTAACATTTTATATTTCAGATGTAAGAAGATTGCAAATGCAAGTGAAAATGAGACGCAAATGAAAAGCATGGCCTGGACTTGATGTCAACTGTAAACTTGTGGTTTTATTATAGGTTGAATAAAATTACATTTGTCAGCAGATACTGTTCAATGAAGCATGTCTCAAATACCTGATTATAGTATGTTGGCATCCACGTTAGGAGAATAAAAGTTCCCCAATTATGGCAGAAGTGAGAGATTATGAGAGCCCAAACAGGGGCTTTTGATAATATTAATAGCCATGGAATGACCTTAACAGGTTCCTTTGATATGCTGCCCCCCATGATTAGTTTCATTTCTTCTTTTCTAAGCCCTGGATCTTCCTTCGGGGAGCTATATGCCTGAGAAGCAACCATAAATGAGAAAGAAAGAATTTTCAAGGTGAGTACCAAGGAATGGCATCCATCTGCAAGTACATTCATTGATTCACTTTTTTTACACAGAATATCCAAAATCATAAAACCGTGTACTTGTTTAGAGTGTATGATGCATTTTGAAAATACTAAGCTTGGCAGTCAAAAACATTTTAGTGAAAATGGAATCAGAAACAGCTGACCTTCTAACATTTTCTTACAGGACCATATGAACAGGTTCAGGTTTATTTTTTTTTAAATCAAGTATCATTCAGCCTAATAAGTTAGAAATGGTGAGTTCCAGAGGAGAGATTTTTATGTTGATTCTTGTGATATATTTTGAATAAAAGATAAAGGAACCAGCTACTCACTTTTCTCAGCCATAATGCAAACCAGATGCTTCCAAGGGAGCCAAATGAGTAGAATACAGATGGCCATCCAAACTTGTGGATTAAGATAGGAGAGAAAGCCAGCCCAGTAACAGAACCAAGATACATGCCGCTGTATACAAGTGCAAGTGATCTGCTTCTCTCTGACACTGGAATCCACTTAGAAAGTAGGTTGTTCATTGCTGGCATAGCCACACCCTGCAAAGAAAACAAATTAAACAGATAAGAATCCCTTGCACTCTCTTTCTCTGAAGGTGGGGAACTGTTGGCTAAGTGAATAAGGAGGCATAGATCAAATAACAAATTGAAAATTATACAGAGTTGTAACAGTATAAGACTATAATCCATTAAACTAGATGTGAATGTTTATTTTCCTTTTTTCTGTCATTCTTTCATTGGCTTCCAACTCATAAGTTAGCATATGTTAATAAAAAAAATTATAAACCTTATTAGCCAGTTTTTACAGAAAAATAAAAGCTGCTTCAGTGACCATGTGATTTTGGAGGTAGTTAGGTAGTTAACCACAGACCATTCATCATCATCATCATCATCAGAGCCTTTATCCCAATAGATTGGGGTAGGCTATATGAACCAATATCTAAAATCATGTTAGATCGTCCATATGTATTCTCTGCCTCCATAGATTCCTATTCAAGGCCATTTGCTCATCTAATTCTAAAACCTCCATGTCTTTCCAAACTACTTCCTTCCAAGTCTTGTTCGGTCTTCCTCTAGTCTTAACCCTTCTCTCAACATCCATAGCCTCTATTCTCCTAACTGGAGCATCTACAGGTCTATGTCTTACATGTCCAAACTAACGTAAACGATTTTCACACATTTTGTCTTCGATAGGTACCACTCCAATCATCTTACAAATATGATCATTTCTCATTCTATCCTTTCTTGTGTATCCACATATCCACCGTAACATTCTCATTTCTGTTACACTCATCTTTTGTGTATGTAGCCTCTTAGTCGCCCAACATTCACTACCATATAACAATGTTGGTCTAACAACTGTCCTATAAAACTTGCCTTTCAACCATGTAGGAATTCCTTTATCGCACAACACACCTGTAGCACTTCTCCACTTACTCCATCCAGCTTGGATCCTATAGGTCACATCACCATCAATCTCTCCATCCATCTGTATTATTGATCCCAAGTATCGAAAATGATCCCGCTTAAGTATTGCCACCCCATCTAACTTCACTACATCATGCTCTTCGAGTCGATTAGAACTGAATTTACACTCCATGTATTCAGTCTTCACTCTGCTTAGTTTAAATCCTTTTGATTCCAACGTTTGTCTCCATAATTCCAACTTTGTATTGATCTCCGCTCTAGTTTCTGCACATAGGACAATATCATCTGCAAACATCATACACCAAGGCACCTTATCCTGGATGGATTTTGTCAGTTCGTCCATAACTACCGCAAACAAGAATGGACTCAACGCTGACCCTTGGTGTAATCCCACCGTGATAAGAAACTCACATGTTTGCCCCCCACCTGTCCTCACATGTGTCCTTGCGCCTCTATACATGTCCTTAATTAGTTTAATATATTTCAAAGGAACTCTTTTCTTCATTAAGGACCACCAGAGTACCTCCCTAGGCACTTTATCATATGCTTTCTCCAAATCTATAAAGACCATATGAAGATCTTTACCCATTACTCGAAAGCGCTCCATAAGTTGTCTAAGCAAATATATTGCCTCCATAGTTGATCAACCTGGCATAAAACCAAATTGATTCTCCGATATCTCTACATTCTTTCTTAATCTCCGTTCTATCACTCTCTCCCATAGTTTCATCGTGTGACTCATCAATTTTATGCCTCGATAGTTGGAGCAACTTTGAATATCTCCCTTGTTCTTATATAAAGGTACTAAGACACTCTTCCTCCATTCCTCTGGCATTTTGTTAGTGTGCCAAATCTTATTAAATAGATTTGTCAACCACCTAACTCCTACATCTCCAAGGCATTTCCAAACTTTAATTGGGATGTCATCAGGTCCAACAGCTTTTCCATTCTTCATCATCTTTAGTGCCTCTTTTACCTCTGTCTCTTGGATTCTACGCATAAAACACTGATTTAAATCCTTAAGAGGCACCGAAATATTATCCAAAACTTTATTTTGTCCGTCATTAAATAATTTGTTAAAATAATCTCGCCACCTGTCCTTAATGTCATTATCTTTAACGAGAGTTCTTTGATGCTTATCCTTAATACATTTCACGACTCCTAGGTCGCGACTCCTCCTTTCTCTTGCTCGCGCCAATCTGTATATCCTTTTCTCTCCCTCCTTTGTGTTCAATTTGTCGTAAATCTCTTTCGCAACCTTCGTCTTAGCTTCTACCACAGCCTTCTTTGCCTCCTTTCTTGCTACCTTATATTCCAAAAAACTCTCTTCTGTATTGTTCTTCTTTAAAGCCTTGTAACGCTCTCGCTTAGTCTTTATAGCATCTTTTACTACTGCAGTCCACCATGTTGCGTCCTTTCCAGTCGGCACTCTTCCGTTTGATACTCCTAATGTCTCTTTGCCTACCTCCCGAATGCATTTTGCCATCTTATTCCACATTACATTTGGGTTCTCTTCTGTTGTCCAAGCCTCTTTTTAAATCCAACTATCTCTACATATTGTATGACAAGCTTCTTTTAGCTTCCACCATCGAATCCGTTCAATTCCTTTTTGTTGGTTCCTTCGATGTCTTCTATCTATCTTCATATCTAGAACTAAGAGTCTATGTTGTGCGGTAACACTCTCACCTGGTATAACCTTACAATCCAAACATCTATGTTTATCCCTACTCCTAGTTAAAAAGAAATCTATCTGACTTGCTCTTAGTCCACTTCTAAAGGTTATAAGATGAGAATCTCTCTTCTTAAACAATGTATTTGCTAGGATTAGGTCATAAGATAAAGCAAAATTTAAGATAGCATCTCCTCCCTCGTTTCTTACACCATAACTAAAACCCCCATGTACTCTCTCAAAACCCTCTCTACTTTTACCAACATGTCCATTAAGATCACCGCCAATAAAAAGGTTTTCTCCTATGGGTACTTCTTGTACTACCTTATCTAAATCCTCCCAAAACTGTCGTTTACTAACCTCATCAAGTCTTATCTGGGGTGCATACAAGCTAATGACATTCAACACCTCTTCTCCTAAAACTAGTTTAACCAAAATAATCCTATCCCCTTGTCTCTTGATCTGTACAACATCCTTATGGTACTCTTTATCTATAATGATACCTACTCCATTTCGGTCTCTATCTTTCCCTGTGTACCAAAACTTATATTGCCAAGGTGCTATCTCTCTAGCCTTTTCCCCAACCCATTTGGTCTCTTGGAGACACAAAATGTTAACCCTCCTCCTACTCATAACCTCACAAATCTCACCTAACTTACCACTAAGCGTACCTATATTCCAAGATCCTAACCTAAGCTTATGGTTATGGACTAACTTCTTTACCCACCCCCGTCCATTGTGGTGTGGGAACCTTTGCCTATTTAACACCACATCCAGGCGTCAATGTGGCGCGTCACTTCCGGGCGACGACCTAGCAACCCTTGCCCACTTTTCACCACACCCGGGCTCCGATGCAGCGCGTCGCTGTGTAGGGGACGCCCCAACGATGTTTTGATATTGGTTCATTTCATGAGATTGGACTAGTTTTTAAGGCTGGTTGTCCAAACCTACCGCCACCCTCCTCCTTTACCCGAGCTTGGGACCAGCTGCGTTAACTCACACAGGTGGAGTTAACCACAGACCATTACAGGATAAAATTTAAAAACCAACAAGCAAATCAGAGCCAACCTCGCCAATTCCCATAAAAGCGCGCACAATAAGCAAAAATGGAAGTCCAGTTCTCGCAGCAATAGGTGTCAAAATTGTAGCTACTGACCACCAGACAACTCCAAAACCCAGGACTATCTTTCCACCAATTTTATCTGCCCATATGCCTCCAAGAATCTGTATGTTAAAAGAAAAGATAAGATTAAAAACATTCAAAGAATTTTTAGCATCAACAAAAACTGAATTGACAACAACATCACTATCAAAATATGCAGCGAACTTAGAAGATTGACATATGCATCAATAACAGAAGCTCATCAAACTGTACACTGATGAAATGGACATCCTATATAGAAACTAAATAATTCTGCATATTCTAACATATCTGAGCGGACCTGAGTGAGAAGGTAGCCCCAGAAAAAAGAGGACTGAATCAAACCAACTGTTGCACTGTTCCAGTTAAACTCCTTTGACATGGGAAGTATTGCAATGCTCATATTGACCTGAAAAATGCATATACAACACACAGCTTAGTTAGTGTGCATGTAGAGAAGTACTGCACTTCTATATTGTTCAGAAAGAGAATTACTCACACGGTCCATGTTGCATAAAAGAAATGCTCCAAAACAAAGCAGTACAATAACCCAGCGCTTTGGAAAACTCTGCCACCAAGGGACTGCTTCCTGCATGACTCCTTCAACTAAAACTGCTTCATTTGCTCCATCTGGAGATGGCAAAGCATCCACCTTTGCTTCTGTTATGTCATACTCCTCAGACTTATAATAAGCACAAGTCCTGTTTTTTCCTATTCTATCTTTGTCACTTGACTCAAGCCAACCTCTAGACAAGGGACTTGTAAAAGAATAACATCCAAAACTTCCCCCCCTTCTTTGTTGAGGATAAACTCTGTAAGACTTCTCACAATGGTGCAGTGACATTGAAGAGATAAGTTTTCTGCGATTAGGAGAAATTGATATAGGTTTCAAAGTGTTTTTATCTAAATGAACAGTAGTCCGAAGAAAGGGGCCATATGAGTATCCAGATATAAAACCATTTGCTGTTCGCCTGCGTAACTTTTGATAAGACATGTTCCCATGCACTAAAGCAACGGCTGATCTCTCTCCCCTGTGAAGTAAGACAGCTTGCTCTCCTCGACACACTTTACCTGCCATTATCAGAGTTATTCTACAACTCGCTTGAGAACTAACAAATTACAGAGATATTCAAGATGTAAGGGGTGTGTGCTAATTTAGCATAGAAATTGCCATAATAAGGACAAGGAACCTAATAAGGAATATCCAAATGGAAGAAATAAATTAATTCAAATCCAAACTGGAGCCAATGCATATAATACACGTTTAGATAGATAGAGGAGAATCATGGGACTACACAGACAAGGCAGATTGTCCAAAGCTTACAACCATTAAAGAACTTGACTCCACACCAATCTCATATCTAAGTAAACAAAAAACCAATCAAAATCCCAGCCTCAGCATATTCCAGTTTTGCAAAACAACCCTAGAAGACTTTGGAGAAAACTTAAAAATGAAAAGATCGAAAAACTGAAATTATGGCTTCCTCATCAATCTATTAATCCAAACTGTTTATCAAGTAAATCACTAAATTCAGCATTAAAACAAAAAAAAAATTCAAAACAATTTTAGAATACAAAATTAAATTTTCATATTGCGTGCAATCAAATTATCATCTAAATTTATAGAATTTCACTGATTCCTCGGAATCTAAACTACTCTTATCCACTTCAAAGTAAAATTTGAATCCACACACACTATACTTTTTGGGAAAAAAATCAATATTGAAATGATAACCTTAAGGGGTAATCAACAGTAACCGAAAATCAATTCCATACTTGACTTTTGCAATGCAATACAAAATTAAATTGGAATATTGCATGCAATCAAATTTTCATCTAAATTTCATAAAAAGTTTCAATGCTTCTGAAGCTAAGCTACTCCTATTCACTTCAACGTAAAACTCAAATCCAAAGAGTTAAAAATTGTAAGCAGGAGCCCATTAATCAGGGAAAAAACATGCAAGTAATAAATCCACAAGAGAAATGAAAATTTAAAAAATCATCTCCAAAAAGGCTTGCTATGCAATAAAGGAAGTGGAACAACACCTGAACCGACAAAAGAACCGAAATTCCGGTTCGAAATCAGACCGCCGATAGCCATTGCTGAAGTAAAAATTTGACAGTGAATAAGTTTGAAGCTGAAGAGCTAATTATACCATTTCAGCTCGAAAGGACAGCTAAAAAATCTAGGAGACGACACCGTATTTAGCTCTTTGTTGCCAACGTCCTCTGACGCTGGAACGGATAAACAGAGGTTTCTTTTTTTTCGATAAAAATTTGTAGTGGAGGCTTTATTTATTTTTTTATTTTATTTTTTTCCCGAAGCGGGAAAAATCTCAGTGGTTTACTGGTCTTCACATACCGAAGCAAAGGAGGGTCGAGAGTATGACACGTGGCATGTCATCCTCTGAGATACGAAAGGTCCTCAACATGAAGCGACGGGATTAGGGAAATACCCCTCCATGCGAAAGGAAATAACGGTGGGATTTGAGTGGTAGACATGGTAAATAAGTGGTTTTAAGATGAGTGTTTTGGGGAATTCGGATGAGGAAATCTCAACCGTGATTAACGAGAAGGGCCTTTCCCATCACTTCCGACAAAAGGCTCGCCGGAAATGGACCTGAATGGATATTAAAGAGAGCCAATTTCTCAGTAATTACTTTTATCTTGAAAAATCATGCGTGGAATATTCGCATCCTGACAAGTGGAAAATGTTCTGCCAAAAAAAACATGAGGGAAAAATGAGATTTGTACTATAATGCAGAAGTGGAACAAGAGTTAATTTCATGAAGTTTGACTTGTAAGATTGAAATCAACCGAACATTTTATTAGAGGATCTCAAATATCTCGGGCTACGGTCGACTGTAATCTTGGGAGGATTATTATTTGATGTCCTATTAATGAAATTTTTATGTTCTACGAACGAGATTAAGATAATAATATATATTTTTAAAAATTTTAAAAAATAAAAAAAAAATATCTGCTACATTTTAATTTCATTTATGAAATCTTCAAATTAAACTTGTAATTATCCATTTCGTAATACCTTACGTTTTGCATTGTTAAAATTTAAGTAAGAAATTAGATTATAACCTAAATATCAATTTATATGTATATATATTTCGCCTATTAAAGATATAAAAGATAAGTCAATTAAAACTTTTACGTGGTATCAAAGCCTTGAATTTTTTCGGTGGCAGGCGGTTCTTCCTCTGTCAAACAATTTCGATGAAACCCCAATGACCAAACCTCACCGTATTTCTTTCGTTTATTTGATCATCCTGGAACATCCCTTTTCTCTTGTTAACTCAATGGTGATAACTATCTTACGTGAGTAAGGGTTATCACAAATGCTCTTAAGCTAAAAATAAATTTGATGTTGCTGATGGATCGTTAGAAAAACCTACGGTTAATTCTACAAATGTTCATGCCTAGTAAAAATGCAACTCGATAATTCTTTAATTATTTAATTCACTTGCTGGTGACCTTGAATCTAGTATTGCTTATGCCAGAACAACCTTGGAAATTTAGATTAATCTTGAAGAAAGATTCTCTCAAGAATCTTCCAATTGAAACGTGATTTAACATTGTTAATTCAAAATACCATGTTTGTAGCAACCTATTACACAAAGTTTAAAGGTATTTGGGATGAACTTAATACCTATTCACTTGTTTCTCGATGCACTTGTCGTGTAGCAAAGGAGTTTCTAGTTGAATGTAAACAAGAAAAGGTTTATCGATTCTTAATGGGATTGAATATTGCGTTTAGCACAGTTTGTTCATAGATCTCAAGCACAAATCCACTGCCAAGTTTGTCCATGGCATAACTTCTCTATTCTACCCGTACTTTTATTCTGGACGCAACTGCTTTTTCTGTCAACAATACAACTAAGATCAAGGAAAAATGTGACCATTGTTACAAATTTGGGCATAATAAAAGTCAATGTTTTGAATTTCTAGGATACCCTTCAAATTGGCCAGTAAAAGGGGGACCAATTCGCAACAACCGCAGGTCACGAAGTTCACCACTTCGTCAGGCCCACCAGGCATAGAGCCATTCTACTAGGAGGGTTCTATTCACACATTAAGGAGTGCTAGACACACCTTAAGTTAATGAATTTTTATATCACAAAAATACATTTAATTAAAAATACAATTTTACCTTTACTCATAAAAAAAATTTGATACTCCCGGAAATGAATTTCCAGGAGTAATAGTTTATACCTCGGTAGCATGCTACCGAAGTGCTTGATTAGCTCCTCGGCAGTATGTTGCTGAGAGGCTACAGAACCCCACAGCAACTTCTTGTTGTGGGGTTCATATTCTAACATTTGCCCCATATACATTGGGCATTAGTTGTTCCCCACGGCACAAGTGTGCTGTGAGGCACAATAAGCCCCACAACACACTTGTGCCGTGGGGCACAAATTGTGCCCAATTGTGCACCACGGCAATAAGTTGCCGTGGGGCCAATAGGGGGCTTTGGCATGGAATTGCTGGAAGCCATTTGTTGCTTTCGGCAATTCCATGTCGAGAGACGATTTTTGAAAAAAAATTTATATTTTCATAAATTTTAATCCAAAAAAATTCACAAAATTCTCAATGTAATCAAATGAAAGAAAAATAAATTTAACTAAAAATTAATAATAGATTTAGTACAGAATGTTGCAAAACTTAAAAAATTTTCAAGATTTTGAAGAAATTTGTTTGAGTTCTTTTTAGAAAGGATGAATGAGAGATAATGTGAAGAGGTATGAGAAATGGAAGTTAGGGTTTGGAGAAAGTAGAGGGTAGTTTAGGAATGAGATATGAAATATTAGGGTGTGTAAAGAAAAAAAAATAAGGAGAGATGTTTTGAAGATATGGTTTTCTAGCATTTAGGGTGTGCCCAATAATTTTTTGGGTGTGAATAAATTTTCTCATTCTACTACTTCAGTCACTAGTAAAGCTCCATCAATATCCAATCCTGTAGCAAGTCTCACACAAGATTGATATAATCAATTAACCATGCTACTCAGGCTTGAAAAGCCATAAAATCTTGAGTCATTGTCTAGTAAGAAGGTTTAAACTCTTTCTAAGTGGATCATTGATAGTGGAATCTCAGACCGAATATATGACATCTACTAGGTCTCACTTGATTACTAGCAAGTCCATTGCTTCACATTCATTTGCTTCTTTACCGAATGGTTCAATTGTCTTTATTGTCGGCATTCGTGATGTTCCCTTATCTTTCAGACATGGTTGTTTGAGATGTCTTATATGTTCTTGAGTTTTCTTGTAACCTACTTTCTGTAAGCAAATTTAGAAGTGTAAACGAACCGAACAAAGACGAACCAAACAATTTCATTAACTATTCAGTTATTTTATTATAGACATGTTTGTGTTCGATAACAAATCTTGATTTTGTATACAGGCTTGGTTTTTTAAGTTATTAAAATTTTCATGAACGAACTCATTTAGCTTAAATGGGATAGTTCATGAATATTAGATGAATAAGTTTGTAAACATATAAATGAACAGGTCTGTAACTATATAAATGAACATGTTCACAAACTCGTGATCATTAACATTACAATTATGTGCGTTGCGTGGCTAATTTTCATCTATGAAATGATTCAATTAAGTAGAAATACAAAATTAAAGGCTAAATTGATTGTAGTAAAATATTTGTCAGAAAAAATATCCTTCAATCCAAACATGCACAACAATGGAAGAAAGCATAAATAAACACAACTTTTAATGTGATTTGATCCAACAAAATTAGTCTATAACCACCCAACCAATCTAATAATCAATCAAAATTACAACTGTGCAATTTTTAGAAAAGAAAAATTGCAAACTCCTTACAAACCCAATCGTGCAATTTTTAGAAGAAAAAAAATTGCAAACATCTTACAAACCCAAAGCCCAACTACATCCCTCTAATAGCTCAAACAAAAACTATTTTCACTACAAAAAAATAAAGCATTAGAGACGAAATTTGTGACCGAATTTCTGTCACAAATTTTCAATTTCCGTCACTAATTGTAATTAGTGACGAATTTGAGACGGAATATTCCGTCTCAAATTCTGTCTCTAAATTTGAGGTGGCTAAAAGTCTATTTGTCACAAAAAAATTTTTCCGTTGCAAAATATGTTACAAATTTGAGACGGATATTTGCTACTAAAATCCGTTTCTAAAACTATATTTTCTGTCAGAAAAATTGTAATGAAACAAAAAAAAATTGGTTTTTTCTACGACTTTTGCATCGAATTTTGCAACTGATTTTTTCCGTTACAAAAATTTGTGACGGAAATTCCGATACAATTTCCATCACAAAAAGTTAATTTATTTAAATTAAAAAAATCAAATTCTATAATTTATGACAAAATTTTGGCAGAAAATTCTGTCTCAAAATAAGTTGCAACGGAATTAGTAACTAAAAATTCCGTCTGTAATTCCATTTTTTTTGTCACAACAAATATATTATTAAAACACTATAAAAATTAAAATCATAATGTGACAATTCTGTCACAAATTCCGTCAGAAAACTGTGACAAAAAAATCAACATTTAAATTATTATTTCATAGCTATTGAAATTGTTGAATTTCATTAAAAAACAATTAATTTTATAAGCTAAAATCTAATTTCCAAGTACACCTAAAATTGAATCCAATTAATTTACAATAAATATAGTTTAACAAAAAGATATACATTTAATATATACATAATTAAACAAAAACCTTAAATATATATACATCTAATATTCACAAAATATGTACCGACATCTATAAACATTATATTAAATTCAAAAATATATACTGTATTGAAATACAAAAGCATAAAGTCGTATAACATCGTAGCGCTTCATGAAGATGATCTTTGCTTCAAAAAGTGATCGAACACCTATAACAAAATAAATTGTTTTGTTAAATACGATTTAACAAAAATTCATACAATTAATATATACTAGATAACACCCGTCCGTTGGTGCGGGTAGTTAAATAAAAAAGATTGACATTGAGATAAGCAACATAGCATTTGTATGAGTTAAAAAGGCAAAGAAAATGTTCAGGCGTAGTAGCATGTAATTGAAGGAGCCCACAGGAAATGCAAAAGAGTAAAAAGCAACCTGTAATAGTCAATTTGAGCGAACCACGTGAGCTGAGGGAAGAGAATGGCATAAGCCAAAGGCAGTCATGTCTGAGCAAGCCGATCATGTCAAACAGCTACATGTATTGGAAGATGCTAGCTCTAGTTTCAGCGAATTCAAGAACTGGGGAGGATATGGCATTGGCAAATTTAATTTCAAGAAATAAAGGATCTCTATAATGGAGGAAATAAAAACAATAATAATCAATTAAAATTTATATATTAAAATTAAAACAAAAAAATCTAACATAACTATAATATACTTTGGACAAACTAATCTCATCACACCAAACACAAAACATCATTTTTTAATAATCTTATATCCAAGATTACAAAAAAAGTTTATAAAGTACCCGAAATTTTATATTGAAAACCCAATTCTACACTTGCAAAAGATCACAAACAATTCGAATATTAATCTAAAGACAACAACAATCTACAAACAAATTAAAATAGGAATCAAATAAAAAATTACAAAAACAATAGAAAATAAAAACAAAAGGAAAACCGCAAATCAAAGATTGGATTCCAAACATACATGATCACCATATATGCATTGAATTATTATATTGGAAAAAAATGAAAAATAAAAAAGAAATGAATGAATTAAAACAATAATTGAAATTATCCTCATTCAATTAACTATTCATAACTAAAGTACACCAATCACTCAGCTTTTACTAATCAACTCAACAGCACAATAGAAACACAATCAAAATTTTACACATCCAGCCAATAAACCATTTTGAACAGAAATAAAACATCTGAATAACACCTGAAAGCATTAAAGAAAATAATTTTTTTAATTAAAAAACTCGAATATATACTAAAAATATATATAGACATCATATAAATAACCCAGTTAAAAGAAAGAATAGTTACCAAGACTACAAAAGCAATGTAAATGAAGAAAAATCAAATGCATATAAGATATGTACATCAGAGAGTGATAATATATCAAGTTTGGCTATAGGATATTAAAGTATCTTCTCACATGGTTGCTTGCTTAAACTATACAACTGCGCATTTGCTTGGCTAGTGATTATTTCTTCAGTTGTAATTGTTAAGCTTTTCAAGTTATCTAAATGAAACCTTATTGCCCCCAATGGAACATGAACAATTTGTGCCAAACTTAAATGACATGCTTTCATTTCGAGAAAAGAATTTAAAAACATTGCCAAATAATTTTTATTAGTTTTCACATTTCCCCTGATTCTTTATTAGCATGACATCCAAGAGCAACTTTAATGTCAAACCATAAAGTTAATGACTAAACCATAAGTCATTTCTTGCTATGGCAATGTAAAACAAAAAACATCTAGACTTCCAAAACATTAAGTTCATTAGAATACAAAATTTACATAACAGATCAAAAATTAATTAATGTGCATAGTGTTCAAACTAAATCCGCTATAAACTAATAATAGAGCATAATTTCAAAGGGTAAGTTAACATGAACAGAGTAGGAAGATCATGTGGCAAATTGTTATGAATTAGCAGCACTATCAGGCATTAGAAGGAAGATAATGATGCAAAAGAAGATTATTTCATAATATAATTTTCCATTGTTTAATAGTCATACCGTCATGCATTCAGGCAAATCATTATCTTTGGTTCTCAAATGAATCTGCAAAAACATATAAGAGTAGTGAGATTCTAGGTGACTTTATACTGAGAAAATCAGCATATAGATCAGTGAAAGCCAATACAGAGACCTTGTGAAGAAAGGAACAAAAAATTCTAGCAAAAAATTTACATTTGCCAAGTATATTAACTTCTTTGAATTTCAATATTTTAAAGGCTGCTAAAACAGAAATGAAGGAAAATCAATCCTCAATGATAGATACCAAAAAATCAAAGATTATGTTGCAATGGTAATCTTTGTCATAACCAAAACATTCGATCCTTGCTCAAAGATAAAAACCCAGAACTTCTATCAAAACTAAAATGCAAAAAGGTTGATTATTATCTTACGTTGTTTGACTTTAGTCATGAAGTCAATTTACAAATCAAGGTTGTTTGTACATATTTGATGATTATCTTACGTTGTTTGTACCATTCGAAAATACCAAATCAATTTACAAAATCTTTACCATAAACAACATAGATAGCACTAGCACTCTCCACAAATATGGGTGAAAAGCTCAACATGGCTGTACTTAATGCAGTAAAAAATGATTCAAAAAAATATGGAAATTGTAAATTAAAAACCTAATCTCTACGACTTGTTTCTCTAAACTCAGAAAATCCTAACTATGCAAATCAGCAGAAAATCTGAACTATGCAAATCAGTGCTGTCCTGCTGCAGCTGGTGGTGCACCTGCTGCCACAGGACAGCAGCTGGTGCACCACCAGCTGCTGTCCTGTGGCAGCAGGTCCAACAGCTGGTGGTGCACTTGAGTGCTGTCCTGCAACTGGTGGTGCACTTGCTGCCACAGGACAGCAGCTGGTGGTGCACCACAGCAAGAGGATTTAACCAGTTCAGGTCTAAATGCAATCCATGTTCATGCCTCTTTAGTAGAAGACTTGAGGCCAGGCGACCTAATTTATTTACTCTTTTATGCATTTGTTGGGTCGTATTCCTTACCTTCATAGTGCACTTCTATGTGGCTAGTTAACAATGTTGTACTATTGATTTGCAGATCACCTATCACTTCTATTAGCAAAAGAATGTTCTCATGCTTAGACTTACCTTGGATGCATGAAATAGTATTTACTGATCCTAAGCTGAAATGTTTGGTATTGTTATTTATTATTTTAATCTAAGGTTTAGATATCTATATTAACTGCTTTTAGGCTTCATGTTTTGTGTGAATGTTTCTTTTTAGTTGACTGGAGTGCCTTTATCTGTATATTAGTATAAGAGATGATAGTTTGCTATCTTTGATTGATGTTAGCAATTCAGTTGAGAAGGAGAACAGAAGTAAAGGTCTGGTTCAATGGCATCTACTAACATCACAATATTTAAGGAAAAGTCTGGAAAGCAGCTTCTTGTATTTGTTTTAAGGCCATGATAGTAGAAAAAGACCATTTACAACTATTAAGAATTCGATACTGGAACATCAAACTGGCTATTAATATGTTTACTGAATGCTGCATCTATAAATTCTCAAGCCAGATTTAGATAATGTTTTTAAAAGGAAAAGCATAATGGTTTTTTATTTGCTAAGATTAACAATGAATGCCCATATCAGAGAAGAAAGCATTAATCCGTGGAGACAAAAAAGGCTTGAAATTTTGAGAAAGAGGGAAACCGAAAAGAGTCAAAATAAAGAAAAGTGAAACTTACAGATTTGCAAGCGAAAAGAGAAGCAGAGTGAAGCTCACAGTGTTATAAAGCATGTCGGAGAACTAAAGTAGCTAGAAGAAGAGCAAAATGCTGAATCCTTTCGAAGACCTGAACATAAAAAAAGTATGAATTTTTAACAATATAATCAATGTTTCAACATGAAAATTTAATTTAAAAAGAAAATTAATTACCAAAGATTTGAGATACTTATCGATATAAAACACTTCCTCTTCGATTGCAAGAAGTGCTAGCACAGCAACAACAAAAAAACAGTAATTACCGATCACCACTCCTTGCAATTGCCTCTGATATATATATATCGCATCAACGTGAAGAAGCTCAAGCTGCTTTTCATTCAGAAACAACATGATTCAAGCTCAAAAAAAATATAAAATAAAAAAAATTAAGAACGCAAAGACATAAACAAAAGGAACGGACCTTATGGAAGCGATTGAGAGCAAAGAAGAGTAGCTTGGAGAGGCAAGGCTGTTGAGGGATAGAGATAAGATAGAGGAGACTGGCAAATGCCAAAGGTTGATGATTCAGAATAAGCAAACCAGGTTGCTTCTCTTCCTCTTTCTTACTCTTTCATATTTTTTCTTTTGTCATTTTCAAAGCTGACAAACAAACACCAAAATAACTCATTTTAAAAGAATTTTTGAAAGAAATTGCTGCAGCAGCAGCTGCTGTTGCAATAAAATAAAGCCAACCACACTACTAGGCAAGAAAATGAATCATCAACTCATTTGTTTCAGCTAAATTCACACAACCATATGATATTGATACCAGAAGCATAGAATATGTAGTCTTATTTTTTAGCAACAAGACAAGAATTAAAGCAGAGATCTCAGATCTAAATGGTATCCAAAACTGAATCCTAACTGTTCAAATAATGAAGGACTATTCAAGGTCCTGAAACCAATTTAGTAGTGGCCTATTGAATTCAAGGCAGTAGAACCAAAATTGAAGTCAAATTGAAGGAGTTTTTTACTTAAGTAAGATAGTTTAAAATCTTTATTCTTAAAATAAGGTACTTTTAAACTTATTTCTATAATCAAGGTATTTTAGCCAACTAGATGCCATGTCATTTTATTAAAAAGGAAAATAAAAATTTAGATATTTTGAAAAACATAAAAAGTTCTGAATAATATTTTTTTGCTCTTGATAAACATTAAAAACTAAGCAATTTGATCCTTCAGCTGCTGTCACCAGCTGCTGGTGCAATTTAATAAAGCCAACCATACTTCTAGGCAAGGAAATGACTCATCAACTCATTTGTTTCAGCTACTTTTATATTTCATTTGCAACACCCAACCAGCAAATACATATTGGGAAACCTACAATTTCACAAAATTCAACCACGTATGTAATTTAAAAAAAGAAAAGAAAAAAGCAAACAGTTTCTTGTAAGCAACATCTAGTAAAATATTTCAGATACAAGTTCACAAATATCTCACATATGAAATAAAATTCACAATAACTTCAAATATAAAAACCCAGAAAAATTAGACAGATTAAAAATATAACCCACACGAGAATTTTGAAAGAAACCCATTAATCACCAGGAATTTCGAAAGATACCAAAAAAGTATGGTTCAATCTGCAATCATGCTAATAACCATGTGCATCTGCCGATGGTGGAGCTATACTGGATTGAATCTGATTTCAAGAAAGGAAACCAATTGATTCATCTAATATGTTAAGCAAGTCATAAAACTCTCTAATAAAGCACATAGCAGTTGCACTATCATTTCCTATGATATATATATATATATATATATATTAAATCAGTGAATAATCATATCTTCTAAGATCATGACTGATGCAAATCAATAAATAAACATCTTGCTAATTTCTCTTACATCAAAACAAAATAGAAACAGAAATAGCTTAAAAGATGCACTTAGCCACTATTGAATTAATAAGAATAATTCTATTTTTCCCTTCCATCTTCCTTAAAAAAGTTTAAGGTTTCAACATATTTACCTATAAAGAGCTTGCAATAGGCACCCTTCTTTGCTAAATAACCCAAGGGCAATGCTTCTGATAAATGTTAAAAAAAGAATTAACTCAATAATAGTTACAAAGTAAAGACTGACGCAGTAAAAAAATGAAATGTAAAAGTAAAAAAAATAAAAAATCATAGCTTACCTTAAACTTTACTATGAGCTCAATGATATTAATAGATAAGTGAAATAGAAATGGCAAATCACAAAAATGCTAATTACCTGTTTGATGATGCTTCCAATATCATTTCTGTCAAACATTCCAGCATCAAATGTTCTTAATAGTCGAAACAACTGCTTCAAACATTCCAGCATCAAATGTTCAACTTTTCACTAATTAAATTCAAATGTCAAATTACTTGTACTTAATTTGATTAGCAAAATGAAGAGCAGGTAAAATAAAATCACCTTGTAAATGGTTCTAAAACCTCCAATTCCTCTTTAATTGCTTGAACAAAAATCCTTTGTGGCTGATCATAATTGATTGTGTAAGAAATGGTTGATTCCCCGTATCAATTGCTCTACCAACATGCAAAAATAAATAAATAAATAAATAAATTTTGCAAAACAAGCCAAAGTACATTACTTGAAACATGTAATAAATTCAACTCCAATGACATTCTAAACTTTACCCCAAAATCTCTCGCAACATCTTCAGTCCACAATTAATAAGCATATTTAACTTAATCTATATGAAGCTTTCAGGGAGACAATAAATTAAAGATTTAGGTTAAAGTCATTCACAATCTTGAGATGTCAAAAGAAAAAAAAAACCTTAACCCAATGAATATGTCCAGATTTCTAATGCTTGAATAAGAAAAAGATATCAAGTTATTAAAGAAAGAGAAGAACATATTAACTAATCATAAAATGAACATGCCAGATAATTGTGGAAACAGAACAGAGATTCTAAATTATTCATTTGTACTCTAATCAATGTCTTATTTTCATAGTCATATTGTTTTAGTCCTAAGATTTTCATATTCCAGAAAATATCAGCTAACATGTTTTATTTTTCTTGTAAAGGGCTGCCAAAGTTTCTCTCGTTTAACCAACATTACATTAGATTCAATTTTATATTAATTGAACCTAGATGTGATCGCTAACAGGTGTTTTCTTTTTTCAGAAATTAAGCAAACCTACAAAAGCATATGAAAAAATGCCAAAATTAAGCAAAGCAAACAAACTCAATAGTAAGTCAAAATCAAGCAAACCTGCACATGTATCTAAAATGCGAGCACTTGAGCCTTTTGAGGAGGTTTAGATTTTAGAAATTAAAATATTAATATTTCACAAAAAATCTGAACTTTGAAAAATAGTATCAAAGTTTCAAGGGAAAATAAACCCTAATTTTCAAGTCCAAAGAAAATGGAATGATACTAAATATACAAAAATAAAGCACAAATTCGACAATGAAGCCCAATTTCAAGAAGATATAATTAAAAGCCCTAATTTAAAATCTAGATTCAGAATTTTTTTTAAAAAAAATCTGGAAAAAAAATAAATTTTCCTTGCAGAGACTGACAGAATTCCTACTTCCATTATTATATTTTGCAGGCTTAAACTATTTTCCTTTTTATTTGCTCCTAGTTTGTTTCCTTTAGACACCTATCCGGAAATAGGACATAAAGCAGCTCAAAACTAAATCCATTTATACAAAAAAAAATTAATATACAAAATAAATAAAAAACATTTATACCCAAATGAGGATTGGGGAAGCGAGTAGATTTTCGGTGTCGGATTTGGTTAGTAGGGGTACCAGCGGCAGCAGCTTAGTCAAGAGAGGCGCAGGGGACGGCTGGCGACAATTTGGCAGTGGAGAGGCGGACAGGGGAGAGGAGAGGCGCGCGTAGGGGGGAGGAGAGGAGAGGCGAGGCCAAGAGCTCGCAGCGGAGAGGAGAGGCGAGGCACGCAAGGCGGCTGGGCTAGACGTCGACGCCAGATTTGGGTGGGTGAGGCCGAAGGGAGGAGTCGAGGTGAAGGAGAGGTGGGTGAGGATCGGGCGTTCCTTTAGCCTATGTTTGGATTGAGGGTAGGGAAGGGAAAGGAAAGGAAAACAAAGTAAAACAAAGAAAGGTTGTAAACCTTTCCTTTGTTTGGGAAGATTTTTTAGCTAGGGAAAGGAAAAATAGGGGGAGTGAGCACCCCTTGCTTTCCCTTGACTTACTCAGTTTTTTTAAAACCCAAATTTGGGGTAAAGGGGAAGGAAAGGAAACTTGAAAAAAATTTAACATGTAGAATGTCAAATTTAACCTTATTATCTTATAAAATTTAAAACAAAAAGGGTTATAATTGGAAAAAAATATTACAATGAATTATTTCCTTTCCTTTCCATTGTTTAACCAAATAAGGGTTGTTAGAATTACTTTCCTTTCCTTTCCTTTATTAATTTTAGCTATCCAAACAAGGAGTACATGTACCCTTTCCTTTCCTATCTTTTCCTCTAGTTTACATTCCTTTCCTTTCCATTCCTTTCCTTTACTAATGTTTATCCAAACACAGTGTTAGAGTTCTTTCTTTTTTTTAGCTAAGCCAGACGTGAAAAGGGCGGTAAGGTAAAGTAAATTTTTTGTCCAAGTAGAATGGTTATTTAGGGCGGGAATTGGTAAATAATTTTGAGACGGATTTGCGGTAGCAAAATCCGTCTCAAAATTTTAGTATACTTTTTATATAAATTTAATAATATTATCTCAGTTAATTGTAAAAATTTTATTATACTTATTTTATATTTAAATGATATTATTTATAATTTATATATTCTAAAAATTATTATACAACATTAAACTAAAAAATAATATTATATTATATTTTATATTACTATATTAGTTTATATTCGGTCTTTAAATTTTGAGACAAATTTTGTAATGAAAATATTGTCTCAAAACTTTAGATATTTATTTTTTTATTTATTGGAAGATTTTGAGACGGAATTTCCGTTACAAAATTCCGTCTCTAATTTTTGAGACGGAATTTGCAACGGAAAATTCCGTCTCAAACCCCTTGAAAATAGAAAAGAAATAAATAGGATTTTGAGACGGAATTTTCCGTTGCAAATTCCATCTCAAACTTTAGAGACGGCTCTTGCAACGAAAAATTCCGTCTCAAACCCCTTGAAAAATAGAAAAAAAATAGAAAAAAAATAAACATGGTTTTGAGACGGAATTTTCCGTTGCAAATTCCATCTCATACTTTAGAGACAGATTTTGCAACGGAAAATTCCGTCTCAAACCCCTTGAAAAATAGAAAAAAAATAAATAGGGTTTTGAGACGGAATTTTTCGTTGCGAATTCCGTCTCAAAACCCTTGAAAAATAAAAAAGAAATAGGGTTTTAAAACAGAATTTTCCGTTGCAAATTCCGTCTCAAAACCCTTGAAAAATAGAAAAGAAAATACATAGGATTTTGAGACGGAATTTTCCGTCTCAAATTCCGTCTCAAATATTATAGACGGATTTTGAGACGGAAAATTCCATCTCAAAACCTTTCTATTCCTTTAGTTATTTTTAGAAAGGGTTTGAGACGGAATTTTTCGTCTCAAATTCCGTCTCTAATATTTGAGACGGAATTTGAGACGGAAAATTCCGTCTCAAACCCTTTTCAAGAAATAAAAAGGAATAGAAAGGGTTTGAGACGGAATTTTTTGTCTCAAATTCCGTCTCTAATATTTGAGACGGATTTTGAGACGGAAAATTCCGTCTCAAACTCTTTTCAAGAAATAAAAAGGATAGAAAGGTTTTGAAACGGAATTTTCCGTCTCAAAATCCGTATCAAATATTAGAGACGGAATTTGAGACGAAAAATTCCGTCTCAAACCATTTTCAAGAAATAAAAAGGAATATAAAGGTTTTGAGACGGAATTTTCCGTCTCAAATTCCGTCCCAAAATACCTCAGCAAAATAGAAAAAGCAATATAGTGGTTTTGAGACGGAATTTTCCGTTGCAAAATTCCGTCTCAAACTTTAGAGACGGAATTTGCAACGAAAATTCCGTCTCAAAATCCGTCAAAAATTTGGCGGGAATAAACACTATTTGCATGCGCCTTTTTAGCTTCGGAATTTGTAACGGAATTTATTCCGTTGCAAATTTGCAACGATTTTCTGTAGAAAATCTGTAGCTAAATTTGTCGCTAAAACTTTTCTTTGTTTCGTCGCTAATCCGTTGTAAATCCGCATGAACTTGTGACAGAAATTTCCGTCTCAAAAATTCCATCACTGAAAGTATAATTTCTTGTAGTGTTTATCAATGTTTACAACTCTATAAGATACTTTACAAACTAAGCCTAGCATATTATTCATAAGGAAAAAACCCTTATGACTTCTCTTACACTTTCAATGTGGGATTCAAGGCAAATCCTAACAAATCTTCCCTTGACTAGAATCTCCAAACTCCCCAAACTGCTCGACAACATTTAAAAAACTAGCATGCCTTTTAGTCTTCTTATTCTTGTGAACAACTCTATCATTTGCATCATTAAGCAAATATAGTTGTTTATCATTCTCTTTCCTTATAGAACTAGTATACTTTACAGCAATCATCATTACCAATATATGTGTATCCACATAAATCTAACTCATCCAAAGAAATCAAATTGTAGCTAAAACTGGGCACATACCTCACATTACGAAAAGTCCTGACACTACCATTATGAAGCTTGAGTTGAACACTCTCAATGTCTTCAATCTTCATTCTATTACCATTCCCAATAGCAATATTGTCAGAACTTTCAACAAATATAATATCGAGTGCCATGATGCTTTGCTTTAGTTGAAAGGAAAGACTCTAAGATATTATGATTTTAAATTCAAATCTCATCAAATATAATATCGAGTTCAAAAAAAATTGAAGCTTTCCATGCTATGGACCACACTATTTTATCACTTGCATGCCACTCTTATTAATAGCAAAATTTTGTTTTTTGTTAATGAAAAATCGACATCATCTCCTAAGATTTTTTTTTACTAAAGAGTGGTTTGATATATTTTTTTAAATTTTGAAATTTTTAATTTTTTTGTTAAATAAGACAATTAAATTTTAAATTTTTAAATATTCTTATTAAAATCAATTTAATCAAAACTCAAAATTTATTATAGAAGTTCCCATTACAACCGATCAAACTTTGATTGTTAATCAATGTATTTAATGTTATACAATAATTTTTTTTGTTATAAGGAAAATATTTAATAATTGAGATGAAAGTAAGATTACTTGAATTCGAATTCAAATCTTATACTATGATACAATTTATTTTTTTAATCAATCAATTAAAAGGTTATTGGCATCACAATAATATTAGTAAAGACTTATTATTACTTATTTTAAAAAAAACAATTAAATAGTATTTTTATTTGAACAGAGTACATGATGCAGTAAGTAATTGTTATTATTGATATAGGCAAGTCCTAACAAAGTGGGCCGAACCCAAGAGGCCCAGAAAAAGCTACCCAAGATCACCACGTGGCATAGTAACATTGGGCCACATGGCATAAGGTGCGGGAGAGAGTCTCTCACCACGCAATAGCATCCCCCCACCTAGCGAGAGACGGCTTCCACCTCGAAGGAGGAGACCTCCCGCGTCCCGTTGCAGCCTGCCATCGATCATAAGAAGGCTTGTCGCGATTCCCAAGGAAAGCCTTCACCTTGCAGGAAAGGTCTCTCGCTTCGCAATAGGTACTCTCCCGCCGCCATGAACGACAAGTACGAAGATATTTGCTATGTGCAGGGAACAAACTCTTTAAGAGTCCAAGAAAAAGATAAAATTACCCTTCGGTAATTACTACAGCATTAACGGTAATTCACTCCACTATAAATAGGCCACATATATTATTTTATTATTCTAGAAGTACTGCTTTTCTATTCACAATTACTCTAAAGATATACTTTGGCTGACTTAAGCATCGGAGTGCCTACGCAGGGAACCACCCCCTACGTCTCTCTGACTTCTCTTTTTTGCAAAACTTTCAGTGCCACGTGTGAGGAAAGATTAAGTAACTTACGTCAGCATTTCATCATTGTTATTTTATGCAACAACAATTGGCACCGTCCGTGGGAAATCAATAGAAAAGCCAGTTGTTTCGAAGATGGTGAGAATAAGGTCGACAGCTGTTAGAGATGGTAGTGATGCAGCAAATTATTATTGTTATTATTATTATTATTATTAAATAGAGCAAGTAGGCATGACATTCGTTAAGTTGGTTGGCGAGAAACGAGATAGCCACACTAAAATTGCTATTTGGTTTGTGATGCTCTCTGTATAAATACCCTCATATTAGTTCATTAATTCTATTCATCATTAAAAGCTATCTCTTAACAGTATCAGAAACTCCATACTATAACCCATGCTCTAGCCATTGTTGAACAGTTCACTGATTCCTCAGCTCTTACTGATTTTGTTATCAATCAAGGGAATAGAGTGAAGGGTTTGTCAGAAATGGGCATCAAATCCCTCCCTAAGCCTTACATCCAACCTTTGGAGTAGAGAATGTGTTTGTCAAAAATACTACCCCAAGAATCCAATCCCATCACTGATATCTTCGACTGGGAACACCCAATGATGGCTAAAGCGGTTTGTGATGCGGTAGAGAAGTGGGGGTTCTTCTAGATTGTCAACCATGGTGTTCCTATTGAAGTGCTGGAGAATGTTAAAGATGCAACTTATCACTTCTTTGGGCTGCTGCATTTTCCTCAAGTAATGGTGCTAGTGAAAGACCCTCAAAGCTGAAAATCCTAGAGCCTAAGCAATTCAATGGGAGTCGAAATGCCAAGGAGTTGGAAAACTTTATTTGTGACATGGAGCAATACTTCAAGGCTGCTCGTGTTGCGGAGAGGGACTAGGTGTTTATTACTAGCATGTACCTCACCGATGATGCTAAATTGTGGTGGCAAACAAGGTTGGATGATGATGCAAGTGCTGGATGAGAAGCAATCCAAACATGGGAAGCCTTGAAGAAGGAAATGAAGGAGCAATTTCTTCCCTTGAACACGGCTTGGTAGGCTAGAGAGGCACTAAAGAAATTAAGGTACACGGGTTCTGCGTGAGACTATGTTAAAGAGTTCAGTTCGTTGATGTTGGAGATCACTAACATGACCGAGGAAGATCTGGTATTTAACTTCTTGCTTGGTCTTCAGCCTTCGACTCAGGTGAAACTAAGGTGATTGAAGGTGACGAATCTGCCTTCAGCGATTGCTGCTATGAATAGTCTCAATGATTATCGAGTTGGACCTTCTTCATCCAATGCTGACAAGAAGAAGTCCAATGAGGATAAGAGGAATGGGAGACGTGGCAAAGATAGAAAGTAGGGCAAGAAGCAAAGTGAAAGCAAGTCATCCAAATAAGGGAAACCGAATGCACCCCAAGGTAAGTCTAAATATGATTGTTTTCTTTGTGATGGTGGTCACACTAGAACTCCTTCTCGCGTCCGTCCGCCTCAGCATTCATGCGCACGCACATCCAATCAAGCTACCCCGCGGTCCTAATTCTGCACACATGACTCAGTCATGTGCTGCACAGCGTCCTACCACAGCGCATACACCATGCACACACGATTGCCATCTTCACATGCCACCCAACATGCTTTGATTCCATAGCCAACAAAAGCTATCCCATGCCTGCTCCCTAGGCATGGCTAGTTTTTGCCCACACCAGCTTAAGAAACTGTTAAAACGGATGAGGATACATGTGGTTTACAAAAAAACTCGACTTCCAACAACATATGGTTCTACATAAGTTTTAGGCGGCCCAAGGCCGAAAAGGCTCTCGAGTGAAAAGACTACCTCAATCTCTTTTTTGTATTTGAGGAGGAGGCTTTTCCGTTTTAGCCGCCTGTTTGTAGGTACTTAGCAAAATTTTGCATTACATGCATGCTTAAAATCCCTTATTATTGCCAATAATTTTGCATAATAATATTGGTTTTATTATAAGATCGACTTATTTTATGCCTATTTTATATTTATTTTTATTCATTTTTATGTGTTTATGCTTATTTACAAGAAAGTTAGCTTATTTTATGCATATACTTACTAAATTTTTGTTTATTTTTATGTGTTTACGTTTATTTTCATATATTTAAGCTAATTACCGTATGTTTATGTCTATTGATTCTAAATTTACGCTTATTTCATATATTTACACTTATTATAATGTAATTACATCTATTACTATCAATTTTATGCCTATAATAATGTAATTACGTCTATTGTTATTAATTTTACGCTTATTATAATGTAATTACGTCTATAACTATTAATTTTACGCTTATTTTTATATGTTTACGATACTTTTAATATAAAAATAAACGTAAGATAGATATAAAATAAATTAACCTTACAGTAAGATCAACCTTAAGGTCAATCTTACTTTAGAATTTTTCGATTAATTTGTTAATACAAATTTTTGATCAAGATTCAATACAATCTTAAATGCCAACATATATATATGATAATTATTCCATATACCACCAATGAAGTTTTTTTTTATTCCACAAGTAGAGTTAAGATCATGACACATGTCTTATTTTATTATTTTTTTTATTTTTTAAATATTTTTATAGGACATATGTTATTATTTAAATACCGCTTGTGGAGTAAAAAAAATTTCACCAGCGGTATATGGAATAATTATCCACATATATATTATATATCAATAATATATAACTAGCCTTTATTATTATGAAACAAATTAAATTGCTGTTATTACGTTTTTAACTAAACATTATTATTCCAATAAAAAAAAACAAAACATTATTATTTTGTTTTCAGGAAGCAAGTGCTAGAATACATGAGGAGGTCGGAAGTAGTAATCAGACAATTATTACAAATGCTAATGAATGGACTAAATGGGAAAGAAATTGATGGAACAAAAAGATCTCTCTTGATGGGTTCGGTAAGAACAAATTTGAACTACTATCCTATTTGTCCTAACCCTGAGCAGACTGTCGGAGTCCGGCGTCACTCAGATGTGTCAACCCTTACCATCCTCCTCCAAGACGAAATCGGAGGACTTTACGTAAGAGGAAACCTTGGTGAAGGTGACAACTGGATTCATGTCCCTCCGATTAAGGGATATGTTGTGATCAACGTCGGAGATGCGTTGCAAAAACTTAGCAATGGCCGGCACAAGAGTGTGGAGCACCGCGTGATCACCAATGGAAGTGATAATGGAATTTCGGTTCCCATTTTCGTTAATCCAAGGCCTACTGATTTCATCGCCCCGTTACCTGAAGTGCTGCAAGGTGGTGAGATGCCGATTTATAAGCAAGTTTTGTACTCGGATTATGTCAAGCATTTCTTCCGCAAGGCGCACGATGGGAAGAAGACAGTTGAATTTGCTGAGATAAGAAAATAATCAATATGCTAGAGGTGGCAAAATGACCCAAAACTCAACCTGAATCTGATCAAAGATCTGAATAAAAATAAATAAATCCAATATAATTTGAATCTACAACAAGAATTCGAAATTTTCATATTCAAATTAATCCGAATCGAACCTAAATATATATAATCCTTACTCAAAATAATCCAAATCCGAACTGTTTAAACACTTATTTGACATATTTGACACTTTGATTATATATAAATATATGCTCTCAATTTTGGCTGTTATAAAATAATTGTTACAAGCTCTTTAGCAAAAGTCTATTAATCTATGTATCTTTTATATGAAATATAATAGTGTATTGGATATTAATATTTTATCTTTTATGTAAAACACCTAAATTTAAATTGGTGTCGTCGTCTAATTTCTGATCTTGCTATATATGTATATCGTAAAAGTCATGATTAATCAACCAATAAATCGATATATATATATATATATATTATTGGTAAGTGAATTTTTAAACCGTAAAATGAATAATAATATCTATGCTTACACAAAAAAATAACACATCTTTTTCAGAAAATATTAAAAAAATAAAAAAAATACTAATTAAAAAAGAAAATGAGACATATAAAAAATTTTTAATCTCACTCGTCAAATTAAAAAAAATTTACTGTCAGAAAATAGAATAATTATCTTAATTCTAATCCTATATATATATACACACACATGTTCCTGAATGAAAACGACAGGCTTCTAAAAAATAAATAAATAATCATTTTTCATATTAAATGATGATTTTTATTAGGCGTTGTAATTTCGGTTTAGAATAAATTGCAGTTAGATGAAAATAGACTCTTTATCAGCATCTTCTATAGTTCACATCTCTCATCAAATTGCCTCAAAATCAGAAACCAACAACCTTTTAAAATTCTTGGGACACTGTTCAAAATCAGTCCTGTAATTAATGAAAAAAGGACGAGAAAATAGCTAAGGCTCTTCAATTTAATTTGAAAAGCATTTATTGGTGAATTATGACTCACCAGACGCAGGGTCTTGAACGTGGTAGTTGATAGGTGGATGCCACCATCAACGGTATGATTAAAAATTAGGTCGGATTTAGACTTATCATTTACAATTCAAGTCCTGTTGGATCTAGCTCTTTTTTTTTTTTATCATCATTTGTTCAAATTGCCACATACTAAATTTTTAGACTCTATAAATAAGATTAAAAAATAACATATATCTTTTAAAAAAATTAAAAATTAAAAGGAAAGCTAATTAAAAAAGCAGACATGTGATAAATTTTTAATTTGTTTGTGGAATTAAAAAAATATTTATATATGATGCACTGATGTACTGTCAATGTACCAAAAGTTAACATCTCATTAATAAGCTCTTATGAGCAAATTTAAAAAAAATTATTTATATTTACTTTTAAGGGCTTTACATATTTTTTTAATTTGTCAATTGATGAGATATCAACCCTAATGCATTAACAGTGTATAAAAATTATATAATGTCAATGCATCAAATACATTCTCATTAAAAAAACCGGCTTTCAATGTGTGGGATAATAATCTTTTGATTAAAATAGGATGTATTTTGTAAAATTTAAAATGAGTTTTGAATATATGTCAAGTAAGAAGGCTGGAGCTATTGAAAAACATACTAGTACATTTTTAATTACTTTATATTTTTCTTTTTTTTTTTTGGTTACAAACTTTATACTTTTCTGTACACTTTAATTTGAGCGCCTTTTTTTTTTTTTACTTTGATTTAAATTTCATGTTTTTGTAATTTTTGTAAAAATTTATTTGAACTTATTGTATTATACTTCTTAATTATTATATGTATTTTATGTTTTTAGATTTTATTTGTTTTTAAAAATTTAATAATATTTGAACAGACATAAAAAAATCAATTCTAGCAACACTCAAACTCACTTTCAATCCCTTAATATCCTATTTAATCCCGACTCAGCCCATAAATGCCTCCATACTAGACCACGTTGGAACAGGCTGGCAAATAATGTGGTTGAGGTTGGAAGAAATATTTCACTGTAGTATCATGGAGGGTAAAGAGTAAATAGTAAGAAGATTGTCCATGGAACTGAGTTTGAGTGGCTTTTGGATTCATGTAGGTCAACCCAATGCTCCTTACAGACTAAGCCCATAACTAAGTTTATGCCTAGTTGGAGATTAACAGAAGACAGATTGAAATGATAGAGAAAGACTCTTACATTGAGAAAAAAGTTGCTCATAGAGTCAGAGTAGCAAACCAAACAACTTTATACACATTCATTAAAAACCAGTACAAGGTCAAAATACATTCATTAGACACGTAGTACTAGATAAAGATAAAGATAAAGATCAAAA
Organism: Heritiera fomes; assembly: GCA_032173925.1. Taxonomy (NCBI): domain Eukaryota; kingdom Viridiplantae; phylum Streptophyta; class Magnoliopsida; order Malvales; family Malvaceae; genus Heritiera; species Heritiera fomes. Next base: position 3,974,005 of record JAPDPM010000013.1, on the reverse strand, counting down.
TCCATGATTTCAAGCTCTAGTCTTGAATGGGATGGCCCGGATGACTATTTGGTGGTAAAGTGCAGCGAGTGCAGCCCCAATGAAGGGTCCAACCCAGAAGATCCACTGGCAAAGGATAAATTTCTCAATATCAAGCATGAATCAAAGAAAACATGGTATGTCAAAATGGTTATAATAGTTTTAACTTACATGGTCATCCCAAGCATGGCCCCTATTGTAGATGATTGCTGCTCCAAGGCTCCTGGCAGGATTAATGCCTGTTCCTGTGATGGGGATGGTTGCCAAGTGAACCAAGAACACTGCAAAGCCAATAGGCAGAGGAGCCAATATCTGCAATGTCATGCAGAGAAATGAAAAAGATCAAAAGATGTCAACAACCGGCCTTCTAAAGCAAACTAGAATAGGAAAACAAAGGAACAGCGAGTTAGAGTATCTCGCAGATGGAGATACATATACTGTTATGGACCTAAAGTAATTTACTTTCTAATTGTCATAGCGAACAACAAGAAAGATTCATAGCATTCCTTAGTTCACTGCAACAAATGAAATTGTCTGAAATAACGGTCTTAGTGCTGATTCTCCTTAGGAAACAGAACTATATGCAACAACACTAATTAACTCAATGTGGAGATAACACACCGACCTAGACCATTAAGCGTGTTATACCTTATCTATGGTTTGATACAACTACCATACAGTGTGAAGTTGCTTACTACATTTACAATCTGGCTAAATTTATATCCCAGAGGTGAAGTTAGTATTGATGAGGAGAGTTCCTTGGAAATCTATTGTCAAGATTTGACACACTTGCATACATTATCTACATCCCCACTTAAATTTGAATAATCATATCCCAAAATTTGAACCATATAGTGAATTAAGATTTACATTTACATTTCATTTTAGCCAACTAAACTGCATTTCTAATATTCAACCAAAAGAACACTGTTTTATCAAATATTAAAAGGATAAAGAGATTGCAATTGTTTAAAAGATCACACAAATTAAAAATGATTCTAACCAGGTAAGGATCATAGTTTCAATGCATATGTATTACCTGCTTCACAAAGAAACTAATTTCCTATTTTAAATCTTAACTTAAAAGCATCATCTGGGGCAACTAAGCAAAGGAAAAGTACAGACATGCTTATAAAGAAGAAATACTTACAGGGACATGAGAGTCTCTGGCATTTCTTTTGGCATCAGTAGCTGAGAAAACAGTGTAAACAAGCACAAATGTACCAACAATCTCAGCTCCAAGGCCATCCCCCTTGGTGTAACCATGGTTCACGACGTTGGCTCCACCACCCAACACCTCATACCTTGATGGCTGGAATCCCTTCACAACTCCAGCACCACAAATTGCCCCAAGGCATTGCATTACAATGTAGAAAATGGCTCTGGTCAGAGAAAGCTTCCTTGCCAAAAAGAGCCCAAATGTCACAGCTGGGTTGATGTGTCCACCTATTCATAGAGAATGAATATCGAAAAGGTCAATAAAGATTACCTGAAAACTCCAAGAAATGTTGCATGGTAGTCATTAACACTACAATCCCTCCGTTTAGTTACTAGAAAAAGGTGAGAATAAAGTTCTGAAACTTAAGATCTTCCCTTGTTTTGGGACCTAACTGAACTTACAATGAACTGTGAGAGTTTAACTCACCACTCACCTGAGATTTCCTCCCATTTTTAACTTTGTAAAATCACGACTACATAACAAAAGAGACCAACTTTTTCCCCTCAGATTCTCAGCAAAAAATTAGAGAGATTCTTTTGGAATCACAGAGACTCAAACAGAACAAAACCAGAGAGTGAAGCAAGAACCCAAAATTTTCCTGGTAATAAGGTTCAAGGAAATGGGCAATAAATTATACAAATTTATAGCAAAATGATCAAACCCAACAACCAAGTTTCAAACTTTTTTCCCGAAAACCAAACAATATCTGAAGAAACAAACAGAGAGGGAAGATCTAACTAACCTGAGATACCAGCAGTGCAGTAAACAAGGGCAAAGATCATGCCACCAAAGGCCCAAGCAATGCCTTGGATACCAACGCTGGCACACATGGAAGGTGCCCTTTTAACACCCATGACAGTCAAGACTGTGATGTAAAGGAATAAGAAAGTTGCTACAAACTCAGCAATCCCAGCTCTCCAAAAAGACCATGACTGCAGCTCACCAGGCTCAAACAGTGGAGCTGGTGGTGGCTCCTTGTAGTCCTTGTCTATCTGCGCTGATGTCCCTATGGGTTGCCTCTCTGAGAACTTGTTTGCTCCCAGCTTAACATCCTCTTCTTTACCTTCCATTCTCTTTTCTCTCTGGGAATTGGAGAAAGAATCAGGAGCTTTGATGGAGTAAGAGTAGTGGTCACTGTGAGGGTTCTACACAAGGGGGTGAAAGCTGAAGTTATTTATAGAATGCTTAGAATAAATACTAACCACTTGTTGATTAAAATATAAAATAAAAAATTTCCATTTTTTAAACTTTTTTTTAGTTTGCGAAAAACTTCATCTACCAACTACAACAAAGAGTATTTATGAAAATATTTTTTTTATCTGAAAAGAATCTTTTATAGACGAGAAAAAACCCTATATTTTGAAAATAAAAATTTGAAATGCAGTTTGTTTTTTGCAAAATTACAACTATATTTTTTAATCTACAGTATAATTTTATTTGACATATGCACAAATAATTATGTTATTTTATTACTTTACTTTTTACAATTTATCAAGAAATAATAAAAATAATTATCAAGAACTGGTAAAACGTGATTGGAAACTTTTTACTCCAATATATTTTATTATTATCAGAGCTTTTATTTCAAGAGATTGAGATAGATTAATTCTAATATATTTATAAAGAAAAAAAATTTTATGTCAATGATTTAGTGTCTTAGGTTTTGATAACTTGTTTAATGTTCTGAAACTTCATTTTCTTCTAATTGTTTTCATTATGTTTTTATAAATTGATTTTACAAGTGTTACAAGATTTATTGTATAATGTAAAATGAAATCGCACTTATGAACAGAAAAATAACAAATTTTAAAGAAATTAAATTAAAAAAGCATAATGAAAAAAGATTATTATTCAAACTCTTAAAATGAAGTTTATAAACTCACAAATGAAGTTGGAGGGTGATTATACTTTAAAAAAACAAATTAAGAATAAAATATGATATCTGTTATTAGAAGGGGATTTGGGTGTAATAATAAAAATTATTCTTTTGTAGTATGAAAATTATTAGTTCAAGTCGTTTTTTGTGACATAAAGATCACATATTCAAATATAAACAATCTTTTTTTAATACAAAAAGAAAATTGCATACAAATAAGTTTTTTAAATATCATGATGTGACTCTTCCCAAAATTTTACAATATGAATCTTGTACATATAAATTACTTTTTTTTATGTGTTATCACTTATCATTTTAATATTTTTTATGAAATTTAAAAACTCTAATATAATATATTAAATAATAATTCGATGAAAAAGCTTGAGAATGACAAAATTAGGCTTAATAGCCAAATACATCCTCAACGTTTACCACAATATGTAATTAAGTCCTCAACGTATAATTGCATGGAAATAAGGACATTACGTTTAATTTTCAGCATATTAAACCTAAACGTTATAAAATAATAGAATTAAGGATATAGCCGTTAAAAACTGTGATTTCCGTTTGTTTTGCTGACGTGGCATGCCACGTGTCATGCTGACGTGGATTATAATGCCACGTGTCATGCTGACATGACATAATATTGCCACGTGTCATGCTGACGTGGATATAAGTTAAATTTTCTTTTTTTTTCAAGGTTTATTACCCAAATACATCCCCAACGTTTATCAAAATATGCAATTAAGCCCTCAACCTATAATTGCATAGAAATAAGGATACTAAGTTTTATTTTCAGTATGTTAAACCTAAAAGTTATAAAATAATAGAATTAAGGATATAGTCGTTAAATAGCTGTGATATCCGTTTTTCTTGCCCAAGTGGCATGCCACCTCAACGTTGGCATTGATTATAATGCCAGGTGGACCAGTGACGTGGCATAATATTGCCATGTGTCATGCTGACGTGGATATAAGTTATTTTTTTTTTCAAAATAAACATTTTTTAAAAGTTTATTTCTTTTCAGACTTACATTTTTCATAGTTTCATTTTTTTAATTACATATTTTTTAAAAATTACATTTTTTTCATAACTTCATTTTTTAAAATTACATTTTTTCATAATTTCATTTTTTTAAATTACATTTTTTCATCATTTCATTTTTTAAGAATTACATTTTTTTCTTCTGTACAATACCAAAATTAGTACAAAAATGCATGTGGTATGGTTCTTTTCTTTATTTTTTTCTACTATACTAATTCTTTCTTTCTCATCGTTTCAGTATTTTTGGTTGAATACCACATACATTTTTGTACTAATATTGGTATTGTACAACAAAAAAATGAAATGATGAAAAAAAATGTAATTATTAAAAAATGAAATGATAAAAAAATTTAATTTAAAAAAATGAAATTATGAAAAAATGTAATTTTAAAAAATGAAGTTATGAAAAAAATGTAATTTTTAAAAATATGTAATTAAAAAAATGAAATTATGAAAAATGTAAATTTGAAAAGAAATGAACTTTTAACAAATGTTTATTTTGAAAAAAAATGAAATTTTGAAAAAAGAGAAAATTTAACTTATATCCATGTCTTCTTAAAAAAATGATGAAAAAAATGTAATTTAAAAAAATGAAATTATGAAAAAAAATGTAATTTTAAAAAATGAAATTATGAAAAATATGTAATTTTTAAAAAATATGTAATTAAAAAAAATGAAACTATGAAAAATGTAAGTTTGAAAAGAAATGAACTTTTAACAAATGTTTATTTTGAAAAAAAAGAGAAAATTTAACTTATATCCACGTCAGCATGACACGTGACAATATTATGCCACGTCACTGGTCCACTTGGTATTATAATCCATGCCAACGTTGAGGTGGCATGCCACCTAGGCATCCTTAATTCTATTATTTTATAACTTTTAGATTTAACATGCTGAAAATGAAACTTAGTGTCCCTATTTCTATACAATTATAGGTTGAGGGCTTAATTGCATATTTTGATAAACGTTGGGGATGTATTTGGGTAATAAATCTTGAAAAAAAAGAGAAAATTTAACTTATATCCACGTCAGCATGACACGTGGCAATATTATGCCATGTCAGCATGACACGTGGCATTATAATCCACGTCAGCATGACACGTGGCATGCCACGTCAGCAAAACAAACGGAAATTACAGTTTTTAACGGCTATATCCTTAATTCTATTATTTTATAACGTTTAGGTTTAATATGCTGAAAATTAAATGTAATGTCCTTATTTCCGTGCAATTATACGTTGAGGACTTAATTGCATATTGTGGTAAACGTTGGGGATGTATTTGGCTATTAAGCCACAAAATTAACATAAAAATACATATGGTACATAGAAAAGGTATGTGTAAATTTTTAGGATAACTGTGACAAATAAAACTAGCACTCCTAGTAATTCATATGCTGCCAAAATATAAGAAAATGTTTGGATCAAATATATATATATATATAAAAAAGAAAATGGAAAATCTTTTTCTGTGGGTAATGGAAAGATGTTTCTGGAAAGTGACAAAATGTAGGCAGAGAAGGAGCTGTCACTCATGAGGTCAGAATGTTCAATGTTGGGCTCTTCTTATCTTTCTCGCCCTAATTAGCAAATTTCAAAAAAAAAAAAAGAAAGGTGTTTCTGCTCAGCGTAGTCGTATTGCAGAGTCATCGGATGACTCATGACAACCAAATAAGTGATGATTTGCTTGCATTGCTGTCCGGGAGGCCGTTGAGAGCGTGACAGTGCGGCTTTAAAAGCATCAAAATTTTTTTTTTAAAATATATGAATTTTCATCTGTTTTAACGATTTAAAATTAATTTTATTCAAAATTTAATCACAATCAAAATTTTTTATTTTTTTCCAAAAGTGTTTAAAAACATCAAAACTTTGGACTTCTTTATGTACCCGAAAAAAATTGGACTTCTCCGAACAGCTATATTAAATGGTTACAAATTTTTATTACAATCTTAATTAAATATTATATTTTTAAAATTTATAACTATATAAAAATTATTCAATTTAGTTAATTGAACTTATATACAATTAGATTAAATAATTAAACTTATATTATTTCAAAAGAAAAATAATAATTAAACTTGAAATCAAAGACAGCATGATTTAAACTTTAAATTTTTAAGTTTTAAAATCCCTCTCATACCACTAAATAAAAGTTTTAAACTTTTGATTTTTAAAATAGTATTTAAATAATATATTTGATTCATTTTCGATTAAAATAGCATTTTAAAATCACAATGGCATTTTCGTCTGTGTTGAGTGTTAATGCAATATGTTCTAAGCTCGAGTAAAGGAGGAAGGTAACAATAAATTTGAACAATTAGTCATAAAAACAAGTCCAAATTCATGAAATAAACAAATATCAAAACATCGTTGGAACGTCCCCTACTATTCATATAGACGACTTAACGTGATTTCAGATATTGATTCATATAGTATATTCTAATATGTTGAGATAAAAGCTTTGATGATGATAATGATTTGAAGCATTTTCAATTTATATTCATTCACAGTTATTAAATACTATTATAATATCTCATTAATTAAAATTTTTAATAATATTTATTTTTAAAATTTATAAATTAATAAAATAGTATATTATAAATTTTTTATTGATAATGTATAAAATTTATTAAATATAACTTTTCCTAATATAATCGAGGTAACTTTAAACATGGGTATGGAATAATTGCAGCGATAATAATGAGAAAGGTGGTAGAGACATCAGACATGTGACCTAAGTCACCTAACCAAATAACCAACCCCAGCCAATCCATCATCACTTCTTCGACCCTTTCCCGGCCAAACTTCAAATTGCTCCTCAAATCGCCTTGCATGGCTCTCAAATTTGTGCCACGTGTAAGTGGGGAGTGGAGACTGGTGAGGTCCCAATCCAATCATTCTCACACCACACGCCTCCCTTGAGCCGTCCAACCATCATCCCATCGATCAAAATAGGCAGGGAGTTTCAAGCATGGCTGTTAATACCGTTTCGGTTTCAGTCATACCAGTTGATACGTGCCAATTTTCATAAAATTCGGTATACTTGAGTTAATTTTTCGTACCAGTTTTGGTATCGGGCAATATCGGCTGGTTTCGTGAATTTCGGATAATTTCGGTCAATTTCGACGAAATTGACTGTTTCGATTGGTACGCAAACATTACAAGAAAATTGAATTTTTTTTGTTTTATTATATGTTTTGATACTGAATTAAAACTAATAAATACGTAAATAATGAATTAAGTAAATGCATTAACAAATTTAACAATTTTAAAAATAATTATTATTTGTTGTATGAGTAATTTTATTAATTTTATACTTATCATTATTAATATTAAATATTTTATATTTTATTTTAGTTATTATTAATAGCATTATTACATGTATGAAAAGTTTATAAATATTTTAAAATTAAACAGAAAAATCCGAAATAATATACCGAAACAACCAATACCGATATATCTCATTATAAAAAAAAAAACGAAACGTTCTCCGGTACGATATTTACAACTTTGGTTTCAAGTTCTCTTCACCTGCATTGCAAGCTAACCGACCAGGTCCAACCACAAATGGATGGATATGTTGATTTCGGCCTGAAATTAGAAGCTTTGTTTACAAGGGTTTTAAAAATAATTTGATAATATACGAAGTTTAAGATTTGAATTTTATTTTTATGAAAAAAATAAGATATACAGAATAAAATAAGGTGTAAGGTCATTATTATTATTATTTTATGATTATATATAGTGTCATATATTATTAGTGCATCAAAATGTAAACACTTACTAATTAGTATTGTACTCCTAAAATTGTTATATATATATATATATATATATATATATATATATATATATATATAAAGTGCAATTCATAACCCAAGCTTTTGGGTTAGCATTTTGCAAGTTTTTAGGTTTTGTTTAACAGTACGGAAGGAAAAAAGGGTAGAAAACTAGGAGAAAAATAAAACAGTGGGAAATATATATATTTTATTGATGTATTTGGTAGAAAATATGGAAAAGTTGAAAGAAAATATATTCTTCTTTCTATCCAATGTTGGGTAGAGTTAAAAAAAATGAAATTATATTGTTATATTATTAATGATTTAAGATAACAAATTAAAATAAAAAAATATTTTTTCTTTCCATCCAATTTTGGGTAGAGTTAAAAAAAAAAGAAAGGAAATTATATGGTTTTATTGTTATATCATTAATGAGCTAAAATAATAAATTAAATTTAAAAAAAACTAAAGAATAATTTTGTAAATATATATTTAATTCACATCTCTCTCGTTTTATGTCTATTAACTTTTTCCAATATGAAATGATTTGCTTTTGTTAATAAATATAAAAAATAGTAATCTTTTTTACTTTAATTTCCTTGCATTTTTCTTTCTTATCAAGCATCATAAAAAATCATTTTCTTTTCACTTTTCTTCTCACCTATATACATCATTCTACTTTTTCATCCTACCAAACACACCCTTAAACAAGTCTTAAGGAATGATGAACTATATAATATATTCTTTTTGATCAATCTTGATTTTTGTGACTATGTGGGTCGGGAATTGGGGCGTCATCCAACTTCAATAGTATTGCAGCATTTCAGTGAACTGTAAGTCAAAATTTAATCATTTTATGGAATATTAGTAAAAATAGGGTGAAATACAAACTATCATGTTTATATCAAAATTAATCATTTTATGGAACATTAGTAAAAATAGGGTGAAATACAAACTATCATGTTTATATCAAAATGGCACCAACTCTCTCTAACTTTAAAATATTAAAATTTTCTTATCTGACTGTCCTTAAATTCGTATAAATCTTAAGTTCCATTAGAAAAAATAGAGTGAAATACAAACTATCGTGTTTATATCAAAATGGCACCAACCCTCTCTAACTTTAAAATATTAAAATTTTTTTATTTGACTGTCCTTAAATTCGTATAAATCTTAAGCCTTAAATCCTAAACTCTAAGAACATTTACCATTTCGTAAACTCTAAACCTTCAACCCCCAAATCTTAAACCCTAAACCTTAATCAAGGGGAAAAACGGGTATTTTGATACAAGAGGACTAAGTGTCCTTTTGCTATAAATAAATGAGGATTTATGCACTTCACCTGTAAAAGTAGTAATTAGATAATATATTATAGGAGAACCCCACTAAATTAATCCCCTTTAAATTAATAAAAAATTATAGTCCCAACTCGGGCCACTATAAAAAATTAATAAACTCATTTATTGTAATAATTAATAATTTTGTTTTAAAACATAGTGTAACATTTAAGTCCCAACTACCGCATAAATTAATAATTTGATAAAAAAATACAAAATATATTACATAATATTCAAAAACTAGAAAAATATTTCAAGATGCTGATTTATAGAAAATCTATTGTATTTAAGATTTTTTTATTTCAAGAACTAAAAAATTATAAAAAATATTACATAATATATATTTGAATGGAGATTTTTTTTTTGTCTTACAGTCAGGGTGTCTTCAAGTTAGTTTATGCACACCTAGAGACTAATCCCTTCCCGAACAATCTTAAGGGCATACCCTCATATTGACCTGCTGCATTCAAGGAAATTAATTTTTAATAAACTTATCAATCAAATTGAAAGTTTTAAGAAAATTAAATACGAACTATAAAGTTATTAAAGGAGTTTAAAGAATGTGAATGGAGGAGTTTAAAGAATGTGAGAATCAAACAAATACGTTTTCTAAGACAAAAACAATTTACAAGGTAAAACATTTTTAATTAATAATCCCCTAAAATTAATAGTTGAGGATATGTTTCAAGATTATTAATTTAGAGGGATTATGCTGTAATTCAAGATTTAAAAGTTAATATTAATTTGATTTTTATTATAACAAATTTTAATATATACTATAACATGCAAGTTGTAGTCAGAAGACACCATTATATAAATATATATATATATATATATATATATACACACTACTCGGTCTTATTTTATGTGTTTTTTTATTTTTATTTTTTGGTACAAGAAAAATAAATTTGACTTATTTTATAAATAATAAACTGAATTAAAATTTTTATAGTCAATCACTCAAAATGAATCCAACCTTGCAATTTCAAGAATAATTTGGGTTGCTGGCGTCAACCTAAAACCTTACTGTCCATATTGTTTACATATTTACATTACCTAGTTAATGATTTGGTTTTCTTATTTCATGCCAAACGTTCTTTTTCATTTAACGCTTAAAAGCTTTCTAGATTTCCTTCAATATATTCCTTCAACTAAGTTTATCTACATCAAACTTAACAAATTCAAAAGAATTTTTTTTTATACCAAATAAACTTTCATTCATAAAATCAAGAAATTTGATCAGAATTTACAAAACCAATTGGCATAGTACCCACCCAGATTTTACAAGTATCTGCACCCAACGGTAATTATGTAAGCTTATGAGCAAATTGGTTTTGTTCCCTCCTGCCAAATACAAAGTTGCACTTATTAAATTGAGTACTTAGAAACAAAATATTGTCGAGAAGCACCCCTTCCTTCCAATGAGAACGTGACTGTTTCTGCAGCTCGTCTATGACTATTTTACTGTCACTCTCAATAACAATTCCGAACACCCTTGCTCTTTTGCCATTGAAAGGCCGAAGAAGATTGCCCAGCTTTCGCCTAGCCTCGCTTCAGTAACAAAACAACTGTTCTTGAGCTGCACACCAGTGAACTTTCCCCATTTGATCCCTCGCTACTGCACCCAACTTAGACTTTCCATCCTTCACACCTGCATCAACGTTTATCTTGATCACTCCTAGAGGTGGCGGATCCCAACAAAGCAGAGTATCCCTTATCCGATGTCCTCGACAAACAACTCCAGCATTTTCCATCTCCCTGCAATCAGCTTTAAGCAAGTCACAGCCCTTCGTAAACTTAATAATACCATCATATCTCGCTTCAAAAACACAAAGATTTCTATTTCTCCACAGAGAATAACAGATGATCAAAACAGTCTCCCATGTATTTTTTTTAATTGCCAAATCTGCTATATTTTCCCACCAGTGAAATCCTCTAGTCTCATCCACAGCAATGTCCAACATCCACTGGCAGCAACTCCTCCACACTTTCCTACTATATGCACATTCAAAGAATAAATGCACCCAGCTTTCTGTTTTTTCTCCACAAACCTGGCATGTTGCATCAACATTGATTCCTCTGTTTTGTAAGTTTACTCCTGTTGGCAAGAGGTTCCAAAATAGCCTCCAAGCAAAATATTTAATTTTTGGCAGAATTGGCGCTAACCAGAGCCACCTCCACAATGCACTTCTTTGCACTTGCAATCTGGTCTCATTATCCCTAATTCGTCTTGCAACATGATAAGCAGATTTGACCGTAAAAGAACCCGAAGCAGATTCTTTCCACATGATCATGTCCTCAATTCCCCGAACACTTAAAGGAATATGCTTGATCAGTTCAGTATCACTCTCGACAAACAGATCCTCTAATCTCTCCTGAATCCATTCATTACTATCCTGGTTGATCAACAAATTCACCCTCATAGGAGTCGGTTGAATGGACGAGCACCACGTAGGTTTGAAATCCGGTGGCTTGTCAAGCCATTTATCCTTCCAGATATCAATAGAGTTGCCATTGCCCACCCTCCACAATAAGCCTTCATCTACCACTCTCTTTCCATACATCAAACTCCTCCAAAGAAAGGATGCATTAGCCCCTGCCGTCGCTTGGCTCAATTCCAAACCTTTGCAATATTTACCTTTCAAAATTGTGAGAAGCAGAGGATGCTCATTACGGATCAAGCGCCACCATTGTTTAGCTAAAATTACTGTGTCTAGAGCCTCAAAATCTTTAAATCCAAGACCCCTATCCAATTTGGATATACAAAGGTCCTTCCAACATTTCCAATGGATCTTACGCACCCTTTCACTACCTCCCCACCAGAACCTTGCAATGATCAAGTCAATTCATGGACAAGATTTTTTGGCAATTTAAAGCAATTCATAACATAACTTGGTATAGCCTGTGCCACAGCCTGAATTAAAACTCCCCTCCCCGCATAGGATAAGTATTTCCTTCTCCAAAGCTGCACCACCTTCCATAGCTTGTCTTTAATTCCCAAGAACTCACATCTCCTAGATCTACCAAATAGAAGAGGAAAACCCAGGTATTTATCCGTACTTGAAAAGCCCTTGACTTGTAACTCATTTGCCACCCAAGTCTGCGATCTATTGCTAGTATTAGAACCGAAGAAAACTGCAGACTTTTGCAAATTGACTTGTTGTCCCGACAACACCTCATACTTATGCAGCACTTGAATAAAATTCACCACTTCATCCACTGTTGGTCTGAGGAAAATTAAACTATCATATGCAAAAAATAAATGGGTGACACACTGACACATGGGGTCCCTCTTGCAACTCTAACCCCTTGCAATCTGTCTGCTTGATTCTCTTTCTCGATCATCCTAGACAAACCCTCTGCACAAATAATGAATAAATAGGGCGATAATGGATCTCCCTGTCTCAATCCTCTTGTCGGAAATATATGGCCACACAATTTGCCATTTATCTTCACCGAATAATTCACTGTACGTACACATTAAAAAAAATAACAGATTCGAATTGACATTAAAAAAAATAAAAAATACTCTTGCCACTTGAATCAAACATGTTAATATTTCATCCTGAACTTTACAAACACGCGTGGCCCCAACTTCTCCATTACCAATGGACCTCAAAGAACAAAATCATCTTTTTGACCGAATTAAGTATGAAAAAAATTGGGCCTAAAAAGCAGCAATCACATTTTTGCGTCTGAGGTTTATCCACGAAGAGGAACGCAAATCCAAAAAGCCAGTGAAAGCTATCGTCAGCTCACACAGCTGAAGAGAAGACAGGTTTTAGAAAGACAGAGACACAGGCAAAAGGCAAAAGTGGATTTACGGTTTATTTGCCAGCTGGTTTACTGCTTTTTTTTTCATGCAAGCTTTTTCCATTCACTTTATCACAGGATCATGTGGCAAGTTCAGACAGGTTCACAGCTCGATTTGTGTTTTTTTTTTGTCCAGATTCCTCGGCATCCACACGAACTAGGTTCCCCACAACATCCACGTTTTTCGGTAGTTAGCTTGCACACAAAATCAACGTCTTTACCAGATTTGAAGGTGACAGGCAGGACAGCTGGTTCATCCTTAACTAACCCGGTCCAAGTTTGGGTATTTTTTTAATGTAAATTACAAATATTTTCATCTATTTTAACGGTCTGAGATTGATCATGTTCGAAATTTAGTCACAATTAAAGCTCTTCACCTCTCTTCAAAAGTGTATTTAGTACGAGTCGAATCCGATAATTTTTCTCACAAATTCAACTTACGTTGTCAATTGAACTATAACTCATGAATCAAGTTTAGGTATGTTGAACTATTAGTCTAGGACTACATTTTTCCACAACAAGCCACTCATGATTTCAAGGTTATTTATCTTTTCAATGTGCTTGTGTCTGCACTACTAAATTACATTCCATGGTGATTGAATTTTGAAAGCCTTACCCACGTTACTTTTAGCCGGCACAATAGAAGTTTTTGGCATGAGATTCGAAAATAGTAAGAGCTTCAGATTTACAAAACTTTTATGTCGTATACCAGTTAAGAGAAACTAGAAATTAAAAAAAAAAAGTTAGAGAGAAGAAGAGGAAATATATCAAAAGTGAGGAATTCGAGGATAAGAGGGAATTGATAAATTTTTCATTCATGTCTTTTGCGTTTACATAATTTCCTATATATAAGCGGTTAGTTCAATATTCTTACCGTTTCCTAAATACACGAACATGAAAATGCATCTTATTTAACAACTCTCCGTGCCAGCTTGGCAAATGCTAGCTCATGCTTTTTCTCTAGCTCGGCTCACCAGTAAGCTAATCGCTGGACGCTCGCCTATTGACTCATCTATAAATCTTCCTTTTGTCTTTTCAGTAGTCGCTTCCTTAGCGGCTTAGCTTCATCCCCTAACTTAGTCACAATCATCATTTAATTAGATTTTTAGTGTACTTTCTCAATTATATAAATATATATATATATATATATATATATATATATATACATAAATAATTCGCCTCATTTGTCAAAAAAGTTCAAATCTATCAAGAATTTTACCAATTCAGGGTCTGTTTGGTTGCCCAGTGGGCAAAAATACGGTCTGATTGGAGCAAAAAATGACAAAATATAAGAGGATAAAATTATTCTTTTGCCCTTATTATAATATTTCTTTTTTATTATTTTATTTAAAAAGATATATTTTTAAGTGTCTTTTCATTGTTTTTAATTTTATCGGAACTAATCTCACCGTTCATCCAAATTAACACTCAATATATATAATTGGATTTTTATCCTATCCACTGTCAGTGGAGTTTTTTTAACTCCACAAGCGGGGTTAAGATATTGACATGTGTCCTTTAAAAATATTAAAAAAATAAAAAATAAATAAAATGAGACACATGTTATCATCCTAATCCCGCTTGTGGAGTTAAAAAACCCCACTGATAGTGTATAGAATAATTTTCCTATATGATTTGGCTATTTTTCAATGTGATATTTTGAGATTATTTTTATTGCATTTAATAATATTGAATACTAACATATCAAAATTAAAGGTTATGTCTGTGAGAAAAGCTTTTAGGTTCGATTACCATTAAATACACTTTTAAAAAGGGATGAAAAGCTTTAATTGTGATTAATTCAAATAAAATTAATCTCAAATCGTTAAAACGAAAAAAGATACTTATGAATTATAAAAAAAAATTGAACCCTTTAATTCTGCTCTCCAATTTGACAAAAAGAAGCTAATCGCCGGACGCTCTCCAATTTGACTCATCTATAAATCTTCTTTTCAGTAGTCTCTTCCTTAGCGGCTTAGCCTCATCCCCTGACCCAGTCACAATCATCATTTAATATGATTTTAGTGTACTTTCTCATTACATATATATATATATATATATATATATATATATTAGATATAAGCTCGTGCGATGTTACGGGTCTATTTTTATTTTGTAATTTTTAAGTTAGTTAAGTTGATTATTAAATAAGAGTTATTGGACATAAGAAATATTTATTTCCTTCATAATGTTTAGTACAAAAAAGAAACATGTTTACTAATGAAAGATTTATAAAAGAAACGTGTTTACTAATGATAAAGTTTATATATCAAACAATATATCCAAAAATAATTTTTTGAAAAATTTAGATTAGCTTGGATTAAAAAAATACACAATACTTAAGTTAAATATTATGACAAACAGATAATTTGCGTTAGAAACAAACAAATTAAGATAATAATACAACACCAATAAAAACTAAAGCATTAATATATATATATATATTTATATATATTTATATACGGCATAATGGTTCAGACAATTTAAAAAAGAAGTAGGAAAAAATTAGGTAAGAATGTTTTGTTCATATTATTAATTATGTGTAAGGTTTTAAACTCATCTGTAAACATTTTTATTTTAAGAATAACTAATTGAATTATTTATATTTACTCCAAAGTACAATATGTAAAATAAAAGCATTTTTCCTAGAAAAGTTAGAGAAAAAAAACTCTTTCATATAATAATTTTTATTTGAAAGTAAAATTTGGAAAATGCATAATTTATATGTATTTGAAATATTATTTATTTTTAAATATTTGTCATGTGTCGGTTAAATAATATATTTGAATATTGTTTTTATATTTTTAAAATTATTATCATTATTAATAAATATAAAAAATGTTTTAAAAAATTTATTATGAGGCGAGAGAAGAACCTATTATTGTGATTTGAGATTGATTTTATATAGCTAGTATATTTTTTGTGTTTAATAAGTTTACATCTGCTAGTGGAGATATAATTTTAAAAAATAGATTTAGAGAAATTAGATCCAAAATTTTTTAATTAAAAATATCTAAATCAATTAGTTTTTGTGTTGTTTAATTTTTTTTCCTTGATTAAAAATCAAATCAAAGATAAATGAATTTTTTTATTTTATTTTTTATTAATTTTTTATATTTAGAATGCATCATTTGTTAAAACTTCTATCATATTTTTATTTTGAATTTTTTTAATTTATGCGCCGAATCATATTATTGCTGGAGAAAAAAATTGAAGATTTAAAAATAGATTAAAAGGTATAACAAAAAAATTCAAAAATAAATAAAATTAAAGAACTTAACTAAAAAATGAAAACCTAAAAATAAATTAGAGGGCATAATAAAAAAATATTAAAAAACAGAAATAAAATGCTAAATCAATTAAGACACGACACATGGCTCGTATGGGAGATAAAACATTGAATTATATGGGTTAGAAAGGTGAAAGAAAATGAGTGAATGACAGAACCAATGTGAAGCTGGACGTGGAGCAAAAAAATATGATTTTTATATAATTTAAATAATATTAAAAATTATTAACTTAATTAATTTTTAAAATGTTTTAACATATATATATTTAATATTAAAATATTTTTATTTTATTAATTATCAACATTAAATATATAGAAATTAATGATCTACAAAATATATACTATAAATGCATTTGTAAATGGAATCTATTGTTAAAAAAAATGTACTGTATATGCATTTAAAGAATTATGTAATTATTGAGTATTTGTTAATTGTTATGTGTTAGTTAAACAATATTTTTGAAGATTGATTTTATATTTTTAAAATTTATTATCATTATTGATAAATATTAAAATAAATATATAAAAATTTATTATTTGAACCAATAATTTTTTATGAAAATAAATATATAAAATTTAAAGATCAATTTTTTATGTTGTTTATTTTTTTCTCTATTAAAAATAAAATTCACATATAAATGACTTTTTTTTTGTTCTTTAAATTTATGAAAAAAAACAAATAAAAAAGGTTGAAAAACAAAAAAGGGAAAAACTGAAAAAAAAAGAAGAAGAAAAAAGCCAAAAGTTGACATGTGGCATTTGAGGAGACAAATATATATATATATATATATATATATATATATATACACACACACAAGATAACAACTCGCTAAAGCACATAGCTCGCCAATCCACGCAACTGTAGAAATGCTCGCCAATCCACAAAGCTGTAGAAACTGTCATTTTCTTCGATTCAACTATCGTAATACTGCATCAACTCGCCAAACCAACACAGCTCGCTATTTTGCACAACAGCATAACAGCTCGTTAACCCTCATACTACATCAGCTCGCCAACCCCATAGCTTGCAAATTCACACAACAACATAAACAACTTACCATCCGACATAGCTTGCCAGTCTACACAATTGCATAAATCGCTTGCCAATCGACACAACTGTAATACAAACGTCATTACCAATTGTTTCAATTGACAAAACAGTGTTCATACATGCGTTATCACCAATTTCTTCAATTGACAAAAGCTATCTTTAATAGTATGTATTGATTTACTTAAAAAAAATTTACTTACATAATTTTTCAAAAAAATCATTTTTCCAAATAAATACCGGGAAAAAATTATAGCATTTCCTAGCCACATTATTTTTTAAAACAACATTTTATTGTCTATTGTTCTCCATAAAAAAAAGAACTTACATTTATAAATTATATATAACAAAAAACATGTTAAGGATTTAACTAAAAAAATTATTGATAAAAAAAATAAAAGGACCTAAGTAAAAAAAAAAACTTGTTGAGGGCAAAAAAAAATTGGACAAAAAACATGTTAATGATTTAACTAAAAAAATTGTTGAGAAAAAAAAAGGACCTAACTAAAAAGAAAAATTGTTGAGGGCAAAAAAAAAATTTTTGGACAAGTGTCACACATAGGAGAGATGAAGACAAAAATATTATATAGTATAGATATAGATATATGTATATAAATATTAAAATAAATATATAAAAATTTATTATTTGAACCAATAATTTTTTATGAAAATAAATATATAAAATTTAAAGATCAATTTTTTATGTTGTTTAATTTTTTCTCTATTAAAAATAAAATTCACATATAAATAACTTTTTTTTGTTCTTTAAATTTATGAAAAAAAACAAATAAAAAAGGTTGAAAAACAAAAAAGGAAAAAACTGAAAAAAAAAAGAAGAAAAAAGCCAAAAGTTGACATGTGGCATTTGAGGAGACAAAAATATATATATGTACTAGATATAAGCCCGTGCGATGAGTCTATTTTTATTTTGCAATTTTTAAAGTTAGTTAAGTTGATTATTAAATAAGAGTTATTGGACATAAAAAATATTTATTTCCTTCATAATGTTTAGTACAAAAAAGAAACATGTTTACTAAGGAAAGATTTATAAAAGAAACGTGTTTACTAATTATAGACTTTATATATCAAACAATATATCCAAAAATAATTTTTTGAAAAATTTAGATTAGCTTGGATTAAAAAAATACAAAATACTTAAGTTAAATAGTATGACAAACAGATAATTTGCGTTAGAAACAAACAAATTAATATAATAATACAACAACAATAAAAACTAAAGCATTAATATATATATATATATATTTATATACGGCATAATGGTTTAGACAATTTAAAAAAGAAGTAGGAAAAAATTAGGTAAGAATGTTTTGTTCATATTATTAATTATGTGTAAGGTTTTAAACTCATCTGTAAACATTTTTATTTTAAGAATAACTAATTGAATTATTTATATTTACTCCAAAGTACAATATGTAAAGTAAAAGCATTTTTCCTAGAAAAGTTAGAGAAAAAAACCCTTTCATATAATAATTTTTATTTGAAAGTAAAATTTGGAAAATGCATAATTTATATGTATTTGAAATATTATTTATTTTTAAATATTTGCCATGTGTCGGTTAAATAATATATTTGAATATTGTTTTTATATTTTTAAAATTATTATCATTATTAATAAATATAAAAAATGTTTTAAAAAATTTATTATGAGGCGAGAGAAGAACCTATTATTGTGATTTGAGATTGATTTTATATAGCTAGTATATTTTTTATGTTTAGTAAGTTTACATCTGCTAGTGGAGATATAATTTTAAAAAATAGATTTAGAGAAATTAGATCCAAACTTTTTTAATTAAAAATATCTAAATCAATTAGTTTTTGTGTTGTTTGATTTTTTTTCCTTGATTAAAAATCAAATCAAAGATAAATGAATTTTTTTATTTTATTTTTTATTAATTTTTTATATTTAGAATGCATCATTTGTTAAACCCTCTATCATATTTTTATTTTGAATTTTTTAATTTATGCGCTGAATCATATTATTGCTAGAGAAAAAAATTGAAGATTTAAAAATAGATTAAAAGGTATAACAAAAAAATTCAAAAATAAATAAAATTAAAGAACTTAACTAAAAAATGAAAACCTAAAAATAAATTAGAGGGCATAATAAAAAATATTAAAAAAACAGAAATAAAATTCTAAATCAATTAAGACACGACACATGGCTCGTATGAGATATAAAACATTGAATGGTATGAGTTAGAAAGGTGAAAGAAAATAAGTGAATGACAGAACCAATGTGAAGCTGGACGTGGAGTAAAAAAATATGATTTTTATATAATTTAAATAATATTAAAAATTATTAACTTAATTAATTTTTAAAATGTTTTAACATATATATATTTAATATTAAAATATTTTTATTTTATTAATTATCAACATTAAATATATAGAAATTAATGATCTACAAAATATATACTATAAATGCATTTGTAAATGGAATCTATCGTTAAAAAAAATATACTGTATATGCATTTAAAGAATTATTTAATTATTGAGTATTTGTTAATTGTTATGTGTTAGTTAAACAATATTTTTGAAGATTGATTTTATATTTTTAAAATTTATTATCATTATTGATAAATATTAAAATAAATATATAAAAATTTATTATTTGAACCAATAATTTTTTATGAAAATAAATATATAAAATTTAAAGATCAATTTTTTTATGTTGTTTATTTTTTTCTCTATTAAAAATAAAATTCACATATAAATGACTTTTTTTTTTCTTTAAATTTATGAAAAAAAACAAATAAAAAAATGTTGAAAAACAAAAAAGGGAAAAACTGAAAAAAAAAAAGAGAAGAAAAAAGCCAAAAGTTGACATGTGGCATTTGAGGAGACAAAAATATATATATACAAGCATATATAATTTACTATATATAAGCCCGCACGATGCTGCGGGTCTATTTTTATTTTGCAATTTTTAAAGTTAGTTAAGTTGATTATTAAATAAGAGTTATTAGACATAAGAAATATTTATTTCCTTCATAATGTTTAGTACAAAAAAGAAACATGTTTACTAAGGAAAGATTTATAAAAGAAACGTGTTTACTAATGATAGAATTTATATATCAAACAATATGTCCAAAAATAATTTTTTGAAAATTTTAGATTAGCTTGGATTAAAAAAATACACAATACTTAAGTTAAATAGTATGACAAACTGATAATTTGTGTTAGAAACAAACAAATCAAGATAATAATACAACAACAATAAAAACTAAAGCATTAATATATATATATTTTTATATACGGCATAATGGTTCAGACAATTTAAAAAAGAAATAGAAAAAAATTAGGTAAGAATGTTTTGTTCATATTATTAATTATGTGTAAGGTTTTAAACTCATCTGTAAACATTTTTATTTTAAGAATAACTAATTGAATTATTTATATTTACTCCAAAGTACAATATGTAAAGTAAAAGTATTTTTCCTATAAAAGTTAGAGAAAAAAAACTCTTTCATATAATAATTTTTATTCGAAAGTAAAATTTGGAAAATACATAATTTATATGTATTTGAAGTATTATTTATTTTTAAATATTTGTCATGTGTCGGTTAAATAATATATTTGAATATTGTTTTTATATTTTTAAAATTATTATCATTATTAATAAATATAAAAAATGTTTTAAAAAATTTATTATGAGGCGAGAGAAGAACCTATTATTGTGATTTGAGATTGATTTTATATAGCTAGTATATTTTTTGTGTTTAGTAAGTTTACATCTGCTAGTGGAGATATAATTTTAAAAAATAGATTTAGAGAAATTAGATCTAAACTTTTTTAATTAAAAATATCTAAATCAATTAGTTTTTGTGTTGTTTGATTTTTTTTCCTTGATTAAAAATCAACTCAAAGATAAATGAATTATTTTATTTTATTTTTTTATTAATTTTTTATATTTAGAATGCATCATTTGTTGAACCCTCAATCATATTTTTATTTTGAATTTTTTTAATTTATGCGCCGAATCATATTATTGCTGGAGAAAAAAAATTGAAGATTTAAAAATAGATTAAAAGACATAACAAAAAAATTCAAAAATAAATAAAATTAAAGAACTTAACTAAAAAATGAAAACCTAAAAATAAATTAGAGGGCATAATAAAAAAAATATTAAAAAAAGAAATAAAATGCTAAATCAATTAAGACACGACACATGACTCGTATGGGAGATAAAACATTGAATGGTATGGGTTAGCTAGGTGAAATAAAATGAGTGAATGACAGAACCAATGTGAAGCTGGACGTGGAGCAAAAAAAAGGTGATTTTTATATAATTTAAATAATATTAAAAATTATTAACTTAATTAATTTTTAAAATGTTTTAACATATATATTTAATATTAAAATATTTTTATTTAATTAATTATCAACATTAAATATATAGAAATTAATGATCTACAAAATATATACTATAAATGCATTTGTAAATGTAATATATCGTTAAAAAAATGTACTGTATATGCATTTGAAGAATTATTTAATTATTGAGTATTTGTTAATTGTTATGTGTTAGTTAAACAATATTTTTGGAGATTGATTTTATATTTTTAAAATTTATTATCATTGTTGATAAATATTAAAATAAATATATAAAAATTTATTATTTGAACCAATAATTTTTTATGAAAATAAATATATAAAATTTAAAGATCAATTTTTTATGTTGTTTATTTTTTTCTCTATTAAAAATAAAATTCACATATAAATGACTTTTTTTGTTCTTTAAATTTATGAAAAATAAAAATAAAAAAGGTTGAAAAACCAAAAAGGGAAAAAATTGAAAAAAAAAAAGAAAAGCTAAAAGCTTGACATGTGGAGGGTTTGGAGACAAAAATATATAAGTACAAGATAGCAACTCGCCAAAGCACATAGCTCGTCAATCCACACAACTGTAGAAATGCTCGCCAATCCATAAAGCTGTAGAAACTGTCATTTTCTTCAATTCAACAATCGTAATACTGCATCAACTCGCCAAACCAACACAGCTCGTCATTTTGCACAATAGCATAACAGCTCGTTAACCCTCATACTACATCAGCTCGCCAATCCACACAACTGTAGAAATGCTCGCCAATCCATAAAGCTGTAGAAACTGTCATTTTCTTCAATTCAACAATCGTAATACTGCATCAACTCGCCAAACCAACACAGCTCGTCATTTTGCACAATAACATAACAGCTCGTTAACCCTCATACTACATCAGCTCGCCAACCCCATAGCTTGCCATCCGACATAGCTTGCCAGTCCACACAATTGCATAAATCGCTCGCCAATCGACACAACTGTAATACACACGTCATTACCGATTGTTTCAATTGACAAAACAGTGTTCATACATGCGTTATCACCAATTTCTTCAATTGACAAAAGCTATCTTTAACAGTATGTATTGATTTACTTAAAAAAAATTACTTACATAATTTTTCAAAAAAATCATTTTTCCAAATAAATACCGGGAAAAAATTATAGCATTTCCTAGCCACATTATTTTTTAAAACAACATTTTATTGTCTATTGTTCTCCATAAAAAAAAAGAACTTACATTTATAAATTATACATAACAAAAAACATGTTAAGGATTTAACTAAAAAAATTATTGATAAAAAAAATAAAAGGACCTAAGTAAAAAAAAACTTGTTGAGGGCAAAAAAAAAATAATTGGACAAAAAACATGTTAATGATTTAACTAAAAAAATTGTTGAGAAAAAAAAAGGACCTAACTAAAAAGAAAAATTGTTGAGGGCAAAAAAATTTTTTTTGGACAAGTGTCACACATGGGAGAGGTGGAGACAAAAATATTATATAGTATAGATAGATATGTATAGATATATATATATATATATATATATATATATATATAAATATATATATATAAAATTCTCCTCATTGTCAAAAACGTTCAAATCTATCAAGAATTTTGCCAATTCAACATATATATATATATATATATATATATAAATTGGCTGTTAATGTGTTAGTATTCAATATTATTAAATGCAATAAAAATATTGTATCGCAATATCACATTGAAATTAAAATTAACGGTTGCTTTCCTGACATTTGTGAATTGAACCCTTTAAATATAAGCTTTTTTCTTGGTAAAAAGAATTTTTGAAGATAGAAGAAAAAGATGCATGCCCCGAAATCAAAATCCAAACTTATCAATATTTACTTTTTAAAGGAACTAAATAAACCAATTGAAATTAAGTTTTAGTTTCAATGTAAAATTTTTATTTACTTTAATTTAATTGCATATATCAAAAAATAAAAAAAAATGATTCGTTTAAACTAATTGAATAAGGAAACTGTTTGCATAAAATTTTCTTCTCTGTCTTCTAAATCAGAACAGTGAGTATATAATAGGTCTTAAGAGGTAAAATTTTTGTAAGATTAATCTTCTAAGAAAATAAAGTATCTTAGAGTAAGGACCATAAATTAATTATAAAATTAATACATGAAGGATTATGGAAATAGTTTCGTAGCCGGTAAAAATTCACTCCATTTGTGTTTAGCGACCCTTTGGCTAGCTTTGACAACATCAAGATTAGTAAAAATAATTGAATTACGTGATACTAACAAAAAGATCCAAT
The DNA here is from genome assembly GCA_032173925.1 of Heritiera fomes. Lineage (NCBI taxonomy): Eukaryota > Viridiplantae > Streptophyta > Magnoliopsida > Malvales > Malvaceae > Heritiera > Heritiera fomes. Next base: position 3,949,957 of record JAPDPM010000013.1, on the reverse strand, counting down.
AATTTTAAATATAATACAACGATATCATAAAAATAATACAGATTAAGTTTTTGACAAAACATATAAATGAATTTAACAAAAGTTATCAGCATAAATAGTAACAAGATAATTTAATATTTTTATATATGCTTGATATGAAGAGGATTTTTTTTTTGAGATAGAAAATGATATTACATAAAAGCACATGAATCGACAAATTTAATAATAAAAATTGTTTATTGGAATGAAATTATTTTAAAAATGTTCTTCCTAATGTCATTTCATTATTATAGAACGATCAATTTAATCACAAAAAAAAAAAAGAAATATTTTCTTGGACAATAAAAGACAACGCATTTTTCACAGGCAACTGCACGTTTCCAGGGTGGCTGGGCGGAAATGGAAAGAGAGGACCTAACGCTAACCAACCCTAAAAGGCTTCACGTGTGCGTGCGGTGACGTTTTATCGGACCCTCGCTTCGCTCGTCCAAGACAGCGACGCGACGTGCACCTGGGGCACAGAATATCTCCCCCTTTGCTTTCCTTTTTTTCTTTCAACGTTCCACAAATTACATTATTACAATATTTATCCTTTCCAAATTTAAAAACCCACTAAAAATATATATATATATACAATAAAAAATCTATTTTCCTCCCTCGCCTTTCGCTCACACATTTATCCATTTCCATTCTGAGTTCGCCGACAACCGCCATATCTCAGCAGTCCGAAAGCTTGCAACATCCGCTGCCTTTTCCGCAGGTACAATCGGAACGACGATTTTTTGCTTAAAAATTGCAAAAATAAATTAATTACATATTGCATTAAAAGAAAGAGGAATCGTTTTTTGTACTTATTTTGCTATCTATGTATAGATTTACTTTCATGAATCTCTCATATTCATTGCTTTTTGACTTTATCAGATCGATTCGCGACAGAAATGTGTTTCATTTTCTTGTTTTTGATTAAAATTTTTGTTTGATTTATATGTATCCGGTGAATTAGCTTCTCGACTTTGTTCGGTAGGTAGGGTTAATTAGGTTTTTGTTGGTTTTGCGAATTAATTTTTGTTGATTTGATGCTCTATGTGTGTTTATTTGTTGTAAAAGCTGTTTGGTTGCTGAGAAAACGAAAGGAAGTAATAAGATAGAAAAAGTATACTAATATGAAAGAAATGTAATCATGAATTATAAGGCCATTTTTTATGTTGAATCGGAAGTTAGAATAAATAATACATGCATGATATTATGTCAGCGTTTAGATTGCATGCTATTGAAGTTTTTTTTAGTTAAATGAACTGTAAAAACGTAAGAAAGATGGCTCCATCGTCTTGTTATTTTCCAGAAGCCTGGCAATGAAAATTTTTGGCTTCCATGTGTTAGTTTGGTAGTTCTAAGAACATTGAGTTACATAGCTTTTTTTCTTGGTAACTTAAGTTACCGTTAATTTCTCACTTTAAAAGTCAAATATGTGAATTTTATGTTCTAAAATGGTAATAGAGGTGGAGTGATGTAATATCTTAAATAATATTCTAAAGTGATTACATTCTTGATGTTTAGAGGTGGTAATTAACGAAATCTTAGTTGGGAATACAGTTAATGAAATAGGATATAAGTGCAACGACATCAGGTGTTTAAGATTTAAGTACTCGCGAATTGGATGAGGTACTGAGAGGATACACTGTTGACTATGACAGAAGGATTTTGTTTAGCTCGTTTGTTGTGGGTGCAGGGTCAAAGTTGAATGAAAATAAGGGGTTTTCTTTCTATTCACACCCTAAAAATTACTAGGCACACCCTATTTAAAAAAAATGACTCCTCACACCTTTATTGCAAACATTACCTTTTTTTTTTTAGAATTTTTTGTTTCCGGTGAGCTCCTCACAGCCTTATTGCAAACATTACTTTTTTTTTTTAGAATTTTTTGTTTCCGGTGAGCCATAGCTCACCAGAGTTGCTGCCTCGCGGCACCCTGTTGCCACAAGTCAATAAGCACTCGCCGCACAGGGTGCCGTGAGATGTCCACATTCGCAGCATCAGGGTGCCGCGAGATGCTCCACAGTTGCAGCACCACTAGCCAGCATGTGCGGCACTAAGGTGCCGCAACTAGCTAGCAACTTCTTTTCTTTCTTGGGAAACCATCACAAAAATTCAGGTGTTCTCTTCCTTTTTTTTTTGGCCGCCCAGGCAGCTTGCTGCCGCAACAGCATGTTGCTGGCAGCACTTTCTCGCCGCCTGGCAGCAACTCCGGTGAGCTAAGCTCACCGGAAACAAAAAATTTCAGGAAAAATAGGGTGTGTCACCCTGGTCCACGGACTAAAAAGGATATTTATGTAATTTTTGAAAAAAATAGGGTGTGTCAAGTATTTTTTTGGGTATGAATAGAAAGTCTCTTAAAATAAACTTGCTAGTTATACTTTTATACACGGTGGGGCAATGTTAGATAACTTGGAATATCTAACTGATAACTTTAATTTACCAGAGAAGTGTTTAACAGGAGGTGTCAGGCTTGGCTGAGAACAGAAGTGTTTAATTTACTGGGCAATTGTTGTATACAGTTCTGTTTGTCCTGCTGCACTGTAAAAATATCTTTATGCTTAATAATTGTGTGTCATGAGGCTTTGGATAGATGAGTTTTGCCTTGTAGAAATAGGGAGAGAAAGTAGGTTGGAGCAAGCATTTCAGTGTAAGCTTTAGCAACAGTTTTTTTGACTTAGTTGAAATTTTGTAGTTCTAATGATAGTTAACTCATTTACTGAACAAAATAGATTGTTGCCATTTTAGGCTTTATGTTTTTATGGAGTTGGGATTTGGAAATTACTTTGAAAATTACTACTTTTTGTTGGAATATATGGTTCTATAAGGCAGAGTCAGTCAAGGGAAATTGTTTTTTCTGTTGAAAGAATGGTTGAGATAATCCTGCTAAATGACTTAAAATTTTCAAATATAGTAATCCCTCTAAATTAATACTCTAGGATCCATCATTGAGTATTAATTTAGAGGGGTCATTAATTTTGAAGGGTTTTACATTGTAAATTACTATTTAATCTTAGAAACGTGTCTATTTAATTTTCACATTTTTAAACTCCTCCAATAACTCTATAGCATTGAATTTCCTTAAAAATCTCAGTTTGATTAAGTCTTTTTTTTTGTTCTGAATATTATTTAATATATTTTGTATTTTTATCAAATTGTTAATTCATGCGGCAGTTAGAACTGAAATTTTACGCTAGATTTTAGAACAAAATTATTAATTATTACAATAAAAAGTTTTATTAACTTTCTATAGTGACCTGCATTGGGATGATTATTTTTTATGAATTTAGAGAGGTTATTAATTTAAAGGAAATTAATTTAGAGGGATTCTACTACACTGTACTATTTCCCCTGGCAATATCAAGTAGTTTACTTCTGCTGCTGTCTTTGACTCTGATTTTAGCTGTTGTAGCAACAGGAATCATGATAATGTAGAGATGTGTTGACAATCCAATATATTATCCATTCTGAACAATTTTAGTAGTGTATGTTAATGTAACACTAACTCTAACAAATATTGATATCAATTTAAAAATGTGATTGACAGAGTCCATTATTTAGGTTCTGGGGACACTATTATAAATAATGTAGGACTTGGGTGTATTTACCTTCTCTAGCATCCTTTTAATTTAATAAACTGTTTAATTGCAGAAACTTGACTATAATTTGTTATGTTATTTATGCAGTTATTGTACATAAGGTGGAAGATCTGTCCCTAACTCCTTTGCTTTTCGTATTGTATCTGGTTGAACATCTTCATGTTGTAGCTTTATGTACCTCTTGAGATCTACTTCGAAATCAATGTTCGTGCAGGTGGGAAATTTGCCACTGATATTAGTACTGTGGGAAACTCATTTTAGGTTTGAGAGTCTCTGTCACTCAAGAAGTGCAAAGCTGTTGTTTGCTCTACGGAATTCAATCTTTTGAGTGCCAAAGCAGGGATCACAACTTATACCACAGCAACTTTTAGATAATTACCTTTCTTGGTGTTTTCAAATTTACTTTCAAATGTCAGAGGTTGATATGGCTGTCATTAAACCTGAGGTAAGTTGTTCTGGGTCCATCTATTTTACGTATTGCTGTTTTGCCTTTCATCATAATGAATGGAGGTGAAGTAGCATCCTCTGTTCTATTCACTTCTCCTACATTTTAGGTAAATTAGTCATTATTATACTGTTCAAAAGAGAGCAGTTTCTTTAATATTCATCAGGGTCCTTTTTGGTAGGTATAAAGGGCCAATTCTTCTGGGCTACATGCATTACTTTAGCAAGTACATAACCTAGGTAATTAGCAAAATATTTGGCTTTGGTGTGACATGAATCTAAGTATGGTGCTCTGAACAGCTTTTGTTTGTTTGCGTTTTTGGCAATTGTGCCTATAACCTTCTTGACCTATGTAATGTGAGATAGGCTGAATGGACACCCCAATGGAATAATGTCCTGAGCAGGATGGTGAATAAGTAGGTTTCTGCCTGGTGAAATTTGGGCTTTTATTGTAGGAAATCAAAGTATTGTATTGAAAGACTTAAAATAAAACAGTACATAGGTATCCTATTTATATACAAAGAACTCTAACTAAATAGGAAAGTATATCACTCATAAGCCTAGATATTATTCTAATTAATAGAATCTATAACCTTAATGCTAGGGATAGACATATTTACAGATTTCCTAAAATAAAAAATTAATTAAACCAATTGACTTCCAAATAGTATTCTTGACACTCCCTCTCAAGCTGGTGAATAGACATTGTCCATTCCCAGCTTGGTTACAATCTTGTGGAAGAGTGGATTGTTAAGTCCCTTGGTTAGGACATCTGCTAGCTGTGATTCACTTGGTACATAGGGTGTGCGAATGAGACCACTGTCAAGCTTCTCCTTAATGAAGTGTCTGTCAACTTCAATATGTTTTGTTCGGTCATGCTGCACAGGATTGTGTGCAATGCTAATTGCAGATTTGTTGTCAGTAGAGCTTCATAGGGCCATCCCACTTGAGTCTTAGATCTTCCAAAATGATTTTCAACCATAGTGGTTCACATACAGCTTGCGCCATTGCCCCCGAAATTTTGACTCTGCACTTGATCTTGCCACAACATTATGCTTTTTGCTCCTCCAAGTAACTAAGTTTTCTCCCAAAAAAGTGCATTAACCCGTGGTGGATCTTCTATCAATCATTGAGCTTGCGTAGTCAGCGTTGGTGTAGGCCTCCAAAGTGAGCTTATCACCTTTTTTTGAATAAAATCCCCTTTCCTGGAGTTCCCTTGAGATAGTGCAATATTCTGTGAACTGCATGCAAATGGAGTTCCTTAGGGTTGTGCATAAATTGGCTTACCACACTAACTGCATAGGCAATATTAGGTCGTGTGTGGGATAGGTAGATTAGTCTACCAACCAGTATTTGATATGATTCTTTGTCTGTAGCACTGTCTCCCTCTGCTTCTCCAAGTTTATGATTAGGATCAATTGGTGTGCTGGATGGTTTGCAAGCCAATTTTCCCGTGTATCTCAACAGATCGAGGACATATTTCTGTTGGGATATAAAGATCCCTTGTTTCGACCGTGCCACTTCAATGCCCAGGAAATATTTCAAGTTTCCTAGTTCCTTAATGTCAAACTCCTTTGCCAAACATCTTCCCAAGTTCTGCCTTTCCTTTTCATTATTTCCCGTCACTATGATATCATCAACATAGAGAATGAGAGCGGTAACTCCCTCTGAAACTAAGTGTTTTATGAGTAGGGTGTGATCCCCTTGGCTCTGCTTGTACCCCATGGAATGCATTACCTTGGCAAATCTCCCAAACCAGGCTCTTGGTGACTATTTTAGGCCATATAGTGCCTTCTTGAGCTTGCAAATCTTATTTGCAGCCATGTTTCTATTGAATCCAGGGGGTATTTCCATGTAGATTTCCTCTTCAAGATCTCCGTGCAAGAATGCATTTTTTACATCAAACTGTCGTAAAGGCCTGTCAAAGTTAACTGCTAAAGACAGAAGAATTCTCACCTTGTTCATCTTGGCAACCGGAGCAAAGGTTTCTTGGTAATCTATTCCATATGTCTGTGTGTATCCTTTAGTCACTAGCCTAGCTTTGTACCTCTCAAGTGTTCCACCTGCTTTATACTTAACTGTAAAGACCCACTTACATCCCACTGGTTTCTTTCCTCTTGGTAGCTCCACAATCTCCCAAGTATTGTTCTTCTCCAGGGCCTGCATTTCAAGATTCATAGCATTCTTCCAATTTTCATAATTTAAAGCCTCTGATAATGTTTTGGGAATGGATATTGTGTTTATGTTTGTAAGGAAACTTCTGTGAGATGGAGAGCATTTTTCAAAGGACACAATGGGATATTGGGTATAATGGATGTTTTGTGCACTCTCTAGTTCCTTTCCTAAGGGCTATAGGCAAATCAATGTCAGATAAGGAATCACTTTGAGGAGTAGAGCTAGAAGATATTACCTCATTTCCAGGATTTGAGCCTGATGATTGTTCCGGCCTTGGTTCAGGAGCTAGACTTTTCCTTCTTGAGTAAACCTGTGAGAATTGATTGTCACTAGTGGCCTTTACCCCATCTACTTGTGAACTAGGTTGTAAGGAGGGCTCATTTTGGGTTTGTGAAGGAGGCTCAAGTTGCTTAATTGTAACTTCAGCGGAGGTCTTAGTCTCGGGTTGGAATTTAGACGATGATGATGGCAAGTCAAGGAGAAAGAAGTCTTGATCCTTATCTTCCACAAATGTTGTCTCCCTCTAAAGATAAGGTTGAGTGAAATATGGTTCTGTTTCAACGAAGGTAACATCTGTGGAGATTAGAAGTTTTTTAGTAGGTGGGTGATAGCACTTGTACCCTTTCTGTGTTGAAGAGTATCCCACAAAGACACACTTGATAACTCTAGGGTCTAACTTTCCTCTGTTTTGGCTGTGGACATGAACAAATGAGATACACCCAAATACTCTAGGAACAAGATGGTTTGTTGTACTGAGACTCGGATAAAAGTGAGACAATACCTCCATGGGACTCTTGAAGTTTAACACTCGGGATGGTTACCTATTTATGACATGTGTGGCTGTAAGAACTGCTTCCCCCCCCAAAAGTATTTTGGCACATTTTTCTAAAATAATAATGCTCGGGTAGTGTTTAGGAGATGGCTATTTTTCCTTTCTGCAACTCCATTTTGTTGTGGAGTAGAGACATAGGATGACTCATGAATAATACCTTCTTGTTGAAAATATGGGGAAAGTGTTTGGTTGAAATAATCTTTTGCATTATCTGACCTAAACCTTTTGATTTGGACCCCAAATTGATTTTATATCATAGAAAAGAAGTTTGGGAGGATATCACTCACATCAGATTTTGATTTAAGTAGAAATATCCAAGTAACTCTTGTACAATCATCAATAAATGAAACAAACCAACTTGCCCCAGAAATATTTGGAATTGTAGATGGACCCCATATATCACTATGAATCAACTCAAAAGGAAAAAGACTTATTTTATTATTGGTGGGAAAGGTAGCACGTTTGTGCTTTGCAAGTTCACATGCATCACAATGAAATTGCTGATCGACTAGTCCTTTGAATAAAGAAGGGAACATAATTTCAAGGGTTGAAAAAGAAAGATGTCCGAGCCTAAAATGTTGAAGCCAAATTGTTTCTTTAGGGGCTGGTTCCACTTACCAACCTTCGATTTCTTGAATTCCTCAAGATAGTATAATCCGTCCTTCTCCTAGGCATGTCCAATCATCATTCCCGTGCCCTGGTCCTGAAATAGACAATAAGATGGAAAAAAAGTTACTTTGCAACTCATGTAATGAGAAAGCTTGGATATTGATAAAAGATTGGTGGACAATTTGGGAATATGTAGGACATTTTTCAAAGTAAGGTTAGGACTGATTTTTATTTCTCCTACCTTAGTTACAGTGGCCAAGGAGCCATCGGCAGTAGCAATTTTCCTACTGGTAGAACAAGGTGAATATGAACTGAAGTTTTGAGAGGAATGAGTCATATGATCTGTGGTTCCTGAATCAATAATCCACAAATGTTTAAAGGTTCTATCTGAGGCATTTAAAGCGTGAGAGATTGGAAGTTTACATGAATGTATCAATGAATAGGTAACTAAAGGTTTTTCGAGGATATTTAGGAGATTTCTCAGCTTTTCAATCTCTTCTTTGTTGAGACTGCCCGACTCCTTTGGTGCTACAGTGGTTGTTTCTGCAACTTCTAACATCTTTCACAAATCAAAACTTGCTAAAGGATTGGTGAGAATCAGGGATAAATCGGCAATGAAGGCCCAACAACAAAGAGAAACCACCAATGATGAAGAACAGGGGAAAAATCCAACTATGAAGGCTAGTGTAAAAGAATACATGAAATACTCTGTTTTGTCTTTAAAAAACAAAGCAAAACAGAGAAAAAAAACAGTGATGAAGGCTGGAACAAGAGAACTAGAACCGAGCCTATAGAGATGAATAGAATCAAATTTTGATGATGACGGCTGGATGAGAAAATGGCTATGAAAGCTAAAGGTAAAAAAATCAGCAATGAAGGCTGAAGAAGAAACTGCAGAAAAATCAGCAATGAAGGCTGAAGAAGAAACTGCGGAAAAATCAGCAATGAAAGCTGAAAAAGTAACTGATTTCCAAGAAAAAACCTAAAGCTGTGATACCATGTAGGAAATCAAAGTATTGTATTGAAAGACTTAAAATAAAACAGTACATAGATATCCTATTTATATACAAAGAACTCTAACTAAATAGGAAAGTATATCACTCATAATCCTCGATATTATTCTAATTAATAGAATCTATAACCTTAATGCTAGGGATAGACATATTTACGGAGTTCCTAAAATAACAAATTAATTAAACTAGTTGACTTCCAAATAGTATTCTTGACATTTATAGTTTGCTAGCAGGGGTAAATGAGGACATGAATAATGTATAGTTTGAGTGTTTGAAGGATGGGGATAAACATAAAGTAACTCAGATTGGGTAAGTGGTAGGATGGGGTTAACTATTTAGCTGTTAAAAGGCATAAAATTTATTGTAAAGCTGGTAATACTGACAGTTGCACTTTACTGATCTTGGTTTGTTTTCGAATGTGTCTTTAATTTTTGATTCTGAAGCTTTTCTGGATTCATTCTCAGATGATGAAGTCTTATATTTGGCTTCAAACTGCTGATGGCTCAATCCAACAAGTGGAACAGGAGGTTGCAATGTTTTGTCCAATGATATGTCATGAAGTGATACAAAAGGGCATGGGATCCTGCAAGAATTATGCTATTTCTCTTCCTCAGCGAGTCAATCCTGCCATGTTAAGCCTAATTCTTGATTATTGCCGGTTTCATCAAGTGCCTGGTCGATCTAACAAGGTAGGTTATTTCTCAAACAGCATTTAACTCTTTATGTTTGATGTTTTCCTCTTTCTTTCTTTAGTAGATGTTTTATCCTCTTGAGAGTGGCATAAATGGAACCAACTTTTTTCCATTCTTTTAGTTATAGAATGGTAGTTATAGAATGGTTTCCTTTGCATATTTCATTTATTTTGCCCAGTTTCTTTTGAAAAAGAAAAAGAATACATATTATGGGATATTCTATTCCATATGGCAAACTGACTCTGAGTTTCATCTTCTCCTTCCTTTGCATGTTTTTTTATGTTTGAAGGAGCGCAAGTCTTTTGACGAAAAGTTTATTCGAATGGACACAAAGAGGCTCTGTGAGTTGACATCTGCTGCTGACAGCCTTCAGTTAAAGCCTCTAGTTGATCTTACTAGTCGTGCTCTTGCACGAATTATTGAGGGGAAAACTCCTGAGGAGATACGTGAGATATTTCACTTGCCTGATGATCTTACTGAGGTGTCTGGTGCTAGTTGAAACTTATTTATTTATTATGTCATCTTTTTTGTTAATCTCTTTTCCTTTTTTATAATACTTATTTTGTTGGTTTAGGAAGAAAAGTTGGAACCTTTGAAAAACACAACAGATGACCCACGCATTCGACTGTTGAATAGATTGTATGCAAAAAAGAGGAAGGAACTAAAAGAGAGAGAGAAACTAAAGGTGATTGTCTCTTTCTTGTTTTCTGCTGCTTTCATGCTCTGATTATTTCCTACATGTGCAGTTTTACTCCTTGGTAGTGCGTTTTTCTGGTTGACATGAACTTGCTCTGTGAACTAATTTCATAATGCATCATTATGCAACTCCCTGCTTAAAATGGATGTAAATGAGTTAATACTTCTGTGTCTCAGAATGTTGAAGTTGAAGAAGAGCGAGTGGATGATCGCTCAGTTGATGACCTCTTGTCATTTATTAATGGAGGAAATAGAGGTATGCTCAAGATTAGCTCTGATGTAGTTTGTCAGCATATATTTAATTTTTTTTTCTCATAGTGTAGTCTTTTAAAACCTTTTGTGTTTTGTGAGAATTTTTGTTAGTTGGTCTGCTCAAATTTGCAGAAGAGTCTTGATATATGGTTTTACTGATTAAGTACTTATCCTAAAAGAACGGTAAAATTCAGTTCAGCTGCGCCGGTTGCATTTCATGTCAATCTCAATGTCCAAATGTCTTTTATTCCTCTGCAGTTGTTTGGGAGTATGAGGGACTGAAGAGTGAATGATAGTTCGAAACTGGACAAGAAAAGCAAATTGTTTTGTGTTCCTTTATCAGAGAGCAGCTTGGTGGTTTATTAGTTGCAAAGACATGAAAACAACATGATCTTTCTTTGAGGATGTTACAAGATGACCTGTTCTAAGGATTGTAGAAAATGAACTCTTCAGAGTATAGGATAATAAAATGATTCATGTGTTTCTATTTGTTTCCTTCAATCATCATCTTCTAGGCATAATTTTCCAGCAATCTAAAATTGAATATTATTGAGATTTTACAGTCAATTATGGATTTCAACAGATACAGTGTTCAGCAACACTAATTATACTTATCTGTTTGGTAGTTGGCATGTGTACTGGCACAAAAGTTTTAAATACCGGAATTATTATCTTTTAAAATTGTTCTGCTTTTATGGGTACCCTAAGCATTGCTGCTTAGTCTTCCTTTTCTAATTCCTTCTGAAGGCCTCATAGGAGGTAAGGGAATTCTGTTTTGCAGATTCTAAAGGGATTAAAACTTCAAAGAGCAAAAAGAAGAACCGAAGGAGGAAAGATCAGCAGAAGAGCACGTCTGTTAATGAAGCAAGTAAAAACCATAATAAGGTTCGAACCTCTCCATTCTTACTTTTTTCTTTCGATCAATATTGCCAAGTTACTGAAGTTCCCTCATGTTCCAGGAGCAAAATGGTCTTAACTCTGTATGCCATAGTGCCGAAGTTGGTCTGAAAATTCGGCCCAGTATGGGTGCTACCTCAAATTTACAGGGTGTTGAAGACGATATTTTTGCCAATAAGAATGAGTTTGATGATGGTGATATTGATGATGAGATTGATCCGGCATTGAAGGAAAAAATAGATAGGTAAAGATGGATTTTTGCCTCATAATCTTCCTCTTCCTCTTTGCACCCTTCTTCTTCTCCTCTCTCTGTGAGGCATTGAATGACAAAATGGTCACATAACCGTGGATTTTGTTTTGTCTTAGAGCTTAGTGTTCGCATCTTCTTCGATTTCCCAGGGAGTGATAAAGAAAAAAATCCAAGATTTTTAGGTTTTTGGACTTGTGTGTTTTTATTGTTTAATAGATATTATCAAGTGATTTTTTACAAGTGGTTTTTTATTTAGGTAAAATAGGGGGTAAGGATGCAGTTGGGGTCCATTTTTCCTTTCTGTCTCTCTTTTCCCCCTTCTCTCTTGTTCTCCTTTTTCATTTTCTGTTGATATATTACAGACAAGTGTCCCACAGGATGAGCTGCCAAGTAAATATTGTAATAACTAGACTTTATAAACATTGACCTTCCTTATTCATTTTTAGGGATTAGGGAGTAAGTGCATTTATATTCCTAGAAATGCTGCTGCTTCTCTATAGTAATGGAAACTGAAGATCTTGTCATCTGGTGTTTCTGTTTATTCTGTATACCTGGACCATGCTGGAATTTGTAAAAGAATCTGAAATTATTGCTCTTGATCTTTGAAAATCTCTGTTCTAGTCCATATTATTCTTAGAGATATGAATTTGTTAGTCCCACTAGTAGAAAAGTAATACTAAAGACAACAACAATGAATATTGCAGCCAATGAACTAACAATGTTAAAAATAATTGTTTTTCACCATTTTGGAGGACATTTGCATCTTTAGCTCTAATGATCTTCCTTTATATCTTTTGTTTAGGGAGGTGGAAGATTTTGCCCGTAGATTGAATTCAGATTGGCCTGAAAGGATGCAAGAAATTCTATCTTTGGGTCAAGAAAGGAAAACAGTGCATTTTTCACTTAATGGCAATGGTTCGGTAAGGGGATATGAGAGTATGTTGCTTTCCCTTTTCTATCATAAGTTTGTCTATTTTTGCTTGTGAAAAGTTGTAATCGGATTACCTGCAATTTTCATTTGCTTTCACACTGTCTCCATTCTTGTGAAATTAACCATTTCAGCTTGTAAACAAAATGCACCTACATGTGCTTTCTTATCCGATCCCTGATGTCCAAATTCAAATAAACAATTTCTTGGTTGTGATGGTTCATTTTTTAGAATTTAAAACAAAACTTCGATTCTTGTTTTGTTTTCAACTATTATTTTCATTTAATCGAATAAGTAAATAACTAACACTAAACTATATGGGTGGTGAGTGTCAGGTCCGGAGAGGAGATGATTTTACTTCCCTCAGCTTGGCTTCACAGCCTGGACAATTTTGATCAGATGCCTTTCAGGTGGTTGAAAGATGGCACCTGGAAGGATTGGGATCCTTGTCATTGTGGATCTCGTTGTAAGTTATTAATTTCTTTTTTCTATTTTTTGATTTTTTTTCTCTTTGTTGTGCTTAGGAGGCAATTTTGATTAAGAGGGCAACCTCTTTGTATTTTCATAATAGATAGAAATAAGAAGGAACTGTGTTTCGGTTAGCCGGTTCTGGTCAATTACTTTCTCTCGCAAAGCTACAAGGGAAAAAAAAGGCAAAAAGCAAAAACAAAGAAGAAAGTAGTTCACCCAAATCATGCTGAGGCAATTATTGTCTCAAGTTAGATTGCCCATTCAAGCTGTTTTCACTTTTCAGTTGCCTGTATAGAAGCCAAAGGCCTTTTTAACTACCATCTGAAGGCTTTCTGTTCAACTAATCACGAATGATTACTGAAGAGACTAACCATTTTCTTGGGAATTGATGATTGGCTGAGTTTGGTCGGATCTTGTTGGCCTGTAGTGTAATGGGCATAATCTGTAAACCATGTTACAACTTAGAAGTCAGTCAGATTGGAATTTGTGGGATTATGCAGCGGCAAGCAATCTTGTTTTCTGTTACCCCATTTGTCATACAAGTTGGTACTAAATACAGTAGAAACTACGGCCTCGTAACCAGATGCCTTATAGCCTCTTGGCATAATGTGCGTGAAGCGTAAAAGGACAGGGCGAAATTTCCATGGTTTTGAAGATCAATGATGCTTCTCTACTTATCTGAAATCGTTTAGGAGGGGAAAGCTGGGATCTTTGGTTGTGAAAAAATCGATTGTCTAACCAAACAGTACAGCGATGATACCCGAGAATAGTTAGATACGTCGGCACTCGGCATGGCTTGCTATGACCGAAGTTTGTACCGGTAGATTCGACCTTATATGTTGTGGAGCCGTCACCAAGCAGGAATGGCTAGGTTGGACATTGCCAAGGTCGGATTTTTTGGGATGGCGAGATTCCATTATTTCTTTTGTTTTTTTTTTTTGCCAGAATATTTCTTTTGTATTTAGTTGATTATAAATGAATGCAAAAATATTACCCTTACATTAAGGAGAAATTCTAAATATACTTCATTTTCTACTCTTTATACCCCACTCAAAAAACACAGACTAAATCTACCTTTGTATTTACAATTTTAACCCCGTCAAATTTAATCTCAAATTCAGATTTTTCTCCCGCTCACGCCTTCAACACTAGCTTCGTCTTCGACTCAACCCCATATCCTGCGACATGGTGGTCATCTAAGGTTGTTGGCGACACTGGGTGGAGCCGTCCCCCCTGCTGGAGACATGGTGGCAGCTGTTGCCTCGCGGCCATGGCTGCAGACAAGTCACACAGGTCTCGCGCAATGTTGCTTGCGCAGGATCGTGCGTTGCGCGCAAGGCTGCTTGCGCGAGACCTTGGAGCCCTGAAACTAGATGCAAAGGACTTTGGAAGCAAGAATAATATGATAAAATGGATTGCTAGTGCTGTAATGATAATTAATAACATTGTTATTATAATGATAAGTTGTTCTAAACAAAGGAAACGGAATGTTCTGAAGTAGTTGACATGTAAAATAATGAATGTTTATATATTTTCATTGAAGCATGCATAATTTTAGGAAATATTTATAGATATTTTTTATATTCCTCTGTTACAGCCTTGGATCAGATGACATTATATAAGGAGCTAGTCATGGCCACTGCAATTCAACTGCAATTCAGCAGGCTAAAGAATATAAAGGTAAGCTGCATTACAGAACTTTGTTTTAATGAAAATTACAATCTTTGGGTACAAAAAGAAGAATGTTCTTCATATGCTAATGGCTGCTTTCATGATCATCTCTTCATACATAAGAAGTTATCATTTTGAATCTGATGTTTTTGCTTCAATTCTGCAGTAAAAGATAATCATCAAAGTGTCAATGCATTGCAGCAAATTCCGAAAGAAGACCTTGAAGATAGCAGCTCTAGTAGATGGTATGTTTAATATTGATCTTCCTAAATCCAGTTGATAATATTATTTGTTGATGTTTTTAAGGTTTCTGTAATGAAACAGTAGTGACATCAGTGGCTTCACATGGTCCAGAAAAGGATAAAATGATGATAGTGGGAGAAGAGATTGATGCAACTTGCTTGACAAACTCCTTGAAGAAGAAGCTGTCATGCAAGCATAGAGACAGTAGGCCAAATCGAAAGAGAAAGGAGCCCTATGCTGCATGTCTGTGGCCATGGTTGCGAGGCGACGGCGACCACCATGTCGCCAACAGAGGAGATAGCTCTGCCCAGTATAGCCAACAGCCTTAGATGACCACTATGTCGCGCGAGATCCCCTCCTTAAGCCAAAAACACCCTGACCTGAAACGAGACAAAAGGAGACAAAAGAGAGGTTGAGTCGAAGATACGCTGGCGTAGGAGGCATGTGTTTCTGGAGTTGAAGGCGTGGGCAGAGGAAATCTGGATTTGGGATTAAATTTTATGGGCTTAAAATTGTAAATACAGGGGTAGATTTAGTTTGTGTTTTTTGGGTGTAAAGAGTAGAAAATGGAGTATATTTAGAATTTCCCTACATTAAGCTATGCATTTTCGCCTTGGCACTGATGCAATGTTGGTTGGGGTTTAGTGAACAAATTAAATTACTCGTGAGTTATTTAAATATAATATGATAATCATTTGAAATAATTGTTAGATCAACATTGTTACATCATAATAAATGTTAGGTTATTAAAAGATTACATACACAAAGATGAGTGTAGCAAGAATACGAATGCTATAATAGATATATAGATATATGAGAAAAAATAAAATGAAAAATGAAGATATTTCTAAGAAGATTGGAATGGTACTTATTGAAAATAATGTGAGTGAAAGTCATTTATGAGTTTGTTTGGATGGACGACAGTGGTGGTGCCAAGATTTCGAATTAGGGGGGGCCAAACCATTTGCATAAAAAAATTTAATTATTCAATAAAATTTGTTATTAGCTTAAATTTTTTATTTAGCATCTAATATATTATTATTTTACCAAAAACATAAAAAATACATGTGAAACATGACATTCCATATATAAACATATATAGATAAAAAAATGAAGCATGAAAAGAAAAAAATATATCATTATTGAAAATGGAGGAAAGACATTTTTATTAAAACAGTGCATGATTATTTTTTGTAAGAAAAAAATTATTTGAGTTGAAAGTTTTAATAAATTTTATCTCAATGTAGAGAATAAAGATTAACTTTTATTCTATTTTATTTTGGAACCTTGTTTTAACAATTTTCATTGTTTAAAAATATATATTTTTAAAAATAGTGCAATAAAAACCATTGATATAAGATTAATTAATCTATCACTAAGAAAATACACATTAATTTAATCATCCTTCACAATTACAAGTTTATCTAAAAAATTAATAATAAAAAACTTGAACTATATTAATTAATTATTTCTTTCGAATTTTAAGTGATGTTTTGTTTAACAATATTTATTTAGGATATAAAAAATAATTAAGTGAAGTTTAAATTTTTTATAGGATTGTAACAATTAAAAAAAATGTTTAACTAGTTTTTTTAACATATATCTAACATACAAAGTTTAAATTAATAATATCTATAAAATAATTTCATGAAACTTAAAATCAAATAATTTTTTTCATTGTATAAAATGATATTAATACCCTTTGGAAATTTGTTTAAAATTTGATAGTTGATTTTTTTTCTTAAAATTTAAACTCTTATATTTATAAAGATTGATATTTTTTTTTTTAGATTTATGAGGAGAGAAGACATTTTGTTTTTTTGGAGGAGCCAAAGGTAAATTAAAATTTAAAATACATACATGTATAACAATACAAATAAAAAATATCAAAAATGTTGGGAGGCCCATGGCCCCTCCTTGCTATAACGTGGCTCTGCCACTGATGGACTATGAAATTAGTTCTGATGAGATTGAAAAAGATAAAATGATTATTAAAAATATATTTTTAATAAAATAATTTAAAAAATTAAAATCATAGAATTAAATAATAATTTTATCTTTTCACTTTTTTTGTCCATATTCAACTATTCATCCATTGATCCCATTGCACTAGAGGTGCGATGGGATCTTAACTAAGCTTATGTTGGTTGGATATATATATATATATATATATATATATATATATATATATATATGATGTAAATTTGTGAATACTCTAGTTAAGAGAGTAAAAGTTATTAATGAAGAAAAAAAATCAAAACTAAATTGAAATTTGAGTTTTAAATTTCTAAAATGAACTCAAAAAGATTTTAACCCGATTCACGTGTGATTCAACCCGATTCACGTGGTGCATGTGTGAATTGAATGGATAACCATGACGGCTATCCATGTGGCGGGCGGCCCCTTGTCGGCAGCTTCAGTGCCGTCTGTCCAAAGAAACCATGCTAGTCCCATGAGGTCAGGTAGATATTCTACTGACACGTGTATCCCTTTTACAGGTTGGAATTAGGAAAAGGGTTTCAACCACTAATTAGCTGAAATGTACCGAGAAATCAGCGAGGTTGATATTACCTAATCCACATCAAAGCAATTATTTATTATTTCCTTTATCTGTACGATCTATACGGAAGGTTTTAATCAATTTAGACAGTAAGCGGTAACCTTTGAGTTTGAACTTCGATAAGACATGTCCCACGCGCTTTCTCTTTTTCAACAACTCCCACCGCCTCCGCTTCTCATGGGTGATTGGTGAGTTACCAATGGAGAGGAGAGGAAAGGAATCATTCTCTTTTTTCCTCTTTCTTTTTACAAACAAAAATAAATAAATATAATAATACTTCCCCGTAAAAGTAGGTATTGACTATTTCAACTTTCTACCATAACTAATTGAATTTAAAGACATTTGTATCAAACTATGACTAATTATTTTTTGAACAACAAATTATAATTGATAATGACACATTCAGTACTCATAAAAAAAAAACACAAATTATTAATTTTTAAGGGATATTTCAAAGTCTTCAATATCTCAAAAATTAATTTTTAATATAAATATTTTAAGTACTTAAATATGTAGGCTTAATAATATATTGACCCAATGCTCCATATTCACAAAAGAAAAACTATTGCTCTTAATATGTGACACATTCAATTGATATTTTACATCAAGAAAATAGGAAATTTTTTTGTTCGTTTGTTAGTTTTAAATATATTTCATAAAAGGAGAATATAATAAAGTCTTGATCAAAAATGTTATATTAGATCACTGATCACGTTATAAATAAAGTCAAAATTTTGTATCCTTTATAAATAAATTCCCTTACATTAATATGATAAATAATTTGGGCATGATTATTCACTATTAGACAATAAATGAATCTTACAGATTTTTTTTTTAATCATTACCACATTTAGTATTTAGATGATAACCCTGGAATCCAGACAAAGTCTACCCAATACCATAATAGCGTGAACTGCACACGCCGACCACACAGGACAAGAGTACAAAGCAAACCCAGTCAACAGCTGTGCCGGTTACCACACGGCGTTTCTTTCATGTTCGAACGTCGATGCGACAACAACCCAATTTAACAAAGCAACAAAACAAAAAGTAAAAGAAGTGATATTTTTCCTCTCATTTCCTCTCTGTTTCCATCTTCTTCACATTTCTTCACTTTCATCTTTTTTAATTTTTTTTGTTTTCTCTCTGAAGAAGGAAAGAAAGGAAGGGAAAAACCTAGAAGCCTTTTATTTTTCTTTTTTCTTTTTTTATGGTAATTCTTTCCCTTATGGAAATAAACAAGGGTGTATTTATAGTAATTTTAGTTGTAGTTTTGAGTGCTGGGTTCGGGTCAGCTGGGGACATAGTTCATCAAGACGACGTTGCTCCGAGGAGACCTGGTTGTGCTAATAACTTTGTTCTGGTATTCCTACAAAATACCTAGACATTCCTTTTTTCTGTGGTTTTCTCGTTGCTAAGAAAATGGAGGAATGATGGAAGAATATTGCTCTTGTACTTGATTTTGGGTTAAAATGTTTTGTTAAAATTGGATAAGTAGTTTAAGCTCTCTGGGATTTATTTACTTCAATTATGACTTTGTCTTTTAGCACTTCCTGTTTGATTACTGGGAAAATTGTGGGAATTTTTCATTATTGAACATGATGGAAAAGTTAGAATGGTTTTTGGCGAGTTCCTTTCTTTTTGGTTTGGATCAAGGAGGAATGAAGTGGTCTAGTTTTCTATGAGCTAAATTATTGTGATATAGACTTTTTTTTTTCTTATTTGTTCGTAAGGCTGGGAGAGAGGAAATACATTAACTAATTGAACTGTTTGTTTTTAAACATCGGAAGGAAAAAGTCTGATGAAACTAAGCTAAGTAGTTATTTTGGGCTTACCTGAGTAGGACTCTTTTCCCATAATATTAGTATGGGGAAACACTTTACATTTCCTAGAAGCCAAAGAAAACCTTAATTTTCCCCAAATTTTAAAGTAGATCAAAAGTATATTTTACTTGGACTTTAACTTTTTATTGAAATGTCTTTAATCTCCAAAAAAAATTGCAACTTGAACTGAGTTTACAAAAGTTATGCAAATGGTTGAAAGTACCCTGGCGTCTTCTTTATTTTCTTCTTTTGCTTCTAAATTTAGGATTCAATAATAGATTTTCTTACTTCTTTGCTGACCTTGGAAAATTGAGTTAGAAATGTGCTTATTTATTTGTTAGTCTCTTTCTTTTTTTTTTTTTTTAAATCAAATCATCTTCAAAAATATTATTATTATGTCCTTTATTCGATTTTATCCTATTCGTTTTATAGGTAAAAGTTCCAACCTGGATTAATGATATAGCAGACGATGAGTATGTTGGTGTTGGAGCTCGTTTTGGACCTACTTTGGAGTCCAAGGAAAAACATGCAAATCATACCAGGCTTGCAATTGCAGATCCTCCTGATTGTTGCAGCAAACCTAGGAATAAGGTTTTAAAATTCTGATCTTTTTACAATGTATTTATCCAATCTGACTACTAGATATAGTCTTTCCGACATGCACCCGTGCTTTCATCTGATCAGTTGCCCTTACACTTGTTCATTTACTTTTTCATCGTCTTGAATATCTTGTCTGTTGGTAGCTTACAGGGGAGGTCATTCTGGTGCATCGAGGTAACTGTAGTTTCACAGTGAAGGCAAATTTTGCTGAAGATGCTGGTGCTTCTGCCATCCTCATAATAAACAATCAAACAGGTATCTCATGTCCTTTTACCACTTCTTCATGCAACTCCTAAGAGTCTGTCCTACTTAATGGCCTGATGTGGTAAAGATTGGCTTCATACCCAATACGTATTCATGTGCAGTGCCCAGCTGCCTTTCCTTAGAGGCATTCTCTTGATGGATATATCTTCACTCTATTTTATGGTAATTTGCTATATGTGAACCAAAAGAAAAAGATGATTTTCTGTGCACAATACATGATAAGATTATTGTTTCTTGTTTTGGCTTATGATGCCTTTTCATTTTTCAACTATTGCCATCATCATGAAAAATGTTAATTCTAATAGAACTGTGATCAGAAAATTACTCATAAGATTAATTGTTCTGTTCTTTACAATATGTCTTTGAATATCATTGCATTTTATATGTCCAAATTCCCTAGATAGCTATTGTGATATCATCATTTTTAATCCTCGGAGCTTATTTGAGCTATGATTGTGATAGCATCAGATTCTTAATCAATTAACCCATAAAAAGATAGGAAATGTTGCATTAAAGATGATAGAATCTATTGTAATGGCTACTTACAGCCATGAGCAGTTGTAAACGGTCCAAAACTTGTTTTCGCTTTCTAAATACTGAATCAGTTAATGTTATTCTACAGAACTCTTCAAGATGGTCTGTGAATCGGATGCTGATGTAGACATACAAATACCGGCTGTCATGCTCCCTCAGGATGCTGGTTCAAATTTGGAAAAATATATAGATAACAACACCAGGGGTATGACTTTCTTTCTTCCACATTTCCTTTATGTCAACATCACAGTTGATTGTGCCTCTTTGTTGTTCTGGAAAAATACTGTCTTCTGATCTTTTTCCTTGCTTGGTAATACCTGGCTGGCATCATGTCAGAATGGATTTTAATTTGTCTTCACTTTTCATCTTTATGTAGTTTCCATTGCACTTTACTCTCCAAAGCGTCCAGCAGTTGATATTGCTGAAGTGTTTTTGTGGCTAATGGCTGTTGCTACCATTTTGTGTGCTTCTTATTGGTCCGCATGGACTGCTAGAGAAATTGCTGTTGAGCAAGACAAGCTACTAAAGGTCACTTCATACCCTTTTAAGAGAAAAATTTATGTATTCTTAGTTAAACTTTGCTGTAGTACACACACACGCTCACACATAGATATATAGCAAAAATTTTTCAGTATAATTCTATAATTCACCACAACTATATGCTGATTGATGTTGTTTGCACAGGATGCATCTGAAGAATTTGTACAGGTGGCAGATGCAGGTTCAAGTGGTTTTGTTGACATAAATACAATGTCAGCAGTTCTCTTTGTTGTGGTTGCTTCATGTTTCTTGGTCATGCTTTACAAGCTTATGTCATACTGGTTTATTGAGGTTCTGGTGGTTCTGTTTTGCATCGGTGGAGTAGAGGTGCGCCCTGTCTTGTTATATTTGTATGCTTAATTCAGTGTGGCCTATTTCCTCCATCTTTTAATTGGTAGTTTACAAGTTATTACTGAGCTACTTCATATTATCTTCTGCAGTTCTCAATATTTTTGTGGGCAGTTTCAAGATATTACTAAAAATGCTAGTCTTCTTTCCATGTATTTATGTTTCCCTTCTTCCTGTTTTTGATCTGTGCTTCTTTGGAAAATCTTGCCAAAAGTTCTAACTGAAGCTTATTACGCTGAAGGGTTATCTTTAATCTCTATTTTACTTCAAGCATCTTCATCCATGTCCAACTACTTTTCTGGACAACTTTATTATATACATGCCCATCTTCAGAGAAGAAAACAGTTTTCAACAAGTCAAAAATCTTGAACTGTCCACCAGGAGGGATATTAGTTTCAGAAGCTGCAACCAGGGACACCTTGTTCCTTGTTGAGCGCCAGCATTTATCTGTGTCGTCATTACTTTGGTGGACGCTTTGGTATCTATTCCTTTATATTTTTACTGAGGTTAAGATTTTAGACAGCATGTTTAAGATCTTGGGCGTGTGCGATGCAAGGCTCACAATCCTTCGAGCTTAAATTAACTTTTACAAAATATATGTTACCTTTTAAAAAGGTTTAATGTTGCTCGATTTAGTTTGTTAATATTGAAGACAATAATCTTGCGATCTAACTTTAGCGCCGGAAACGATACAAAAAGCTTTGCAACTTTGGCAAGAAGCCATGACTGTCTGTGCAATGTTTGTATGAACCTCAATTTGAAATCATCTTCTGAATAAATATGCCTGGATGTAAAAATTACTTAATCAGAAGCCACAGTTAAATTCCGTGTTATATTTTTCTGGCATTCCCTTGTGCTAAGGCCTGATGGAAAGGGCAGAGGGTTGGGGATAGGGGGAGACTTTTTTGAGATGAATGCTGATCCTTGATATCCCTTTATGCTTCCAGGGCCTGCAAACGTGCTTGGTGGCTTTGTTGTCATGGTATGCATTGCATATTCCTTCCTCATTGCTTTTCTGTGTTTGCATGTACGTCTTCTTGATTGTTCTGCATCCAATGACTGTAACTGAACATCGTAAGACCAAAATCTCTCAGAAATATATCGAAAAAAGGAAGTCAGCAATTAAATCTCTATTACAATATTTTAAAAGCTGCACTTTTCCCGGAACACATGCTTTTTCTTTCCAAGTTTTAATGAATAAGTAGCAAATCATAAGACACTGACAGCTAAATATGTATATAGTTTCAGGTGGCTTAAACGCTTAGCCGAATCATTTGTTAAGGTACCCTTCTTTGGGGCTGTTTCACATCTGACACTGGCTGTATCTCCCTTCTGCATAGCATTTGCTGTTGTTTGGGCGGTGTATCGCCGTGTCTCCTTTGCCTGGATAGGTCAAGATATTCTTGTAAGACTATTTCTAGTATCTTATTTTCATATGCTTTTATCTCTACCTGTCTGATTCACTGACTTTCTTGTTGTGATCGTATTGTATATGATGTGTCCATTTGCTTGTGGTGACATCTCTTCTCATCATAAACTATTATGCTTGGAACTTAGTTTGATTTATACTCTTATCATGGTGAACTAATGATATTTAAACCTCCTCTTTTGCCCTCTCAATCAGGGCATTGCACTTATAATCACGGTCCTTCAGATTGTTCGTGTACCAAATCTCAAGGTGAGCATCTTGATTTATTTTCGTTTCTTCTGCCTACTGTTTAGATATGCATGCATGTTTTGCCATTGTATGGGTCTTATCGTCACCATGTTTCTGTACACAGAGGATAAAATATGCATGTAGCTAGTATGCATGAGAATAATTGGAAGTATTGATTTTTTCTTTTAATGTTCTGTATTGGTGAAATTTTATTGAATCAGGTTGGAACAGTTCTTCTGGGTTGTGCTTTCTTGTATGATATCTTCTGGGTGTTTGTTTCAAAATGGTGGTTTCATGAGAGTGTGATGATAGTGGTAAGTAATTATAAGGCATTATTTCACATAGAATTGTGATAATGACTGACATTCTTTCTGTGGACCTGTTGGACCATTGGAGGAATGACGTTATTTTATTAAGTTTCGTCTATATAGGTAGCTCGTGGTGATAAGAGTGGAGAGGATGGCATACCAATGCTACTAAAAATTCCGCGGATGTTCGATCCTTGGGGTGGCTACAGTGTTATTGGATTTGGAGACATAATCTTACCTGGACTGCTTGTAACATTTTCACTAAGGTTTGAACATTGCCATATGTATCTTTTGCATAGCTACCAGCTGTCAACAGAATCTAGAAATTAAAACTTGATCTTTGTTATCTTTTCCGATTCTTCATGCTGTTGTGTAGTTTAAGACCTTTTAAGTTATAACCAAAGACAAAAAGCATGCTGATCATAATTTGTTAATAGACCATATTTACATCAATAAGTGCATAAATTATGTCACTCTGGCTCAGGAATGTGCTATCGATTGAATTCAATGTGCAGCATAGTTTAAACTGGAAATAGTTGGTTTGGTTTGTTTTCAGAGTATTCTATCTTCATTCAAATGTTATAGTACTCGTATTTGTTCTGAACAAAGAGATTGGTTTCTTATGTTCAGTCTGTTCATTGACTGACCGCGTTGGTGATTTTGCAGATACGATTGGCTGGAGAAGAAAAATCTTCGAGCAGGGTACTTCGTATGGGCAATGACTGCTTATGGTGTAGGTATGAGAAATTCTATATCTGCAGAGCCAACCTTTCAATCTGTGAGGGGTTATAAGGGAACTAAGCCAAGTTTGAATTTTACTTTGTTCCAACTTGCCATAACCTAAAGGGCACGAAAATGATACTGCCCAGATTTGCTGGCCCCCTTATATTTAATGCGATAAGATACATACATACATACGTACATACATATTGCAGTTTCGGTTTCGTTGTCTTCTGTCTTGCAGCATAAAGACCGTTGGCTCATTAATGCTCTATTTCTTGAATTCATTCGACAGGTCTTCTGGTCACGTATGTGGCCTTGAACATGATGGATGGACATGGCCAGCCAGCTTTGCTTTACATTGTTCCTTTCACACTTGGTAAGTGGCATTAAGAATACTGCAGCCGTCGAGACATGCATTGCCATGCTCAAAACCCAGAAAAAATGTTGTCTTCCACATTATTTCTCTTACCATGCATGTCTTGTTCCGAGTGCAGGGACCTTTATTACATTGGGAAAGAAGAGAGGTGATCTCAAAACTCTGTGGACAAGAGGAGAACCAGAAAGGCCGTGTCCGCACGTGCAACTTCAGCCCTTGCAACACAAAGAATAGTTGTAATTAACCATGAAAATAAGTACCTCAACTATATGCCAGTTTTGGTTTTTAGTGCAGAACCAGTTGAAAAGCTTTTACCCTTTTAGGTTGTAGAGGAGCATGTAAAATTTGCACTATAGTCATTGCGACACCTTTAGAAATTGACCTGTAAAACAGACTACTTTTGAACCAGTTCAACTAATTTCATTGAAGCTTTACTGTTGATTCTTTAGACCTATGGCTAATTATTAGTTGATCACGAAGTAATTAACAAGCTTAATATATTATTTGGTACAAAGGAGGCCGAAATTTTGGAGAAATTCCAGTCAACACTCCACTAGAAAGTGAGAAAACTCTATACCATAACAGGATAAGTAAAACCAATTAGAATTTGAAGCAAGCATGGCAAAAACAGTGCTATCATGGGAACTTCATTGAGATACTTGCAAGGAAAAAGCAAGCTACATACAACTTGGGAAACTAGGAGGGAGACCAGTGAAACATGTTCCTGGAACAAAACATATTTTCTTATTGATTTTGCTGCCACTGCTGAATAGCAGAACGAGGAGGATGGTTAAGGATAAGTGCAAGACTTCCACATTGCGGGGTTTAAGAGGATTATATGTATGTAATTTTCGTTCTGCATCAACTGAAAAACTGTTTCTTTTGAAAATGTGAATTTTAATTTATAAAAAATTAACTTTTACCACTACACCAAAGCTCTACTCATGGTAAGAACAATTGCTTCACAAATCTTGAAAACAGATTATGGGCAACTGTACAAAAAGAAGACTGAAGGAAGAAACAGTACCTCTGCTTGATTGCACAAAAGAAGGTACTCATTCATGATCCAGTGCATCACATTCTTTCCAGTTTCTTCTAGAAACGATGAATTCTTGTTAAACCAAGAGAGCAAGGCAAGTTCCAAGTCAATTCGGCTACAGGGTCAATGCTGACACTATGCATTCATAAAAATAAGAGAGACTCCCTACGTTAAGGCCTATTGATGTAGGAGACTTGCCATTGCAAGGAATCAACCATTATTCATTAGCATATTTTAGAGTATTAATATCAGAAGGAAGACTACTTAATTCCAAAATAACCCAATTGCTAAAATCTTGTGGGTGCTTTTGAATCCAAAAATACCACTACTGGTATTTTCTTTTTTCATCTTTTTGGTTTCATTGTCACTGCTGGGCTCCACGCACCATCCATTTTTCCTTTTCTCTCTGTGTTGGATGTAGTAAGCATTATTCCTTGTTTTTTTCACCTTCTTTTTGCTTTAATGCGTATATCACTTCTTTTATATGAAAAACTTAGGAGAAAAATCTTCTTTCCTGTTCACTTCATCTGTGTCAAGACTGAAGAGCAGATTAACATAAAACGTTTGACTAGTCCAAACTTGGTTTTTCTTCTTTCTTCCCTAAACTTTACGGTAACTAATTTTATTTCTACCACTATTTTCAACCTTATCAAAATCAATATGACCTTTCTTCCAAACCAATTCTAAAACTATGACATGAGCATGACTAAATGGAGAGTACAATAATTGGTTTTACCTCACGGGCTCACAGCAAAATAAGTAATGATGGAAGTCATGTATAACAGAGATGTAATGTAAGGCAGGGGCAATAGTCATCAGAGACGATTATGGGAAATGATTACAGGGTTCACTCGCATGCTTGGCAATTATAGTATTTGATTTGATGGGAGTTCGGGGTTTGTTTAATGACATTTCTATTGTTTGGTTGAAAAAGATTCAAGTGCATTGTGATTCAAACTCCTGATCTTAACCAAAGAAAAGTTTTAGTTTAACCACGGTAACTAAATATCATAAAGAAACAATGGTGTCATGACAAAACATTGAGGTACTTTGTAGGAAATGAGTCCCTGGAACTGAATAAATACATTATACATATAATATTTCAACCCCACCATAATATATACATATACCATTTTCCAAACAAGCGAAACATTAGAATTCCGAAGATACAAAAAAGAAACATACATGGAGGATACTAGGAAACTAGTCAAACATATTCCTGGAACATAGAGCAACAGAGAAAAAAAAAACATTACATGATTCAGTTCAAGGTTTTAGGATTGCCTGTTATGAGCAAAGGAGCAAACAAGTTCAAGTACAGATTCAGTGCTGCAGCTGCTGCTGCCACTCCAAGATTGCGGAACGAAGTGCATGGTTAGGAACAAGATTGAGATGAGTGAGCTTAGCGTTTGTCATAGGAGAGGTATCATGGCCTCTGTCCAGCCATCCTCGCAATGCACGTAATTCGTAAGTAAATCCATCAGCTGCCACATGCGGATTTGTCATTATTTCCTGCAAACATAAGCAAAAGAACTAAACATGTTACACTGACTTCAATTACAGACCAACCTGGTTCTTCCATCAGAGTGAGAAGCAGAGCTTTATTCCTAAATCATAACTCCTCATTTAGTATCAAATTAAAAGATAAAAGTAATTCACCTTCCCTAGGTGAATTTAGTAATCAATTGGTCGTCTATCTCACTGCTGTTCGCTTTTTTATGCACAAAAATTAGTACTGAAAATGTATATTAGGTTAACAGAACATCGGAATAACAAATATGCATCAAGAACCTAGCATTTGAGAGCAAGGGATATGTAAGGCTTTGAATTGCAATAATTAACTGATGGCAGTATTGACTTAAAAAGGCAACTGTGGAAATAATGACAGATTTAAAACCTTTAGTCCTGATAAATAATCCATTCATAAGGACGGAGGCCAACCTGTAAAACGGGACAAATAAAATAAGATGGAGGCTGATGATGCCCTCCAGCCCCAGCATGGAATGTCGATAAGGGTCCAATAGAATCTCTCATCTGTTCAAGCACCCTATAAACCTCTGATGCAAGGTCTGGTCGACGGCTTCGGTTAGGAGCACAGCACCTTAAAGCCAAGTGAGTCAGCTGCGCAGCTTGCAAATACGACCATCCTCCTGCTGAACGATCGAAGAAATCATTAAGATTTCCTCCGACTAGTGCATTTTCAACGTCCTCTGCTATATGCAAGGGTGGTCTCCCAGTAATCAACTGTAGTAATATAATGCCAAACGAGTATATGTCAGAGCTGGGAGTCAATGTTCTTGTTGTACGAAACTGAGGATCCAGGTAAGGATATCTGCTACTTGGATTAGTCATATCGCTCAAGTTCTCCAAAGAAGAGAGTGCATGGCGGACTCCAAAGTCGCTAAGCTTGCATCCAAAGTTAATATCAAGGAGTATGTTCCCTGGTTTTAAGTTGCCATGCACTAACCTCTGAGGCTTACTGGAATGTAGGAAGATGAGGGCAGAACATATCTCAGTAGCTATATGAATTCGAGTTTGCCATGACAATGGGGGAGTATTATTCCTCAGGTGCAGACGATCTTCAAGGCTTCCATTAGGAAGATATTCATAGATCAGAGCCCATATTTCAGGGCAGACTCCAATGAGTGTGACGAGGTTTGGATGCCTCAGCTTACTCAAAATATCAACCTGAAGTACAGCAGATGAACATTTTTATCTCAATTTTTCTATATGATAAATATCTAATTTCTTAGAATTAAAAAAATTAATACTGCTTAAATATGTCAATGTGCAAAGAAAAAGTAAACATATTCAGTAACTTAAAAGTTTCAGTACTCGTAGGACTGAAAATTAGATTTACAGCATTTGTACTCGTAAGAACTTTAATACCAAGACCTAAAATCCTGACTACTCCAAATTAAGCCACTTTGAAAAGTCAGATTTGCCTCCAAATTTTAAGATTATGGCCACTAGATAATCACATTATATTAATAAATTAATAGTTTAAAATGATATATCAGGTAATACCAGCTTACCTCCTGTTGAAATTCCAAGGGGCCTTGTAAACTAGTTTGGTTGAGCACCTTTATAGCCACTTCAGTGTGACGGAGGATACATTTATAAATGCTCCCATATGCTCCTTGTGCAATCTTAAAGGAAGGATCAAAGTCCTCAGTTGCATCATGAATTTCAGTGACAGAGAACTCTGAGAAGAACTGCTGCGCATGCAAGCTAGAAGTCTCTTTTTCTTGGTTTGTTGAATGCTCCAGAGTTTGCCTGTGAGTATTTTCAAGCTGTGTCTGCAACTCATCTCTTTCTCTCTCGCAGATTTGTAACTGCTCCCTAGCTGATAATACCTTAGCTTCCAACACTTTAATGTCATCTGAGTTCGCACCTTGACTCGCCACTAATGACTTCAGATTTTGGGCAATTTTGCGTGCTTGATCTCTCTGCGACTTGATCTGTTCAAGTTCCTCATTCTTTTTTCTAAGTGCTGCTTCAGTTTGCCTCCCGCATCTTAACTCTCCATCATATAAGCTTTTGAGTTCACTTACCTATAAGTTAATAATGACAGTGGTCAGAAAGTTCTGATAAATGCAATCTCAAAACTCTCGCATTGGGAGTAAAGAAAGCAAGTTTAATGCCAATCAGTTGAATTAAGGAAAGTAGCATGAACGTTGCATGTTCAGGGCAGAATATATCCAGGTATTTGGAAATTCGAGCCAAACTTTTAACAGTAAATAGCAGTCAAACTAAATGGATTAAGTAGTTGCAGAAAAAGGTTTACTTGATTTTATCCATTCTTCCCTTCAAACGGTAGTGCAGTCGTGAAGAAATATCAGTATTTCTTTTTTCTGTTATTAAAAGATAAAAAAGAAACATTTGGACAATGTTAAGGGAAGAGAGAAGTTGAAATCCCAATCTTGAACTACAAAGCTAATCTTAACTTAAAGCAACTGATAATATTTTTCCCTTCTGTGATCAGTAACAAAAAATCTAGACATAACCTTTCATTTTTACATTAAATTTTATCTACAACAACTAATGCAACTATAGATTTGAGGGTAACTCCTTTTCTTTTCTTAGTCCAAAAACAAATATACCTACACAAAAAGAAAGGAAAAAAGTGGGGGACCTTACATGGAGCATCACAGCATTAAGAGCATTCTTTTGAGCTTTCACATGCCTCTCCAACTCTTCAAATGATTCTTGATTTGATTTTCCAGCATCCAATAGGGCTTGTTCAAGCTTGTCAAAGGGTAGATAATTCCTACTTCCTTCCTGTGAAAATTCATAACCATCTATGACATTAGCAAGAGATTTAGAGTTATAGAGACTGAATGTCAATGATTTCATTCAGAAACAGAAAATTTAAAAATGGAAATTTTGAACCTCTAAATGGTCATATGCTTGATGTATATATTTGGTCCATTAATATAAGTTATAGATTTCCATGCACAATCAGACATTGGTAAATAATTAAGATCTTCACCAAAGTGCAGTAGTACATGTGACTCAAGCCAGTCTGGACTCTCATCTGATGTCTGAGACACAGTCAGACCTGAGTTGCTATTACTAGAGCATGCTAAGTAACTGGAACTTGAAGAAGCACCCCTCAGGTTTGATTGTCCGCTTTCAACGATTGACCTACGGTAAGAAGTCCTTAAATAAGTTCACATAACCTCAGGAATAGATTAATAAGACTATTGGCGAGCATACCTTCTTCGGACAAGTTGCCTTCCACAAATAAACCAAATTTGGCAGGAGGGTGGCGCATGGCGCTCTACATATTGGGCTTTTTCAGACTTGAGATCAATCATCCCCCTGCAATGTTATGGCATGCAGGTGAGCAAGGTTAGCAAAAGTGAATAATAATTTAGTTGGCCATCAATAGAGTTTAGCTAAGCAAATCCAGCAACAAGTCTAGTTTAACAAATCTAAGAGAAAAACTTCCATGCAAAACAGAAGTTACCTATGTAATTTACTTCAGAATTTGAGAACAAGGGATGTAATTATTTTTTCAAGACAAAAAAAAAAAACCATTAACGTTTGCTTCTCTCAACAAGAAGACAGTAAAAAAAAGTCTATTCCAACATGTCAAGATTTGCTTCGACTCCCAGAAGATAGTATGCCATTGCTTGATCTTAGGGAGCCAGGACATATTGAGACATTGACATAGTTGCACAACAACAATAGCTCTAGGAAATAAGCATACAAAAGTAGCAATAATTATTAACATGAATGTCCAATTAAAATGAGAACTGTTTAACAAGTTATTGGTACTGTGAAAAGTGCTTGTCAGCTGCTGCTCCCATGACAAGTTTCTTGATATTGTGCTGACGAATTAGCTCAACAATCCCCTTTGCAACATCATCCATCACAATATGTAGTGATTCCGCTTGGATCTACATGAAGACATAGTGAAGGCCAACATTATTAACGTTAAGAGCATGATTTGCAACAGAAACAGTTGACCCTTTACCAAGAACCGATTTTGGAATATAATTTTTCTTGAAAACACCAAAATGAACATGTGTATAAAGGAAAGCAAGGTAGTTTTCTGCATTTTCAACAAATTCCTGCGAAGAAGAAATAGTACCTTTTGTCGATCACAGATGAGGAGGTAATCCTTCATGATCCTATCTAAAATCATCCACCCAATTTCTTGTTGTGGATGCAGGTTTACTGCAAAATTCACACCATCTAAATACCAAGGAAGAAACAAGAAAGAAGAAATCAAATATTGAGATTGCAAAGAATTTCGAAGAACCAGATCAACTAGCCAATTGTGATCACTACAACAGAACTTACTGTTGGTGCTCATGCTGGCAGGCTGATGAACATGAAGAATGAAAACTTTGGTGGGATGAAGAGTCTGTAATGCCCATAGCAAAGTGTGCTTGCTTTCTTCAACAGCTTTTCCTACTGCAACATATATGGTTTCAGCACCACCGGCCATCTGATCCACTAGCTTGTTTAATGATCTCTCTACTTGTTGCCACTGGACTGATCACTTGTTTCCGAGTAAGAAGGCAGAGCCCAAGGCACCTATATTAGCTGTGTGGGAAGAAACTTCCAGGGCAAGTAAAAAGACTACAAGTCAATCCAAGGTCAGTAACACTGTGCATGTTGTCAAGGACAAGATTCTCTGCCTTAGGACTTAAGTGCTCTTGATGAAGGGTTGTGATTGTCGTTGGAAAATGAGTAGATTTCTTTTGTCTGCTTTTGGATCCTATAACTTTCCCTTTTCTTCTTTTTAGGTTTCACTTCCATTGGTTTCTGCTGGGTTCCACACGCTAATTCCTCTTCTCCCCGTCCCTTTCAACTCGGTAAAGCTCGCATCACTCTATTTTGTCCTCATCTTCTTCGAAAGTGCTTCTTTCAATCAATAGTACAATAATTTAAAACAAAAAGAGATGGCCTGACTCGGTTCAGAACGCAGTACAATAATTGTTTTACTTCACCCAGTTCACTCCGAAGAAAACCATAATCCAAATCTCCCTCGGACATAGAGATTGCCTTCTGGTCAGTGATCTGCCTTCTAGCAGGTGGCAATGGTTAAACGGCGAACCCACACAAGTAGTTTTTTTATTGACCCAAACGAAGCTGATGAACTGCTAGAATACAACTACTTTCTCATCAACACACCACGCAAGCTCACCAGCTAAACTACTATACCTCCCAACAACAATCAGTCAAGCAAGTGTGAATTCAAACGTCAAGGATTATGGAGCTTGTGATTAACTAAATTCCTGCAGACTCCTTTATGCATCCAAGAACTTGCAATTCAGTAGCCTCTGATTCATTTCCCTCCAGATGGGATAAATGAAGGCATTCCACGCTAAACGTAAGTATAATTGAGAGCAGTGGCTTCCCTTTTAGTCTTCTGACAGCCCAACTTAATTCCATACCAACTTCCAACACTTCTGCGCAATTGGCAGAGCTGTAAAGCAGTCAGCCAGATTCCTTCTGAAGACTCAGCCAAGAAAACTGATGATCTCTGGTTTCCTTTCTATTTCTATAGTGTGTTTCATCGCTTTTAGATTCGAGTCTCCTCTAAACTGTATTGGATCCAGAATTTAGTAAAACATCGGATTACCGTTTAGCCATACCGTGATGCCAGTAGGCGGCAAGATGCAGTAGAACTGGAAAAGCCCAGCTCCAGGCCTGCTTCAAATCGAATATCTCACTGAAACTCAAACATGTGATGTTCAATTTCCTCGAGCCTGGAGCCTAAAGATTATACACAAAACACGTCTAAATAAGAAATTAGCAAAGAAAAAGTAGTATACGACTATTTGATTGAGCCTAACAAGGGTCAAACGCTGGCCAAATGAACAACATTGAAATATTGCATACTTTCATTTCACTAATCTGTGGAATACCAGCAATCTCTTCTATATAAATACAACAGCTGACACTATATTGTGACTGCAAGATCTGAGATCCCAAGGACCCAAACAAGTACTTAAAACAAGGGAGTATAAATATATGTACAGATGATTCGCCTGTCTGTCTACCTGCTTGGCTACTTAAGAGACAACTATACATAACAAACAATACATTGAATCAAAAAGATAATGATAGCACTGTATTTTAGTGTTGTTGCACCCACTCCTGGATAGCAGAGCGAAGAGCAAGGTTAGGCACAAGATTGCTATGTGCCAATTTACTGCCAGTCATGGGTGAAGTATCATGACCACTATCAAGCCAACCTCTCAAAGCCTCTGCTTCATAAGTGAAACCATCCGCCGCTACATGAGGATCTTGCATTACTTCCTGAAATAATGAAGCAAATAGAGGAATAAAATTCAATTGATGAACAATGTTAATACTTTATATGAATCAAAACTTTGCAGTTAGTCTATAGCCCTTATAATCCACAGTCACAACGATCTCGGTAGTTTGCACCCAAAAAAATATATATCGGTAGTAAGTACAAAGTTAACAGGGAAAATGATTGTTTTCTGAAGCTAGAGTTTGAAGACGGGTGTTCATGAAGCAAATTAGTCTATAGCCCTTATAATCCACAGTCCCAACGATTTCGGTAGTTTGCACCCAAAAAAATATATATATATTGGTAGTAAGTACAAAGTTAACAGGGAAAATGATTGTTTTCTGAAGCTAGAGTTTGAAGACGGGTGTTCATGAAGCAAATCACTACGGTAGAGAGAAAGTAACCCTGCCAGTACTCATTACGTTAGGAATGAAGAATTTGCCACATTTGCGAATTACTTCCTAAGGGATAAAATCCTTTTCCCTTTCTTTTTCACCCATTTCTATAGGGACGAGGGAGGCAGAACTTGGCCAATGCAGATGTGCCACCCCAAAAAGTATACAAAAGATAAGAGCAGGTACAGATTAACTTACCTGGAAAACGGGGCAGATAAAATAGGAAGGAGGTTGGTAATGCTTTTCAGAACCCAGCTGGAATGAGGATGAGCTTCCACATGAAGCCCTCATTGGCTCAAGCACCCTCCACACATCGGTTGACAGGTCTGGCCGACTCTTTCGGTTCATCTCACAGCACCTCAAAGCTAGGTTAGCCAATTGCTCAGCTTGCACAAATGGCCAATCTCCAGCCAAGGGATCCAAGAGATTTTTCAAATTTCCATTTTCTAACGCGTACTGCACTTCCTTTGTTATACCCACGGCTTGTTTTCCTGTCAACAACTGCAACAATATGACTCCAAATGAGTAAACATCAGATTTCGGAGTAAGTTCTCCAGTAGAAAAGAACTCTGGATCAATGTATGCAGGAGTTCCCTTGGGGACGGTTCTACAGCACACAGTTGTATTGTTGCTTAGCAGACGACAGATTCCAAAGTCACTCAGTTTAGTAACAAAGTTGGCATCAAGGAGAATGTTTGCAGGTTTCAAATCTCCATGCACTATGCCATGAGGCTTACAAGACTGAAGGAAGATGAGAACAGAACACAACTCAGTAGCTATACGGATTCGTGTTTGCCATGATAAAGGAGGGGAATTATCCCTGCAGTTAAGTCGGTCTTCAAGACTTCCATTGGGAAGATATTCATACACCAGAGTCCAAGCTTCGGGACAGGCTCCAATAAGAGTGACCAGATTTTGATGCCTCATCTTACTCAAAACATCCACCTAGACACAACCAACAAATGTCATTCAATGCTACCTAAACTTGTAACCAAATACAGTTTCACTCTTCTAGATGTGCAGTTCTGTGCCATTTGCAAAACATAAAATATCCTTTCATAACCTAAATGCAAAAATGCTGACACTATCAAAGTATAAAAATTAATGAAAGTGTGGGTACCTTTGTTCTCATTGTCAGAGGGAACCCAACTGTTTTTTTTTTGGTACATAGAACCCAAATGTTTTCTGTTGCATATATCGGTCTCCTTTTTTTTTTTCATTTCAAACTCTTAGTAAGAACAAAATGAAAAATAAACAATCATGTTACATGCATAACATGATACTAGTGTTAACAAATAGGTAAATTTAAACTCATTTATGAGCATGCAAAAATTGCTAGAGGAGTGATAAAACACACAAACATCGCTAAGACACATAATACAGTTCCAGGAGAATGCACAATCAACTTTGAGATATGTGCAAACGAGGAATGCTCCAAACATAGCCAAATAACAGTATTTGTAATCAAGTCTTCTGATTTCTGCTAGATATACCACAGACTCTGTGAATGAACCACACAGATAACACAAATAACAGAATCCAAACAAAAATAAATGAACAAATTTAGGAGACTATACCTCCTGTTGAAATTCTGATGGGCCTTGCGAGCTATGAGAATGCAATATCTTGATCGCTACACTAGTATGGTGCAGTAGACCCTTATAAATGCTCCCATATCCACCTTCCCCAATTTTCAGGCTGGGATCAAAGTTGTGAGTTGCTTCCTCAATCTCTGAGAAAGAGAAATCAGTGAAACACTGAGGCTTATGTGCACCTGAGTTCTCAGCTAGACTTTTCCGCAACTCTTCAGCCTCTTTGAGTGCATTGTCTCGCTCCATCTTCAACTCTTCTCTTTCTTTTTCGTAATTCTGCAAAAGTTCAACGGCTGAGAGTATCTTCTCTTCGAGCTCCTTAACCACCTTTTCAGATTCCATAATTTGTTTCTCCAATGATGATTTCTGATTTAAGGCATCTTGAAGTTCTACCATGACCTCATCTCGCTGGTTCTTCATCTTCACAAGTTCCTCCTTTTCTTTTGCTAATACTTCCTCTATTTCTTTCCTTTGCTTTAACTCCTGTGAATACAGGATTTCCGATGCTTTGACCTGCAAAATGCAGCCATGACTGGTTCTTCAACAAAGGATGATATAAATTAACATCACATTTTACAGTAAAAAAAGATACCACCATTTAATTTGTAAATCATTCTAAGGCCCATCTAAAGATTTGAGGATAGGATTCTTTTTAGATCTAAATTTCTCCGATAAGGACAAATTGAATTATTAAGCAAATGTTGCATGCATTCTGCAATTAAAAAGTCAAACAACTTCCAATTCATGACAGGACATATAGCACAATATGCAAAATACATGGAAGATTCCTTTTGCCAAAGTAAAAGCATCAAATATTAGGCTCTGTTTGGTTCAATGAAAATGCCTTTCAGAAGATGATTTTTGAAAAATATTTACATTTTTCAAAAAACTAAAGATATTTCATTGTTTGAATGAGTTATCGAAAAATATTTTCTATTGTTTAGTTATTTTTTAGAAAATCTCTTCTTTTTTCTCAAATGATATTAACATAACCAATATCATCATCATTATCATTAAAGCCTTTATCCCAACACTAGGATAGGGTATATAAACCAATATATGATCTCATGCTAAGTCGTCAGCATGAATTCTCCTTCTCCACTTATTTCTTTCTAAAGCAATGTGTTCTTCCAACTCCCGTTCCACCTTATCTTCCCGAATTAGTTCTTTCCAAGTCTTCTTCAGTCTTCCCCTACCCTTAACTCTTGCTACATCATTCATAACCTCCCCTTTTCTAACTGGAGAGTCCACAAATCTACGTCATATGTATCCAAATCCACGTAAACGACTTTCACTCATTTTGTCTTCCATAGGTGTCACTCCAACCTTTTTGCAAATGTCCTCATTTCTCATTATAGCTTTTCTCGTATATCCACACATCAATCACAGCATTCGTATTCCTGCTACACTCATCTTATGTGTATGCAATCTTTTAGTTGCCCAACATTCACTGCCATAGAGCAATGTTGGTCTAACAATTATCCTGTAAAACTCACCTTTCAACTGTACAGGAATTCCTTTGACACACAACACACTTGTAGCATTGCTCCACTTGCTCCAACCAGCTTGTATCCTATGAGTCACATCACCATTGATCTCTCCATCTATCTGTTTGATTGACCCCAAGTATCTAAAATGATTCATCTTAGGTATCGCCACCCCATCTAGAATCACTATATTTTTATCTTCCTCTTTGCTTGAGCTGAATTTACATTCCATGTATTCAGTCCTTACTCTGCTTAGTCTGAATCCTCTTGACTCCAATATGATGAAAGCCCATCAAGCTCACCAAGCCCAAGTAGTTATCGTGATGATCGTGATCCTATGAGCATCCATGGAGGTTTAATGACAAACGCCAAAACTAAGAGGATGCAACAAGTCTTGGTTAGTCTCATTAATATTGTTAGAGAAAAAGCCCAGCAAAGTTTAAGTATGGTGGATGATAAACTTTTCTACAACTTGATCCAAGCCCAAGTCTAACCTTCTTGAAAACTTGTAAGTATCGGGCTGGTTGCACACCTTGTGTAAGCCGCATGCTTATATTTACATTATGTGGGTTGAACATTTTATTAAACCCCACATCTTTATTGTTAGATTTTTGGGCTTATTATTTTATTAGGATTTCTTTAGCCTTATTATTTTACAAATCTATTTGATTTAAGGTTTAATTTGTTTTAGGGGTTTATCTTAGGGAAATAACCTAATATTATAATTTTTAGCTTTTTATTATTATATTAGAGTTTTAGTTTTTTTGGGATTTTATTTAGTTATAAATAGGCATGTAACCCTTTGGAAAAAATATAATAATAGTAATAATAATACAAGATTTGAAAGACTTTTCTTTGGGGTTTTCTTGAGAACTTTTAAACTTATCAAAGTTCTATTTGTGGCATTCTTCTACATTCCATCAATTTATACCTTATGTTTTTACTTCGCGAAGCGACGAGTCTAGATCCAATACCATAGCTTTTTGTATTTCTAAATAATGGGTCTTGGTTTTCTGTTTTAGTGAGGTTCATATCACAAAGTGTGTCTCCAAAGTTCTAATTTGCATTAACCTCCGCTTTAGTCTCAACACAAAACAATATTATCTGCAAACATCATACACCAAGGTACATTATCCTATATGGATTTTGTCAGCTCATCCATTATTGTAGCAAACAGAAATGAGGTTAATGTCGACCCTTGATCTTATCCTACTGTGATAGAAAATTCACTTGTTTGCCCTCTATAGGTCCTCACATGTGTCCTTCATCTTTATACAAAGTCCTTAATTATTTTCATATATTTCACGAGGATTCTTTTCTTTATTAAAGACCACCATAACACCTTCTTAGACACTTTATTATATGCTTTCTTAAAATCTATAAAGACCATACAAACATCTTTACCTTATACACGAGAACGCTCCACAAATTGTCTAAACAAGTGTATTACTTCCGTAGTTGACCAGTCAAACATTAAACCAAATTGATTTTCTGACAACCTTTCTTAATATTTGTTCGATCACTATTTTCCATAATTTTATCATGTGACTAATTAGTTTTATGCATCAATAATTGAAGCAACTCTGAATATCTCTTTTGTTCCTATAGAGAGGCACTAATGCACTCTTTCCCCATTCCTCATGCATCTTGTTAGTGTGCTAAATCTTATGAAAAAGATTTGTCAACCACCTAACTCCTATCTCTCAAAGGCATTTCCAAACTTCAATAGGAATGTCATCAGGCCCAACAGTTTTTCCTATCTTCATCCTTTTTAATACCTCCTTTACTTCTATCTCTTTGATTCTATGCACAAAGCATCAGCTCAAATCCTTGAGGAGCACCAAGATATTGTCTAAAATTTAGCTTTGTCTGTTGTTAAATAGTTTATTGAAATAATCACGCCACCTTTCTTTAATATCATTGTCCTTAATTAGAGTTCTTTGGTGCTCATCCTTAATACATTTCATGACTCCTAGGTCTCGACACCTCTCTACTGTCCGTGCTAATCCACATATCTCTTTCTTTTCTTCCTTTGTGGCTGACTTGTTATAAACCTCTTTCACAACCTTCGCCTTAACTTCTATCACCGCCCTCTTTGCCTCCTTCCTAGCTAACTTGTATTTTGTGAAGCCCTCTTTGGTGTTGTTCGTCTTCAAAGCCTTGTAACAATCTCAATTAGTCTTTATAGCTTCCTTTACTGATTCAGTCCACCATATTACATCCTTTCCAGTAGGTGCTCTTCCATTTGATTCTCTTAGTATCTCCTTACCCACCTCTCGAATGTATTTTACCATCTTGTTCCACATTGTATTTGGGTTCTCCTTTGTTGTCTAGTCTTCTTTCTGGATTCAACTATTTCTACATATTACACGACAATCTTCTTTTAGTTTCCACCATCGAATCCTTGTAGTTCCTTCATATTGGTTTTTTCAATTTTGTTTATGAATTTTCATGTCTAATACTAGCAATCTATATTGCGTGGCAACACTCTCAGCTGGGATAACTTTGCAGTCCAGACAATTTCGTCTATTCTTCCTCCTAGTCAAAAAGAAGTCTGACTTGAGCTCGATCCACCCTTATTATTTGTTAATTAATTTATTAATATTAAAAATAATCATATTTTGAAAATAATATTTAATATTAAAATATTATATTATTAAACATTTAAAAGAAAACTATTTATTATTAATTTTATTAATATTTTTAAAAATTTGAAGTAATATTACTATTTTAAAAAATATATAGAATATTAATAATATATTAATATTTATTTTTGAAATATTAAAAATATCCCTAACCCCATAGTGTGGAAGCCTTGTGCAGTAGGTTTTTTATTTATATTATTAAAATAATTATACTTTATGCTGATAGTATTTATTATTAAAATCATAACAAAAGTATTATTTATTTATATTTATTATTAAAATATTAATATAAAAATATTTGTAAATAAAATATAAAAATTTTATATCTTAAATTACAATATTAATAAATGATAAAAATATTAATTACTAAATAATAAATATATTGTTTACTAAATTAGTATTTATTATTTATTATTAAAATAATAATATAATACTGTTTATTATTGTAATATTAAAAATATTTAAGATTAATAATATGATTAAAAGATTTTTAATGTTAATATTTTAATATTTAAAAATTTTAATCTAATTAAATA
This sequence comes from Heritiera fomes, assembly GCA_032173925.1. NCBI lineage: Eukaryota > Viridiplantae > Streptophyta > Magnoliopsida > Malvales > Malvaceae > Heritiera > Heritiera fomes. Next base: position 3,909,969 of record JAPDPM010000013.1, on the reverse strand, counting down.
AAAATATTTTTATTAATATAATAATATTTTATGGACCAATGTCTAACTTAAGTAAAATTATACTCACGAGCTTGGTAAATAACCTTATAGACAGTTATTTTCCAATAAATGTCTTCTCCTTTCAAAAGGGTAAAACAATTTCCAAAAAACTAACTTAATTTTTCGTTGACCGAGAAGTCATTTTCCGTTAACCAATCAATTTTCTGCCAAACAAATACCAGAAAATGCAAAAATCATTTTTCGGAAATTATTTTCAGTAACCGAATGGAGCCTTAATTTCTAACAATCTACAATACTAAAGAATCTTGAATGGTTTGTGTGTTTGATTCGACGGAATCAAAGCTGAAAAATTACCCTACGTATAGCCTCAAGAGCATCCTTCTCAGCTTTTGCACGCCTGACTGCCTGTTCAAATGCTTCTCTTCTTGAGTTTGCTGCCTCTGCCATTACTTGTTGAAGTTGATCATAAAGTGCGACATCTATGGTTCCATCCTACAAGAATCAACCAATCAATTGTGAACTTTTTGAATATTCTAGATAGAAAAGATTTCGCAGTGCACCAAGTTGGTTGGCCAGTTTAAGAAAAGGTAGAAAGTGAAGCTTAATGTTCTGAGATAATAAAGGAAAGTTTTGGACATACCAGAACACTGGGAGGTGATGACAGATGAAAGCTCTCTTTAGCCTGAGGTGTTGAATTAGATTCTAAACCAATTTCATTCACCTCAGTTCCTGTATATGGGACCAAAGCTGCATCAGTCCTACCGCTGGAAGAGGATAATGAAAAGACTGAACTCTGACGACTTCTTCTGGATAAACCATCACATTCATCAGAACTCCCTTCTGCATCAGATCTGCTCTGCTGTGTTGATAGCCCTCCATTACCATCAGGGGAAGTAAAACCCAATACACTTCCCACACGCCCATAAACAGTTTCAGATCTCACTCTACGTAATGAATTTGGTGTAGAAGTAGAGGGTTTTACTTGACTAGTACGTTGCAGTATAACAGACTGTGATCTGAGCTGATTTCCCCCAGATTCAAGGCTTGGACTTCCTGGCAGTGATGATGCTGGTGCAACCTCTATATCAGTTGCATCTGAACTTATTTTCCTGTTTCATTATTTTATTTACATTAGTCACCAAAATCATTGCAACCAATAAAAGATCAAATTCATGATATCCATATACAAGTGTACTATCTCTCCAATGAGTCATTTCACCAACGGAGCATATGGTACAGGCATTCTGAGAAGCTTACAAGCTGCTTCATGGTATAAGTTTGACACTGATCACAATCAAGCATACCTTGTGAAGATAAGAAGCCCCTTGCAAAGAAACCATATAGTATGGCAAGAAGCAGGTGCATGTTCACGCACGGAGGTGGCTTTCTTGGACTTGAGGTCTGCTACTTTCCTGCAATATAAAAGGAATAAGATAAGCAAAATCTTATTGGTGCTTCTCTAAGAGGAAAGACATGCTAGTTCCTTAGAAGATCCACAGTAGATCTAGTTGAGCCCACGCTGGGTCGGATAATTACTTATGTGGTTTATACTTTGAATAATGTTTGTCCGCTGCTCCTCCCATTACAAGCATCTGGATCCCGTTTTCAGATATCATTTTCAAAATCCCCTTCTCGATAGAGTCCATTTCGATATATAGCTTCTCTGCTCGCACCTACAGTAAAATGACAGAATCTAAAAAACATCAGAAGTTTTCGCAAATGAGTCGTTTTGGTATTTAGAAACGAAATTCAAGACTCAAAACGATAAACTGAAAGAGGTATCAATTTTAGCTTGCCAACTTGAGATAATTTTTTCCTGATTATATGCACACACCACAAATAGCCGTCATAAAGTCATAATTAGTGTTCATTAATGCTGATGAAAATTGCTTCCTTTTATTTTTGTCAGAGTTACAAACTCTTCTAACATGAATTGAAATTCAACAACAACATCAAAAACTAAGGTACAAGAAGAAACCAATACCCCAGCTTGGAGACAAAGGTGAAGGTATTTATCCAGGATCTTAAGCATTTTTTGTTTTTCAATTTCCCAGTATGCCTTGACTTCCTGTTCTTCGAGTGTACTAGCTGGAAATCTAGTACCCACTGCAAACAAGACAAATAAAACAATTTCTCAATTACGAAGTACAAAATGAAGCAAGAGAAAAGAAGGCACAGACCCAGTTCTCCAAAAATCAACTCAATTTAGGCAACTTTGCCCTTAACTTTGAGTTTTTGATTCCGTCCACCCTTTTTTTCTTCTGAATATTTATCTCAACATCAATGAAGAAAAGTAAATTGCAGTAAAACTTACTGCGAGGGAGAGGAATCATCTTAGCCGGTTGGTGAACGTGAATTAAGCATATTCTTTTTCCTCCAGAATGTTGTAAAGCCCAGAATAAAACGGATTTGTTCTTTTCCACATCTTTGCCAACCGCCACATAGATTTTCTCTTCAATTACACGCGCCACCGGTTCCTCCACAATTTCTCTTCGACCCGCCATGATTCCTGGAGCTCTAACGCCGTGAAACCTCATTGGATTCACCCCTTGCGTTATCGCACGCACCGGACTCACCACAGCCATACTCCAATCAATAAAATGATCAGGAAAAAAAGAGAATTTATCAACTAAACTCACTAATAGTATGTACTCAATAAATTTTTATATTGACATCTTTGACTGTGAGGAACTAAAAACGATGGAGAGACGAGGTTTTGTTTTAAAAGGCTTAGGCATAAAAGGGACTCGTTGTCTCTAATTGAGATGACAAGATCACAAGAAGACAACGACTGCGAAGGGATGAAAAGATGGCGATTGGCCGTTGGCGGGCTCCATTTTCCTTAGCGGCGTAAACGGGTAACGTTACTACAGTGTTTCTCATTTCTGAGGATCAGATTCTTCCTCTCTGGCTAAACTCCGGTTCTGATTTTGACGCGCTGAGCTTTACTCTCCTTCCGGAAGAAGCTTCCACCGAAATATCATTGGGCTCCACTCGAGTTGCTTGGAAATTGTAGATTATCGTGTTCGTCTCTCAAAATGTATATGTATTGTACCCACAAAATGAATATTCTTCGTATATTACGTTATCATTCTTCTGCAAAATCGTGGCGTTGGCTCAGCTACGTTCCAGTCTCCAGCTGTCACGGATGTTTTTATTCTAACCTTTTTCTCAGTAATGAACAATCGCATCTAGAACTATGAAGTGACCATAATTCGATTTTAATCCAAAGGTTTAAAAATTGAAATCATCGATTATTGTGAACTAACGAAGAGAATTTTTTTAAAAATTTTAATTTTTGATTTTTTTTGCCATGATTAATTGGTTTAAAAATCGAATTAATCAAATCAAATAAATTAAAATTATATAAAATCTAAAAATATTTTATTTTAGAATTTAATTGATATTTTAAATTTAATATTATTAAATTTCTTAATTTAATATTTTATTGGATAATTTTATTTAATTTTTTAAAATATGAAAATTTTAAATTTAAAATATAATTTAAATGTATTTTATTATTCGATTAATTCAAAAATTAACATAACTAAATCTTGTTTAATAAATTTTTAAAATTTTATAAATTTTGTTCGATTAATAAAATTATAAGTATATAATTTAATTAATCCAATTCAAAATTAATCAATTAATCATTGCATGAAATATAAAAAACAATTATTCAAAAATTTAAATACAGGAAAAATTTTCTCAAATGCGTTTTTGTCCCTTTTTCTTCAACAGTTGTAATTGCCATGCGGTAGCGTGGTCATATTCGATAATATCATACGTAATACAAATTTAAAAACACAATTCTTTTGTTTTTTTATTAATTTCAAGTAATTTCATTTGTTTGACGAATTAATATTAATTTTTTTTCAAATCGAATCTAAAATTTTAACCAAATTTAAATGTCTATAAAGAAAATTAACTTTTTATTTTTTTCAACTATTTATTGCTATCCTCTTGTTTTCAATCTCTCATTTGCTTCACATGGCCGCTGTTTCCATTGATCAAGCCAACAAACTTTTTCTTTTCATCTCTCTTAACTACGTTGGAGACTTATAGGAAACGAAACTCAGTTTTCTTTGAAAGCAATACATGTTTTGGATTATTATAAAATAAATAGTTCATGGATTTTTTAAACGCTATAACCATAAATTAATTTAATGACTATCATAGAATTGGTCGAGCACCTCTTTCATACATAATCTAAGAAAACGAAGTGGAGTTTTTAAATATTTCGTCGAAGTTTTAACTTTAACTAACACATTGCTATTTTTCTTTGTTATATGTTTGTTGTTTTTATGCATGTCAAACTTCATTTTCAATGTCATCACAAATACGATTTTAACAGCAAAATAATAGATTTTTTATAAGAAAAATCCTCTAAAAAACAATGTACAATGAAAACTTCATTTTCATTTTTAATATATATTTTTAATTGTTAAAATTTTATCATCATCGAATAAATAGTTAAATATTTTCAATTAATTTAAATTTTAATATGAATGGTTTACGTAAATAAAATATAAAATTCAATGATCAAATTAAAATAATATAAATAGTATAAAAATATATAAAACTAAATCAATTTTACATTATTTTAAATAAATCTTTTTTTTGTGAAAATTTTAAATAAATCTCTTATCATAATATATATATATATATATATATATTTAACATGGACAAATCCGATCATAAGAGTATAAAACAAAACAGTTTACACTCTTTTTTAATCGTGATAGGTCATCAAATCTAACGATTGTAACTAAAATATTTTTTTTATGTGTCTTACTGTCTTTCTCCTTGGCCCATTGTTAGAGTTCTTTTCAATTTTCCGTTCTTTACAAGTACAGTGATATCACGACTTCTAAAGAACAAAATCTGGCTTTCTTATTCTAAATAAATTACATTTTTTTTTTAACTAGTCTAGTGTTCAATTTGTAACACAATAAGTTCTGTACTACTAAATTTGTCCATTTCTAAGAGTTGAATTCTATTTAAAAAATCTGGTTTTCTTACCATCCGTTTGGTGCAATTGGTGGCCAAATGGACAAAAGACCAAATAAAGGGTGGAGTAAAATTAATTTTTTTTACTCTTAATTTTAATTTTTTATTATTATATTAAAAAACATATATTTTTAATTGTAATTTTATCTTTTTTAATTTTATCTAAATCAATTTGACCATCCATCCAAACTATTCCAATCTAAATAAATTACAGTCATTTTATTCTTAGTAATGAACAATCACATGTAAAACCTAAAAGTGATTGCAATTCGATTTTAATCCAATAGTTTAATAATATTAAATTTAAAAATTGAAATCATTTATCAAGGTGAATTAACGAAAAGAATTTTTAAAAGATTTTAATATTTGATTAATTGGTTTGAAATTGAATCAACCAAACTAAATAAATTTTAATCAAAATTTTAAAAAATTAAAAATAAAACTAAAATTTTATTGAATCTAAAAATATTAAATTTTGAAATTTGGTTGATATTTTAAATTTAATATCTTGTTAGATGATTTTATTTAATTTTTTTGAAATATGAAAAATTTAAAATACAATTTAGCTTAAATTAATTTTATTATTGATTAATTCAAAAATACAATTCAAGTAATTCAATTTAAAATTAATCAATTAATCACTTGCATGAAATATAAACAAATAATTATTAAAAAATTTAAATATGGGAAAATGGGATCCCTCAACGGCGTTTAGTTTCGTTTTCTTCAACTGTTGTAACTACCGTACACCAGCGTGGCTATTCGAAAATATCATACGTAACCAAAAAAAAAAAAATATCATACGCAATGCAATTTTGAAATTTCTTTCCTCTCGTTTTCAATCTCTCCTTTCGCTTGCATGGTTGCCGGTCCCATTGATAAAGCCAACAAACTTTTTGTTTTCATCTCTCTTGCTGATGCTGGAAACTTATGGGAAACAAAACTCAATTTTCTTCAAAGGTAATACTATTTTTGGATTATTAAAAGATATATTGACAATAGAGTTTTTAAACTATAAACAGAATTAACATAATAAAGAATGTTATGTTAGGGGTAATCACTTTAACAGTCTTATTTCATAATTCTCAATTTTATTAGAATATGTTTCTTTTTAGTTTTAATTGAAAATCGATTATCTATGTGAAAAATTAAAAAATTAAAATATATGGATGTTAAAAAATATTTTTCAAGTAACTTGTAATAGTAGGTAACAGATTTTCACGTAAAATTATAAAGTGACGTGGCCCAATAAGATAAAGAGTGTTGAAATATGATTGTCAAAATGACAATCCTTAACGTTTCTCTTAACAGTATGATACACATTCTGAAAGAAATATTAAAAAAATAAAATTATTCAATTCACTATTAGTGAAAATTTTAAATTTAATAAGTAGGGTTAACATAGTGACACATGACTTATATTCATTTTACTTGTTTTTTATTATTTTAATATTTCCTAAAAAATATGTGTTATAAATTTAATATCATTTGTAAAGTTTAAAAACTTTATTAGCAGCGTATTAGATAATAATATTAAAAAAACTAATTAAAAATATGTGACACCTTATTAACACAACTTATTGTTGTTCAAAAACAAATATGGGATTACAACTTTTGCCCACTTGGGGTACTATGAAGATAAAAACTTGAACTTCTTCTTGGACTTCAACTTCTGGAATTGAACTTCTTTGATCACGAACAGTCACGAACTAAATGCAGAGAAAGACTTCAAGGCGTGCTGCTATAATGCCACTTTCCTTAAGACTTATTTCACCCCCACCAGTTATGGTATGCAACAGGGATTATGGAAATAACCTCAGGATACAATGAAGTCAACTTGTTTAATATTACCTTGCACTTGTAATATTAAACCACTAAACACTTTAGACAAATACACAAGTATTATGTCTTAGCCAAAGTTTTCTGCAGCAAACAATGTCTAAGAGACTTGTTTTCTATTTTGAGATTGGGAGAGAAAAAGAAATCAGAATGTTTTTCGTTCTATATTTTGAATGAACATTGTCATCTCTTTTATAGAGATAATTTCAAGAGATGTTACCTTTGATTTGAATGTCACAACCTTTTAATTGTGTTGTTTCATTTAAACAAACACATATTTCAGATTGTTCACACCTCTTAAATTCAATGGTTATGTCCTTTAACCATTTTGTAGTGAAAGATTACCCTTTGAATGAGGTTGCACTTATTCAAAGAAAACTAGTCGTTATAATTCATTTTGCACTAGAGCAGTTGACTACCATAAAAGGCAGTTGACTGCCCTTGGATTTCCAGGCAAGGAAGTTGGATGCCCGAAAATAGCATCCGACTGCCCTAGTGTATTTTTGAAACAGTATACAACTTCCAGGAGGGCAGTCGACTGCCTTCATATGGCAGTCGACTGCCTTAAAGTAACTTAAAATCCGAGTATTCACCTAGTATAGGCAGTTGACTGCCCTATTTGGGCAGTTGACTGCCATCCCGGAGCATCCGACTGCCCTCCCAGGGCATCTGACTGCCCAAGAGCATTTTCCGAACAGAATGTTCACTGCGCAAGGGCAGTTGACTGCCCTATATGGGCAGTTGACTGCCCTATAAAATTAGTAAAAATCATTTTAACATGATTTTACTTCACCCGGAGTCATACCAAACACTAGTTTTACTTGTACGTTGATTAAACAACATTTTAATCAGTCTTTTCACTTTATATTTTGAAATTTTTCTAACAATCCCCCACCAATTTCAAAATAGAACAAGTCTAATACTTGAGGAATCCTCATGCATAAAATGATGGTGAACTAGGTCTTGAACCATCACCTTAGAGAAAAAATACTTTCAGTTAATCAGAACGGTATGGTGGACTAAGTCTTGAACCAACGGTTCTATGATGATTAACTAATGACTAAATCTCACATGAGACTTCAAAAATTTGTCCAAAGTCATTTAGTAGAACTTCGACACTTATACTGGCCATGTGTCTTGTATCATTTCATGAGTGCTTAAGAGCTAAACCCTAAGCTCCTAGAAGCGGCACCACTTCCACTCATATAGGTGAACTCATCAGAAATGCAATCATATAAGCATTCCAACACTTATACTTACGTGTTATGGGTTCATTAAGAGTAACAACTCAACCTCTTTATTTTCATATGATTTCAAGTATTCATAACCTTTGAGATGTATAACAGCATAATACTTGCAGCCACATTCAGATAATGTACTTGATCTCATTGAACTCAAGACTTAATGTCCAATTAAGCGTTGAGTTGAGTTTCCATTATGTGTGACTAATTCAAATGGGTTTTAGTCCCATCCCCTTGGAAGTTCTAGACACTATCTCTCTTGTGAGACCTTTTGTCAATGGATCCGCCAAGTTTTCACTTGACTTGACAAAGTTAATGGTGATCACCCCATCTTTAATCAATTGTCTAACATAGCTGTGCCTTAGACCAATATGTCTAGATTTCCCATTATATACTTGGCTATAAGCCTTTGATAGTGTAGCTTCACTATCACAATGTATTGATATAGGTGACATTGGTTTAGGTCATAAAGGAATTTCATAGAGTAAGTTTCTCAACCACTCAGCCTCCTTACTTGCCGAAGCTAATGCCACAAATTCTGAAGCCATAGTAGAATCAGAAATACAAGTTTGTTTCTTGGATCCCCAAGAAACTGCACCCCCACCAAACATGAATATCCATCCACTAGTGAATGAATGATCCTCCATGTTATTAATCCAACTTGCATCTGTGTAACCTTCTAAAACAGAAGGTTCACCACGGTAAGCAATGCCATAATTCATAGTTTTCTTCAAGTAACTTAATACTCTAGAAATGGCATTCCAATGCATGTTACCTGGATTGCTTGTATATCTACTAAGCTTTCCAACAGCAAAAGCAATATCCGGTCTTGTGCATGTCATGGCATACATCAAACAACCAATCACTCTTGCATATTCAAGTTGTGCAATTGGTTTATCCTTATTTGAAATCAATTTCAAATTTGGATCATATGGTGTTGCAACCGTTGCACGTTCATAATGGTTAAACCTTTTGAGAATCTTCTCAATATAATGTGATTGGGATAAGATCAAGTTGTTTTCTCTTTTATGAATTCTTATTCCCAAGATCACATCTGCAACACCCATGTCTTTCATGGAAAAGTTTTTCGATAAAAACTTCTTAGTATTTTCAACTTGTTCCAAGTCTGTACCAAAAATTAACATGTCATCTACATATAAACATATGATGACACCTTTTCCATTGATGATCTTACTATAGACACATTTATCGGATTCATTTATAATGTATCTGTTTGCTAGGAGTACTTCATCAAACTTTTGATGCCATTGCTTAGGTGCTTGCTTAAGTCCATACAAGGACTTCATTAATTTACACACTTTCCTTTCTTGTCCAGGAACAACAAACCCTTTAGGTTGTTCTATATACACCTCCTCATCCAATTCACCATATAAAAATGCTGTTTTGACATCCATTTGGTGAATTTCCAATTTATAAATTGAGGCCAATGCTATTAGCATTCTTATTGTAGCAATTCTTGCTACTGGTGCATATGTATCGAAATAATCGATTCCATGTTTTTGTGTAAATCCCTTAGCAACAAGTCTAGCCTTAAACTTGTCTATAGTACCATCCACTTTCATTTTCTTTTTGAAAATCCACTTGCAAGCAATTGGTTTGCAACCTGGAGGTAAATCTACTAAGATCCAAGTATTGTTCCCCATAATTGAATCCATCTCATCATTTATAGCTTCTTTCCAAAAAGCTATATCTTGAGACTTCATAGCCTCTTCAAATGATTTTGGATCAGATTCAATATTGAAACAATATTCAATGTGATTGCTTATGGTTTCTCTTGATCCCTCCACAAGAAACATGTGAAAATCTGAACCATAAGTCTTAGCTTTTCTTGCTCTTTTGCTTGTTCTTGGTACAAGGTTTTGTTCTTCAATTATGGTGGAATTTTCTAATTCCTTAGAATTAGTTTGAGCAACTTCTTTTTGTAAAGGAATCAGTTTGAACCTTCCCTCGTCAAACAATGCATCTCTTGATTCAATAACCGTATTAATTGATATTGAATTATTTGGTTCAACAACCAAAAATCTATATGCCTTACTATTTTGTGCATAACCAATAAAGATGCACTCAATTCCCTTCTCACCTAATTTCTTTCTTTTAGGTTCAGGAATTCTTACAATTGCTCTACAACCCCATACCTTAAGGTAACTCAAGTTGGGTTTCCTTTTCTTCCATAATTCATATGGGATAATATTGTTCCTTTTGATAGGAACTCTATTAAGAATGTGACATGCAGTCAACATTGCTTCCCCCCAAAATCCTTGTCCTAATCCTGAATAGGATAACATAGCATTAACCATTTCGATTAATGTTCTATTTTTCCTTTCAGCCACACCATTAGATTGGGGACTATATGGTGCTGTAATCTCATGAACAATGCCAATAGTTTCAAAATATGTTGGATCATAGTATTCTCCTCCCCTGTCAGTTTTTAAGGTTTTAATCTTAACATTACAATGTAATTGTACTTCATTTTTATAAGCTTTAAACTTATCTAATGATTCATCCTTAGAATGCATTAAGTAGACATAACAATATTTAGAGAAATCATCTATGAATGTCACATAATATTTCTTTCCTCCTATTGATGGGGTTCCATGTAAATCTCCTACATCACTATGCACTAATTCTAACAATTTAGAATTTCTTTCTACCTTGGAAAAAGGTTTCTTTGTTATTTTAGTTAGCATGCAAGTTCTACACTTTTCATCACTTCTAACTACATATGGAACCATATTAGATTTAGACATCATGATTACTTTATCATAGTTTATATGTCCTAATCTACTATGCCATAAATCAAAAGAATCCACAATATAAGCTGAATCATTCTTCTTATTATTGATATTGAAATGAGATACATTAAGTTTAAACATGCCTTCATTGGCATATCCCTTTCCCACAAAAGTTCCACTCTTGGATAGTATACACTTATCCCCCTCAAAAATAACTTTGAACCCAAACTTATTGAGTAAACTAACAGACACTAGATTCTTCCTAACTTCTGGAACATAGAAAACATTGGTTAAAGTCAATGTTTTTCCAGAAGTGAAGTTTAAATCTATGGTCCCCTTGCCTTTGATTTCAGTTGAAGAAGAATTCCCCATGTAGAGCACATTGCCATCTACTTCCTCTTTGAAAGTTTTGAACATAGCCTTGTTTGTGCACACATGTTTTGTAGCACCAGAATCTATCCACCATGCTTCTTTGTCTTCAATGACATTGATTTCAGAAATCACAGCAACAAAGTTGTCCTTGGTTGCATTGGATGCTTCTTTCTTCTTTTTGAAGACATAGCAATCCCTTTTGAAGTGCCCTGGTTTTCCACAATGGAAACATGCACCTTTCTTCTTGATTTTCTTGCCTTTGGTGGAAAGTTCTTTCTTCTTCTTTGTGGATTTTTTGTTGGAAACAGTATCTTCCACCACATGGACTTTGGAGATGTTAGTCTCCTTCTCCTTTTCTTTGTCATTCTCCTTGCGATATTGCTCTTCAATCCGAAGATAGTTTGCAAGGTAATCAAGAGTGATTTCTTCCTTTTTGTGTTTCAAGGTTCTCTTGATATCCTTCCATGATGCTGGAAGTTTGTCAATTATAGAGGACACTATGATTGACTCATCCATGTTCATTGAATACTGCTTAAACTTGTTAAGGATGACTTGAATCTCAACAAACTGTTCCATAATAGGTCTGGAATCATTCATTCTAAAAATGTTCCAACTTGTTACTAGGAACTTTTTGCTAGTTGCGTCTTCCTTCATGTATCTTGCATCCAGCTTTTCCCATAACTCTTTTGATGTATTGATTGTGATGTAAGTATCAAATAAAGAATCAGACATACCATTTAGGATGCATCCTCTACAAGTGTAGTCATCGTTGTCCCACTTTTGTCTTTGATGCACTTCCTCATTTGTGTCATCTTCTTTTTCTTCTGGTCTTGGTGTTGTGAGTACATAGAGCACATTGAGGGATGTAAGTAAAATCTTCATCTTCTGTTGCCACCTTAGGAAGTTCCCTCCATCGAACCTCTCCAACTTTTGGAAGTTAAATGCCAATTCTTTCAACGTTTCCATCTTCATGGTTTCTGAAACTAAGTCTTAAGATTGTTGTTCAAAAACAAATATGGGATTACAACTTTTGCCCACTTGGGGTACTATGAAGATAAAAACTTGAACTTCTTCTTGGACTTCAACTTCTGGAATTGAACTTCTTTGATCACGAACAGTCACGAACTAAATGCAGAGAAAGACTTCAAGGCGTGCTGCTATAATGCCACTTTCCTTAAGACTTATTTCACCCCCACCAGTTATGGTATGCAACAGGGATTATGGAAATAGCCTCAGGATACAATGAAGTCAACTTGTTTAATATTACCTTGCACTTGTAATATTAAACCACTAAACACTTTAGACAAATACAAAAGTATTATGTCTTAGCCAAAGTTTTCTGCAGCAAACAATGTCTAAGAGACTTGTTTTCTATTTTGAGATTGGGAGAGAAAAAGAAATCAGAATGCTTTTCGTTCTATATTTTGAATGAACATTGTCATCTCTTTTATAGAGATAATTTCAAGAGATGTTACCTTTGATTTGAATGTCACAACCTTTCAATTGTGTTGTTTCATTTAAACAAACACATATTTCAAATTGTTCACACCTCTTAAATTCAATGGTTATGTCCTTTAACCATTTTGTAGTGAAAGATTACGCTTTGAATAAGGTTGCACTTATTCAAAGAAAACTAGTCGTTATAATTCATTTTGCACTAGAGCAGTTGACTGCCCTTGGATTTCCAGGCAAGGAAGTTGGATGCCCGAAAATAGCATCCGACTGCCCTAGTGTATTTTTGAAACAGTATACAACTTCCAGGAGGGCAGTCGACTGCCTTCATATGGCAGTCGACTGCCTTAAAGTAACTTAAAATCCGAGTATTCACCTAGTATAGGCAGTTGACTGCTCTATTTGGGCAGTTGACTGCCATCCCGGAGCATCCGACTGCCCTCCCAGGGCATCTGACTGCCCAAGAGCATTTTCCGAACAGAATGTTCACTGCGCAAGGGCAGTTGACTGCCCTATATGGGCAGTTGACTGCCCTATAAAATTAGTAAAAATCATTTTAACATGATTTTACTTCACCCGGAGTCATACCAAACACTAGTTTTACTTGTACGTTGATTAAACAACATTTTAATCAGTCTTTTCACTTTATATTTTGAAATTTTTCTAACACTTATAGTGTTTAAAAATTTCACTGTGTATTTGATAATAATCATATCATTTTTCTATAATGTAAGAAATTATGTTTATTAAGATTGTGCAAGATTGTATACAATTTTCATTTTAATAAAAAAAATGTAAAATGAAAAACGTACACAATCATTTTTCATTTTACTTGAATGTTAATTCACTTTACCAAATACTAGAGGTGGCAAATGGGCGGGTCGGATTGGGTTTGGATCGGATCATTTTGGATCGGATCATTTCGGATTAAGAAAAATCGGATCATTTTGGATTCGGATCATTTCGGGTTCGGATAAGGTCGGGTTTGGGTCAAGGAAAAATCGGTCTATTTCGGGTTTGGATCATTTCGGGTTCGGATAAGGTCGGGTTTGGGTCAAGGAAAAATCGGTCTATTTCGGATTTGGATCATTTCGGGTTCGGATAAGGTCGGGTTTGGGTTGTTGACTTTTTTAGTCAATTCGGGTTGGTCGGATTTGGATTCGGGTCGATTTGACAGATTTATTGGATTAAACTTTGGTCATCTTGATGTAATTTATCTGGTATAAAAATCAACTAAAACCATATTTCTAAGAACTACAAAACTCATGAAAATAAAATTGTCTTTTTACATGACCTATAGTACAATTGGGATTGAAATAATCAAAATATTTAATAATCTGTATGATAGTATTCTTTATAATATATTTACCAATATTCATAAATTAATTACGTTTTTTCATTTTATTTTTATTACTACAATAATTAATAACTTTTGAATCAAAGTGATTTAATAATCCATACTAAATATCATAAAACAATACTATATATTTCTTTAATTTAGTTTGATTTTTTATAGAATAATTAGAGACATTAGTGTAGATGATATAGCTTCTGTACTCTGTTATAGATTAATCATTAAATAATTATACATTATGTTCAAATGAATGTAATATAAAAGTGAATATTTAAATTTAACTATATTAAAAAAATATATAACACTCATATTATTGAAAAAAATTATATTTTTACTATATTAAAATACTTTCATATTTAATTTTAACATTTAAATATTTATTGGTAATATTAAATTTAAGTTTGAATATTTTCAGGTCTGGGTAAATTTGGATTCGAATCAATTTGGGTTCGGGTCAATTTGGGTTCGGATCAATTCGGGTTCGGGTTAATCTAAATTCGGATGAATTCGGGTTCGGATAAATTCGGGTTCGGATTCGGTCGGGTTTGGATCAATGTAAATTCGGATAAATTTGGTTTTGGATCAATTCGGATTCGGATCGGGTTGGATTTGGATTGTTGACTTTTTTAGTCAAATCGGATCGGTCGGGTTTGGATTCGGGTTAATCGGGCGGATTTTTCGGGTCGGGTCAACTTTTGCCACCTCTACCAAATACGTCATGTTAAATTCATTTAAAATTTATAGGTCAAGTGTTCCATGGCAAGTTTTACCTTTCAAGTTTTGCTTAGTAAAAAAAATGAGAATAAAATTTGTTAATCCAATAATTAAGTTTCATAATTATTTTTAGATTCATTTGGATGAGTGATGAGATTAAAAACAGTAATGGCACTAAGATTGAAAAACATCCTACGCGATGCAAATTTCTTTCCTCTTGTTTTCAACCTCTCCTTTCACTTGTATACCAATGGATGCTGTTTCCATTGATCAATGTCAACAAACTTTTTTGTTTTCATTGGACAAAACCCAATTTTCTTTAAAGGTAATATTATTTTTGGATTATTATAGGATATCTTTTTAATCCCTATTTTGTGAGGTTTTTATATTTCACAAGCAAAGTTAAAAAAGTGATATATACCTTGTTAAAATTTTAAAAAAATTATTATCAAATATATTGTTAGTGATGTCTTTAGACATCAAAAGCGAAGTTAAGATGATAATGCATATTCATTTTATTTATTTTTATTTTTTTAATATTTTTCAAAAAATTTGTGTGTTGTCATCTTAATCTCTTTTATAAAGTTTAAAATTTCACCGATAGCTAGAGGTGTAAGCGAATCATACATGAAAGAACATTATTATGTTCATCTTGGCTTGTATATTTTTAAATATTTCATGTTCGGTTCATGTTTATTAATCTTGCTCATTAATATTAACGAACATGTGTTCGTGAATATTAAATGAACATATTTTACAAACATTTGTTCGTGAACATTAAATGAAAATGTCAAGAATATTAAACAAAAAAATTATACAAATAAACTATATTCACCCTAATACAGAAGACGCCAAATTAAAAAAAACTATATAAATATGTAATTTAAATAATTATATATTAAAATAACTTATGAGTAAATTTGTTTGTAATCGTTTGTTAAAATTAATAAACGAAAATAAATGAATAGAATTTGAATATATTCACGAATTGTCAAGCCTTTTGTTTGTTTATGCCCCTATTGAGAGTATATTGAATAATAATGCTAAAAAAAACAATTAAAATAAAATATGTATCACCTTATTAACACTGCTTGTGAAGTCTAAATACACTACTGATAATGCATTTAATAATAATCCTACTATTTTTTTCTACAAATAGAAGAAAGTGGAATAATTACCAGTGTAAAACAATTTTATTTAACAAATTTTTTTTTTTTATGATTTATATTTTCTAATCTGATCGTTGAGTATTATACTCTTTTCAAATAGATTATGCATATAAAATGTCAAGTTAATCAAATATTAGTTTGATAATAATAAAATTTCAATTGTTATTGAAATGACAGATATTAGATCGATTCGAAAATTTACATGCATTATGGATACGAGTAAAATGTAAAAGCTAACAGTTGATTTGTAAAAAATATTAATCCTACATTAGATTATAAAAATTATAAAAAATAAATTTGTTTTGCATTTGTATAATTTGATCTCTCTTTATGTTTGTGTGTGTGTGTGTGTGTGTGTGTGTATATATATAATATGTTAGCAAACTCAATCATAAGAGCACTAAAAAAAAGTTTTACACTCTTTCTTTAATCGTTAGACCTCATCAAATCCATGATCGTAATTGTTGTTGTCAAAAACAACAATAAATGTTTGCTGACCTCGGATCCTCGATCTTCGCGTTAGTTTGTCTCCAAGGATCTGCGAAATAGGAAACCATCAGGGGGCGCAGGGGTTTTCCCCTGCGCGCGCACTCCGATGCTTAAGTCAGACAGAGTTTCAGTAGGCAAATAGAGCTTAGGGTTTAAGAATGATACCTGTGACCTATTTATAGGAGTTGTTTTGCGCGTAATTACCTTTAAAACTCACAGCTTAAATAATATCCTAGTGGATCATTTATGGGCCTTTTGAGTCCTCTTTCCTCTTGGGCTTAAATTATTATTTGGCTCAATGGTCTTCAGCTTGACTTATAGAAAAGCCCAGTAATAATTGACCTAGTCCACATCAATTGCTCCCCACTCTTTTACAAGGTTTACCTTGTGAAAG
The DNA here is from genome assembly GCA_032173925.1 of Heritiera fomes. Classification (NCBI taxonomy): domain Eukaryota; kingdom Viridiplantae; phylum Streptophyta; class Magnoliopsida; order Malvales; family Malvaceae; genus Heritiera; species Heritiera fomes. The sequence goes on along the minus strand of JAPDPM010000013.1, from coordinate 3,893,182 downwards.
AGTATATAAAGAATGGGCTTTTCAAATTCTTTTGCTACCCTCTTCCTGGTATTATCACAAGAGTCTTTTCATCTTCACTTGAGGGCTCAATTAGTGAACTTCATTATTATTTGTAGCAGAAACGACTTTGTATCATCATTTCTTTTGTCAAGTGCTTTCTATTAGCCAAGAGGAAGAAAACCGAATCTGGGTTAAGGCCATGAGGGCACATCGTCTAGAAGTGCCATAAGCGGATGCATATGTTATTATCTGGATTTATTAGATGTGGTTTGTACTCGGCATGCTCCTGATTGGTTGAAGCTTGATCCGGATGCTGAGGATTTGGAACCTTTTCTGAGGATAGGCATTTATAAAGATCCATCTGATCTTACCAGCCCTTAAGAGCCTTTTTGTCGACTCGAGATGGTCGGGGTTCTTACAGGCTTGGACGAAGATGATTTAGACAATTATAGCACCTCAGAGCGTACATGCTTGGGTGCCTATTAGTATCGATGCTCCTTTTGAGGCAGAAGTCAATCTAGAGTGCTCCCCAGTTTTTGTGAAAAAGCTTAGTCTTTTACAAACTGATCAACACATTTTTAAACTCATCTACAGAGGCAACTACACATTTACCTTGTATTAGTCTTACGTAATAATCAGACTTTCCTCATGCACTTTTTGCTTCAAGTTCTTTCACATATGTGGCTTATGCCGCTCAATTACTGCTTCAAGCACATGCACTTCATGCATCATGCACTTTTCGCTTTAAGTGCATGCGTAGCCTACATCGCGCATTTTTCGCTTCAGGCTTTTTTCTCTGAGTACGTGGCTTACTTCGCGCGTTTTTCGCTTTAGGTTTTTGATTTGCCCGTCTCGCACCCTTTTGTGCTTAGGGACTTTTCATTTGCCTGTCTCACACTGTTTTGTGCTTATGGACTTTATAGAATTGATAAGAATATAACATCGTTTTTATATCCGAAATGCCGATATAAAACGTTAAATGCACTTTGTCAATCAATTGTAGCACATATCCAATGATAAAATTGTAACGTACCTCGTACCATACCTCACAGCCTGCATACTGTGTGCTCCCCAAGTTTTTCTTTGCGACTTTTTGTTTCCAAAGAAGAACTTTTACTGGAGTATTGGTCCTGTCTTGCGTACTATCCGCTTAAGGACTTGTTAGAATATAATATCATTTATATCCGAAATGCCAACATAATACATTAAATGTAATCTGATAACATACCTCGTTTAGAGACTTATTTTTTCCCATCTCGCACCCTTTTGTGCTTAGGGACTTTTGATTTACCCGTCTCGCACATTTTTCGCTTAGGGACTTTTTGTTTGCCTGTCTCGCGCACTTTTCGCTTAGGGACTTTTGATTTGCCCGTCTCGCGCACTTTTCGTTTAGGGACTTTTGATTTGCCCGTCTCACGCACTTTTCGCTTAGGGACTTTTTTGTACCCGTTTCGCGTCTTCTTCATGCTTAGGGTCTTATTTTGCCCGCTTAGCGTCTTCGTCATGCTTAGGGTCTTATTTTGCCCGCTTAGGGTCTTATTTTGCCCTTTTAGCGTCTTCGTCATGCTTATGGTCTTATTTATGCCCGTTTGGGTCTTACTTTGCCCTTTTAGCGTCTTCGTCATGCTTAGGGTCTTATTTTGCCCGCTTAAGGTCTTATTTTGCCCTTTTAGCATCTTCGTCATGCTTAGGGTCTTATTTATGCCCGTTTGGGTCTTACTTTGCCCTTTTAGCGTCTTCGTCATGCTTAGGGTCTTATTTATGCCCGTTTAGGGTCTTCCTATGCCCGTTTAGGGTCTTCCTTTGCCCTTTTAGCGTCTTCGTCATGCTTAGGGCCTTATTTTGCCCGCTTATGGTCTTATTTATGCCCGTTTAGGGTCTTATTTTGCCCTTTTAGCGTCTCCGTCATGCTTAGGGTCTTATTTATGCCCGTTTAGGGTCTTACTTTGCCCTTTTAGCGTCTTCGTCGTGCTTAGGATCTTATTTCTGCCGGTTTTACGGTCTTATTTATGCTCATTTTGCGTATGCTTCTCGCTCAGGGACTTATTTCTGCCGGTTTTACGGTCTTATTTATGCCCCTTTTGCGTATGCTTCTCGCTCAGGGACTTATTTCTGCCGGTTTTACGATCTTATTTATGCCTATTTTGCGTATGCTTCTCGCTCAGGGACTTATTTCTGCCGATTTTACGGTCTTATTTATGCCCATTTTGCGTATTCTTGGCTAGCTTTTGTTTTCTTCTTCTATTCCTGCAACATGTCTATCAAACATGGAGATTTATCATAGTACAGATAAAAATAACTGGCCTTTCGTTTCATAGTGTAGTATTTTCAATTAAACTGTGTAAGTAAAAATATCATTGCAGTAAATGTTAAAACAATAATAGCAAATGTTTACCACCAGTACCATTCCAAGTCTTTGTCTTTGAAAAATCTGTAAAGTACGAGTGCTGGGATGTTCTGCTATCAACCATGGATTGTGCATTAAGTCGTGCCTCGGTACGAGCTTAACACAAGTTGTTTTCGATCGAACCAAGCTCTCCCTGGCTTGCTGCCTTATACGACAGTGGCTAGTGCCTACCTCGGACACCTGCCTAATTCAATCACAATTGTTAGAGTAGACAAGAAAATCGAAAACATCGTATGAGAGTACCTCAAATCTGGTTACCACCCGTATGTTCCTGCTTGAGGGTGTTTGCAATTTCCGTTGTGTGAAGCACTCACTTGTATTGATACTCATGAATGCTATGTATAGGGGCTTACAAGGGAGACACAGCCTTGATCTCGACACCCTAAGCTGGCACATCCTTGTCTTGCTTAAAGGACTCACGAAGCTGACACACCCTTTATATAGACAAACCCTCTTTCACATGTGTGGTTTGCAATAGGCCAAGTGTGTAGCTCTTAAGCCACTTCTAGATGGTTGCTAGAGTAGTTCTTGGAAGCTTCTATGTTAGACGATCGACAAATGGGTCGAAGGAAGCTTTTGGACATTCTGTCGGATTAGTGCACGCACTAGGTCTAGAAGATTCTAGATTATTTCGCTCAGATCCCGCACTTGGGCGTGCGCTTGGATCGTCAAATTTAAATGTGCTCGCCAAAGTTTTTTCTAATGGGCGAACCAGTAGTTTGGATTCCATGCTCGCCAGCGTTGCTAGCCATTGCCGAAAGGCATGACTTGGGTGTTCTTTGCTCGCCTGCATTGTGCTAACGGGGGAATCTTGCGTATGGGTGCTGTATTCACCTAATTTTCTTCGTTGTCATTTTATCAAAGTAGGGAGCTTGTCGAAATGTGTTTGCCATCTTGATTTCTTCTTTTGCTGGGCGTTCAGCCAGAACACCAATCGAGCTCTGCTGTGTTCATGGAGAGCTTTTTGCGACTGGGCTTGCCAAAGTCTCGTTTGTAAACTGGAGGCTAGGCTGTGGCGTTGGCTATGCAATCGCCACATGCCACTCAATCACCGAAAGTGTGTGCTGTAGTGGTCTTGTGCTCGCCACATGACACTGCATTCGTCAACATTGCTTCACGCCTTGTGTGTTGGGGGCTAGGCTTACGGAAGCCATTCGCTCGCCTAGAATGTCTGTCATGTGACTTTTTCTCGCTTGCATGGCTGTTGCACAGAACTAACCGCTTTACCGTAATATAATCTGTCGAATGTACTCACCATTACCTTTGACCTATTGGGCTAGTCGTGTACTTGCACCACCACCTTGCGTACGATGGATTGACCTGCTGTGGCAGGAGCCCTTTTGTTGTGGCGGTGTCTATTGTACATTAACTATTTTCTTGATCTTTTATTCTACAGGTTGTGCTTGCCCCCCTGCGCCCCCTAAGCTCTATTGTGTGGAACCTTGTAGCCAAAAGGCTCCTTAAAGTTTGTGTCAAAATGTCAAATGACATACTTAACTTTCTTATGCGTCTGTCGTGGATGTGTGCAGAAAATAGCAAATGTTAGTGGTGAGTAGTGCTAATCGCCAGGGGCTGTCGTGAGAGGGAGGTCTCCTCACGCCAAGGGCCTGTCGCGAGAGGGAGGTCGCTTCTCGCCAAGGAACTGTCTAACGCGAAAGATGGTTCTCGCCCAGTGCTAATCGCCAGGGGCCTGTCGCGAGAGGGAGGTCTCCTCTCGCCAAGGATCTGTCTCGCGCGATAGATGGCTCTCGCCCAGTATGAACAGGAGGCCTCTCGCCAAAAGGAATGTCTGCGCGAGAGCTTGCCCCTCGCCCAATGTAACAGGATAGGTGGCTCTCGCCCAATGCTAATAGGAGGAGGTCTCTCGCTAAGGGCCTGTCTGGCGCAAAAGCTAGCCTCTCGCCCGTGGTAACATAAGGAGATCTCTCGCCAAGGCATGTCCGTGCGAGAGCTAGCATCTCGCCAGTGCTAACATAAAGAAGTGTCTCGCCAAAGGCTTGTCTGCGCGAGAGCTTGCATATCGCCCAGTACTGTCTCTCGCCCAATGTAACAGGATAGGTGGCTCTCGCCCAATGCTAACAGGAGGAGGTCTCTCGCTAAGGGCCTTTTCTGTGCACGAGAGATAGCTCTCGCCCAATGCTAACAGCGGAATCTCTCGCCAAAAAGGTCTATCTGCGCAAGAGATAGCTCTCGCCCATGCAACAGGAGGAGGTCTCTCGCCAAGGACATGTTTGCGCGAGAAATAGCTCTCGCCCATGCAGTCTCTCGCCCATGCAGTCAGATGCGAGAGCTAGTCTATCGCACATGCAGTCTCTCGTACATGGAGTCTCTCGCCCATGCAGTCAGGTGCGACTTTGTACTCTATCGCCAAAAGGGCTGTCACGCGTGAGTCAGTCTCTCGCCTCAGACTTTATCGCGTAATCTGTGCATCCTGCCGCAGCCTACATCCCCTGTCTTCCGCAGATGTCTTTTCACCATCTTTTGTTATGGCTTTTTTTTTTGTTTGTTTCCCACATACGGCGCCAATTGTTGTTGCCAAAAACAACAATAAATGTTTGCTGACCTCGGATCCTCGATCTTCGCGTTAGTTTGTCTCCAAGGATCTGCGAAATAGGAAACCATCAGGGGGCGCAGGGGTTTTCCCCTGCGTGCGCACTCCGATGCTTAAAGTCAGACAGGGTTTCAGTAGGCAAATAGAGCTTAGGGTTTAAGAATGATACCTGTGACTTATTTATAGGAGTTGTTTTGCGCGTAATTACCTTTAAGACCCACAGCTTAAATAATATCCTAGTGGATCATTTATGGGCCTTTTGAGTCCTCTTTTCTTTTGGGCTTAAATTATTATTTGGCTCAATGGTCTTCAGCTTGACTTATAGAAAAGCCCAGTAATAATTGACCAGTCCACATCAGTAACTAAAATAAATTTTTTATTTGTCTTCTTCGCTTCTTTCTTCTTGGCCCATTGATAGAGATTTTTTCAATTTTCCATTTTTTCCAAGTCTAGTGATATCGTCAACAAAATCCGGTTTCCTCAGTCTAAAAAAATTAAAGTCCTTCTTTACAAGTCCAATTTTCAATTTGTTAGACAAGAAGTTTTGTACTAAATTTGTTCCATTTTTTGTGTTGAAATCAATTTAGAAAATCACAAAATTTTTATTAGTAAAATAACCAAAAAAAAAGTACAATGGAAACAAAAAAGGATGTACGAGGATGGGGCGTTGTAACTCCACAGCAAGGGGGAGATAACCTTAGATTTAATACGCAATTGGAAAGAAAGCTAGCTATTGAAAGAAAAGAGCAAGATGATTTCTTGGAAAAAACATAAAGCTAAAGAAAAGATATAAGTTAATGAGTCAATTTGATATTTTTATCATTTTAATAAAAAATAATATATTTTAATTTATATTAAGGATTAAAATTTTATTATTATTGAACAAATAAGTAAACATTTTAAATTAACTTAAAATTTATCATAAAGATCAAATTAAAAAATGTAAGTAATATAAAATATGCAAAGTTAAATTAAAAAAATATAAAGAATATCTCATCTGTTCTCGTCATTATTCATTACACCAATCCATACAATAAATTTTGAAAAAAAAAAAAGGCCTTCCATCTGCATGTGCCCATTATTTGATAGATTTGTAACAAATGGCCTTTAAATCATTCTGAGTGCTGCATATAACCAAAATTAGGATATAAAGCTAATAATCAGGATTCTTTGAACGAAGCTTGGTCTCATTAAAAATTAGGTTTCAAAAAACTGTTTCTGTTTTTTTTATGGGTAAACTACAAAATATTTTCATACCACATTGGATATGAAATTAATTCTCACTTACGCTGATTTAAGAAAATTTACTTCATCAATAATTTAAATACGAGATTTTTCGTTATAAATTGTTCTCACTCCAAATGAATAAGACTTTACGTCACTAAACCAACCATTTAAGTTATGTTTTTGTTAGTCTCACCGGTAAATTAAACAGTTCAATGGAGGAATTCGGCCAACTTCTATTTATTTACGAAAAATTTGGTAGCATACTACATACCTTGACAAATATTAGGTAAATGGTTATCTTATTAGATGTTTATGTTTTTTTTTTTTTAGTTCTTCCTCATAATTGGCGCCATTGAACCTTAATTGAGATGCAATTACTGTAAAGTACCATTTTATAACTAAATATGCAATCAATGACTTAATCATATCAGGTTATTGGACCAAGTACCACATAAGATTGTTTGTTAAAGGGTAATAAATCAAAGTTTAGTAATGAACATCGGTTTTTAAGTAATGAGGCTACATATATTTTTTAACGTTCAAGAAAACAAAAGGATTGAGTTCAAAAATAACTTATTCATTTGTCCTGGCTGAGTGTAAGCAGTCGCATAAGACCATAAAGTTAGGTGTAGTAAAATATAAATTAGGTAATTAGTCAGTCCATGAGTGTGTAACTTCGAGACGGTAATGGAAGCTTTCAATAAGTAGAATTGTCAAATTTTTATAAAGAAAAACGATTCAACTGTATCTTAGTGGATTTTATTTTTAATTGACTATTTGTAGCTTTATGTGTATAGTTGAAAGTTGTTATTGATTAAATTATTGAATTTTCCAATCATTTTTCTGAGTTGAATTTATAGCAGAAATCTACCAATTAAGCAATAGTTTTGAAATTTTTTTACTTGAAATTAGTTTAGATAGATGATGCGATTGATTTCGGTAAAATTGAAAATAACGATAACCATGAAATTAATGTTAAATGATGATGTATTCGAATTCAATCGCGGCGATAGTAATGAAATAAGTAATAAAATGACTATTAAAAATATATTAAAAATAATGAGCATTATTGCAATTGCGGCACGGTAAAATTTTTCATCGTGCCGCACTGCAGTCACTCATGCTCCCAAACTGTCTGTCTTATTTTTTACACTTCTGTGACTTTTTTTTTAGGTGGAATTCACCTAACTGTGTAATGTTTTTTTCATTTATAATATTTAATTAATTTTAGGTTCATATCATTGTCATTGAACGTCGAGAATTTAGAGACTTAAGAATTTTTATTTAATTTTAGGTTCATATCATTGTCAATGAATGTTTAGAATTTAGAGACTTCAAGAATTTTTTATTCATTATTGGACTTGACTTTCAACCTTCGAGATTTAGGAATGTTTTAATTTCATCGTTAATTATTTTTTCATTTAATTGTTTGAATCGAAAATGATAAATAATAAAAAAATTTTAACAATAATAACTTCAAAATTTAAATTATATTTAAATATATGATAAAAAATTTTACTTCCACTTCTTTTAATTATTTGTTAGTCTTTATTAAATGGATGAACTGTTTAACGTTGGATACTCGCCCTTTTGTCTCAATCACATTTAATAATTCAAAAACAACTGAAAATAGACAAATATGTATATATTATGTATAACTATCTATAATCTATAACTTAAAGAAAAAGAATCTCCATGGGATTCTTTGTTGACACTTGTCACAAATATAAAATTAATTTTAATAATTTATTTATTTGTTAACTAAATTCTAAAAAAGAAATAGAGAGACAGTACAAAAAAAAGAAAAAATCTATAATCTATAACTATTAATAAAAAAAAATCCCATTAATATGGGTTTGACGTGTATCTTTTTTTTATTTTCATTTTTTTAATTTTTATATTATATTTTTAAAATTTTTTATTTTATATTCTATTTTTTAATTTTTTTGTTTTGATAAAAGAATCCCATTAATATGTGTTTGACATGTGTCCCCTTTTTTCCTTTTTTATTTTCATAATTTTAAACTTTTTATAGTATATTTTTAAAGTTTTATATTTTATTTTTTAAAATTTTTATATTATATTATTTTAATTTTTAGATTTTTATATTATATCTTTTAAACCTACTAATAAAAAGAATCTCATTAATATGGGTTTCACATGTGTCCCTTTTTTTCATTTTTATTTTCATATTTTTATATTTTTTATATTTATTTATCTATAAACTATAATAAAAAGAATCCCATGAACACCATATCCACATTGGTCAATTTTTTTATTTTCTATATTGAATTGGTTTCATACATATTATTTATATATTTTTACAGTTTTTAAATTATTTTAGTTTGATAAAAATCATGGCACAGACATTTGTCAATTTTTTTCTTTCCTATATTGAATTGGTTTTATATATTTATATATATTTACAATTTTTTATATTGTTTTAGTTTGATAAAAATTATGGCACAATATGGATTAAAATATTAGTGGTATAAAAATTAACTCTTAATAAGTGGGTGGCTATCATATGGCATTTTATTATCCGATAATTTTTTTTATTTTTTAAATTTATAATTAGTTTTAATTTTTTCTTAAAATTAAAATCTTAAAAATAAATTTAACCATGAGGTAGTTTTAGTTTCTCATGTGGTGTTTTATAATTGAAATAAAAATATCTATTTTTAAATTTTTTAATGCTAAAATACTAAAAATACGAAAAAATAAACTTACTATTAAGAGAAGAAAGAGATAATGAAAAATTCAAACAAAAAATATTTGAAAATAATTAAATCAAATGTTCACCCTTTTTCTTTTATAAATAATATTACTATTTTTTCAAAGTCAAAATAAATAAAAAAAAGCAAAAGATTTGAAAAGTGGAGAGAAAAAAGTTAAAATTCAAAGAATAATTTTTAAGAAACTAAATCAAATATTCATGTAAAAAAAATTCAAAAATACGTCTTAAATTTTTTTAAAAAATTCAAATTAAATACACAAAAATTTTAATTTGCAAAAATTTGAATAAAATACTAAAATTCAAATACCAAATATCCAAAAATTCAATTCAAATCACAATTTCTTTTTTATTTGTATAAGATCAAATTTAAAAAATTACAAAACTATAAAAATCTAATAAATATTACAAATAATATAAAAATTCAAAGAATATGATAAAATTGAAGTATAAAGCAAAAAATTCCAAAAATAATTTTTTTTTAACTTAAACACAAATAAACATAAAAAAACTATAAAAAATAAATCTACTAATAAAAAACTTTCAAAAAATCATTTGAATATGAAAATCGAAAACTACAAAAGAGAAAATAAAGTAATAAATAAATAATTTTAATATTAAACGCTTAGAGACTATGACAAATAAAAAGAAAAGTGGTAGTGAGGAATAGTCTAATCTAATTTATGTTGATATATACAATTTAGGGTCAAACTGAATAAACATTTAAATATTTTATAAGTTTTTTTTATTTTGGTATATTTAATTTTCTAACTTTGTGTTAGAATTTTATTTTTAAATATAAATAAATAAATAATAAAATGATTAATTAATTAATAAATTAAATATTATCATTTTCATTTAATAAATTTATTTTTTTAAAATAATTATCTTGATTTATTATTATTTTCAATACTATTTATATATTTTTTTTAAAGAAAAGAAAAACTCCCACATGAAACGAGGGCCTTGTCCTAGTATATATAAAACGTCTCCCACTAATATTAGCTTGACATGTGTCCTCTTTTTTTTAGAGTTGATTTTTTTGATAAATATTTTGAGATGGTTTTTTAAATATTATTTATATATATTTACAATTTTTATATTATTTTTGTTTTATAAAAACTATGGCACAACATAAATTAAAATACTGATGGGTATAAAAGCTATTTACTTAATGAGTGAGAAATTGCTACATGGTACTTCGTTATTTTTTTAGAGGCAAATTTTTTTTATTTTTTAAATTTATAATTAGTTTTAATTTTTTACTTAAAATTAAAAATAAAAAATAAATTTAGCCATGTGTAGTTTTTAGTTTGATATGTGATATTTTTTAAAGGAAATAAAATTATTTATTTTTGTAAATTTTTTTAATGTTAAAATACTAAAAATACGAAAAGAAAAAAAAAGAACTTAGCATGAAAAGAAGAGAGAGAAAAGAGAGCAATGAAAAATTCAAACAAAAAATTTGAAAAGAACTAAACCAAATATTCACAATTTTTTCATTTATAAATACTATTATTATTTTTCCAAAGTTAAAATAAAAAATGAAGTGAAAGATATGAAAAGTTGACAGAGAGAAAATTAAAATTCAAGTAAATTTTTTTAAGGAACTAAACTAAATATTCATGTAACAAAAAAAACAAATGCTAAAAAAAACGTATTAACATTTTTTAAAAATTCAAATGAAATATCCAAAAAATTTAGTTTGCAAAATTCAAATAAAATACTAAAATTCAAATACCAAATATCCAAAAAATTCAAATCATATCATATCATAATTCCTTTTTTATTTGTATAATTCTCAAATTTTAAAAATTAAAAAACTATAACAGTCTAATAAATATTACAAATAATATTAAAATTCAAAAAATGATAAATTATAGTATAAAGTAAAAATTTTGAAAGTCATTTTTTAAAACTTAAACACAAAAAAATTGTAAAAATAAATCTCTGAATAAAAAACTTTATAAAAAAATTCATTAAATATGCAAATTGAATGTTATAAAAGAGGAAATAATGTAATAAGTAAATAATTTCAATATTAAATACTTAGAAATTATGACAAATAAAAAGAAAAAGTTGTGGTAAAGATTAATTTAATATGAATTTATATTGAGACAAACAAATTAAGACAAACTGAATAAAAAATTAAATATTTTATAAGCTTTTCTTTTTATTTCGATCTATTTAACTTTGTAATTTGTGTTAAAATTTTATTTTATTTAAAAAAAGATACAATAAAATAAATAAGATGATTAATTGATAAATTAAATATTATTATTTTTATTTAATAAATCAATATCTTTAAAATAATTATCTTAATTTATTATATTTTAATAAATATTTTTATGTCACAAAAAAATAAATATTTTTTATAATATTTTAAAAAATACCCCACGGGAAGCAAAGGTACGGCCAATTCCTCGGACACGGTTTTGACCATAATTCTCAATTTTTCCGACTACTTCAGAAATGACAAAATAACAATCCATCAAGTCTTTTCGCTTTCCGGTCACCCATCAAACACAAATCTTCAAAGACAGAATTCCAAATAGATTTTGGCGTCTTGCTTGGAAAAATGCTAGAGGAAGAAGATTATAACGGGCTGAGTGTGACTTGTAAGGAAAAAAAATGTTCTGAATGGGACCGTTTTAAGAAAAATTACACCCCCTTTCCTCGTGTAATCAATGGGTTGTTAATTGTTATGCAATTGCATTATATTGAGAAATTTTAAATTCATAAACAAAATTAAGAGGTTGATGTGTATTTTATTTTTCAATATATTTTAAAAAATACGAATCATTTTACTTATTTCATTAATAAGATATAAATATTTTATTAGTTATGTATCAATTAATTTTTTTAAAAATAATTATATTAGAAAAACTATAATTTTTTATAAAATTTTATTTTAATATACATAACAAGTGTTTTTTAGTATATTTTTAAATTAAATTATTTGATAAAATTAATTATTTTATAGTAAATTATTTTAATAAATCAAATTAAATAAAAAATGAAATGCTTGATCCATAAGCATTAAGCAGATCTAATCACATACGCTAACTAATTTTAGCATGCATTGCACAAAAAGATTCCAATTAAAACATTACATATGCTATATTATGAACAAATCAATCTTACCTATCAATTACTCGAACTAAATAAAAAAATAATTAATGTTGATGCAACTCAAAAAAAAAAAAAGATAATGCAACTTTTAAGTGTGGGGGCTGTGATTTACAATAAAAAATTAATTCTTTATCCTTTTAAAATCATTTGATCATTACTTTTTTTTAATCTATAGGTGTGCTCATATTTTATTGAATATAAAATTAATTTTTATTCGTGTCACACGTAACTGCATTGGATTAAGAAAATTTGTTTTGGTAAAAATTCAAATACAAAACTTTTTTTTATAGATTATTTTCACTCAAAAATTCAACCAATCCTTACATTACTGATTTTTTTTTTGTTCGTTCATTAAAGGCAGATGCCAACATCACAATTACAAAAGAGTGGAGGAGAAAGAGCCCACTCAATCAGCGACACGATTAGCACGTCTATTGACAAAAACAACACTTAAGAATTTTAACAAAGTTAAAAATAACATATTTTAACAAAGTCAATCTAAAGAATTTTCCAAAACACTCAAGAGGTGAGTCACGTTTTGCAACCTTCCACCCGGTAACAATTTACTTGTATAAATTGTAAAATAACACAAAAACAACACTTAAGCTTTGACTCAATAGTAGCTATTTAGAAAAGATTAAATTCAAAGTTTAATTTCATTTTATTGAATATTTTTTATTGTTAAATGGTAAAATGGTTTTAGGTTTATTTCGTACACATAAAATTGAATTTATCTAAACAGATTTATTTGTGTCAAATCTAATGAATTTATAAAAAATTTTCTTCTCTTAAAAGAGATTTTTATAATAAAATCAAAAGTTTTAACATCTTAACAAGCTCAAATTCAATATAAAAACTCCGTCGTTTAAGTTAAAATCTCTCGATAATTTTTCTTAATTTTTGAATGGTTGATTCATGATTGTAAAACCAATTGTGACCAATTTTTTTTCTTATTTTTCATCAATATGATCTAATTAAGTAATTATTGATTTATTTCATATTAAAATCTTAATTTTTCACATTGCATCCAAATCAAATGTATTTAGATTTTGTATGATAATATGATATTTAACCAATTCACATCATGAATATCAAAAAGTAAGTCAAGTTCAAACTTTCCTATGTTTTCAAATAGAGTTGTTATTAAAAATTATCAAAACCAAAAACTAATAATAAAAAAATATTTAAGAAGGGCACAAGTTGGGCTCTAGTTCAGACCATTTGGGCTTAACTGTATATTATTCGGACCCAGTAATCGGTCCCCGATCCAAACAATACACTCCCTTTTCCCGCCATCCTCCATATTCAGCATCATCTTTTGATTCCGTCGTGAGCTTTTCACTTCGTAACTGATAATTCTCTCTCTTTCTTCCTCTTTCTAGGAGAAGATTCAAACTCCAACGACCACCATCAAAGAGGAAAAAGAATCTGAACAGTTCTCTTTAGGATTTCGGAAAATTGGGGCTTGCATTCCTAATCTAAAAGGTTTACCGATCTTGATGTAAATGAAGTTGAAAATCTGCGAATTCAGCTCCATCTCTGTTCTTCCTCCTCATACAAGGTTTGTTTTCGCCTCAAAATTTCGTTTGTTCCGGAGAAAATGCATAGAGAAATTAATTAAAATTTTTAAATATTAGGAAGTTATAGTTATCTAGCTTAATCGAGTTTATTTGTGGTTTTCTCGTGCTATATGAAAGAGTGGAGATGATCCTGATATTCCTAGGTTTCCTCAGAAAACGAATCTCCAGTTGATTTCTTTTAATCTTCTTTAGTTTTGAAGGAGATCAATTCTCTTGCTAGTCTTCAAAGATCTGTTTGACTGGAGGGAAATTTTTTCAAATTCCTTGTCTCTCATCGCTTCTGTATTTGAAAAAACTTCCACGCGAGTTTCATATATTTCCTTTTTTATCGAAGTAAATAAGAATCGCTTATGAAATTTCAATTTTATAAGAAATTCATTTTAGAAAAATTCAAGATTATTACCATCTCTGAGACCTAAGAGTTAAATTTTCAATTTGACCTAACCTTGTTTGGTCATGCTAATATATGTGAAGGAAACTGAGCCTGGCACCGAGAGGACCAAAATTATCACATCGTAGATCACAGCCATCAAAGTAGTTGTTCTCGCAGGGGAATTCTTCTCAGCATGCCTTGTTTTCTCAGATCTTAAATAACTCGGTGAAGTTGTGACAACTGATCAGGTTGAAGCTCATCTCCTCATTAGGTTTGAAATTAAATCTCCATATCTTTTTCTTGAGAGAAAAATAGTCTTTGTACTTTTGAATTTATCTTATTTAGTGGACTATCTAAGTCAATTTTGACTCGGATCTAATTTTGATTAATGTCAAATTAATTAATATTTTAATAATACTAATAATAATAATAATAATATACTTGAGTTAAATAGTATGATTTTGATTAAGTGTGACTTTATATTACATATATATTCTATATATATTAAACCTATAATGGAATAGATTTATACATGAATCATATAAAAGGAAATCCTTACTCTCTGCCTATATATATATATATATATATATATATACACACACACACACGTATATGAAGCTGGTTCATTAAGTTTTATAACATCAGGATAAGGAATGAGAGTAACAACCTCTGCCTCTCTCATTCTCCTGCTTACCCTCTCTTGTACACATGCCTAGATACAGTCAACAGGAAGTATTTGTAGAGCGTTTCAACCCAAAAGCAACTGTAGTAGCGGAATTGAGCTTTCTCCTGCATCCAAGTTAGTTTTATTGCATTTCATTTTGGCATTAGTGGCCTGGTGAGCTTTAGTTATTTTCAACATGTACTTCATCTTTGTAGAGATTTGGTTCTCAAAAACGAGAGAACACTGCGAAGAAGTTTTCTTGCTTGCCTCCAACCAACTCTACAAGAGAAGATAGTCAAATGCCATTATTCCAATTTCAAGATCTTCCACCAACCTTCTGTTTAATGTTTTGTTTAGCTACATTATTTTAAGTAAGGGTTATGTTTAGTAGACCAGTTTAATGATCTTTCTTGTGAGTAGCTTAATTAAGCTTTCCAACTACATTATGTTATGCTATGGATGGATGCTGAATCTTTTATTTGCCTGACAAGTCAAACTTCTGGAGAACTTGAGCGCTGCTTTCAATGATTGAAACTTAATTAAACAGATATGGAATGATCTCGGATTCTGTTCAGAGTGATGTAATGCAAGTGCACAAAGGAACAAAAGAAGTATTGCTGGAAAGTGAGTCACGCATTTCCTTAAGGTTATAAAACCAAAGAGATAATAACTTATTGCTCAATGGTTATGACTAATAATAACTCTGTTGTCTGCACAAGATTGTTATAGGCCTGTCATTCCAGGACATGGAACAAAAGAGAAAACAGAAGCTCTACTTCTGTAATTCTAACACATAAATTGATTTAAGGCAATAATAACCTATATGAAACTCGACCTTCAGTAGTAAAGTAGGCTACTAGTCGACTACAAGTGAATGTCTTAATTTAGATTTTGTGAAGTGTTTTATTTCGTCACATTGGGTTTGTTATGAAGTAGTACTGCGAATTTCACTGAAGAATGAACTAGTTGAAACCTGTGAACTTATTTAGTCAAATGAAGTTTCTTATCAATTTTATTTCAGTGGAAGGAATGTGGCAGAAGTCGATTGCTGAAGACACCTCCCTACAGCTAATGGTAACAACATATTATTATGCCACTCTTTTACTATTGTATGAGCAACCATAAATATAAAACTTCTAAGAATACTGAGATATGGTAAGCAGATCAAGGGATATCAAAGCCAGCCTTGATGGTGGCATGAAAGCTATATCAGATCAACTAAACATGGATATATATCGAGACGAGTTACAACAGATCTTCTCAGTGCTTTCTGCATTACCAGAACAGAGTGAAGTTTCTCTATACAAATTACAAAACGAGCTTTGCAACACCCAACAAAATAAAAGACATGTATTCTCTGCAAGGGAGAGCTCCAAAATGCGTACAACATTTGAACTTTAAAATGATGCATTCGGTTCCCTGGCCTAGAATGGGATGAAAACTCTGTTGAAGTAAATCATCATTTTCTTTTCCCAATATAAACAGCTCCCAAACGTTCCCTATTTCTAAACTATTTACGTCAAATAAGTTAAGACATTATGTTTCGGATACTTCCATAATTTTCAGCATGTAAGAAAGCCTTTGGTTTCATTTTGTAGTTACTTTTTATAATTCTATTTCTTGCTGGGTATAGACATCTGTTTCCATCTTTTGTGTAGGGCTTGCCTTGGTTTATTTAGAGCAGATGGAGAGTATAATTCCATTTCTTGCTGCTGTTAAGGTTATAATTGCTCTTCTCATCATCTTTCCGAACTCCTTTTTTAAGACAACATGACAAACATTTTGATAGAGAAGCAAAGGATGAGACTGAATGAATTTTGAGGAAAGCTAGTAGGCAAAAGAGAAAGTACCATAATCCCATAATAATTAATTGAAGGTACTTGGGCATGATCATCTTCAAGTCGGCATTTTTCCCGTCAATGTGTGTTCTGTTAGCTTGCATATTGCAATGAATGGCATCAATTCCTTGTGTTCGCTCATGCTGATGCATTTAGCTCTCTGTCCATGTCCCTCATTGTAGATTGAAGGGTTATAAAACCTATATGCTGTTTCCAATTTGATTGCATACATAGTTATTTACCTAAATTCTCCTGGCTTTAATTTTTAAGAGTAATTTTGTGATTCAATGAAAAATAACATTTGTCTATGCCTTTGTTAGTTTCACAGATGCTACATATCTCGATGTTATGATAGCATACTGTATATATTTGATTTTGAAAACTAATATTTGCTTCATACTATAAGTGAAAGACAATCTTTCCTTAGAATAACTACTTCACAAGATAACTTTTTCTCAAAAGAGCTCCTTCACAAGAAAAATCTCCTATCAGAAGAACTCATTATTTCTTTTTAGAAGAGCTTATTCACATAATAGTTTTTCTTAGAACAGCTCTTCTCAGAACAACTTTTCTCGGAATAACATGTTCACAGAACAACTCATTTATGGAACAACACTTTTAAGAAGAAGTGAAGATAACTCCGGAATAGGGCAGGGTTCTTGAGTTAACTTCACTATTGGGATGTCCTGGAAAGTTTGGCTTGGTGGATCAGATATGGAGGTAGTTAAGAGTTCTTCTCTTAACCTTTCTCTGAAGTATGAGTGCTCTTCCCTGTTTCTTTCAGTACACCTTCTCCCAAAAAAGTAACTCCCACTAAACAAAGCATTAATGCTTTGTAACTGTCAATTCTCATTATTACGTTATTAATAGCAAAGATATGTAACTCTCATTCTCTACTCCTATATATAGGGGTTCTTATTATCATTAAAAGGACTTTTGGGAAAAAGAAGCTAATAAAAAACTCTCTCAAAACCTCTCTACACTGTTTTCTCTACACAATCTTATTTTCAGCCTTGCTCAACCTTCTACAGCCACCTACCGCTGCAATCATTCTTCAGGGTCTGCTCCAATCTTCCTTTTCGCCGCCTCCCGGCACATCCTATTCTACTGGTTTGCAACGTTTCCTCTCCACAGCAAAAGAACTCATCTACATTTTGGCGACTCCACTGGAGAGGAGCGATTGCATTGAGTAGAACATCTTTAACCTTCACTTTGCCGGAAAACATGGAGAGCTCTACTGGAAATCAGGATGCTCAGGCCCCTGCCTATATTCAAGAGTTGATGAAGATGATCCAAGCTTCTCAAGAAAGAATGCAAAAGTTGGAAGACACTATCTCCCAACTCACATCTTCCAATGCCACAACTTCTCAGGTTCAATCTATCACTGCTGTTACTGCCGAGAATGAGAACTCTTCTACTGGCAATAGGGGAAACTCAACTGATGCACCTAGTCCCAGAGGTGTTGAAAACATTAGTGCAAATAACACCATTGCTGCTGGAACCTCTATTGTGACTCTTCCTTCAGCCACAGCTCAAGGCTCTGTGACAAAAGAAAAGCTTCAAAGGTTGCTAAAAGAGAAGAACAAGAATTTAAGTTTCTTCGAATTTGATCTCAAGTTGCCTTACCCTGCTAATGTGGCTGCTAAGCCATGTCCCCAGGACTACACTAGTCCCAAGTTCCTGCGTAGCAAGCTTTGCTGTGTAGCAAACGCTGACACTACGCAATAGTACTTTTACTGCACAACAAGCTTTATTGCTACACTGTAACAAAACCAATCTTACACGTAAGAATATACTTCATACACTACTATTAAAAAATAAATTATATAATACAAACAATTTACTTTTAAAACATGCAAAGCAATCATTATAGTCCAATATACATTTATATATATATTTAACAACCAACTAAAGCTTCCTACAAATCTTAACTTAACAAATTACGGGAAGCATTGCCTTTTTTTTCCTGCGCCACTTTCCTTAAAATTTTACCTAAAAGTGACGTTCCCAAACACACTTAAAAATAAATAAATAAATAAATAACTAAAAAAATTATTAAAACATTATACATCTACATCGATCAACAATCTCCAAATTATACATACATATATATTTAAAATAATAATAATAACTCATAAAAATTTTTAGTTATAGAATGTCCTTTGATTGAATTTTTTTTTCCTTGTGAAATAAATTATAAAACAAGTTATTAATAATAGTTTAGTACAGAGAAAAGTCTGACCTCTAGAAAACTTATCCAATCTATACCTAGTAAATTATTATCTTTCATGTTAGTGCTTGAAGCTTGTACCTAACTACTCATTGCATCTAAGCTTGATTTAATTTCTTTAACACTGCAACTTCTTTATTCACTTATTTTGTAAATCTTTTATATGATTCATCGAGAATGAATCTAAGTAACTTCATAGCCTTAGTCTGTCTATTTCTAAAATTAGATATTTTTTAATAAATAAATAGCAAATAGAAGAAGACATGCAACAACAAAGATATATATAAAATTAATTAAGACTTGAAAAAAAAATGAAGAACACTTACTTCTTCTACTAAAGACCAAAAGAATGAAAAGAAACTATTGCTCTTTGATTCTTGATGTGAGAAAACTTTCAAGAGAAACTTTCATATTTATAAGACTTAGAGTATCAAGATTTTAATGACAAATATTTAGAATCAAATCTTCTTTAATTATAAATATTTTTTTCTTTTTACTTACACAATCTTTTAAAAGGAAAGTTAAATAATTTTACACATAATCTCCTATTTTCAAAGATTCCGAAGTGTAGCATTAATTCTTACTCAAAAACCTGTTTACAAATTGAAAAACACGTGGGCAATGAACTTCTAAATTGAAACCATTCAACAAGCTTCTAAATTTACATTAAAAAATATAAGTATCTATTGAATTCTTAAATTTATATTTAAAAATATATATTTAAATGAATGCACTTTGAAATGGATAGTGCAAAACTTACTGCACTTGTCAGTACACAAAGAGACATATGGGAAAATTCCAAGGTATATAAACATATTCATTTAACAAGTAAAAAAAAAAGACAACTCCCACTTTTTCCTTTTGCATCAGTTATTCTGAAAATTAATAAATATCCGCTTCCAAATTGAAGCTCACAGGCCGCGAGCTTCCCAAATTGAATTAAAACCAATCCCGCAAGCATCAAACACAAAGCTCGTGGGCGAATCAACCCGCGAAGAACAGTACAGCTCGTACAAATAGTGTTCCTTGATCTACAAAACTTCAGTTAACAGGAACAATCCTGTAAGCTACAAAATTATTATTTTTATAAAATGAATGTTTTTTATTTATTATAAGATTATGTAAACTAAGCAAAGACTTGTTCTCAAATTTCTGAAGAGCAGTTTCTATTCACTTGTTCTCAAAATTTTAGAGAAATGCTTTAAGGAAAAACTTCTTAGCTATTCTCAAAATTTTAAGGAAACATAACTTATTAGTTCCCAAAATGTTAGAGAAATACTCTATCTACCTGTTCCCAAAATTTTAAGAAAAAGCTTTTAGCTGTTCCAAAATTTTAGGGAAACACTCTACAACCTGTTCCCAAAAATTTGAAGGAAAAGCTTCTTACCTGTTCCCAAAATTTCAGGAAAAAGCTTCTAGCTGTTCCCAAAATTTTAGAGAAAAGCTCTAACCTGTTCTCAAAATTTTAAGAAAAAGCTCCTTACCTGTTCCCAAAAATTTAAGGAAATGTTCCTATCTGTTCCCAAAATTTTCGAGAAAAGCCTCTAGCTATTCCAAAATTTTAGAAAAAAGCTCTTACCTGTTCTCAAAATTTTAAGGAAAAGCTCCCGACCTGTTCCCAAAATTTTAAGGAAACTTTCCTATCTGTTCCCAAAATTTTCAGGAAAAGCCTCTAGCTATTCCAAAATTTTAGAGAAAAGCTTCTACCTGTTCCTAAAATTTTAGGGAAATATTTCTATTTGTTCCCAAATTTTTTTGGAAAAGCCTCTAGCTATTCCAAAATTTTAGAGAAAAACTCTTACCTGTTCTTAAAATTTTAAGGAAAAGCTCCTTACCTGTTCCCAAAATTTTAGGAAAACGTTCCTATCTGTTCCCAAAATTTTCAGGAAAAGCTTCTAGCTATTCCAAAATTTTAGAGAAAAGCTTCTACATTTTCTCAAAATTTTAGTAAAATGCTCATTATCTATTCTCAAATATTTAGGAAAACACGTCTTTCTTATTCCAAAAATTTTAAGAAAAAACTCTACTCACTTGTTCCTAAAATTTTAGAGAAATGCCTTTTACTTATTCCAAAAATTTTCAAGAAACACTATTCTTACTAATTCTCAAAATTTTATAGAAACGCTATTCTCACTTGTTCCAAAAATTTTAGAAAAATGCTTTTCTTACTTATTTCCAAAATTCTAAAGAAATATTACTTCTAAATTATTCTCATTTGTTCTCAATCTTTGCATAGAATATTTCTTTTCTTTAGAAATTTCTATGCAGGGGGCAACACAACATAAGCAACTGTTCCACCAAGCAACTGTACAGCTAAACAAAAATTATTTTGCTAAAAAAAAATTATGCCAAACAATTATTTGGCGAAGAAAATTTCATTCATTATTCTACTAAGAAAATTTCATTGGTCATTAAAAATTCATACAAGGGGTAATAGTAACTCTAACTTAAACAACTTCAATACAAGACAATAATTTTTAATAAAAATATTATTTTTCCAAAGACCCTTTATAATACTAATGCATGAGAACTTCTTATACTAAGAATTCTCATGCATGGGGCAAAATGTAGATACTTGATTTTGGAAACTAATATTTGTTTCATGCTATAAGTAAAAGACAATCTTTCCTTAGAATAACTACTTCACAAGATAACTTTTTCTTAGAAGAGCTCCTTCACAAGAACAACCTCTTATCAAAAGAGCTCATTACTTCTTCTTAGAAGAGCTTATTCACATAATAGCTTTTCTTAGAATAGCTCTTCTCAGAACAGCTCTTCTCGGAACAACTCTTCACAAAATAACATGTTCACAGAACAACTCATTTATGGAACAACACTTTTAAGAAGAAGTGAAGATAACTCTGGAATAAGGTAGGGTTCTTGAGTTAACTTCATTATTGGGATGTCCTGGAGAGTTCAGCTTGGTGGATCAGATATGGAGGTAGTTAAGAGTTCTTATCTTAACCTTTCTCTGAAGTATGAGTGCTCTTCCCTATTTCTTTCAGTACACCTTCTCCCAAAAACGTAACTCCCATTAAACAAAGCATTAATGCTTTATAACTGTCAATTCCCATTATTACGTTATTAATAACAAAGATATATAACTCTCATTCTCTACTCATATATATAGGGGTTCTTGTTATCATTGAAAAGACTTTTGGCAACAAGAGCTAATCAAAAACTCTCTCAAATCCTCTCCAAAATGTAGATGAGTTCTTTTGTTGTGGAGAGGAAACGTTGTAAACCAGTAGAATAGGATGTGTCGGGAGGGAGGAAGACTGCAGCGGACCCTGAAGAATGAGTGCAACGGCAGGTGACGGTAGAAGGCTGAGCAAGGTTGAAAACAAGGTTGTGTAGAGAAAACAGTGTAGAGAGTTTTTGATTAGCTCCTTTTTCAGTACATCTACTTGAGAACAAGTTAATTGCTCATCAGGAGGTTTCCATTGTATGGGGTCAAGAGAAGGTTTTTCTCCAGACCCCTCGTCCCATCATAAGCAATAGACAGTTTTTCCATCCTCACGAGTATAAGAACTCACTCCACTAGCTTGTCTTTCTTCTTTTTCATCTCTATTCTCAAAAGCATTTCCACGTCTTCTTTTTCCACCTCGACGTTTCTTCTTCTTCTCACCAATATTATTTTCCTTTGCAGACAGGTCTTCCCATCTTGGAAGTAGAACACCTATAGGTCTTATAATAGATGTTTCCCCATCCTCTGCTGAATCTTCAAAGAAAGATGCATCAGCATAATTCACTTCATTCCGTTCAAATGGAGTCTTTGTAGCTGGAATGAAAATTTCCTTCCCCTTCCAATTACCCTTAATGCATTGATGACGAGAAGATGGGATGATGTTGTGAGTACGCAAGAATTTTCTTCCCATGAGAACATGGTAAGCTACATCAGCATCAATCACATGAAAGCAAGTCTGATATTGAATTGGTCCTATCTTGAAACTCACTGTCACTTGTCCCAAAGTTGAAATCTCTTTACTATCAAAGGAAGAGATTATTATGGGATATCGTAAACTCTTCAAATCAATGTTTACTGCCTTTAGAGTAGACAAAGGCATGAGATTCATAGAAGATCCGTCATCTATGAATGTTCTTCTGATAGGATATCCATTGATAACGCTCTCCACAAAAAGTGGCTTATTGTGATAAGGATGAGAAGTACACATATCTACCTCCGTAAAAACTATGGCATTCTCATATCCACTTGCCATTTTTCTCATAGGGCGACGTACCATGTTACATTCTTCGTATTGTTGCCCTCCTATTCTAACTAGAGCAATAGCAGCTTCTTTTTTTGATTCTTCTGAAAACCCAAGTAGATCGAAGAAATGCCTGAAATTTGGAGTTTTCATAAGTGAATTCGCAATTGAAGAAGTCACCATACTATCTGCTTGTGCTTCTTCGACTTAGGTAGTTGAAGGAGAAGGATCATCATGATGAGTAATAGCATTCACATGTCCTCTGGGATTCTGATGAGTTGGAAGTGGATTATTCTGAACTCCATTATTGCCAATCAACACTTCTCTTACTTGTACTCTCCTATGAAATAACCTTCTTATATTCCTACATTTTGAGAGTGGATGGCCAACTGTTCGATGATAGTCACAATACCTTGGGTTGGACCTCTCTTCTGTTGTTGGTGGACATGGAACATAAGGCAAATTAATATTTCCATCTCTGACCCATTCCTGAAGAAGTGCTTTCACTCTATCCAATGGAACTGAGAATGGTGGAGAGTCAGCATCATCATCTTGCCTTCCTCTTGGATCTTCTCTTCTAGAGGGCATACTAGGACGATAAGGGCCTCTTCTTTCTCTTCCTCTTCCTTGAATAGCATTTACTGCAGGAGTATTTCTTCTAGTGAAATGATTAACTCCCTTTTGCCTAAGAACAATGTTGTTGGTTCTTCTTGCAGCTTCAACTAGAGTAGCAAAAGTTGGGAGTGGTAAGTTCTCCAAATGCACTCTATATTCATCAAACATCCTCTGAATACAGACTTTAACTAACTCTTTCTCATCATGAGAGTCTTGAATATCTAACACTCTTTATCATGAGAGTCTTGAATATCTAACACTCTTTCTCTGAAGCGTTGAATATACTCCATGAGATCTTCACGTGACTTTTGATGCTCTCTTCCCAGATCAATAAGAGTAACATTCTCCTGAGTAGAGAAGAACTTCTCTCCAAACATTTTGCACATTTGACTCCATGAATCTACAAAACCAGGAGTAAGATTGACATACCAGGTGTATGCCTTTTCAGTGAGAGACTTGGAAAACTCTTTCAACTTTAAATCATCATCTAGTCCCGCTACACCAAGAGTCTCCACGAACTTCATAACATGCTCATGGGCATCACCAGTCTTGCCATTGAATTGTTTAAACTTGGGACTAGTGTAGTCTTTGGGATATGGCTTAGCAGCCACACTAGCATGGTAAGGCAACTTGAGATAAAATTCGGAGAAACTTTAAACTCTTGTTCTTCTCTTCTAGCAACCTTTGAAGCTCTTCTTTTGTCACAAAGCCTTGAGCTGTGGCTGAAGGAAGAGTCACAATAGAGGTTCTAGCAGTAGTGGTGTTATTTGCACTAATGTTTTCAACACCTCCGGGACCAGGTGCATCAGTTGAGTTTCCCCTATTGCTAGTAGAAGTGTTCTCATTCCCGGTAGTAACAGGAGTGACAGGTTGAACCTGAGAAGTTGTTGCATTGAAAAAGTGGGTCGGGAGATAGCGTCTTCCAACTTTTGCATTCTTTCTTAAGAAGCTTGGATCATCTTCATCAACTCTTGAATGTAGGTAGGGGCCTGAGCATCCTGATTTCCAGTAAAGCTCTCCATGTTTTCCGGCAAAGTGAAGGTTGAAGATGTTCTACTCAATGCAATCGCTCCTCCCCAGTGGAGTCGCCAAAATGTAGATGAGTTCTTTTGTTGTGGAGAGGAAACGTTGCAAACTAATAGAATAGGATGTGTTGGGAGGTGGTGGAGAGGAAGACTGGAGCAGACCCTGAAGAATGATTGCATCGGCAGGTGGCTGTAGAAGGTTGAGCAAGGCTGAAAATAAGATTGTGTAGAGAAAACAGTGTAGAGAGGTTTTGAGAGAGTTTTTTATTAGCTTCTTTTTCCCAAAAGTCCTTTTAATGATAACAAGAACCCCTATATATAGGAGTAGAGAATGAGAGTTACATATCTTTGCTATTAATAACGTAATAATGAGAATTGACAGTTACAAAGCATTAATGCTTTGTTTAGTGGGAGTTACTTTTTTGGGAGAAGGTGTACTGAAAGAAACAGGGAAGAGCACTCATACTTCAGAGAAAGGTTAAGAGAAGAACTCTTAACTACCTCCATATCTGATCCACCAAGCCAAACTTTCCAGGATATCCCAATAGTTAAGTTAACTCAAGAACTCTGCCCTATTTCGAAGTTATCTTCACTTCTTCTTAAAAGTGTTGTTCCATAAATGAGTTGTTTTGTGAATATGTTATTCTGTAAAGAGTTGTTCCGAGAAGAGCTGTTCTGAGAAGAGCTGTTATGAGAAAAGCTATTATGTGAATAAGCTCTTCTAAAAAGAAATAATGAGTTCTTCTGATAAGAGGTTGTTCTTGTGAAGGAGCTTTTCTGAGAAAAAGTTATCTTATGAAGTAGTTATTCTAAGGAAAGATTATCTTTCACTTATAGCATGAAACAAATATTAGTTTCCAAAATCAAGTAAACATTAAAAAAAATATAGGTATCTATTTAATTCTTAAATTTATATTTAAAAATATATATTTAAATGAATGCACTTTGAAATGGATAGTGCAAAACTTGCTGCACTTGTCAGTACACAAAGAGACGTATGAGAAAATTCCAACGTATATAAACATATTCATTTAACAAGTAAAAAAGAAAAAGACAACTCCCACTTTTTCCTTTTGCATCAGTTATTCTGAAAATTAATAAATGTCCGCTTCCAAATTGAAGCTCACAGGCCGCGAGCTTCCCAAATTGAATTAAAACCAATCCTGCGAGCATCAAACACAAAGCTCGTGGGCGAATCAACCTGCGAAGAACAGTACAGCTCGTACAAATAGTGTTTCTCGATCTACAAAACTTCAGTTAACGGGAACAATCTTGCAAGCTACAGAATTATTATTTTTATAAAATGAATGTTTTTTTATTTATTATAAGATTATGTAAACTAAGCAAAGACTCGTTCTCAAATTTCTAAAGAGCAGTTTCTATGCACTTGTTCTCAAAGTTTTAGAGAAACGCTTTAAGGAAAAACTTCTTAGCTATTCTCAAAATTTTAAGGAAACATAACTTATCAGTTCCCAAAATTTTTGAAAAATACTCTATCTACCTGTTCCCAAAATTTTAAAAAAAAAGCTTTTAGCTATTCCAAACTTTTAGGGTAACACTCTACAACCTGTTCCTAAAAATTTTAAGGAAAAACTTCTTACATGTTCTCAAAATTTTAGGGAAAAGCTTCTAGCTGTTCCCAAAATTTTAGAGAAAAGCTCTTACCTATTCTCCAAATTTTAAGGAAAAGCTCCCTACTTGTTCCCAAAATTTTAGAGAAACGTTCCTATCTGTTCCCAAAATTTTTAAGAAAAGCTTATAGCTATTCCAAAATTTTAGAGAAAAGCTCTTACATGTTCTCAAAATTTTAAGGAAAAACTCCCTACTTGTTCCCAAAATTTTAGATAAACGTTCCCATCTGTTCCCAAAAATTTCGGGAAAAGTCTATAGCTATTCCAAAATTTTAGAGAAAAGCTCTTACCTATTGTCAAAATTTTAAGGATTTTAAGGAAAAGCTCCCTACCTGTTCCCAAAATTTTAGGGAAACGTTCCTATCAGTTCCCAAAATTTTCGGGAAAAGCCTCTAGCTATTCCAAAATTTTAGAGAAAAGCTTCTACCTGTTCTCAAAATTTTAGGAGCTGTTCTCAAAATTTTAGGAAACGCTAATTATCTATTCTCAAAATTTCAGGAAAACACTTCTTTCTTATTCCAAAAATTTTAAGAAAAAACTCTACTCACTTGTTCCCAAAATTTTAGAGAAACGCTTCTTACTTATTCCCAAAATTTTCAAGAAACACTATTCTTACAAAATCTCAAAATTTTATAGAAACGCTATTCTCACTTGTTCCAAAAATTTAAAAAAAATTCTTTTTTTACTTCTTGTTGTCATTGAAAGGACTTTTGGGAAAAAAAGGAGCTAATCAAAAATCTCTCAAATCCTCTCTACACTGTTTTCTCTACACCGTTTTCTCTACTTGCTTAGCCTTATACTGCCACCTGCCGTTGCAATCATTCTTCAGGATCTGCTCCAGTCTTCCTCTCTGCCGCCTCCCAGCACATCTTATTTTATTGGTTTGCAATGTTTCCTCTCCACAACAAAAGGACTCATCTACACTTACCAAAGAACTTTAAGCTTTACTTGATAGGAACGATAGAAAGGGATGATAATGAAAATTTTGTTAGTCTAATGGTTAAGTTATAAAGTAATAAACTAGTTATGAAATCTAACAATTGGATTAGTAACTTTTTTATCATCACTTCTTTTTTATCCTTCCTATCAAGTAAAGATTTGGATTTTTGCTCTTCCACTGTATTTGATTACAACTTTTCTGTCAATTGGTACCAAGGACCAATGAAGCACAGCATTAAGGTGGAAAAATATTTCCTCGTGTGTTAGGTTCCAGGAATTGAAAGGGTCAACTTAAGCCCAATTAGGTGGACTGTGTCCTCAGAAGAAGCAAACAAGCCTGTTTTACTTCTGCAGTACTATGGTGTCGTTCATGCATGTGGTCATTGTCATGAGCACCGGCAACTAGACCTGTTTAATGGTTGAGTTATTCATCCAAGCTCGAAGATCCATCTGATATTTGGTCGAGAATGGATAAAAATATCTGATGTAATTATCGGATTTGAACAAAATTTTTAGGTTCATTTAAAAATCGGGCCTGGGCCTTGACTTTTTAGAACTTGGGCCCGGCCCCAATATTAATATTCATTAGATTTTTATATATTTATTGAGTATAATATAATTAATTAAATGTATATAAAACATTATTATTAGTAAATATGATTATAAATATTTAATATAAAAATTGATATATAAATTTTGACCTATTAAATTAAATTTTAAAGAGAATAAAATAATAAAAAAACAAATAATTAAAGTATAAAAAATAAAATAAAATTATATTTGAGCAAAACTAAACTGGATTCGAGTTTGTAGTGTAAAAATGAAAATGAGCTTAAATTAAAAATTAAGTCTGAATTTTTTAGTTAGACCAAACTTAGGCATACATTTAAATTATTATTATTTGTTATAAATCCAACCCAAAGTCGACTTGGCTCGATCCATGATCAGATTTACCGGCAACACGGGCTTAACTCTAAAATGGATATCGAAGTGAGCCTTTCTGACCAAATTTATCTTTTCAAATTCGTTCGGCAAACAAGTTTTATCCCTCGACTTGCCGAATTATTGAAAAGCTACGTCTTTTGTTGCATGAATGCGTGAAGAACGATGACAAAAACTTTCTAGCAAGTTAGTGTTGTTTTCTGTTCTATCCTTACACGTTTCCTCTTTGCAAATATCCTCTACTTTTTAATTGAGCGTCACTGTTATCTAAGGCAACCAATGATTTGAAAGATCCACGTCGCGTACGCATATTAGGGTCCTTGGTGATGGCCCATTTTCAATATGACGTGACACATTGACAGACCTCTCATCTGATTGGAAAGTAGTTCCTTATGGGTGAAAACTTAACGGAGATTATTAGCAAGTGGGTTGAAACATAAAAGATTTTTTTTTTTAGAAATTCTAATAAAATTTGAATTTTAAAATTTTTATTATTAATTTTTTTTTGTAATTTATTAATTTTTATAAAATAATATTAATATTAAATCATAAAAAGAACGAAAATATTTATGTTAAAACAAAATTTAACAGAAATCTGATTGCACAGGGATCACGACGCAGAGTATTTCCCCGGTGCCCACGGTAGTTGCCTAGCATGTGATTTGCTAAACCTAAGGTATCCATCTGACCATTCTTATAGTATTTATGTGATGTTAAATAGATTTAATACACGAAAATTACAACATGTTTAGTTACAACATGTTCAACGAATAATAATTACTTTTAACTAATTAATATTAATAATAAGAAAAAGAAGATAAATAATTATCATTGATATTATTTTTAAAATAAATTATAATTAATTTTGTAAAATGATAAAAATAATCTTTTAAATTTATTCTAAATTCAACAATATTCTTTAAACTAATTAAACATATTAATACAAACTTTCCCTCTATTCTATTTTAATGAACAAAATATCATAATACATATTTTTATATTCTCACACAATATTTATTTTATTTCATTTTAGTCCAATTTATACCGATAAACTAAGTATGAAACCATTTTTTTAATTTTCTTTAAATAGATATAAAATTTTTATATATTTTTATTTTTATTTTTTTCATGTCATCTAAAGTTCTCAAATCTTTCCTCCCTATGCCTACAATATATACTCCAGAGATCTGGCAAGAAATTTATTATCCGAATCTCTTCCCAGACCCAGTGCCACTGGCTCGTCTCTGACCAATTCAGATGGCAAGAAATAGTCTGGAACCTTAGGTTTCCTGCTCTTGTTGGCAATAGTGGTACGACTTTCTTTAAAGCCGTACTCTTTTCTTGTCGAGTCCCATAAATTTTCCAGCTAGCTAAAACTGAAAAGTCCCAGATATAAATTCCTGTTTAAGATTTTTAACTTTTGCATTGAATATCTCTAGGAGAATCCAAAAAGACTCCCATCACAAACCAATAGTATAGAGTCTTAGCAATCATAGAATTCATTTCGCAATTGAAAAATGTTAAGGGTAATTGTTTTTTATAATTATTTTTAATATTTTTATTTTTATTAAATCACGTTATTATTTTATTTTACATATAAATCGATTATTTATAATTATAAATTATTTAAAAAATATCTTTTAGCATTTATATATTTTAATTTTTTACTTTTCACATTAATAATTTATTTTCACTTAAAATTAAAAAATGTGTGATATAATAAAAATAAAAATATTAAAATAACTGTAAAAAATAACTGTTTTTAGCTTTTTTTTTTTGCAATTACTTACTGTTGAGCCCATGTGCAATAAATGTTTGTGTGCCAAAATGCATTCACTTCTTTTTTTTTTTTTTAATCTTATGCAAAATGACAATAGATTTCGTTTTTATTTGAATAGTTTTAACTTCGGATATGCAAAAAGAAAGAAAATAATTTTTCATAAATTTATTAGATATGACATAAATAAATTTGTTTAAACCAGTAAATTCACTAAGGGGCTACCCAGTCAACTGCATCGCAATGTGCATTCAAATGCATCATGCGGTGCAATTATTTTATTGTTGGATTTCAAGTGCTGTGGAATCCAAATCCACCATCAAGCATTGAAGCATGTTTCATGGAAAAAAATTTAGCAGACTTTTTATTTTGGAATTTGATAAACGAGACATTGAAAAAGACACATGAGAAATTCACTCTCCTCTTTTAGCATCATTTCAAAGAGTAGTCCAACCCACCAGTAAATTTATTTGTATAAAGAGTAATTTCTAAACACTTTCAACCATGAAGCTAAACCAAATCTTAATCCAATATCAATTTAAAGACATTATTATTCCTAATTTTGTCTTTTCATGTAGAAAATATTTTGAAATAAGTAGTTGTTAATACAAACCCCAATTCACCAACATTAGTTGGGATTGAGTGATAAGAGACTCATTCCTCTTTAAACATGACCCGGATTCAAGTCATGCATATAGGGCAAACCGTGCTGGGAGGGACGCTCCACTTTTATGTGATCTGACAGTTTCCCGACTTCAGAGTAATCGCATAAAGCGGATACTAGAAGATTAAAGATAAAAAAAAATACAAACCCCAATTCTTAAAACCACCAAAATTTCCTCAAGAATGATAACATTAAATTGCCCCAAAATTCAACCTAGCACTAACAATCATGAACCAGGAAAACATCTTGCAACACATGTACATAAAAAGGGAAAGCTAAATTTAATGTTTCCCCATTTTTTTAGTTCATGAAATTACAACAACAGCAACCGTAGACAATATTTTTTACCCGACAACTGCATAATTTTGGTAAATATTTTCTCATCGTTGCTTAATAATACAAAATAGAAAAATAATTTTATTTTTTTTATTTGTTTCCCTGGTCTGTCTTGGTGCATTTGGATCATGGATTTATTCTCCCATTTTACCCCCACTTTTATTTCGAAGTAAAAAATTAGAGGGCAAAATTGGAAATCCAGACAAAATTAGATCGCCCCCAATTTCTGTCCTCTTTTAATTGTTTGAGCCGAGGATGAAACGGAAGGGCAAGGCCATCATCGTCGTCATCAGCCAAAGCTAACAAAGAGTCAAAGCCCGAGATCCTTCTTTCCTTCGAATTTCTCTCTCTAAAATCCCCTTTTCTCTATCTAGAATTCGTCCTTTCTTTATTCTCAATCATCGAAATCCCTAATTTTTGTCAGAGGTACGCTCTACTCAACTTTCTGTGTTTTGCAATCTCAATCTTTCATCGTATGTTTTCTTATTCCCGTTTCATCCTTGAGTCCTTACTTTATTTACGAATTTGCCATCAAAACCCTAGCTTCACTAATCTGCTAAAAAGGAAAAAGTGGTCAGTCCATTTAGCTTATTAGCTCATATTTATTGCATCCGACACAAACCCTAGTTCTCATTTCGTTTATCGAATTTGTGTTTCTTGCGGTTCTAGAATCGATGATTTGGTTTCTAATTTTACCTTTTAGCATGCAAAGAAACATAGCTTTAGTTCAATTTGGGGTTTACTGGATTCAGCAGATTTGGTTCATTGCTGAATCTAAACGGTAGTTTTTAGCGCTTTCATGCGTTTTTTGATGGTAAGCTCGACTGAGTCAGCTGGCGAGTGAAACGTTTTGAAACATGACACGTGTAATTTTTTGGATTCTTTTAATATATCAAATTCCTTTGATTATTTTACGCTGTTGGTTTGCTATATGGCTTTCGAGCTTAGATTCCCTGTTCGGATTTCCAAAGTGTTGGGAGATGTTTTAACTTTAATTCAAAATTTAAATAATTTGCGACCCCTGTTTATAGTTTAAAGTTCGGATTGGAATCGTATTTTTGCAACTTGTTCGGATTGGAATCGTATTTTTGCAACTTATTGTTTACTCTAATGGTACGAAACAGCTTTATAAATTTATCGGATCAGCTCTTAGCAACACAAGGCTGTGGAGTATAATGCCTATGATGTTTGGAGTTTTGCTAAACTGTTACTCGTGTGGTAAAACCGTGAATTTTACCATTTCCACAGTTTTCATGGTTTAAGCTTCAACTTATGTACTATATGTTAGTTGATCATTGATCTATGGTGTTAGGTTATGTTTTCTTAAGCGTTTAAACTCCTTCAAATGCCTGAAATGTTCAGAATTGCATCTCCTAGAATCTCTAAAAATCATTTATCCTTTTTTGTTTTTCTTTTTCCTTTTTGAGAATGAGTAGTCTGGTATTTTTTATGTTTAAAATTTGATTTCTCTATCCACATGATACTAGAATAATAACTGCTAACATTGGAGTGGGGCACATACTGCAAAAAGTAATTTTAATTTTCTAATACTGCATCTTGGCACTGATGATTAAGTCTGACTGAGGGTGTGAGTGAAGTTTTGATTTTTGTCTTACATACTGTGTTTTCTGTTTTTCATAAGTCAATGGTTGTTTGGTTTATTTTTCTATTAGTTTCTGAAAATTTAAAGGTTGACAAGCTACTTTGCAGATTTGATGCTTGAGGTGGCACACAATGTGGATTTATTTTTTTTCAATTTTATTTTGAATTTCATGTTTCTATCAAATTTTAAATTACTTATACCTCACCCGGTGGTTCTGATTTCTATTTTATTTTCTTTTTATATTTGTTTTTGCTCGAATGCAGTTTGGCTTTGACATTTCTTATAGGATTTGATGCTGGAAGCAGTATGCCGCTGATAGTTGGGAGAAATGCAAAGGTATCATGCTGCCAGCTGCAATAGTGCGGTTAATAGTAGTGCAATAGGAGGAGCCTCAGCTAGGGATACTGCTCGGGCTGACTCGTCGTCTTTATCACCTAACTTCTCTTTGAATTCTAGGTAACTGTTTTGAAATATCATGCTCTTTTTTGCTCTGTTCACAGATTCTTATCTTCTTGCATTTATTGACTCTAAAACCAGTGTTTGACTATATTTTAGGATATCTTTCTTTGATGATTTTTTAATTAATGACCAGATGTTGAGAATGTTCTGCTCGCATCATTAGTGGGAGACTATCAATCTGGAATTTGTTTTTCTGAAGTCTTGCATTGAGTACTTTGTGCCTTTTTGTCTCATTGTTTGATTGTGCATAAGCTGCATCTCAATGTTAGAAGTGGCAGCTAATGATATATCTAAAACATTTCTTGGTTCTTCAAATCATTTGTGCATTTTTTGAGAAATAGATTCTCCATTCAGAGAATATTATCTTGAGAATTTTTTATTAGAGCTGTAAAATTGTCTGCATGCGGAAAATTCATTTTATCAGCCTGGTTTCCTTAATTATTATTATTTTGTAGGCGGCAATCTCAGCTAGCACCTTACAAGTTAAAGTGCGACAAGGAACCTCTTAATTCCAGGTAATTTCTGCAATTGAATTGAAGCTGTTGCTGTTGTGATAGTTGTATTTATGCAGAATGATTTAGTTATATGCCTCAGATATGGTATTATGTTACTTTTAATTGTTCTAAGGATTGCTAAGCTGACTAAGTTGATGGTCCTACTGATTTGATTCTCTATTTAAGTTATTGAATTTAGTTTTTATCTTGCATACTATTAACTTTTTGTTGTTCCTTTTCAGACTTGGCCCACCCGATTTTCATCCTCAGTCCCAAAATTGTCCCGAGGAGACTCTCACTAGAGAAAACTTACAGCAGGGATATAAGGAGACTATTGATGGATTGGAGGTAGAATCTTATGATTGGTTAAGGTTCATTACTTTTGTTTTATGCTTTGTTGCAAGATCCATATGTGGATTCTGTGCTGCATGGAAATGGTTGGTTAACTATGGTTTCTCTTCCAATCTATATATATTTTGCAATCACAGATTTTTTATCGAAATTAATGCTGAGGTAACCGTACTTTGCAATTTTTGAGCTAAGTAAAATGTTTTTAATTGGTTCTCGTTGAAAATGAGAAGATTGGATCATTATTTTTTTGTTTGTTAATGATAATTGAAGTTCAAGTGCTTATACTCTCATAAATCTGCTATAGATGAAATGGGTAGAGGGTTTTTTTCAAATATGTAAATATTTTCCTATGGTTGAAGAACTTATATCTGCTTATACTCCAATGTGGGATTGTTGTCGTGGCAGTCTCTGTCAGACCATACTTTCTTCTTTGTCCACGTTGCTGTTTGATTTAATTTTTATTTACCTTTGCCTATTTAGATTGAAATTGGATAGTACTGGTGTGAGTGCTGCTTTGAGTCGGAGGAAGCAACTTTGCAATATTTTAAAGCATAATTTATGGAAATTAACTCTCTCTGTTAGCTTCTTTTATTAACATCATTTTTGTTGTCTAACATGGTTAACATTTTTTGTTCAGGATTCTAAAGAGATTTCATTGACTCAGAATCAGGCTTTTACAAAGCCCGTTGTTCTGAAATGCAGAGATGTAAGCCATTTGATTTTTGACGCTATGGTTGTCAAGTAGACTGTTCTATGCATATTAATTTCTTATGAAATATAACTGTCGGTTTTTAACCTTTTAGTAAGTAATTATCTTCTGTTCTTTGCAGGCAATTAGAAAGTGTCTAAGGGCTATCAATGAATCTCGTGCACAAAAGCGGAAGGTGATGCATCCATTACTTCATATTTATTAACTTATTTGCTTCTTTAGTTGTTGCTTGTTTCTGTACTTGTATTACTAGTTGCTTTTAGCATTTTTGCTTCCTTTTTAAAGTTCTGGATCTACGGTACAGAATTTGAGGCTCTACTTTGTTCTTTTCAGGCTGGTCAGGTTTTTGGTGTCCCTCTTTCTGGTCCACTGCTAAGTAAACCTGGGGTTTTCCCCGAACCAAGGCTGTGCAATGAAGATTTCAGAAAGAAATGGATTGAGGTATGTTCAGACTCTGCTAAGTTATGACTAATTGCTCATAAGTTTTCAATTTTTTTATCGATTTTGACTTATTGAAATTTGGTGAATGGCAGAAACAAACTCTACTTATTAACTCAATGAACTGCCAGTTATAAACTAGATGTGAAATTATGATAGGCTCTTTTAGACAAAAAAAGTGCCACTTTAGCAGAATATATTCTTGAATTCAAAGTCGACCTGGACTCTGTTGTTGAGGCATGGAGATCAATGATTAATGTGTTGCTCAACTGTTCTAAAGAATTCTTTGAAGCTAAATGCAGGATTTAGTTTTTAATCATTATGCTCTTATTTTTCTCAGGGCTTATCACAGCAACACAAACGTTTGTGTTCTTTGGCTGATCAAGTTCCTCAAGGATATAGAAAGAAAGCACTAATAGAAGTTCTTATCAGGAATAATGTTCCATTGCTGAGATCAACTTGGTTTATCAAAGTAAATTATCTTAGTCAGGTACGATTGCCTTAATAGTGATGACCATCTAATCATGCTTTTCGAAATTGTCCTAGGCTATTCTTTGTATTCGAAGGTAGCAGATTACGATTCTCTTTTGTAGGTTCGCCCTGGTTCTGCAATTTCTTCTGGAGCACCTGATAAAACTCAATTATCTCGTACAGAGCTCTGGACAAAAGATGTTATTGAGTACTTGCAGTGGCTTTTGGATGAATTCTTTTCAAGAAATAATTCTCATTCTACTCAACATAATAGAGATCGATTGCCACAAATGCTTTATGCTGGGTCTTTGCAGCATAGGAGTGATCCGGCATCAACAGTCCTTGGTGAGGAGCCATCCCTTCACTTTAAATGGTGGTATGTGGTACGGCTCTTGCAATGGCATCATGCAGAAGGACTGGTTCTTCCCTCTCTTATCATTGATTGGGTTCTGAATCAACTGCAGGTATTGAGATTGGTGTATTCAACCCTCATTGCAAATACTTTTTTCAACCTTTCTGAAAGACATGTTCATATAGAGAGTAATTACTAATTAAGAGTGTTTGAATGTTCTTCTGGTTTCTAATTGTCATATTTGTTCTCTTCCAGGAAAAGAAATTGCTTGAGATTCTGCAGTTGCTATTGCCTATCATTTATGGATTTCTGGAAACTATCATTCTATGTCAGACATATGTACGTAATCTTGCAAGTATAGCTATTCGCTTCATCCAAGAGCCTTCTCCAGGTGGATCTGATCTGGTTGATAATTCCCGGAGGGCTTACATGATTTCTGGTCTGGTCGAGATGCTTCGCTATTTAATACAGGCTGTGCCAGATACGTTTGTTGCTTTAGATTGCTTTAATTTACCAACTTGTGTAGTCTCACATGCATGGAATGATGGTGGGTTTTTAGCAAAGTCATTGGATGACGCAGGGAAAATAAAAAACAACTCAGCAGATGCTTATGTTCTCAGAGGTAAAAGATTTGATTGTCAATACCAATCCTTGTCATTTGATCATGTTGTTTCCACCATCCGGAAACGTGCTGATAATCTTGCTAAAGGTGCAAGTGCTGGATATCCTAGCCAAAGTGTGGCTAAAGCTGTGCAGACCCTGGATAAAGCTCTTTTGCAAGGGGATCTAGCCAAGGCTTATAAGCATATCTTCGAAGATCTTTGTGATGAAGCAGTTGGCAAAGGTTGGGTTGCAGAAGTCAGTCCATCCTTAAGATCATCACTAAAATGGATTCGAACTGTGAATTTGTCATTGATTCGCTCAATTTTTTTTCTTTGTGAGTGGGCAACATGTGATTTCAGAGACTTCCGGACTGCTCCACCCCGTGACTTAAAGCTCACTGGCAGAAAAGATTTTTCACAAATATATCTTGCAATCCAGCTTTTGAAGCTGAAGATGAGAGAGTTGCAGAATCCACGACATAAGAATGGCAGGGCTCCAGTCATTAATAGCACTGGAAAGAATAAAAGTCAGCAGAATAATTATCCCAGCTGGAACTTAGCAGGTAACGTCTATGAAACTAAGAGCAGTGGAAAAGGTGTGGATGGAAGTAGTAATTCTTTGGATATTTTTGACAGCCCGGGTCCTCTGCATGATATTATTTTGTGTTGGATCGATCAGCATGAAGGGAATAAAGGAGAAGGTGGCAAGCGCCTTCAGCTTTTTGTATTGGAACTCATACGTTCTGGAATCTTTTATCCTCAGGCATATGTGAGGCAGCTGATAGTTAGTGGAATTATTGATGCAAATGGACCCATGGGTGACCTGGAAAGAAGGAAGAGACACCATCGAATCTTGAAGCAGCTACCAGGGCAGTTTATTCATGATGCTTTGGAAGAAGCAGGAATTGCTGAAGGCTCAGAGCTTCTGGAGGCTGTAAATGTTTACTCAAAAGAACGTCATCTTGTGCTTCATGAGCTTATTTTTGATCAATATAGTAATGCAAGTAATCCTCTTTCATTAGCTAAGAAACAGAAGTACCATTCAATCTCAGGAAGGGATGGTGCTTCCCAAGTTTCAGGTGATCATTGGAGAACTGTTCAGTCTTCAAAGACTTCCAGGAGAGATTTGGACCTTGAAGAACTGAAGTCTTCCATTTCAGTTTTGTTGCAGTTTCCTAGCTCCTCTTCTACTTCTGCGGATAGTGGTGTGGATGAGTCTCAAGGGAGTATCAAAAGGCCTGTTGGGTCAACATGCAACAAGATGGATTCTTTTGAAGGTACTCCTGGGTGTGAAGATTGTAAAAGGGTGAAAAGACAGAAATTAAGTGAGGAGAAGAGTTCATATCTTCAAGTAACTTCACCACCATCAGATGATGAAGATATATGGTGGGTGAGGAAGGGGCCGAAAAACTTAGAGCCTTTCAAAGTTGATCCACCACCTAAGTCAATGAAGCAAGTTTTGCGGGGTAGACAAAAGACTGTGCGTAAAACTCAGAGTCTTGCTCAATTAGCATCTGCTAGAATTGAGGGTAGCCAGGGTGCATCTACAAGTCATGTATGTGATAATAGGATAAGCTGCCCACATCATAGAACTGAGGTGGAAACTTCGAAGCCGGTGGATGGAATCAGAACAACCCATTTTGATGATATTGTTTTGATTGGGCAGGGTTTAAAGCATCTTCGCTTTGTGGAGAAAAGGATTGTCACAGTTTGGTTGATATCTGTTGTTAGGCAGCTAGTTGAAGAGTCTGAGAAATCTGTGGCCAAGGTTGGCCAGTATGGCAGGCCATTTGTTGCAGCTGATGAGAAGAGCCCTTTAAGGTGGAAGCTTGGTGAGGATGAGCTATCTGCTATACTCTATGTAATGGATGTTTCTTGTGACTTAGCTTCAGCTGTCAAATTTCTCCTTTGGTTGTTGCCAAAAGTTACTAGTAATCCCAGTCCTACCATTCATGGTGGGAGAAACATTCTAATGATGCCTAGAAATGTGGAAAATCATGCATGTGAAGTGGGGGAGACATACCTTTTATCATCTCTCCGAAGGTAAACAATCATTTCGCCTTTTTTTATCTTCTTTTAATCAAATTGTTCCTGTAAATCATCTCTGGCTATGAAGTTTGTTCTTCTTTAGGTGTCCTTTTTACTGCCCATTGCATTGCAGTGTGGTTTAATGACTTACCGTCTTGATCTTACTTTAGCCTCTGTTTCCTCTCTTTTTCTCCAATTTCTGGCTTTGCAAAACTGTTTAGGATGTTTGTGCCTCTTTATTATTGATTGCATGAGAGCATTTCAACTATATATTTTCTTCTTGGTGTATGGTTGGAGTAGAATAACATCTAAGAAACCGTTTTAGAGATTGGTAGAACTTCAGGATTTTCTCCTGAAACTAATTCGTATTGCTTTGGATTGGATTATATGAGCCACTGGATCTGTCATAGAAAAACCATTCTTGTTCTTGTCCATGTTCTGGCTGGACCTGCATATGTATGTCTTACATGCCTAATGATGAATTTTGTTCAGGTATGAGAACATACTTACAGCCATAGATCTTGTTCCTGAAGCCTTGTCAGCTACAATGCATCGTGCTGCAGCAGTTATGGCCACTAATGGAAGAATCACAGGTTCAGGAACCCTTTTTTTTGCTCGGTATTTGTTGAAGAGGTATGGCAATATTGCAAGTGTAATTGAATGGGAGAAGAATTTCAAGGCAACTTGTGATAAGAGACTTTTGTCTGAACTTGAATCTGCACGAGTTGATGGAGAGTTTGGGTTTCCACTTGGAGTTCCAGCAGGGATTGAAGATCCTGATGATTATTGCCGTCAAAGGATTACTGGTGGACGGTTTATCAGATTGGGTACAAACATGAGAGATATGGTTCAGCGTCATGTTGATGATGCCCTGCAATATATCTTAGGTAAAGAGAGAAAACCTTTTGCAGCCAATGCACCAAAAAGTCATGCTATTGAAAAAGGGGATGATGGTCAAGTAGCACAACTAATCATAATGGGATTGATGGACTGTATTAGGCAGACTGGTGGTGCTGCTCAAGAAGGGGACCCGTCTTTGGTGTCTTCTGCTGTTTCTGCCATTGTCAGCAATGTTGGACTAACCCTAGCAAAGATACCTGATTTTACTAGTGGCAGCAATTTTTCAAATAATCAGCCGCATATGAACTCCTTGAATTTTGCCAAGCGCATTTTCCGCATTTATTTAATTTGTCTGTGCCTTCTAAAGGAAGCTCTTGGAGAGAGCCAAAGTCGAGCATTTGAGATAGCTCTTGCAACAGAGGCTTATTCTGCTTTTGCAGCAGCATTTGCTTCTGCAAAGTCCTCTCGAGGTCAGTTTCAGTTGTCCCCTGATGCTCCTGATTCTAATGCAAACATATCTGGTGACAATTTGAATGGTTCTGCCAAAGTGACTCTTGGGAGAACGGCCAAAGTGGCAGCTGCTATTATTTCTGCACTTGTCATTGGGGCCGTCACTCATGGGGTTATTAGCTTGGAGAGAATGGTAACAGTCTTAAGGTTAAAGGAAGGTTTGGATGTTATTCAGTTTGTAAGGAGCACGAAAACTAGTTCGAATGGTATCGCCCGATCTGTTGGCACTTTGAAGGTGGACAATTCTGTTGAAATTTATGTGCACTTGTTTCGGCTGTTTGTTGGGAACTGCAGAACTGTTTGTGATGGACTAGTTTTGGAACTCTTGGGTGAACAATCCGTTGTAGCTCTTTCAAGGATGCAAAGATTGCTCCCCATTAATTTGGTCTTTCCACCAGCTTATGCGATATTTGCGTTTGTTATATGGAAGCCATTCATTTTGAATTGTAACATTGCAAATCGTGAAGATATCCATCAATTATATCTGTCTTTAACAATGGCCGTTAGTGATGCCATAAAACACATACCTTTTCGAGATGTTTGTATGAGGGATAGTCTTGGTTTATATGATATTGTAGCTGCAGATACCACTGATGCTGAGTTTGCTGCCTTGCTAGAGTTGAACGGTTTGGACATGCACTTGAAATCCATGGCCTTTGTCCCTCTCCGTGCAAGGCTCTTTCTAAATTCTATAATTGATTGCAAGATGCCTACACTGAATGATGGGAATCAACTTTCTGGACATAGCGAGTCTAAAGCTCTTCGTCTGCAGAGTCAGTCAAAGCTTTTGGATAAGCTTGTTCGTGCATTGGATGCTTTGCAACCAGCTAAATTTCATTGGCAGTGGGTTGAGCTAAGGCTTCTTTTAAATGAACAAGCACTCACTGATAAGACGGAGAACCATGATATGTCCTTGGTGGATGCCATTCGCTCTTCTTCACTCAGTTCTGAAAGAGTTTATCCTTCTGAGAATGAGAAAGTTTTCATTGAGATCATCCTCACCAGATTGTTGGTCAGACCTGATGCTGCTCCCCTTTTCTCAGAGGTGGTTCATCTTTTTGGAAGGTCATTAGGGGATTCAATGTTGATGCAGGCTAAATGGTTCCTAGGGGGTCAGGATGTTCTTTTGGGTCGGAAGTCTATTAGGCAACGGCTCATTAATATCGCTGAAAAGAAGAACCTTTCTACAAAAGCCCAGTTTTGGAAGCCTTGGGGATGGACTTATTCTGGTGTTGATCCTGTGATAAATAGGGGAGAGAAGAAGTATGAAGTCACCTCTCTTGAGGAAGGTGAAGTCATTGAGGAGGGTATGGAGTCAAAAAGGTATGTGAAAAGTTCCACTCAAGGAAATATTGAAGGTTCTAATATCAGCCAGCAGCATGTAACCGAGAACGCTTTCATTGAATTGGTTCTTCCTTGCATAGACCGAAGCTCTACTGACTCGCGAAATACCTTTGCAAGTGATTTAATAAAGCAATTTAACACTATTGAGCAACAAATAAACTCAGTTACCCGTGGCGTAAGCAAGCAGAATGGAACAGCCTCTTCTGGAATTGAAGGTTCTACTACTAAAGGTAGCAATCGTAAAGGTATAAGAGGTGGTAGTCCTGGATTGTCTAGACGAACTCCCATGGCACAGGCAGAGTCTGTGCCTCCTTCCCCTGCAGCTTTGCGAGCTTCTATGTCATTGAGGTTGCAGTTTATCATGAGATTGCTGCCAATCATATGTGCAGATGGGTAAATATATGATCACTTGAAAACCCCAACCCCACCCCCACCCCCCCCTCCCCCACCCCCCCGATTTCATCTTATGCCACTTTAATATAAACATGATCGAGTTCTATGCTTACTGCTATGATAGACCTTTTTTTGCTGTCCTATACTAAGCAGAGTGTAGAAAATAAAAGAACAATTTGGTATTTTTACTATATTACTTTATGAAAAATACAGCCTTATTTGTAGGATATAAATAGCTGAAGGGACATGCCTCAAACAGCTAGGTTATTCAAAAGACACAATCTAAATTACTGCAGGGATATTCTCCTAAAGATCAGGGAGAATATCTACTAGAAAAGGATAATTACAGGAGAGTTATCTCTTCTAAAAATCAGGGAGATTATCTGTCAGCAAAGGAGGAGAGAAATCCTCCTCTAGAATTCTACACTCCTCAAGCTGGGTTATGAATGTCAATCATGCCCAGCTTGGACTTCAAACTATCAAAACTGTTTCTTTGTAGGGCCTTGGTGAGAATATCTGCAGTTTGGTAGCTTGTAGGAATGTAGACCAACTTAATCAAACCTCCTTCTAACTTTTCTTTAATAAAATGGCAATCAATCTCCACATGCTTTGTCCGGTCATGGTGCACTGGATTCTTTGCGATGTTTATAGCTGCCTTGCTATCACATTGCAACACCATAGGACTGCTCATAGGCACCTTTAATTCTCTTAGCATTCGCTCCAGCCATATTCCCTCGCATATGCCATGACACATAGCTCTTAGTTCAGCCTCAACGCTGCTCCTAGCTACCACTGTTTGTTTTTTACTTCGCCATGTGACCAGGTTACCCCACACATAGGTGCAATATCCCGTAGTTGATCTTTGGTCTTCTAGAGAACCAGCCCAGTCCGCATCAGTAAGAATTTCAAGACCCTTATTTGTAGTCTTCTTAAAGTACAATCCTTTTCCTGGACTGTTTTTGAGGTATCGAAGAATTCATAGTATAGCTTCCATATGCTTTTCAGTTGGACTATTCATAAATCTGCTAACTCATCCGACTGCAAACCCGATGTCTGGTCTAGTGTGAGCTAGGTATATAAGTTTGCCTACTAGCCTTTGGTACCTACCCTTGTCCGTCAAAGAACTCACTTCATCTCAGATTTTCTTGTTGGATCCATGGGGGTATCAGCCGGTTTGCAACCAAGCATCCCAATTTCCTTTAAGAGGTCAAGAGTATACTTTCGTTGAGAAATCGAAATGCCTTCTTTTGATCTAGCCACCTCCATGCCGAGGAAGTATCTAAGCTGACCTAGATCTTTAATCTCAAATTCTTGTGCCAAGAAACTCTTCAGATGGTCTATTTCCTCCATGTGATCACCGGTCAAGATAATGTCATCGACATAGACTATTACGAT
This sequence comes from Heritiera fomes, assembly GCA_032173925.1. NCBI lineage: Eukaryota > Viridiplantae > Streptophyta > Magnoliopsida > Malvales > Malvaceae > Heritiera > Heritiera fomes. The sequence continues at coordinate 3,850,320 of JAPDPM010000013.1, read as the reverse complement.
GGCCCTTTTTCCATCAAGAGAGCTTTTAATAAACATAGTGTGGTCTGTTTGACATTGAATGAACCCGTGTTTCTTCACCACCTTAGTCAACCTCTCGAACCAAGCACGAGGAGATTGTTTAAGACCATATAGGGATTTTTGGAGCTTACACACTCGGCCAGAATTTTCTTGAGTTTCAAAACCAGGTGAAATTTCCATGTAAACTTCCTCTTCTAGCTCACCGTTCAGAAATGCATTTTTGACATCTAGTTGATGGAGAGGCCAATCCAGATTAGTTGCAAGTGATAATAAGACATGAACTGAGTTTAGCTTGGCAACAGGGGCGAATGTCTCCTCATAGTCAATGCCATAGGATTGGGTGAATCCTTTAGCAACAAGTCTAGCCTTGAACCTGTTTACACGCCCATCTGCATTATGCTTAATAGAGAAGACCCATTTGCACCCAACTGGTTTCTTCCCTGCTGGTAGATTAGTAATTTCCCAAGTTGAATTCTTCTCCAAGGCTAGGATTTCTTCCATGACCGCTGCCTTCCATTTTGGTTGAGTAAGCGCTTCTTGCACATTCTTGGGAATTTGTATTTCTGTTAGAGAGGTCACAAATGCTCTAAAGTTGGGAGACAACCTGTCATATGAGATAAAGTTTCCAATAGGATATTGGGTGCATGATCTTACACCCTTTCTCAAAGCTATTGGCTTGTTAAGATCATCAGTAGTCTCAACCAAAATTGATTCAGTAGGAGTATTAGAAGTGTTACCTGTGTGAGTATTCTGAGTTTCAAGACCCGGTTCAGATTCTTGGTTTTGCCATGGCAATGTGTGGTCCTCCCTTTGAGTTTTTTGTTTCCTGGAATAGACAAGTAATTCTTTTCCTTTCACCTGTGTAGTAGGGTCAGGGTCTGGGTTATTTGAAGAATCAGGTTGTGGTGTGGTGTTTAGCTCAAGGTGTGGCTCAACTGAGTTGGGAACTAGTGTTGGAAAAAGAAAGGACGAGGACAGCTCAGGTTCAAGAAACTCAGTTCTATCCCAAAGATGATATTCCCTGGTGATTGGGTTCTCCCCCTGAATGTCAGATTTGGGATAATATGGTTGATCTTCAAAGAAAGTGACATCCATGGAGTTATAAAATTTCTTTGTGGTAGGGGAATAGCATTTGTAGCCCTTTTGGTGTGGGGAGTAACCAAGAAAGATACATTTTATGGCTCTTGGGTCTAACTTACTGCGATGTTGTTGATGGATGTGGACAAATGCTGTGCAACCAAAAAATTTGATAGGAATGTTGGATAGAAGACGAGTGTTAGGATAGGTGGTTAGGAGTTTATTGCATGGTGTCTGGAAGTTTAACACACGAGATGGCATCCGGTTAATGAGATAGGTGGCTGTGAGAATTGCCTCTCCCCAAAACTGTTTTGGAACATGTGTTGTCATCATCAAGGATCGGGCAACTTCCAGGATGTGCCTATCTTTCGTTCAGCCACTCCATTTTGCTGAGGAGTGTCAACACATGAACTCTGATGTATGATGCCTTGCTCTAGTAGGTATGAGCCAAGTTTTGAATGGAAATATTCCCTTCCATTGTCTGTTTTAAGAACTTGAATTTTTGCCCGGAATTGTGTTTGTATTATATTGCTGAAATTCTGAAATATTTGTCCTACTTCAGATTTTTCTTTCATCAAAACGAGCCAGGTGATCCGTGTGTGATCATCAATACAGGTGACAAACCATCTAGAACCTGTGATGTTATTTATCCTAGACGGTCCCCAAATGTCACTTTTTATCATTGAGAAAGGGTGAGAAGGCTTATAGGACTGATTTGGATAGGAATTACGGGTATGTTTAGATAGCTGGCAAACTTCACACTGAAAGGACTTTTCATGATTATTGAATAAAGAGGGAAAAAGTTTTCTTAGGTACACAAAGTTTGGATGTCCTAATCGATAGTGCCATAACATTATGGCACTATCCTTAGAAGCTACACAAGAAATCTTTTGGGCTGTCTTTTCGGGCACATCAACTTTCAGAAGATAGAGACCCGCACACATCCTAGCATTGCCAATCGTCTTCCCCGAGTCCAAAACCTAAAATTCACACATATTTGGAAGAAACTTAGCAACACAATTGAGATCCTTGGTTAACTTGCTTATAGACAAAAGATTGCAATCTAAATTTGGAACAAACAAAACTGAATCAAGTACTATGTCTTTAGATATCACAACCGAACCTATACTAGCCACCTTAGAGTATGTTCCATCTGCAATTCGTACTGTGGTATTATCATGACAAGCGGTATATTTATGAAACACTGTGGCATCTCCAGTCATATGATTGGATGCCCTTGAGTCCACAATCCAAGATTGTATATTTCCCCATCTAGCATTAAGAGCTGTTAGGAAGTTACCTTTGTGTGCAACATTTCCCCTGCTATCTCTGTCTTGTGAAGAACTAGGTTTCCAATCAACAGGTTCAGGATTTGGCACAGTTTCAGAGGTGACACTTTCTGTGCCATTGGTCATGGCTGATCTTGGGTATTTGGTCATGGCTGGTATGGCTGATTTCAAGATTTTTAAGAGAAGAAATGGCCCAGATCTTGCTCTGATGCCATGTAGAAAATAAAAGAGCAATTTGGTATTTTTACAATATTACTTTATGAAAAATACAGCCTTATTTGTAGGATATATATAGCTGAAGAGACATGCCTCAAACAGCTAGGTTATTCAAAAAACAGAATCTAAATTACTGCAGGGATATTCTCCTAAAGATCAGGGAGAATATCTACTAGAAAAGGATAATTACAGGAGAGTTATCTCTCCTAAAAATCAGGGAGAATATCTCCTAAAAATCAGGGAGATTATCTGTCAGCAAAGGAGGAGAGAAATCCTCCTCTAGAATTCTACACAGAGTTTTTTGTTGCTATGAATTCTTGTCTTACAAGTTTTTGCCAGTTTTTTATTGTTTAATTTCTTGTTTCAATTATCTAGTAGTTTGTGAGTCATTCTGCCGGAAATGAATATGCTATTTAATTTTTTTTCCTTTATGAAATCATCATGGTCAATTGCAACTATCTCATTTCAATCCCAGCTCAAGCCTTTCAAGTTTCTTTTTCTGTTGACGGGTCTGAGTAATTGGCTTTAGTGCTCCCATGTTAGTTATTCGTAACACTGACTCATTTTTTTAGTACTGTGTAAATTGGTAGCCTTGGTTTTCAGAGTGAGGATGTACTATGTTGATGGTTTGTCGTTGTTTCAACACTGAAGTAATTCTTTGAATCTCTACTTCAGGAAATTCTTTAATTGAAAACTTCACTGATTAGATATGTTTAACATCTAGTGGAAGCCCATTTTCTTTTAATCGTCTTCCTAGTTAATATTTTCATGTAATAGGGTAGTTCTGATGCAATAATGTCATGAGATATGCATTATCTTATATCAAATATTTGATAAAGTAGCTTACCATTGTTCATTTATTGGATTATTCAGGGATCCATCAGCACGGAACTTGAGGCACCTGCTTGCCACTGTAATACTTCGATTGCTTGGAAGTAGGGTTGTACATGAAGATGTAGACCTGTCTATTAATCTCCTACAGTTTAAGAGGGACGTGGATCACATGTCATCACTGGTGTCTGCAGAAATGTCTGGAGATAGTCTCTTTGATCGCTTATTGTTAGTTCTACATGGGTTGTTGAGCAGTTGCCAGCCCAGTTGGCTAAGGTCCAAGACTGACAAGGATTTTTCTGGATTTGACTCTGAGGCATTGGAGAATCTGCAGGTTTGATCTTTATCATTGCACTTAGTGAATTTTCTGAAGCTTGGTTTGGTAAAGAAACCTAAATTTATCATAAAATAAGTGCTTTCAATTGTTTTTCTTGTTTACTCAAGTTAAAACATTTATCACACTCCCCCGTGATAGTAGTAGATTATTGTAATTTACTTAGAAGCAAAGTCGTGAATTTTACCACTCTCCGTTGGCTGTGGAGCCTTATTCATTTTCTGAATATTCAGGATTGCAATCATGACCAGTATGTATTATTTGCCTTGATGGTTTCTTAGCAGTTGAAGGTTGGGGTGTGATATACTGGGTTTTTTAGAATTCTAAAGGTTCTAGAAAATTGCCATAATAATGTGTGGTCACCGTAATAATGTGCAGACATAAGGTACATGGGGTGTTCGTTGCTGCACCTGTAATGTAATTAGGGATGAGGAGTATGAATAAACCATGCATGCTGAATGCTAAAGACTCACAATCATCATAGGCACTAATAACTTGACCGAATGTTTTCTTTGCTGGTTTTTGGACTTTGCAATGTCTTCCTTCCCCAAAATGGGTGTCATTAGTTCTGTTTTATGATTAAATAATGACAAGTACTGTAACCTTCTCAATATTTTCAGTGCAACTGAAAGGGAATATTAAGTTTTCTGCAAGTTACAACCTCTTGAGATGCCCTTCCTGTCAACTTAAATAATTTTAATTGCTCTTATCAATTGAACTTTACTTCAAATGAGCGCAAGGTTCTTAAGAATTCTTGTTCTATTTGTAAAAGTTATTATATAAAATGAAGTTAGCATTGTATAAAAAGACAGATGATTGTTTGCTTACCTTAGCTACTACTTTTTTTTACTGTGGATGCAGAATGAATTGAATTCTATGCAATTACCTGAGATGATTAGATGGCGAATCCAAGCAGCAATGCCAATACTATTTCCTTCTTTTCACAATTTGATCTCCTGCCACCCACCTTCTGTCCCAATCGGTACTCTTAGTTTGCTTCAATCCCACATCATTGTCCCTGGATCTTCCACTGGAACTCTGAACGTGCCTCAGAGACAGGTTCCATTGGCACGAACTGCAAATAATGTATCAGGAAAATCCAAGTCAATGCCATTACTACAAGAGTATGATATGGAAATTGACCCATGGACACTTTTGGAAGATGGAGCAGGATCAGGTCCATCTTCAAGTAGCATTGCTGTCATTGGCAGTAGTGACCATTCTAATCTTCGAGCCTCAAGTTGGCTTAAGGGGACTGTAAGAGTGAGACGGACGGACCTGACATATATTGGCACTGTGGATGATGACAGCTGATTTTAGGATTGACTTAATTTTTTATTTGGTCTAAGGTTAGCCCCCCACAACAGGTAATTTAATGCGCCATTTGTTCTATATCGGTATCAGATTGCAGTCTCTTGCCTTTCCCTTGTTTAATAGTGGAGGGAGAACTGGTCGGGGCATACTTCTTCACGGTTGGGGGTTGGGGTTGCAAAGGTGGGCTGGGCAATGCTGGAGTCAGTGTAGAGGAATGTCAAGATGTGCTCATGTAGATGTAGGCCATCTATTCAGCATGCAGAGCCTGTACAACTAACTACTAACGTATTATTGCCCACTGTCTGGGCCGTATACTCAGGTGCGGTTCAGAGGCTTTGTTGTATATATAGAAATGATTGTTTCAGTTCACCAATTGATCAAGTAAAATGTCTCAAGCATGATGTTCCACTTCTAATAAGTCTTTTTGCCGCTCTCTCAAACACGCGTGCACACGCACACACTCACTTATACATAAACACAAGTGGACATGCACAGGCTTACAAATAAACATTCATGCATGTATTACTGCAATCTTGCAGGTGTACATTTTGTTACAGTTGGATTCGCGTGTAGTTTGAAGAAATGCTTCTTTCATTCTTAGATTGATTTTTACAGACATTTCTGATGTCAAGTTGGCGTCATCGTTTGGAGTGGTGTCGGCTACAACTGATGGATCGTTGGTCACAGGACCCTACCTAGAATCTGTAATTTGTCAGTTATGTGTATGCTAATACAATAGCATGTTTGTTGATCTTCACAGATGTAAGAGTTACGGTTGTTTGAACTAAATCCCATGGTTTCTTTGAGGGAGTGTTGGTCAGTGATTCAATGTCAGCGGTTAGATGTTCCTGTTGATGAAGATGGATGGTTTTGTAGATGAACAAATACGTAGGGCAGATGGAATTGTAACTTTTTGCAGTATTAGTGCTCCATTAGAAAATTTGGGATGTAGCTATGCTGCTATGGTCATCTTGATGCCTTGATTTTCTAATGAGTGATTTCTTATAGTGATGACACAGGCTTCGCGTGTAAGAGGAGTTCACAAAAAGTTTTCATGTTCCTTGAAATAGACGGCTGATAAAACAATTTGTTTTGTATGTGTAAGTGGATTTTTCGTTTTTTATTTATATATATATATATATATATATATTTACATAAAAACATTTTGGATCAATCCTTTAAATGGATGGAGAGATTAATGACAATGAAATTCATAAGATCTAGATTAATTGGAACAAGTGGAAAAGTGCAACAAATATGTTGTACGAGATGATTAGACCAACATTACTGTATAATAATAAATGTTAAGCGATTAAGAGATGTGTGGATATAAAAATGCAAATGTTGAAGTAAATGTGTGAATACAAAAAAAAATGGAATGAGATGATTAGACCAACATTACTGCATAATAATAAATGTTAAGCGATTAAGAGATATGTGGATATAAAAATGCAAATGTTGAAGTAAATGTGTGAATATAAAAAAAATAGAATGAGATGGTTAGACCAACATTACTGTATAATAATAAATGTTAAGCGATTAAGAGATGTGTGGATATAAAAATGCAAATGTTGAAGTAAACGTGTGAATATAAAAAAAAAATAGAATGAAAGGTATAGATATTCGCAAAAAAAGTGAAAGTTGTATATATTGGTTTGAATACATACAACGTAGATTTATGGATAGGTGCATAAAGATACTTAGAGTGCCTTGATCGCCCAAGAGTTTTAGAAATTTTTTACATTTATTGGTATAAATAAATTTAAGTTGGATTTTTAAAATAAAAGATGTTATAATTATATTGATATTTATTTATTTTACCCATCAATTATTATTCACAAACACTTAAAATCAATTGGTTGTATGAATATTAAGAAACAATCATATAAATTTAACTTTGTAAATATTTAAAATCAATTAATTTTTTACAAATATAAAATTTTCTTTCATTAAAAGAATATCACTCTTAATTTTATACAAGATTATTTATTTGATATATTTTATTTTCTTATATTTTTCGTTTGGAATAAATAAATTTTATGATTTTATAAACTTTTTATATTTTATTAGTATATTACTTGCATATATATATATATATATATATATATATATTAGCTAAAATTTACTTAAAAATAGAAATCCTATGACCTTTTATTTATATGAAGATAATGTTATGAGCTTTTATTTTAATGTAATTAGAATTTTTAGAGAAAAATATTTAATTATTAGTTAAATTCTTTTAGTTGAATGATTTAAATTTGTAGAAAGTGCTTTTTTAGATCAATTTGGATGAGTTGAAAGAGAACTGAATACATGCTTTTTTTAAAAATTTTATCAATTTGATATTATTCTTTAATTTTGATGATTTAATGGATAAATTACAATGAAATAAAAATTCATAATCTTAATTTCATGTAATAAAAGATAAAAAATTTGTTTTTAGTTTTTTAGTAAAATCAAAAGATTTATTGTAGTCTTAAGCCTAAAATTTAATGAATTAACTCAAATATATGTAGTTTTAAAATTTTATTTTGCCTCTTCAAGACTACCTGTTAAGATCAACCTCAAAATTAACCATCAAGATCCCCCCCTATTGACTATGGATGCTTCAATTAGGGGAATGGAGATTGAATGATGAAAAAAATTATCAAAATTAGGAGAGATAAAAAAACACTCGAAAAAAGGTCATTGAAAGATATGATAGCACAAGAATTGAAAAAGCAAATTACCTTTCATAAAAAAATGAGTGAAGTGAGAAAATTCATGTTGATAATTTAGCGCGAGATCATATATTGATTCATATAACCTATATCATCATTAAAATAAAAACTTTGGAGATGACAATGATGATAAAGATGATATATATATATATATATATATATATATATATATATAATATTTATGTATGTTCATCTATCAAAATATATGATACAGGCTTCCCAGTCCCTGTGGTTCTGGTTGACATGATGGAACCATCGACACAATGGATCGAGGGAAGGGGGTGAATGGCGCTGCTGCTGCTGCTGGTATTGATGTCACAGAGAAGATGACTTTGTCCCAAGCCAATACTGTGGCTTTGGAGAAGTGTTTTGGAGGAGAAAGAAGGAGACAACGCCAAATGCAAAGACAAGGCTGGAGCTTTTAAGTTGTCTTCATCATCTCCTGCTTCAAGAAATTGTTTTAGACTATTGGTTTATGGATTAATGGGAATAATCAATTCTTCTTTTCCTCGGTGGAACAGTGATAGTGTTGCCTTGTTGGAATACATAAATTGGGAAATTTTTATTTCAGATTGCTGTTTCTAAGGGATGTCAAAATTGTAGGAGTACAGCTGTATTAAATCGACATGATTTAATATCGTATTTGAGTTTGAATCGATTTGAAAATTTGAGATTTGAAGTTCAATTTCAATTTTTCTAAGTTTAATATTTGAAATTTGAATTTTACTCAAGAAAATATTCGAATCATTGGAGCTCAGCTCGATTAAAAGTAAGAAGATGGGTGAGTTGAGGTTTTAGAATTGCATGATTTGTTTAAAATGATGCGAATATACAAATTGGTTCCAAATCCCATGTAACAGCAATTAAAATACGCATGAAATTATGAAGAAAAATTGCTAGGTTTATCAACCAGATTATGCTCTTGGTTTCTTGCAAAACTGGATGAACGAAAGATGACTGTGGGGTTGAGTTAGCCCTCTTTGATAATTTCCCTGTTTGCCATTTACTTTACTCTCCACTTCTTATTGTTCTGTCTACAAAGAAGACATCTTCAATCCAAGCAACAATGTTGAAAGCTAAACCTTCCAACACTCTTGAGTAGCTCTCCAGGATTGCTTGCCCCACATCCTGCAAGACAGAATTTCCATTAAATTCTTCTCATACAAGCAGATCTAACAATTCAGAACACGACATAGTGATACGATGGATTAAAATTTGATAAAAATTGTACATGATTATGATAAAAATTAAGCATTTGACGTATTGACATTTATTTTAATAAAAAATATTCGTGTTTTATGCAATATACACACGATTTTACATGACATAAACATGAATTATAAATACCAATTGCCGCATGAGGTAGAAAACTAGGCATTTTATGGAAGAATGCATTTTGACAACTAATGAGCCTACCACTGAATTTCAATGCTGCTAAGTACAAAAATGCGCAGAAAGCTTTTCACGTACCCGGTTGTATTGAATCTTGCAAGTGTCTAAAAACGTCTGTGAGAGTTCAGGATACCTCTGCTTCAAGGCAAATAACAAGCTGTCTGCTCTCTCAGCCAGTAAATGATTTTTGTCACTTCGATCAACATCAGACATCAGATCTTTTACCATTCCCCATGATGATTTTGAATGGCTTATGCATGCCTTTCGTCTCCATGTATACATTGAAGCTTCCACACGGTCTGCAAGCTCAAGTGCTTCGTGCTCGGATGCTATATTCAGACAGTCAAGCAGATGGTTTGGGGAGAATTTCTCTGCATTGTACATGAAGCGGTAAATTGGGTCTCCAACACTGGCTTTTCCGCTCTGTAGATAAGAGGAGTTCCAGCATAGAAATGGAGTTAGAAAGAAGAAATTTGTCTGAACTTTCAGCAGATTCTTACTATAATATTAGTATTTTTTAGATGATAATATGCAAATGGGTGTTCTAACCTTTGGGAGAGATGCAATGTATGAATCTGGAATTTCCAGTTCAGCAAGAACACTGCTGTTGATAGCCATGGCTGCCTTGTGAATTTGACTAGCACAGTCACGTTTGTGCCGCAATTGCTTCCTTGTTTTCTCAGAGAGACCAGTTGGAGGGACGCATGGCACTGGCACCCACCATTTCTCGTCATTTCTCTGAACAACCCTTCGGAATGAGCTTGTGCGACTTGAATTTGAAGACATGCTCCCTTGCTCCGCATACCAGAATTCTCTGTCCTCGAAGCTATCCAGAATTTCCTGTCAAAGGTTGTGAGCTATCAGACAAGCCTTTTCAACTGGAAAAAATTGTGGGTTTTCTCAGTAAATCTTGTCTTACAATGAGCATTGCATCCAACTTTCTCAGTGCTGGGAGATTGATATAGATATCTGATCTTGGTCTGCTTTCCATTATCTGAAAGGCCAAAAGCATCATGTTAAAGCAGGCAAAGATGACAAAACGCCATTAATGGAAATTTTGAGAATGGGTCATGAAATCTTACCTCAACAGCTGTTCCGTTAAGCAAATTCTGCGACTTGGGAGTGAATTCCACAATGTAATCGCAGACAGATAGAAGACAGTCCATTTCTCTTTTCCAAAGTGCCTTCTTTTCAGGGTTCAAAGGCTCCAACCTCAGATTTTGTCCAAATACCGTCGCTGCAGAAATTAACAGAAGCAAGCATTTCAAAGACTTGAATGAAACTTAAGACAAATTCATGTGTCTGTCTGAAATTTGTGTTTACCATAGAGATTGGTTATGGCGTTTGAGATTGTAACAGCTGTGCAGACCCCTTTCCCACTTCCTGACATGTCTTCTCCCAGTAAAAGCTTTGCAAATCTTTCTTTCATCATTTCAAGTTCTGTTAACATAATTTACACCAATTAGCGTGAAAAAACAAGATAGTTTAGAATGAAAAACATGTTAATCTGCCAAGCATTTCACCTAAATCCAATGCTTCCAGATCATCAAGCCTTTCATCTGCATTACTTTCCCGCCGCTTTGTTCTTAGCCTGGTAAAAACAGCTTGACTCCGAGCCCCAGATCTTGCAGCTGGCCAGCTAGAAGGGGAAGCTTCACTATCATCGACAGGGTCTGAAAACGCAGATGTCTCAGAACAAGTCCGGCAATACACGAAAGAATCACCCGTCAGCGGTGAGTACCCTGGATTTCCTGTAGTTGACTGATCATTCTGATCGGTAGAAGAAGGAGAAGGTTGAAAACCATCATCAGAGTTCGACAAGTTATCCATCTCAACTCTGCAAATAATCATGGAATTTGGTTAGTGGGGCTCAAGATTGAAGAACTTTTGAAACATAATCAAACAAACTGAACCGATGGGGCTTTAAGACATGGTCCAAAATATGGACCCGGCATTGGCTTAAACTGAATTATTTAAAGAGGAGAAAAGAAAAAGAAGCCATCTTTCTTGCCGAAACAAAAAAGCAAAAGATGTTTACTCACAGTCACAGGTCGTCGTTGCAATCAGATTCAAAACATATAATTCACTGAAAATATGCAGTAAAGTTTCTGCTTAAAGTAATATTTGTATTGCAGAGGTGACACAACTGAAATTCGAAAACTGTAAAGCCAATGTTTGATGATAAAGCAACGGTCTTTCTTAACATTCTTTTCCATTAATTTACCTTTAAAGGGGGTTGTAATATATAGATTTGAATTCGAAACCGTTGAAGATGGCTAGCAATCTGAGGGCCGTTTGAAACAGTTCCCTCCTATTGCTGCTGTAACCTTTTCTTTCCGAAAGAAGCACTTTCTTTTTGCATTTCCATGTCACCAGCCCACCATGATCATGAGAAAAGTCGAGAAAGAAGGGACCTTGGCAGTGCGATTGCTGGATTTTCTTGGATTTTCCGATCAAACAAGAAAAACCCAGATGGAAAATTGGCAGATATTGGATTGAAGAAGAGAAAGAATGGGCTTGATTCTTTGGAAAAGTTGCAGAAGCTTTTGGGTTCCTTTTGGCTGAATGAGTATTGGTTTCTATAGGACATGCAAGCAGCAGAGTGTCTTTGCTGTACATGAATATTTATGAAGGCTTGACTTGAGGGCTTGTTTTATATGATTGCAAATATTATATTATATTTTAAAGATGTGTCAGAACTTTATCTTTTAACACTGAGATTGATCTATAAATTAAAAAAAATAAATAAATAAAATTAAATTTTTAATTCGCTGAAAAATACTTGAATATAAGATATTCATATTTTTATAGAAATATGAATCAGTTAGCATGTCAGGGCTCATTATCAAATTTAATGAAAATTGCCTAAAATGAGCTGATTTAGCACGTTATGGTTAAATGAAATAGTAGCAACATTATTTTAAGTTTTCTTGAATTTTACATATTATTTACATTATTTTCCCAATTAATGCTGTGGACCGGAGAAAATGATGTAGTTAAATTAGCCGTCATTAGCCATATATATTTCTGATGATGTAAGTCCTATACATGTGAAGAACAAGAAGTCAGATAAGTTCAGAGTTCGAATCTTGATTTGTGTATGGAGTGTCAGTGTTGGGAGGGAGACAAACCTAACCACGCTCTACTTTTCTCGACTCCGAAATAGTCACCGAAGGTGGAAACTAGAGGATTTCAACCAAAAAAAAAGAATAACAAGAAGTCAGAAGGATGGTATCAGTCTAATGTCTGGTAAATAGTCATAAATATAATATGATCAATTTTTTGTTTTATATATACATTGAACACGAAACAGACATAATATAAATATATCAAATTTGTTTCTTAAAAAAATACGAAATTTGTCTTTAAGAAACAGAAGAGGGTGGAGGCCACTGTGAGTCAACTGGATATGAAAGATGATACACCAAACCGATTTCCCCAATTTCAATAACAAATTTTATTCGACTTTTGAGAAACATCATAAAATCACTTCCTTTTCTTTGCAAATTTAACTTGATTTTCATGAAAGGAAAATGTATTAAGTACTAGTGGAGAATTAGGACATGGCCCATGGGGATTTTCCTTGCATGTTTAAGAAATTTTGTAGGGCCCCACTAGTGGGCTTGGTCGGAGGTTAGCTTGGAAAGTATGCACCATTTCTGTTAAGACCCTTGGGAATAATTCATGGGGTTTTAATCTTTGATGAGTCAAACATAATAGAAAAATGGCGGAATGCTCAAATAAGAATATAAATTTTTCAGAAATATTCAATTCAGGATTTAAATTTTTATTTTGCTCAATTCAGGATAAAACGTTTTCGATTTTGCTCAAATAAGGATTTTTTAACGTGTGTGAGTTACACGCGCCGTTAAAAAGAGTGGCTGACGATGAAAGGATAATTATTGTCACGTGTCACACTCACACTCCGCCACGTGTCACACTCACACTCTGCCACGTGTCCATTTATTTTTACTATTAAAAGAACATAATTATAAAATCACTACCACGTGTCCCACTCATAGGTTGCCACGTGTCTCACACACACATCGCCACGTGTCTCACTCACACGCTGCCACGTTTCCACGTATTTGTTAACTTTTTTTTTCTTTTTTTATTCAAGAAAAACTATATATTTTGATAAAATAATATTTTCTTGAATAAATTTTTTAAAATTATTTTTTGAAATAATTAAAAATTTTAAATTTTGTTTTAGAAAATAAATTCTCAAACATAAAAATTATTATAAAACTTTTTTTAACTAGTATAATTATTATTATTTATTTCTTGATTTTTTTTTCGTTTTTACCATAAAAAAAGGAAAAAAGTTATTAGCCATAAAATTATTAGAAATTATATATTTTTAAAGAATAAATTTTAAATTACTAAATTTAATTTGTATTTTTCTTCTGTCACGTGTCCACTCCTGCCATATGTCACACTAATACGCTGCCACGTGTTCACGTATTTTTTTACTTTTTTTCTTTCTTTTTTTATATTCAAGAAAAACTATATATTTTGATAAAATAATATTTTCTTGAATAAATTTTTTAAAATTATTTTTTGAAATAATTAAAATTTTTAAATTTTGTTTTAGAAAATAAATTCTCAAACATAAAAATTATTATAAAATTTTTGTAACTAGTATAATTATTATTTTTTCTTTCTTAATTTTTTTTTTCGTTTTTACCATAAAAAAGGAACAAAAACTATTAGCCATAAAATTATTAGAAATTATATATTTTTTAAAGAATAAATTTTAAATTACTAAATTGAATTTGTATTTTTCTTCTTTTTTTGTTTTCTATAGTTTCTTCTAATTGACAAAAAAAGAAAGAAGATAAAGAAACTATAAAAATAAAGAAAAATATGTAAGAATTGTCTTTTTAGAAAAATTAATGTAATTAAAAAATAAACGTATTTCCTAAAAAAACTTAATTTTCTAAAAATAAATATATTTAATTTACAATAAAAAATTATTTTAAATTTAAATCATATAAAAGAAATAAAAACAGAAAGGAATGAAAAGAAAAACAAAGTGAAAAAATACAGAAATATTTTTATAAAAATTTATTTTTTAACAATTTTTTTTGAAAATGTAATATAAATTTTTAAAAGTTATTTTTTATTAAAAAATCAATTAAAAAAATTAACTACTAATTATAATATTATAAATAATATTTAAATTTTTAATTTTTTTTTAATATTTATAACAAAAAAATTTGGCTGAATGCTCAAATAAGGATCTAACGTTTTCGAAAATGTTCAATTCAGGGTCTAAACTTTGCCACGTGTCCCACTAATGATTATAAGTCACTGCCACGTGTCCCACTCACACGCTGCCATGTGTCAATCTTGCCACATGTCCCACTAATACGCTGCCACGTGTTCATGTATTTTTTACATATTAAAAGAAAATTAATTATATGTCACTGCCACGTGTCCCACCCTTATGCTGCCACGTGTCTACTTCTGCCACGTGGCCCAATCACATGCTGCCACGTGTCTTTTATAAACGCCGTTATTATTTTAACGGCGCGTGTAACTCATGCGCGTTAAAAAAGTCTTTATTTGAGCAAAATCGAAAACGTTTTATCCTGAATTGAGCAAAATAAAAGTTTAGATCCTGAATTGAATATTTTCGAAAACTTTATATCCTTATTTGAGCATTCAGCCTAGAAAAATCAATGGATTGAAAGACGTGATTCCCATATGTTTAACTTTTGTGGCTTAATTATTAGGCCTAATTGGGTGTTAAATTATTGAAAAATTGCTAACATTGAATATGAAGTTTAAGTCAATTGATTTATGCAACCGTTTTTTAAAAATAACATCCAATAAATTTGAAATTTAAATCCTAATATCTAGGATCCCTTTCTTTAATTTTAGAGTACAATATCGAAATATTGAAAAATCACTTGAAAATTCTTTAAATCATAGATTTCAGACCATGGTTGAAAATCTTGCAACAAACACATACATTCAACTTCTTGTATTCCCCTTAATCATCCTTGTGCTCATTATTGGAATTCTTCTGTTTAAAGAGATACAAAAATCTCCCTCATGGGAATCTCCACAGATTTCTAATGGAGCTACAAACTGTTCTTGGTTCATTAGGCGGCAAAGCAAATCCTTGCATCTCTTTGTGCACTTCAGTCTGCAAAAAGTAACACGATTTTAGGCTTCTTGGCAAGCTAAATAACATCATTATCTAGAAATAACAACATAAACTTGTGGTCTAAGCACATGCTCACATAAGCAATGAATTTAAATCCAATCTTTATCAGTCCTTTCCAAGTGCATCTTCAAGCTTTTATATTGGTTGTTGTGTAAAATTGATTTTAATAATTTTTCTGAAAGATTATTGAATAAGAGCAACATTTCACTATCTGCTAGTCATTACCATATGATTTTTTTTGTCATTTTATGCTTTCCTAGTAGTCCTCTCCACATTTTCCATGGCATAAGAAATTCTAGAAAAAAGGGTAGGGAAGGTTAGTTGTCTGATTAAGAAGAAATTAGGTAAAAAAATGTAAGCAAAATATGTTAATCTTGAACATATTTCTAATAAAAATCAAGTAATGCGGAAATCAAACAACTATACCTCCGGCCATTGTCAAATGTGATATATGTATTTGATTTCTCACTAATCCTCTTCTAACTTAGATGGCATCTAGTTTCTGAATTGAAGAGATTAGTAAGGACCAAAAATACAAATCTTATATAGTCGTTCTTCCATCAAGAACAGCTGTCCGTTACCATTGCATAAATCAATACCATTCAATATCAAAAACGTATTGGACCATCAATATGCATAATGGAGAAAACGTAAAACGTTACAATCTCCCACTTCGTCCATACATTGAATTAAGCATTGAATAACTTACTCAAGAAACAAACACATGAATCATAGTGATAAGTTCTCTAAGAACGAGTATTATCATCTATGTATTACAATGTATTTAATTTCTCAAGTACTACACTTAATATAGCAACAATTAACTTAATGAATAAACCCTATGTTTATTCTTTGTCCAGAATAAAATATATATTTTCTCAAATAAATTAAGGTGCACATGAAAATGAGAAAATATCTAAATGCATAAGAGTTTCATTAACATACTGAATGTTATAAAGAGGAAACAATCCCCATTTTATCCACAAGATCCTTGTATTTCATTGGTGGCATGCCTTTAGTCAAAGGATCGGCAATCATTAACTCAGTGCTAATATGCTCAATGACCACTATCTTTTCCTTAACATGTTCTCTAATGGCTAAGTACTTGATGTCGATGTGCTTGCTTCTACATCCACTCTTATTATTCTTAGCCAAGAACACTGTAGCTGAGTTGTCACAGAAAATTTTCAATGGCCTAGAAATAGAATCTATAATTCTAAGTCTAGAAATGAAACTCTTAAGCCATACACCTTGTGAAGTAGCCTCAAAACAAGAGACAAACTCGGCTTCCATAGTAGAGGTAGCAGTTAAAATCTGCTTAACACTTCTCCATGAAACAGCTCCACTGGCCATAATGAAAATGTACCCAGATGTTGATTTACGAGAATCAACATAGCCAACAAAATTTGCATCAGAATAGCCTACCACATCCAAATTGTTCATTTGTCTATACATAAGCATGTAATTTTTGGTTCCTTGGAGATACCTCATGACTTTCTTTACAGCTTTCCAGTGGTCTATCCTTGGGTTACTGTGATATCACCTTAACATTCCAACTGCAAATGCAATGTCAGGTCTTGTGCAGACTTGAACATACATAAGGCTTCCAACTGCAGAAGCATATGGAATATTCTTCATAAATTCTCTCTCTAAATCATTCTTTGGACATTGGTTTAGACTAAATTTATCACCTTTCATGATGGGAGCAACACTTGGTGAACAATCCTTCATCTGAAATCTCTCAAAAACTTTATTGATATAAGTTTCCTGTGATAGACCTAATACACCACGAGATCTATCTATATGGATCTTAATGCCAATGACATAAGATGCCTCACCCATATCTTTCATATCAAAGTTTTTAGAGAGAAATTGTTTCACTTCATGTAGCATAACTTTATCGTTAGTTGCAAGCAAAATATCATCCACATATAAAACAAGAAAATAGATTTTACTCCCACTGATCTTTTGGTATATACATTGATCCATGGGATTTTCAACAAAACCAAAAGAAGAAATTACTCCGTGTAATTTGAAATATCATTGATGGGATGCTTGTTTCAGACCATATATGGATTTTTTAAGCTTGCAAACCAAGTGTTCGCCTTCACTAGAAGAGAAACCTTTAGGTTGTTTCATGTACACCTCCTCTTCTAGCTCACCATTAAGAAATGTTGTTTTCACATCCATTTGTTGCAACTCAAGGTTGAAATGTGCAACTAATGCTAAAATTATACGCAAAGAATCTTTCTTGGATACAGGAGAAAAGGTCTCCGTGTAATCGATTCCTTCTTTTTGAGTAAATCCCTTAGCAACAAGTCTCGCTTTATATCTTTCAATGTTACCTAATGAGTCTCTTTTGGTCTTAAAGACCCTCTTACAGCCAATGACATTCGCCTCATTAGGCAACTCTATAAGGTCCCAGACTCTGTTGCTTTTCATGGAATCCATCTCATCCTTCATAGCATTATACCATAATTTAGACTCTTTACAACTCGTGGCTTGTGAATACGTTTCAGGATCATTATCGGCTCCAATATCAGTTTCTTGTAGATATACAATATAGTCACTAGGAATTGTCGATCTCCTTTCACGAGTAGATCGTCTTAATGTTGAATCACCTTCTCCATGAAGAGCTGGTGGTTCAACTATTTGTTCAAGATTTTGAGATGAGTCCTGAACTTGTTGATCTATTGGAAGGTTTTCAGCAACTTGTGAAACTTGAACTATTGATTGTTCTGCAGCTATTGGAACTTGAGGCGTGCTATGAATTATAACTAATCTATTTGACAATGACGATGTAGAAGGTTGTTTTTGTTTATGATCACGAACAGGAATTAAATCAATGAACCAATCCCTCCCACTAATCATGTCTTTTTCAAGAACTTAGCATTTTTGGATTCCACAAACCTAGTAGTATAAGTTGGATAGTAAAATCTGTAACCCTTAGACAATTCAACATGACCAATAAAGAAACCACTAACTGTCCTTGGGTCAAGTTTCTTCTCATGTGGATTATAAATTCTCACTTCTGACGGACAACCCCAAACATGCATATGTCTCAAACTCGGTTTCCAACCTTTCCATAATTCAAAAGGTGTCTTTGGAACAGCCTTAGTCGGAACACGGTTTAATATATACGTAGCCGTCTTTAGTGCTTCAGTCCACAAGAACTTTGGAAGATTGGAGTTGTTAAGCATACTCCATACCATGTCCATTAATGTATGATTTCTTCTTTTTACTACACCATTCTGATTCGGAGAACCAGGTAAGGTGTGCTAGGCAACAATCCCATGATGTTGAAGAAACTTAGAAAAAGGACCAGGTGCTTGTCCATTCTCAATGTATCTACCATAATATTCGCCACCTCTATCAGATCTCACTATTTGTATTTGCTTCCCACATTGATTCTCAACTTCAGCCTTAAATACTTTGAAGGCATCTAATACGTCATTTTTATTATGAAGCAAGTACACATACATGTATCGTGAGTAATCATTAATGAAGGTGACGAAGTATTTCTTACCAGGCATGTCCATGTCCAGACAGCATATGTCAGTATGTATGATTTCCAATATGGTTGAACTCCTATTGGTATATTTCTTAGACTTGTTTGTCCGCTTACCCTTAATGCAGTCTACACAAGTCTTGAAATCAATATAATCCAAAGTACTAATTACTCCTTCATTCACTAATCTCTTAATTCTATTTATGGAGATATGACCTAATCTCCTATGCCACAACATAGAGGAATCCTCATTAATATTACACCTCTTAGTACCAGTATGAACATGTAAAGAATTATTAGTGGCTTCATGTTGCAAAGAAATTTTATATAAACCATCAGATAAAATTCCAGAACCAACACAATTAGATTTATAAAACAAATTAAAAATACTGTCTTGAAAATTAAAAGAAAGCCCCAAAGGACAAAGTCTGGAAACAGAAATTAAGTTTCGAGAAAAATTGGGTACATAAAAAGTTCTTTCTAAAATTAAAGTAAAGCCACTACTTAAAATTAAAGTGCATGTTCCAATAGCCTCCATATGTGAGCTCATCTTGTTGCCTGATAAAATGCTCAGTTCACTTCCCATTGGCTTCCTTAGATTTTGCATACCCTATAAAGAGTTTGCAATATGGATTGTAGAACCAGAATCAATCCACCAGGTGTTAATATTAACATTAGCCATATTAGATTCATAACAAACGAAAGAGGATAGAATATTACCTTTCTTTTCAAGCCACTTCTTAAATTTAGGGCAGTCTTTCTTTACATGTCCCTTCTTTTTGCAAAAGAAACACTTGTTTCCTTTCTTAATATCAGCTTGAGGTGGTATTTTACCTTTCCCCTTCTGATTTCCCTTAGAAGTGGAAGCCTGAGATTTGTCAGCCTTTTTTGTACGAATTGTAGCTAGCATCGCACTTTCACCCAATTCCATAACAAGCCTCTCCTCTTCTTGAACGCACATGATCATTAATTCATTAATTGACCATTTGTCCTTATGTGTGTTATAAGAGATCTTAAAGGGCCCATATTGCTGAGGAAGGGTGTTAAGTATAAAGTGCACCAGGGAGGACTCTGACATATCTACCTCTAGTTTCTTAAGTTGAGCCGCAATGTCCCGCATTTGCATGATATGCTCACGCACACCCTTAACGATTGTGAGACGCAGAGAAGAAAACTTCATTATAAGGGTGCTTGCCAAGGCCTTTTCAGAAGTGACAAATTGATCGTCAATGGCCTTGAGCAATTCCCTAACCTTCTCATATTGCTCAATGGAACCCCTTATACCAGCAGTAATTTTAGTCTTTATAAACATTAAACTAAGCCGATTGGATCTCTCCCATCGCTCATATAGTGCAACTTCAGCAGGACTACTTTATTCAGTTATTGCTGGTGGTTCCTCTTTTCTAATAGCGTAGTCTATATCCATCCATCCTAGATGTAAGAGAATCCATTCTATCCATATCTTATAGTTGTTACCCCTAAGTTCTGGAATCTCTAGGTGCATATCGGTGTAACTAGCAGGTTGAGATACTGAAAAAGTCCAAAAGCTTATGTTAGATTTGAGACCTACGTATCTGAATTATATGTTTTACCAATGTAATACATATAATAAACTGTATCTAATTTAATAAAAATTGCCTATGGGCTAAATTTTTATTCAAATAGACTATTTAAACTTTATGATAGAAAAGTCAAATTATTTACTTCATGGGTACTTTATTAAAATAATTTGTTTTCTATCCTTTATGATAAAATTACCAAACTATGTTCCAATTCATAATTCCTGTGGGTAGATTATGAAAATAATCTGGTATTTTATCTTAATTAATTATATAAATATAACAAAATTTCCTGTTGGATAAATCTTATTATATTAAGTATAATTAATTACAATTTTATGTCTTATTCTTCATGTAATCTTAATCTTTATATACAATTTTAGTTAATTAAAGATACTGTGGCTACTCCCTAATTAACTAAAATTATATTGATTAGTAGACAATTTCATAAATTATTTTAGGCTCTACAAATATGCCTAAGAACAATTATGCAGCATCGTGATAGGCACAGACCAAATATACTCCCAAGAAAGTTGGTCAGGCGAAGCCTCATTAAAAACCAACTCCTTAGACAAAGCAGCATTCCCAGGAAAACTAGTGGCACTATGGCATATTTGGAACTAGTCTGTGTGGAACTTCCTCAGTTCATGCTTTCTCATATCAACTACACAATTGTTTATGTGTTATTAATATCCTAATTGTTCATCTAAATAATAACCTAAATATATTTAGTGAACATTATATATATCTTAATGTGCTTTAAAATTTAGGCACTAATCCTAAGTTTTATGTAAAAATTAAGTTTTATGAGAAAACCTAAATTTTCACAAATTCTAGCAATATCAAAACTAAGGGATATGTTATAATTTGTAAAATAAAATTCTCATAAAAAATAAAATAAACTTGCATAATAAATAAACCATAATATTATGCTAAACATCAATTGCATAATTAATAAATATTATGCACTTCATGATTTATACATAAATCTTTAAATAAGCATGAAAACATACCATAAAATTCATGCATAAAAATGAGTATTTAATCTAAATTACACATAAAAATATTAACCAAATAATATGTGTACATAAACTTAATTGAGCAAAATATAATTCAAAATATTATAAATAAATGCCCAACAATAAATTATTTATGTACTAAAATTATTTAAACTTAAATGTCATACATAATAATAAATTAAAATTATGCATACACAACAACAAAATTTTAAACACATAAATATAATAAATAAAGTGTTTAAAAGTTTATTTATTTATTTATTATTTTTTGCAAATAATCACAAAAATGTGCAAAATCTAATAAAATAAATAAATAAATGAATGGAGATAGCATTGGACGTTCACAAAAAGCAAGCCCAGAAACAAATTTTTGAAAAATACCAAGATACTAAATATTGTTTCAACAATACCAATTTCGTTATTTTAATTATAGGAACACTTTAAATCTTGAGAACTTCTTAAAATCAAACTTTCAAGACATTTTAAGTCATTTCAATCATAGAAACGCATTAAATCAAATACTAAAGAGATTTGAAGTATCAAAACTCAAATAAAAATTCAATAACAATATACCCTAAAAATTTTACATACATACGTACTGTAATAAACGGACAAGGCAGAGGTTAATACTGGCTCCGATACCAAATGAAAGCAAAATATGTTAATCTTGAACATATTTCCAATAAAAATCAAGTAATGTGGAAATCAAATAACTATACTTTTGGCCATTGTCAAATGTGATATATGTATTCGATTTCTCACTAATCCTCTTCTAACTTAGATGATATATAGTTTCTGAATTGAAAAGATTAGTCAGGACCAAAAATACAGATCTTATATAATCGTTCTTCCATCAAGAACGGTTGTCCGTTACCATTGCATAAATCAATACCATTCAATATCAAAAACGTATTGGACCATCAATATGCATAATGGAGAAAACGTAAAACGTTACAAAATATACTAGTAGTATCCAAATGCAAATATAGGTAATAGGGCAATGAAACTGTGGTAAAAAGCATATTGGGGAAAAGGAAGCAAAATATGTTTCATGGTTTCTGTAGACATCTTATTTTATCCGGGTTCTTAATATGCAAAAAATACTTAATTAAGTTAGGTGACATTGTATTTTTTAACTTAATGTAACATTAGATTAGGATAATTAATTAATTTAAAATTAAATTAGGATTTTTTAAGATTAGAATTAAAACTAAAATTAGGATTTAGGAAGAATTAATAAATAAAATAAGAAAAACAAAAAAAATGAAATAAAAATAAAAATAAAATTAATTTTAGAATAGGATAATTAGATTTTTTAGGATAATTATATTAGGATTTATTAATTAATTAATTAGATGAGTTATTATTAGATTAAATTTAGACTATAAGAGTTAGATTAGGATAGGAATTTAATAGATAATTAGGATTAAAATAAATTAAAACAAAAAAGATAAAAATTGATATAAACTAATTTTAATAGAACACTAACAGTGTATGTATAAAAAAGCATGATGTTCAGCGACGAAGGGGGGGGGGGGGGGTGGTGGGACCAAAAAACGCTTCTTTGAAAAATCACAATCGGCCACCTTTGAACTTCAATAATTTGTTCAAACCGAAAAACACAACCCAGCCTTCAATAATTTGTTCAAGCCTACTGCGTCAGCCCCAAGCAGCGTCCCACATATGTATCCAGTTGCCACTCCATCACTACCGCTTACTGTTGCATCGGTTTCTTCACCACTTTTTATCACGCCTTGCTCAGCCCTTGCATTCGCACCTCTACCGCCCCTACCTCAGTTCTCTCCTTGCCCCGTTTCGCTGCCCGACTCTTGCTTGTTACGCTATTGTCGCCCCTGCTCTGCTAGTTCACTATTGCTCCTGCTCCTGCAGCAGTCGTTGGTCGCACATAACCCCTGCCTCTATCGTGAATCATCATCATTGCACTGCCACTATTCTATACACGTGAACAGCAAAATAGAAGAGGTAAGAGCAATTTGTATTTATTTATTTTTTCATCTATTCTATATAGTTTTTTTTATTTACTTGTTAGGCTAGTAGTAAATTAATTGACTAATTCAATAATTTAATGATAATTTGACTTAATGATATAACTAACTAATTTGATTTGATAATTTAATAATGTGTTAATAATTTGATAATAAGTAGATTTAACAGTTTAATTTGTATGATTTAATAATTCGATTTAATAATTAATACGACTTTGTATGATAACTTGAGCAAATAAATTGTTTATAAAATACTAATTTTGCACGTTAATGACTGGTATAATTAACTTGTATGATTTGCATGAGTAATTAGGATGTAATTAATGTTGTATGCTCGATTTATTGGGTAAGGTCTCAAGAAATTGTAATTAAAAATATATAAATATAAATACAAAACACAAAGGTAAAATAATAAAATAATGATAAGATTCAGTAAATAAAAAAATATTAAAGGTGAACATGATTTATTCCGATGATGAGATTTCAAGGAAGGTTACACTTAAGTAATACTTTGGAATCTCTAGATAAGAAGATTTCCTTCATGGTCTGACCAGCTTAATGGAAGGAGCTAAAGGGAATTTTCAATAAAAAATAATTCATGTGCATTTTCTAAAAATATAATAAATAATAATAAAAGAATATGATAAATAAAAATATAATAATAATAAGAGTCGATTAATAATAATTCATGAAAGTGAGTATTGATTATTCCGATGATAAGATTCCGAAGAGGGTTACGCTTAAGTAATACTTTGAAAATCTTTAGGTAAGAGAATTTCTTTTAAATTTTATCAGCTTAATGGAGGATTTTAAAGGAATTTTTGATAAAATGATTTATATTCATTTTCTAAAAAAATAAGGATAATTTATATTCATAGATAAATATAACAATAAATAATGGATAAAGATATTAGTCAAGAAAATAATAGAAAATAATAAATAATAAAAATAAAATAAGATAATTTGGGTAGAGGAGTCGAAGTTAGGAAATTTTCATAAAATACTAAAATTCATCCGACGACGGAGTCTCTTCAAGCAAGTTGCATAGTACTACTTGAATACTCTTGAGGTGAGAATGATTTTTAGGTTATCCCACCAGCTTAATGGAGGATACTTAGAAATAACTTTCAATATTAAGCATATCGAAATTAAAGATTAACCTAAGCAAATTTAGAAGATAACCTAAGACTAAGTGGTACTATTCTAAGATGGGCGTCGTGGGGATGCTAATCCTTCCCCACACGCAACCGTACTCCCGAGTCTAAGAATCTTTGAACGTAGACCAAGCCTTATCTTTAGACAAGAATAGGTGATCAATCACACTTTAGGTTTGAATGGTTGGTGGCGACTCTAAGAATTTAAGTCCAGCGAGTTAGGTTCTAGGACCTGACACGTTATGACAGTTTCACCAACAAATCCATTGTCTTTGAAGAATTCCTTGTTCGTGATTCTAAATTTAATGAGTTAAGTTTTCCTATTCTGATTGTGGAAAATCGAACTTGAATTTCTCATTCCGAAACACATTTTAATTTTTACTTCCATCATAAGCCACATGTACCATGTTTCAAAACAGCCCCAAAAGAATGCTTTTAGTAATTTTGGGGCATCAATTGGCTAGAAATTAAGTAGAAAAATGAACCTGATGATGCTTTGCTTCTGTATTCCTGAGTTCCACATTGTAATACAAAAGAGTAGGTTGGTGTTCCTATGGCCAAATGATAAAAACCAAATTGTTGATTAAAAGTTTGAACAAAAAAGTTGATGAAAAAAACATGAATAAAAAACATGTTTATGTTCTATAGCTAGGAGAGAGAGAGAGAGAGAGAGAGAGAGAGAGACCAATAAGATTAGTTTGTCTAATGTCTCCAGCATCTGTGACAAGAACTTATTAACGAATTCCTTTTTTCATGTGTGAGACAGTCTGCAGATAAAACAGGTGCAAACTTGATTTCTATGTTGATGTTCCAGTAATTAAGAAAGGGATCAAGACTACAAGAAAGTGTGGTTACTAAGAAGGATTTATGATGTGATAAAGCTAGGAAAGTTAATGCAATCAGTTTTAGGAATTCATTTAATACAACATTTACTCCAATTCTAATGTTTCAATTGGAAGATATGTTTAGCCATAACTTCAACACTTCAAACTCCAAAGCAGAATCCAAAGTTCTGTTACAAGTTCCATTCTAATCTAATTCTCGTACGGAAAATGTTTTCTATACTGAAAATGAAATAGTTTGATAGATCTCATCAATATGATTTTTATATCCAAATAGGTCTTGCTTGGACTTATGATAGATAGATGCTTATTTTAAAGAGTAAGGAGCTTAGGTTAGTCATGGCTTTTCCTCGAGAATAAGGCAGAGCAATACCACTCTTAAATTGAAGCAGATCAGCAAGCATGCTTCAATCCAACATACCCATTCAATCCACACCCATTTATCAATTAACTCCAACAAATGAGATCTTTGGTGGGGACTTCATTAAAAAGAGCCTTTCCTTCCTTAACCCTTCCTGATCTGCAGTAGAAATCTATCGAGGCTGAAGATAAATATACATTCCTTGAGTAACCAACCTTTGCTGTGAAAGCATGGATGCTGTCTCCGAGTTCTTGAGATGCCTTCAAAGAACACATTTGCAATAGGCTAACTAAACTGAACTCATTAGATTTCATGTTCATACATAACATCTGTGTAAATGTATCCACAGGATTAAAAGGAAACCACTTTGGGTGCAAGCTGAGATCATTGCATTCCAAGCAATGACGTCTTTACTGCCAATGTGACCAATGACATTCCTAGCTGAACCTACCATGCCAAACTTAGCATACATCTGCAAAAGCGCAGCTGCAATTGAAACAAAAGCCAAGAACCCGCTTTTCAAAACGTAGCAATGATTATGAAATGCCGATCCAATTTTACTCTCTCGAGGTTGTAACACCGCCATAATCGTATCACGGACAACAAATTCATCTGGAGCAAAGAAAGGCAACTGCAGCAACTGTGAAAAAACATTAACCGCTTTTATTCCACATTCATTCTCAAGATAACCACTAATCAGAGCCCTCCAAGAAACCAAGTCCTTCAACATCCTATCAAAAACACGAATTGCTGTCTCAAGACCCCTACATTTTGCATACATATCAACCAATAAATTCTGAACACTAGTAACATGATAAAACAATACTAACATTATTTGCTTTCAACCCAAAAAACTGCATTCTTCTAAACAACTCAAGAGCCTCTATGCAGTCCCCATTCTTAACACATGCAGCAGCCCTAGCACTCCATAAAACCACATGTTTATTGGGTATTTGATGAAACAAACTCCAGCAAATTCCCATACTATAAAAGGAATACGACCAAATAAAAGCAGTTAAAACCGAGGGCTCTGATTCAAACCCCATTTTAACCAACAACCCATGAACCATCATTATCAAGGCATCCCAATTTAAAGCATCAAAGGCTATTATCAAGCTCAAAATATAGTTTGGCCTTTGATTACTGATCAGCGGTAGCATTGTCTTGAACAAGCAAATAGCTTCCTCTGGCTGGCCTTGCCTTACCAACTCGGATAACCTGGATGTCCATGATACCATTACATAATCTCTTTCAGCAAAAGAGTCAATTGGGTCCTCGTGATTTGAATTCCGATGGAATAAAGTTGCGTAGCGTGATGAAGCAACCGAGATTCTCGTAGGAGAGTTTCTAATTCTACATGTAATTGCTGCAAATACGTTCCGTCTGTCGCAAGATAGAGAACACATGCATGCCAAGGCGATGAACGATGAGAAGTACGGATGCCTTTAAAGCAAAACGAAGCCATTGAACTATATTAGTTTTGAATTCATATGGTAATTGGTAAGGTTACACTTAGGTTGCATTTGATACATTGTAAGTAAAGTGATTGTTGGGAAAATGATTATTGGAAAAATAACATTGCAGCGGTTGATATGCACTCATTATGCCGATAATGTAATTACAAATTTCAAAAATACCCTTAAGTATAAAAACAAAAATTGTACATTGAAATTAAGGCCAAATATAATTATCATATTAAAATGTAAAGAATATAAAGTTGTAATTATTGACATTGATCATAATTTGTAATAACAAATTTATATACATTATTAATTTTTGAAAGAATACATCTCATTCAAAGTTATAATCATAATCAGATATTACATTTGATGAACAGATAACTTGATGAACTGGTAAATACAATAACTATATTTAACAAACTAAATAAACAATAACAAATTAAATAAATCTCATATTTAGTGAGATTCAAACTTGAGATCTCAAAATCTTAAGGCCTCTTCCTTGTTATATACATTATTATTAATTTGCATAATTAATTTGTAATAACATTAACCATTGGGTTTATATTAACTAATGTGTATTTGCTTAAACTGCATGTTTAAACAGGGCAAAGAGGAGACCTTGAGATTTTGAGGTTTCAGGTTTGAGTCTTATCAAGTGTGAATTTGAATTAGTCTAGTTTTTTATTAGTTTATTTAGTTTGTTATAGTTATTTACTAATTTATCTAGTTTGAGTAATGTGATTTTCATAGTTACCTGTTCATGGAATGTAATATGCTGATTGTGATTGTAACTTCTAATGAAAGGTACTACTAAAAAAATTATATATTAATTTGTTTAAATGATTTATAAATATAATTCTTTATTATAATTATAAACTCTAAGGTTTCTAATGAAAAGCAAGGCTACGATTAATTCCAACATATCTGTAATAAAAAAAAAATTCATAGATAGTGAGCTAGGCATCTCGGAGGAATTGCAGCTCTTGTTGAAACTGACCAAGGATTTGTGTGTGATGTTCACTCAGCTCCACCAATTGTTTTTGCCTAGTTTGATTTGTTAGATATAAATTAGTTAAGTTAAAGTCATCTAAAATGATCAGAGATTAGTTTAAACCAAATTCTCATGATCTATATAATCAACATTGTTCAAGAAAAATTGAAATATTAATCATCAAATATACCTCCTCCTCCTCCTCCATTTTTCAATCTTTTAAAAACCTAAAACTGAAGATTTTATTAGAAAAATTCAACTAAAAGTTGTTTAAGGAAATATGTAAAATCAAAAAACCAAGACATATGCATTAATTATACCACAAATTTATAAAACATAATGCAAAACAAAAAAAACTAATTCAAGCAACGAAATGCAAATCATAATGCTGAAACCTTTTTTTTATTTCGAAATTTTTTTCAACTTTTCTCCGATCTCGTTCAGGCTATGGATGGTCTGCTTGTAGGGAAGCTGGCGCATCTCACTCCTCTCTTCTGTGGATTATCTGTGGAGGTTTCAAGGATGCAATGCAACTATAGCATAAATATGTGGTAGCTTTGGTCCGTTCACATCACAGACGTGGAGGGAACAAAGGGATAATGGACTTTCGTTTATGTGAGAATCCTTGTAAAAGGACAAAAAGGCTTGGAAACAGGGGATCGCATCAACCTGCAAATTCTTTGCAAGAGCAGAGGTTGAAGAGATTAAGGCGATAGGGAAAAATAGGCGAGAGACAGAGGCCAGATCGAGAGGCTGAAAGGAAAAATTTCGAGGGACAGATTTAGGCTAGTGGGGTATTTCCGGGCAAAAGACTTTGCAGTACTTTGCAGCCAATGGCTGCAAAGTGAGTGCAGTGAGGATCTCACTTTGCACTGCAAAGCGAGGTACCAAATGCTGTAATCACTTTGCACCCAATTAAATTACAGCACAAAATGATTACTTCTTCAATACCAAACGCAATTTTACTATGATATGAGTCTTTTCTTATATGATTTTGCTTACGGTCTACAGAAGAGAGGAACATTATAGCCCAAGGAAAAGAACTTATAACTACTAAAAGAGAAGCCCACAAGTCCGAGGCCTTAGCATCCTGTCATTACTTTTGTTAGGCTTAAAAGTATTTATAAGCCCGATCGAATCAAATTTAGATCTTTATAAATAAAATTCATCGAATATGTTTTTTGTCCAAATCCGTTTATTATGCTTAATATTTTTTTTCAAACCAACAAAAAATCAAGTTAACTTTTAAGTTTAAATGAACCGTCCGATCCAAGTTTAATTATTCCATATGTTAAAAAAAATTAAATACAGTGTATTTAAACTCGAATTTAATTTGATTCAATTTGAAATATTATTATAGGTTCGTTTAAGTAACCACATATATATGAGTTGAGAAGATTAAATGCAACAAAAACAATGAAAAGTTAAGTTTAAGCATGACATATCACTCCTTATAACATGAAGTTCCGTTTAATTTTTCACATATATATATATATATGTGAAAAATAAAGATCAGCGTTAATTTTCTAAAAAATATTAAATAAATTTTATATTTGTAAGAAAAAAAGACAAGTATCATAGTTCAAGATCAGCCCCACAAAATAGAAAAAGTAGTTAAAAAAATTGATAATGCAATAGTGAAGACATAATTGATGGTGAGAAATCATTGTCAATTTGCACCAAGAAAGGCATCTTATATCATTGTCAATTTGCTCACCTCCGATAGTTCATCGAGACATATCAAGCAACAATGTTCTCTTGGACTCAAATCTGGAGGCTTTCCTTTCCGACTTTGGAAATGCTAGGCTCTTGGATCCTGATTCATCAAATCAGAGCATACTTGCAGGCACTTATGGTTATATAGCTCCAGGTTCATATTTAATCCTTCTTCTTTTTTACTTCATATAGCTCCACTTTCTCTTTTTTCCATTAACTTTCATGCTTATATTTTCTTGATGCAGGGTTTGCATATACAATTGTTGTAAGTGAAAAATGCGATGTTTATAGCTTTGGAGCATTGACATTGGAAATACTGATGGGAAAGCATCCTGGGGAGCTTTTGTCATCACTATCATCAGCTTCTTCCCAAAATCTGATGCTTAGTGATATATTAGACCCTCGTCTATTACCTCCAAGGAAGAAAATGATCACAGTGGATATTATTCTTTGTTGTAGTCTAGCTTTTGCATGCTTAAGCCTCAACCTAAAGTCCCGACCAACAATGAAGATTGTGTCTCAAGAGTTTCTTACTCACCGGAGACCATTCATGAAGCCCTTTGGAGCAGTCTCTTTGTCAGAACTTTTGAATGGTAAAATGTATATGGAAAGTAATTAAAGAGAAACTCAGTTCAAATTGTTTTTTTTATGCCAATCCATGCTAACGTCTTACTGTTTCATCAATCAACAGAATTTAGATTTCATTTATAGTATCTGACTTTGTTCTGTCCCTTAGCTTTACCCTGGTTTTCAGAATTTAGAAAGCTCTCTGCTCTTTCTGCCAATATATGATTTTAGTCACTTCGATCAACATCAGACATCAGGTTTTTTACCATTCCCCATAATGATTTTGAATGGCTTATGCATGCTTTTCGTCTCCATGTATACATTGAAGTCTGCAAGCTCAAGTGCTTCATGTTTGGATGCTGTATTGAGACAGTCAAGCCCATGGTCGGGAGAATTTTTCCATAATATACATGAAGTCTGAAATTGGATGTCCAATATTGGCTTTTCCGCTCTGTAGTCTGCATATAAGAGGAGTTTCCGGACAGAAATAGAGTTAGAAAGAAGAAATTTGTTTTAACCTTCAGCTAATATCAGCAGATTCTTACTGAAATATTAGTTTTTTTTAGATAATCATATGCAAATGGGTGTTGCTCCAAATATAAAACTCTCTAAATATGATCACCAGAGGGACTAACCTCGGGGAGAAATGCCATGTACAAATCTGGAATTTCCAATTCAGCAGGAGCACTACTGTTGATAGCCATGGCTGCCTAGTGAATTTGATTAGCACAGTCACGTTTGTGTTGCAATATCTTCCTTGCTTTCTCAGAGAGACCACTTGGAGGAATGCATGGCACTGGCACCCACCATTTCTCATCATTTCTCTGAACAGCCCTTCAAAATGAGCCTGTGCAACTTGAATTTGAGGACATTCTCCCTTGCTCCGCATACTGGCTAAGGAGCTTAACCAACGCCAAAATTAAGGAAAATATCACACTTGTTCTTGCTTAAATTCAGTTTGAGATTCAGAACATGAACATCAATTTTGTCCCAATAATGTAATTCAGATAATAAAATGAAATGAGAAGGTAAACAACTTTAGTAGTGTAACAGAAAGATCTCAGATTCCAAAAAAAAAAACCTTAAGTTTTACAAGTTACAAATTTTTAAAATACATGTTCAACTTTAAAATAAATTGCATGCAGGGAGAGGATATCAATTGGTTTACCTGCTGGTCACAAAATCAGTTGACAGAATGTACAGAAGACTAATTGGATTCATCCAACTTTTTTTTTCCTCTAGGCATTCTTATCCACCAATCTTCTCAGCCTCTCTGCATCTTCCCCTCTAACCTCCTCTGCATATAGGTCTGATAGAATCATGTAATAGTAAGTACTATTTTGGGGGTCCAAGGTAGCAAGCTGATCAACAACAAACTCTACAATCTCAATTGGCCCAGGCATTGATCTACAACCAGCAAGAAGAGCTCCCCAGATTCTTTTATCCGGCTCCATTGGCATTTTCTTCACAAAGTCTAGGGCTTGTTCAATATTACCCTGGCGACTGAGCAAATCAACCATGCAAGCATAGTGTGCAAGTTTTGGAGTAATGCCATACTTCTCTTTCATAGAATAAAACCAGTTCCAACCCTCATATTCTAGCCCACAATGACTACAAGCAGATAAAACACAAAGAAAAATAATATCATTGGGCTTTAACCCACAATCCAACATCTTTGAGAATGTCTCGAGAGCCTCAATTCCATAACCATTCGATCCATACCCATTTATCAATGAACTCCAACAAATGAGATCTTTGGTAGGAACTTCATTAAAAAGAGCCTTTCCTTCCTTAACCCTTCCAGATCTGCAGTAGAAATCTATCAAGGCTGAGGATAAATATACATTCCTTGAGTAACCAACCTTTGCTATGAAAGCATGGACGCTTTCTCCAAGTTCATGAGATGGTTCTTGAGATGCCATCAAAGAGCACATTTGCAAAAGAGTAACTAAACTGAACTCATTAGGTTTCATGTTCATACATAACATCTGTTTAAACATATCCACAGCATTAAAAGGTAACCTGCTTTGGGTGTAAGCTGAGATCATTGCATTCCAAGCAATGATGTCTTTACTGCCAATGTGATCAAAGACATTTCTAGCTGAACCTACCATGCCAAACTTAGCATACATCTGTAAAAGTGCAGTTACAATGGAAAGAAAAGCCAAGAACCCACCTTTCAGAACATAGCAGTGAAACACTAGTCCAATTTTACTCTCTCCAGATTGTAACGCTGCCATAATCATACCCCGAACAACAAATTCATCTGGAGCAAAGAAAGACAACCGTTGCATCTTTGAAAAAACATTAACTGCTTTTATTCCACATTCATTCTCAATATAACCATGAATCAGAGTCCTCCAAGAAACCAAGTCCTTCTTCAACATCCCATCAAAAACACGAATCGCTGCCTCAAGACCCCTACATTTTGCATACATATTAACCAATGAATTCTGAACACTAGTAACATGATAAAACATTCTTCTTATAATAAAACCGTGTATTTCTCTACCTAACCGGAGAGTGCCAAGATTAGCACAAGCAGGCAAAATGCTGACAAGACTAACATGATTAGCTTTCAACCCAAAGAACTGCATCCTTCTAAACAAGTCAATAGCCTCTACATAGTCCCCATTCTTGACACATGCAGCAACCATAGCACTCCATAAAACAACATCTTTATTGGGTATTTGATGAAACAAACTCCAGCAAACTCCCATATCGTAGACGGAATAAGACCAAATAAGAGCAGTTAAAACCGAGGGCTCTGATTCGAACCCCATTTTGACCACCAACCCATGAACCATCATTACCAAGACATCCCAATTTAAAGCATCAAAGGCTTTTATTAAGCTCAAAACTGTAACATAGTTCGGTCTTTGATTAATCATCAGCAGTAGCATTCTCTTGAACAAGCAAATAGCTTCCTCTGGCTGGCCTTGCCTTACCAACTTTGATAACTTGGATGTCCATGATACTATTACATAATCTTTTTCACCACAAGAGTCAATTGGGTCCTCGTGATTTGAGCTCCGATGGAATAAAGTCGCGTAGTGTGATGAAGCAACGGAGATTCTCGTAGCAAAGTTTCTATTTCTATGGGTAATTTCTGCAAATACCTTCCGTGCATTACGAGATAGAGAATACACATACATGCATGCCAGTGCGATAAACGATGAGAGCGGATGGATGCCTTCAAAGCAAAACGGAGACGCCGAACTAGATTAGTTTCGATTTCGTATCGGTTTGGTAAGGTTACAACTTACACCCGTTCTAGTTTCTTCTTATATGATTTTGCTTAAGGCCCAAAGATGATAGGGATATGACAGCCCAAAGAAAAGTAAAACTTATACCTACTAAAAAAGAAAGCTCGCAAGGCCAAGGTCTTTGCATCCTGTAATTGACTTGTGCCATGCCTCTTGTTTTAAAAAGAGAGTAGACACTGTGCATCTAATTGCACATCCAATGGAATAATTATTAAGCACAATTTTTAAATTTTATAAGCGGAGTTTAAATGATTACACAATTACCAGTTTATTTATTATTATTTTTAATATTTTTTAAAAAGTATGTATTATTATCTTAACATTACTTGTGAAATCTAAAAATTCTACTGGTAGTATATTAGATAATCAGTTGAATTAATATTCACATTAAGCTTCTTAGCGCAAGGTATGCAAGGTGAATCATGTAACCACACTCTCTTAAAGTCAAAATGCATTCAATTTCACATTGATTTGATTAAAACAGGAAGATTGTTGGACATATATATATATATATATATATATATATATATATATATATATATATAAAAACATGAATGTTGCATGTCCTAATAAACTGATTTTAATTTACACTTATTGCTTCCTATAAAATCCAAAATTTGAACTCTTTAACTGAATTTCTCTCTCCATCCATCCAAATGAGTCCTAAGCCACTCAGCAGCACAATTAGTTTATATTTACATCATAGCATATTCAGGCATGGAGAAAGCCAAATATTAAGTAGATGAAGTCTGGTTTAATGCTGTTAAACATAACAACAACAAATGAAATAGAAACTACATGATCATAAAATAAAACAATTTGTTAAAATTCAAGCCTAAAGGTTCTAAATTGGTACAAGGTACTAAAATACATTGAAGGTTTTGATCCTCTTAACACAAGACAAGTTCCTACATAAGCCTATTAGCGAAGAGCAAGAGTACAATGGTTGCTAAGAAATGCTTTTACGCAGTGTACCCAACTACCAAGAAGTCAGCCTCCTGAATCCAGAAATCCTGCAAATTAACACTGCTTGATCATTAGTTTCTGCTGCAGCTTCTCATCATCACCTGGTTGCAACTCTTTGTAGTGCTTGTTTGATCATCCCTGCAGGCGCAATTGCTTCTCCTCGAAACTTAATAAAAAAACAATGAACCAGGTTATTCTTGAGAATGGAACAATGAAAAACAGTGGAATCTGTTAGAATGAGCCTTGTCATACGAACCTTAGATTTCAGGGTTACCATGACAACACCTTCAAGAGTAGATGATTGAACAGTGTGGACATCCAAGTGTAGGTTGTTTAGAGCATCCATGATATCCAGCAAGAGGAATTCCCTGGAAGGGCATCTTATTTCAATTATAACCTCCGGGTCTTTTATGCTTACTTTCACTTCTGATGCACTCATGCCATCTTTTGGAATAACCCTGTTTAGTTCGAAGCCAGTTTCATGGCTTTCGTCAATGTCAGAGGCCTTCCTCTTGTTCATCCAGGATTTCTTGACATTGTCAACCTTTCTGTTTTCATAATTACCTGATGTCTGCTCCACCACATCCAGGGAATTCCTTGGAGGCCTTGCCTCTAAGTCCACTGAATCCATGCAAGATTCCAACTCTTCTACCCTTGCTTCTAGCTTTTTCAAGTGCTTAATTGTATCCTTAAGAATTGATGCTTTGTCAATCTGCAAAAATACTATCTAGTGTATTAACACAACAGATTAATAGAGTTGAAATTCCAAAAATTTACATTTTCAAAGTAAATTGCTTCTGATGTTTGCACTTAGAACTGCAGAGAAAATATGCATAATGGAAATATGTACATGCATATATAAATAAAGTATGAATTTTATGCCACAGTTGATTTCTAGAAAACATATAGTGCAGATAAATAACCTCACTGATAGAAGGAAGCATTGACCTCAGGACCAGAAATTTCTCGTCTTCCCCTCTTTTTTCTGGTAAAATACATGCTTTGTTACCATCAGCCTTATCCAATTTCCCAAGGCAATGTTTTCCACCATTTTCCTTGTGAGACATAAGAGAACCATTGCCATGCATTAGAGGTACTGCAAATAGTATCCTTTTAAGTATGTTCTGTTGTACCCTTGGTCTATAAAAATTTGGCATTCCTCCTTTCTTCCAACTGATAAAACTAGATTTATAGCCACAAGTATGAAAACCTTGGCTTTCAATCAACCAATTTGAAGTACCCAAGATAGCAGAAACAGTTCTTTTATAGTGCAAGTCATCACCAACTTCAAGATCCAAAGAGCTTGGTTTTGTGTGATTGCCTTCTTGAAGATCTTTAAAATGAGAATGGCTTACACTTCCCCAGTTAGGAGAAGAGATAGCAGCTTTTTCTTGAATACTAAACTCATCATCCATGAAATGCCAACTTTGAACTTGAGAAGCAACACCATGCACATCTTCAAGCATGAATAAATCCTGCAGCTGGTGATTCTGTTCACAGCCATTTGAACACTCATCAGAGGAACCATTTTTGAAATCTTCATTCATATTTTCATTTAATTCATTAAACTCCTGATCAAATTTTATTTCTTCTGTAGGGGAATAGAGGTTCTCCAAGTCCAACAAATCGACTATCTCTGGGTTGACCCTGGCACATACAGGATCTCTGTCATCATCTGCATTATGAGCAGCAGAAGAAGATTTCTCAGAGCAAACAGGCTTTGAGAAGTCCAGCAAGGAAGCTTTAATATGCTGAAGGAGATTAGGATCCTCCGGAACCTTAAGAATTAAGAATATCACAATTGCTTAATTCCTTGATAAATTTTATGGCTACATTTATCATTATATAATGAACTGAAATCATCAAACCTAGATCCAAAAAAAGAACTTACTAGTTCAGTTACACCCAGCTCAATCAAACCTTCAAGGTAGGGAAAACATACCACAGTCTGAAAAGCAGAAGCAATAACCAATGTGAACATTAATGTCAAAATTTTGGTGACATGAATGATGAATCTATGTATGCTTAATATGTAAGCTTTTTCATTCTTTTATACTACTTGATTCGGAAGAAAGAACTCTTTCTCAGAATTACATTTTTGAAGATTTTGAATCTTGAGTAGTGAGTATATTGATACTTAAGACAGCCTGCAGATTGTTCTGAGAACACATCTGCATAGGATGATCAGACAGCTAATTTTATGGCCAGATTTACTTTGTATAAGGAGGGATCATCTTACCTGAATAGATGCACTCTATGGGTAATGATGGACATCAAGCCATGGAAAAACAAGGTCAAAGGTAAATAATGTCAGTCAATCGTTTTCTTGTAATGCAATTGGGATATTGTACTTGTTTAAAATGGCATGACAAAACTCAAGCCAAGAGACACCAACCTTTGCAAGCAAAGAGCGAGAGAATATTTTACTATCTGCATCTTGAGCATTGCACAACCATATGGTTTCACCATTTGCTAATGCTCTTCCTGGCAAACTATGCAACAATGTAAAAGGAGAATGATTATACTATTAAAGGGAAACATTTAAAATAGTAAATATTGCAATGAGAGTCAAACAATATGGAAAGTTTTAGACATTACAATAGAGATTTAATACCCTTGTCCAGGATTGAATACAAAGGACATGCAAACCAAGTAATACCACTCTGCATCAGACAGATCCTCTGGAGATAATGCAGAAGAAGGCCTCTTAGTTTGGTCAGTTTCACCTTCCAGCAAAGATTCATAAAGCTGCCTCAGTTGCTCACTCCTCTGCAGACCTATTTGATCAGCTTTAACTGGCTCCATTGTTTGAACAGTCTTCCTAGTTTTGATGTCTCCATTGTAGTACCCATCACCCCATTGAAGTACCCTAGTTAATGTCATTTGTTAATCAAGCCATGTCAGCAGTTAAAAGGAAGAATTACTAAACCTGATCTCTTCAGAATCCAGATTCCATACCAGATCCATTAAATTCTATATGGAACAACTAGCTCATTATGGCAGCAATACAAGGAAAACCAGTTTTCTGGAAAGTTTAGCTTAGAAGCAAAGTACCCATTTAAGACAATCTTTTTATCAAGTAAATTATAGACACAACTATTCACTTGCATTGGATTCAAAAACATATTTAAAGCTAAATAAATGATCAGTTGGAAGAAATGCTAAGAATACCCCTGTTGAGTAACTGATAGCGACCAGAAAATTGCATAGCTCCACTGGATACTCCTAACAGTCACTGCAAGCTGTTTCCTTAAGTTTTCTGGCACCCCTTTCTGGTTCAAAACCACATTAGCCATTGACAAAACCAGCTATGACTGAATTCAACTTGCTGAAAATGGAAAACCCATCAACAACATAATCAACCCAAGCTTTCTCAGATGAAGATATCCGCTTTCAGCAGGGCGTTAAAACAGAAAAATGCAGTGGTAATCAGTTAAGAAATTACTCACAGTTCTCTAGCCAACTTGACATATATCATCAGGTTAGAGGAGAGATCTCATAACTCAAAACCCAGGACAAGACAAGACCAAAGACACAAAAGTTTGGAGCTTACTATTTGGCTTTTTGGGTTTGGCTTGGAATGTGCAACTACAAGAATTAAGAATGCCACTGAATTAAATGAAAAGAATATACAGCATAATATAACAGCACGATCTAGAAGGCATAAAAAGAGTTAAATATCCTCACGATGCTCCAGTCCTTTCCATTCGCTTCATTTAAATTATACCGTTAAAGTTATGAAAATCATTTAATATTAAATAATGGTCCCAGTTGATCTAAATAGATTCGGATCAGATTGAAAATATCAATAATAAATAATACTAATAGTAAGATTAGATACTGTAGCTATGATATTAAAACTAGTTGAAATATGTATAAATTAAAATGATCATAACATCGAAAAAAAATACTTGTACGATGTATAAATTGACCAAGGAGAATAAAATGAACTACCGTGAAAAAAAAATATCGTAACATTCCATTTTATTTCTTTTAAAACACTTAATATTACGTTCTCAATTTAAAACATGCTCAATTATGTATATACACCTAAATATTTTAGTTGACACTAAAGCATGTAAAATATTAATTAGTAGACCACGACCCGCAATTCAAAATGAAATCAACTTTTTTAGGAGTACTCTAATCAAATTTTAATAATTTTTCGAGCATAAATTTTTGTCAAAACTCATTTTTATATATCATGAATAAGTTCAAATATGCTCAAATAATATTAATTTGTTTAAAATATATATAATAAAATAATAAATAATAAAAACATATAATAATTAATAAGTATAACATAATAAGTTAAAATAATTTTTTATAAAAATATTACAATAAACATGAAATTTTCTAATCAAAGTCTAAAAAATAATATAAGTTCAAATTAATTTGAAATGCCTTTCAAAAAAAAATTAATTTGAAAAAACAAAGTTTAAAAAATGAATGAGTATAAAAAATAATAAAAATTTACAATTATTGGACCAAGTTGAGCCGAGTTTGAAATTAAAATAGGGAACACAAGCACGGCTCAATTTTTATCGAGTCTTGATTTTCATGAATAAATCCATTTAACGAGTTTTAAATTTTCATCCAAATTCATCTAAAAAAAGATGGATTTTTGAGCTTGGATGGATAATTTAGCATTTGAGCAAGTCTAGCCCAAAGCCGCTCTCTATCTTTTTTGTTGTAATAAATTGGAAAATATCAGGCATTTTTAAATCATAATTGATTTCATGTCCATATATTTCAAGAAGTAAAATGTTTGTTCCTTTCAATTACATTAGTTATTGACTTGAATTTAATCGTATGTTCAATTTTTTTAAGAAATTAAAAAACTTTAAGTACCCATGTGAATTTTACTAACTATTTTGAATTTTCCTAATATCTACCGATGGAGTGAAATGATCGTGTTAAACAAGATTTGGTATTCATTGTTAAATCTTTTAGATCGAAACAAGATATATCATATTTCATAACAATCGTGCATTCGAGAATAATACAAAGTCATTGATAGGATTTAAATTCAAGATTAATTATATTGATGCAAATTGATTTGTTGTTGATTAATAAGTACATACATTGATTTTACCAGCCCTTGGGAAAATATGAAGACGAAGGCCACGAATGGTAGGTGAGGTGTGTTAAAAGGCAAGTGCCAGAAGAAAGGGCAATGGCTGCAGGCTTTAATGGGAGAACTGGTTGAATTGATGAATGCGAAGGTGATAGAAATCCATTATTGAAGAAGCTGTGGCCCAGATGTTTCATGTTCACTTTCCCATTTTCAGCTTGATTGATTGTCGATATAGAGTACTAGTATTCCACACAGTAAAATACTTCATTCGGACTCTAGTACCCTGTCAAGTCTTTCCTTTCTTTTCTTGTTTTTTACCTTCTTTTTAAGATCTACTATATACGATAAAAAAAACCAAGATAATACGAGTTAAAAGTTGATAAAAAATTTTATAAAATTTAATAAAAACTAAAAAGAGAAATGAAGTTGATAAAAAATTTTATAAAATTTAATAAAAACTAAAAAGAGAAATGTTAGAAGTAGTTATTTTTACGGTTGCATCTCAACATTTTTATTTTATTGGGTTATGTCATTTTTTTTATCAGAAACGGTATTTTAACATTTAACTCACACATTTGGTGAGACTTGAACCTGAGACCTCTTTACTCATTAAGGATCCCAGGACCTCCTTCTTGCCACTAAGCCAAGACCTCATTGGCGGTTATGTCACTTTCTAATTTTATGTGAAGATGAGTTACTCATGTGAGAAATTAAAAGCTAGAATATGTGGATGCCAAAAAATACTTTTTAACTTGTAATTATAGATAACAGGTTTTTACGTAAAATTAACATATGACGTGATCTAATAGAACAAAAAATATTGAAATATGATTATAAAAGTGACTGTCGCTAACACTTCCAAATTAAAAATATTTTATATTTAGTATGTCAACATGAATCTTGATATAGTAATTATATGATACAATATATACGAATCATTAGGTCTAAAATTATAAATTAATCAAACTATTTGAGAACTATTCAAAATCGATTTGATAATTATTTAAATTTTATTTATTTATTGTTTAATTAAACTTGAATTTGAATGTTTTAATATTGTCGACTTAAATAATCTGAGAAGTTAAAAAATTTTGATCAATTTGTACATGTTTCACGGGTTTGCACAAATACAAGAAATGAGACGCATTTGCAATCGCATGCATGCATGTGTCCAGGTTTGTAGGAGAATATTATATAAATGGCTGAAAGTTAAACAAGTTTTACTTGGAATCTTGCTTTGGACCGGTTTTCTCGTCATGGAGGACAGGTTTCACGGAATGTTTTTGCTGTCGTGGGGTTTCGTTTTGCCTTATTTTGTTTTGCCTTCTTGTAGTTGTTTTGCTTGCACATCGAATCAAAACAAAACAAAACAAAACAAGCTAAATCAAATAAGATCAGACCAGACCAGACCAGATTAGACCAGATCAGGCTGTGTTTGAAAGAAAATCTTAGGAATTACATGTATAATTGAAACTTGGATGTTTAAACTAAATTAGGTAATGTTAGAGAAGATATGGTAACATGATATGAATAAAAAATTTTGAAGATAATATGAGTTAAAAATTAATAAAAATTGTATATGAATAAACAAAAATTAAAAAATAAGTCTTATATGTTTGATGTTATATAAATTTTGACACAAAATTTTTATATTTTATACAATATAAATACGATTTTACACAATATAAATTATGGATTATTATCCTATCCACTGTCAGTGGAATTTTTTAACTCCACAAGCGGGATTAAGATTATGACACGTGTCTTTTAAAAATATTAAAAAAATAAAAAATAAATAAAATAGGACACATGTTATCATTCTAACTCTGCTTGTGGAGTTAAAAAACTCCACTGACAGTATATAAGATAATTTTTCATAAATTATTAGATCTAATTTAAATAAATTAATGCTATTTTTTTAGTAGTACATTCTTATTCAAAGTTACAACCACAATTAACATATTATATTTCATAAACTGATAAATTGATAATTTAATGCTACTTTTAATTTCTAAATAATCTGATTTTTCATAAATAAACTGTTGATGGGTTATTGTTATTTGTCTGACCCGTAAGCCTGTATTCTGGACTCAAACCTAATTATGATAAAGATTTTCACTTTTCAGGTTGAATTTTGGCCAATCTAATTTAAAATATTTTTAATTTTTTTTAAAACTAAATTAGGTAATGTTGAGAAGATATAGTAACATGATATGAATAAAAAGTTTTGAAGATGATATGAGTTAAAAACTAATAAAAATTGTATATGAATAAACAAAAATTAAAAAATAAGTTTTATATGTTTGATGTTATATAAATTTTGACACAAAATTTTTATATTTTATACGATACAAATATGATTTTACATAATATAAATTATTATATCTAATTTAAATAATTTAATGCTACTTTTAATTTTTAAATAATCTGATTTT
The DNA here is from genome assembly GCA_032173925.1 of Heritiera fomes. Classification (NCBI taxonomy): domain Eukaryota; kingdom Viridiplantae; phylum Streptophyta; class Magnoliopsida; order Malvales; family Malvaceae; genus Heritiera; species Heritiera fomes. The sequence continues at coordinate 3,808,024 of JAPDPM010000013.1, read as the reverse complement.
TCATGAATAAACTGTTGATGGGTTATTGTTATTTGTCTCACCCGTAAGCCTTTATTCTGGACTCAAACCTAATTATGGATAAAGATTTTTACTTTTCAGTTTGAATTTTGGCCGATCTAATTTAAAATATTTTTAATTTTTTTTATTTGACAAACTAAATTAAAGCCACCATCACATCTTTGGTTTCTTTTTTATAGATCATTTAAAGGCAAATCATGTCTGATAAGTGATAACAGTTCTGACTCTGATGAGTTCTCACTCGCTTTTTACTAAGGTAAAATAAAAAGTTTTTAAAGAAAAAGAAAGAAAAACAAACATGTCAATCGATTGATAAGATTGTACGGTCCGCTGCAATCTGCCATAAACGTTCACCTTACTGTCACATCCTAACTGCATCAAAGTTGGCGAATAAACAGTAATAATTAGATAATATATATGTATGGATAATTAAATCTTTTATTATTGTCATTACTATCATGATTGGCATTTATTATTTACTGTTTGTGTTTTGAGGATTAAGTTAGAATTAATTAATGGGCATGAGAGTGGAAAGAAAATACATTAAAGAATAATTTCTAAAAGGAAAACAATGTTACTTGTGGTTGTGGTTGTTGCAATGTTTGGTCAAACAATGTCTCTTACTATTTATTATTACGATGAGACAAAACCAAATCCTCTCAAAATGTTAGCTTCACAACTTTATCTTCTTCGTACTTTTTTGATTAAATGGCTTAATCATTTACAATTTTTTAAAATTTATTTAAGACAAAAATTTAAAAATGTAAACGAAATAATTATTTAAAAATTATTCAAATTTGATTTAATAATTTTTCAAGTTTTATTTGTTTATTTTTTAGTTAAATTTGAGTTATTAAAATAATAAATTTAGTCAAATTTAAGTATTTTAATATATAACTTCAAAAAATTATGAACTTAATCGAGTTTTCTACTTAAAGCTTATTAACAAGTGATTAGAAGAAATAAAAGTATATTTTTTTTAGGCATTTAGACATGATTCTAATATTAGAATTGTTACTGTTGTGAGGGTTTATCATTTATTACTTCTAGTCTAAATAGGATTAATCGGAAATCATAAAATAGATGATGATAACTTTGATAAAAAAATCAAACTCAAATTAAAATTGGCTTAATAGCCAAATAAGCCCTCAACCTTTAGCCTAAAATAGAATTCAGCCCTCAACGTTTTATCGAATGAAATTCAGTCCATAAACTTTTTATTTCAGTGGAAATAAACCATCATTCTTTTACAATTATGCAATTAAGTCAAAAACTATTAAATGACACTAACTGCCGTTAGTTTTGCACATGTGACAGCTGACGTGGATAGCTTAGTTAGCTGCCACGTATGCAAAACTAACGACAGTTAGTTTATTTAACAGATTTGGTCTATTTCCACTAAAATAAAAGTTTATGGACTGAATTTCATGCGATAAAACGTTGAGAGCTGAATTCCATTTTGAACTAAAAGTTGAGAGCTTATTTGGCTATTAAGCCAATTAAAATTTGATATTTAAGTTAAAATTCATACCAAATCATCTCTACTTAACTCTAATATAACTCCACAAACAATTCAATATTATTATTTCTTATTTTAATTTTTTATGCAAAGAAGATCACAATATAAAAAAATAAATTTTAAAATTTAAATTTATTAAAAATTATCTTAAATAAATTGAATGAATTGAACTAGCAAAACAACAGATTCGTATTAATTTCAAATCCGGATTCCAATTAATTCCATGTGATTTTAAATACTTTATTTAAAGTACTGTACCAAAAAATACTTTACTTAAAGTAGAAACAATATTTTTCTCATGCATAGGGTTTAGGAATTCTTTTTCTCGATTTTCTAATCAGAATAATATTATAAAATCCCTGATAGAAAAATGATACTATTGGAGAGTATTCTAATTTTAAAAAAGTTAGATTATGTTCCTGATGAGCAAAGCAAGTTGATGGCAGGAAGCTATGATTAGGCGCAGGCGAAACATGTGATTGATGATGGGATTCTTACTTTTAAAAAGGACATTAGCAATGGGTTCGACTGAACGAGGCAGGCATCATGCATCATGCATGTGATGGCGAATGATGATGGCCAGTGAGAATCCAGTAATTTAGTCTCAATGAAGTGGTAACAGAGTGACAATTCAATAAACCCGCTACTACTTCGGTTATTACTTTTAATATTCTTTTTACCACTTTTGTTAGAAACAAAAAGTATCAGTGAAGAGATTATTATCCTATTCTTCCTCGGTAAAATTTTTTAATTTCATAAATAAAATTAAAATGATAATATATGTTCTTTAAAAATATTAAAAAAATAAAAAATAATACATGTTATCCTCTTAGTCCTACTTATGGAGTTAAAAAACCCCACTAGTAGTGGATAAGATAATAATTCTTAGTAAAATATGACCACAAAAAAGTATTTATGCAAGATCTCTTTCATAAAATATCATTTTATTAATCTATATAAACATATAATTTTATAAAAAAAACATTAAAAATATATGCAAAGCGTTAATATAAAAAAATTATAAGGATCTTTGTATTTTAAGTTTTACTTATCAAAAAAATGACATTGTATGATTAATTGACAGTGTATAAAAACTATATATATTTAATTCATCAAATATAAACTTTCAAGGTTAGTGTAGATTGATAGTACGATTGGTTTTAGTGAAATTGAAAATAATAGTGACGCTGAAATTGGTATGAAATGTTAATATATTTGAATGCAATCACAAAATTAACGGTGAAGTGAATGTAATAAAAAAAAATAAACATTAAAGATATTATATTAAAATGCCAAAAAATTATGAGTAAAAGGGCAAATATGTAAAAGTGGCACGACAAGAAATCCCACTTTGCCGCACTAGTGGTGGGCTACAATCACCCTAGGTAAATTCAAAGATTAGTTTTGTTAGTCCATATAAATTTTTATAAACATTTTTAAGTAGATTTAAAATTTAAATATTTATAATTTTTTCATTTATTTCAAATGAAATATGTTTTAAATTACTGGCAAACAGTGAAAAAGAACATCAATTTAAATATAAATAATTCCTTGCATAAGTAAAATTATTATTTTCATTAACTTTTTTGTGTAACTTAAAAAATAATACACAAATAAGAATTTAAATTTTATTCAAAAATAAAATAGATCCCTGATTTTATATATATATATATATATTAAATAATTTAGTCTTCAAGCTCATGCATATGCTTCTTTCTTGAGCTATAAAGTTTGGCTATATAAAATAATTGAGATTAGCTTGTGAGCATGTAAATTCATGTACGTACGCCTTAAAGATTCACTGAATTGAGAGTATACCTGATTCAATCGTTAATTGTTTAAAAAATTCACTGAGTAATTTATTTATTTTATACGAAAACAATCATATCACGAGAATAGAGGAAACGAATGCATATAATAGAATTCTTATTTTTGATCTAAACAAAGACATTGAAATAAATGACATGAATAGTTAGATTAAATCCGAGTTTTACGAGTAACTTAAATTTTTACACTTTTAATACCAATAAAATTGAAGGTGACTCATTTGAAGCCCAACTTGAACAATGGGCTTGGGGGCAACCATTTGATTCTGTCCCATTTAGGTAAGAAATCAACAGTCTTTAGGCCTTGGGAGTTTGGAATCCACAATTGGCCAGCAATTATCTCAAACATAATTGGGTTTTTCACAGCCCAATTTTACCAGCCACCCGTGAAGCAAAGAGTGGTCTGTCACGTTTCTCTTCGTGCTTTCACCGAAAATCCCGTCACTTTTTTTTTTCTTGCCGGCTACAAGAGGCGTTTTCAGACTCTGCGGGATTTTGGGCTCAAGGTACAGGTGAAATACTAGTACATTAAGTAATGTTAGCTGTGATTGTCTTAACAACAACTATTCATTCTTCAAAAGATGCTTTGTTGTATTCCCTTTTCTTTTTCTGTATATATGTAGCTAGAACAAGACTATTTAGTAGTTAGAACAATTTTATCTTTTAACCGTCAGCCTGTAATGAACTGACTCGATCTTGAAACATTTTCTCACTTTTTATCGTTGGTAGTGTATGTAAGATGGAAGCTGAGATTAGGTGTTTTAACTTTTACCCTTTGCTGTTAATCTATGACAGTCATACCCAGTTTGATATAGCTTGCTCTTGCATCATTTATAGGGAAATATTGTTTATGTTAGAGACAAACATAGTGATAAATAATACTGAAACCAAGAGTTTCCACATATTCAGATATCTTTGATATATCTAAGTCAAGTCAAAAGATATAATAGAAAACAGGATCACGAGCGAAGCTTTACCATGCTTCACCTTCACATTCATTCCGATGACAAAGAATGAGTGTTACTTTTATTTTCTAATTCGGACAAAAGATGAAAGCATTTAGTAAACATCCAACAAAAAAAAAACAAAATTAGTACTAAAACCAAGATTTTCGACATATTCAGATATCTCTAATGTATATATCAAGTCAAAAGATATGATAGAAGACAGGATCATGTGCGAAGCTTTATCGTGCTTCACCTTCACATTCATTCTAATGATAAAGAATGAGTGTTATTTTTATTTTCTAATTGAGACAAAAGATGAAAGCATTCAGGAAACATCTTGCCAAAAAAAGCAAAATTTGTACTCAAACTAAGAATGTCCACATATTCAAATATAACTAATATATCTAAGTCAAGTCAAAAGATGTAATAGAAGACAGGATCACAAATGAAGCTTTATTGTGCTTTACCTTCTCATCCATTCCAATGACAAAGAATGACTATTACTTTTACTTTCTAATTAGGACAAAAGATGAAAGCATTCATGGAACATCTAGCCAACAAAAAGCAAAATTAATATTAAATCCAAGAGTTTCCACATATTCAGATATCCTTAATATATCTAAGTCAAGTCAAAAAATGTAATAGAAGACAGAATTACGAGCGAAGTTTTACCGTGCTTCACCTTCACATCCATTCCAATAACAAAGAATGAGTGTTACTTTTATTTTCTAATTTGGATAAAAGATAAAAGCATTCAGGAAACATCCAGCCAAAAAAAACAATATTAGTACTGAACCACATATTCAGATATCCTTAATATATCTAAGTTAAGTCAAAAGTTATAATAGAAGATAGGATCATGAGCGAAGCTTTACCATGCTTCACCTTCACATTTATTCCAATGACAAAGAATGAGTTTTACTTTTATTTCATTCAATCGGGATTATTTCGCCCTTGATCTTTTGAAAATCCTTTTCCCATTTTCTTGATCTAAAATGGGCGTAGGTTGTAATGTCATTTCATGAATGTGGAGGCAGTGTCGGAGAAGATGTACATATTTCACTCCCACAGTGGGTAAGAGAAATTGGGCAGAGCAAACTTGACATATATTTCACAGACAGAGAAGGAAGGCGCAATTCTAAGTGCCTTAAATGGGGAATTGATAGGGAACGGGTTGTAAAGGGCTGAACTGCTGACAATCTGCTGTTGAGATACTACAGTTGATTATGGTTTTTTAGCTATATACTTGACATTCATGCTTCTATCTATTACTAATGACTTTTGACAAAATGGTTCATACCTTCTCTGTCTTGTTTGGTTCTGCTTTTTACCCATGACTCCGAGCATTGACAAGTTTCGCCCTATCGCTACAGATTTTTTTTTCCTTTTTTCTCTTTTATTTTGAATGAAATGTCTTGGTAGTGGTGATGTCCTGGTATTGGTGAATCTTAGGTATACTTCAAATGACTATGTATTCAGGTATGTTTTGTTTTTCGATTGAACCTTTGCTTATTGCTAAATATTTTGATGATTCAACATTAATTGATACTTTTGATATGTGTTCATTTTTTATCTTTGAAGCACTAATGCAATCTGTTTCAGTTCAGTATTATGATAATTACTTGATGAAGAGTTAAGCAAAGTAGCAGAGACTGGAGGCACTCTTTCTGGGCCAGATGAGGAGATAATGCCAATTCTTATAATTCCACACCCCATGAGATTGGATTCTTTTGTGATGGGGGTGATTAAGATAGTTACTATGGCAATTTGTTTCTCAATTGATATTCTCAAGTTTTGGTTGATCATGGAGATCGTGTGCTTGCTTTGGCTAACTTAGCCTTTAAAGGCACTTGTATTGCTACAACATTTTCTGTTCTTTGGAGCTGATTAAATTTCATGTTTTGAAATAAACTTACACCTTTAGTTGTAAAGAATCAAGGCTTTGCTTTGATTTCATTCCAGCTATCAGCCATTCATTGGTGATACAAAACAGCTAGCCATGCTGCTAAGCTGACTGCTGGGTTCCATAATCCTGTAAATCGAGATGGCTATGCTCCAATTGCACCAACGTTGAAAAGACACGAAGCTGCATTCAACTTCACGTGGTGAACTGGCACACCTTAGATCAGCATAAGGACTTCTTTGAGGAACTGACAGATCTCGAGGGATTAGTTTGGCAATTAATAGTAGTTTCTTTTATTTCAATTTTTTGACTTTGGTGGGTATAGTATTTTTCTCAAGTAGTATGTGTTCTACAATAGAAATGCATATGTCTGTTTTCTCTCGTGCTAAAAATGGAGTGAGAAAACATGAATCAGAGTGGTTTTGACTTCTGACCAGACTCCTATCTTCGGTCAAGTAAAATAATCTTTGGATCAGGGCCATTAAGTTGGTTATTATATGTGTGGATGTTGGTTGATTCTATGGCTTAGCTGTCCTGGCAAACTTCATCTGGTTTTGCTACCATCTTTCTAGTTTCCATGTGCTTAATGCTGCATGGGATGTTTTCATACTGGTTACTACTGAGAATGCTCTTCTATATTATGACAGAGAAGGCTATAACAAGATAAAGGAAAATGCTAGGCTCGAAACGACCCAAACGACCGCCATTTATCTGCTTTTACCTACTTCAGGCGGTCAGGCTCAGCTCAGTTCTGGCGGAGGCACAACTCTGTAGAGTTTGAGAGATTTGTAAAAAGGATGCATGGTACAATGTTACCTTCGTTTTTCTAATTTATTCATTCTTACTGAAAAAGAGCTGACCTTCCAAAGTCTAGTAAATTCTGATGCAGGGAACCTTGATAACTAGATTTGGAGTGTGCTCTGCTTCTACAAGTATATAAGCTACTTACCTTTTATCAATAAATTGAAACTGACGTGTCATGCCATCTCCATTTACAGGGGAAGCAATGCCAGATCTTCATTTTTTTCCGAAAAAAGCTTGCTACAATTGAGGGGAAGGATGGACGAATTGCTGTTTAGGAGAAAGATATGCATAAAGTTTATGGATTTATTTTATATATAATGTATTAACAGTGTATAATTTCTATATACTATCAATCAACCACACGATATCACATTATTAATGAGCAAAACTTAAAAAAGCACATACCCTTAAAAATAAATTTAAAAACTTTATTAATATTTACTTTTAGATGCTTATGCATTTTTAAGTTTTACTTGTTAATGATGTAACATTATGCGGTTGATTGATAGTGTAAAGTTTTTATACACTGTCAATGCATTATATATAAACTCAAATTTTATATACTTTTTTGCACAAATAATATGATGTAGGCTACTGATGTAGAAACATTTGCTTATGAACATGATTCCTCCAAGTGACCATGAGCAATGCATACAGGAAAATCCAAATTTTGAGAATGTTATCTTATCCCCCAAGCAAGCGTATTATATCTGCAGAAAATAGCAGGGAGGATGAGTTGTGGTATATTGTAAGTCTTAGGTTCGAATCCAAGCACTCCCATCTCTAGTTATTTAATGTTTTCCTTGTAACCAAAAAAAAAAAGAAATAGCAGGGAGAACTTGTTTCATTTAAGAGAACTTTCTAGTCTCAATGCTGTCTTGATCCCTTCAAAGTTTTTTTCATTTTAGAAAAATCCCCTTCATAGATCTTTGAAAAATAAGGTTGGAAAATTCTCTTTTCGAACGACTTCGAGGACATGTTCTCCCGCATGACATGGTACATTTAAAGTGCTTTCACAAGGATTGAATGTGGACAAGGAACAAGGGAACTAGCCCTTGTCGGAATATACTTTATAATTGATGCTGGGGATCATGTCCGAAATGTACTGTTTTTTTCTTTAGTTATACTTGGATATTTCAATAATTGAATTAAATTACAATCTCAAAAAAATTGCGTTTGAGTTTGGACGTTAATTTAAATAATCATATTTTTTTAATGTGTGAGAATTATATAAATTTAAAATTTGAGTTTACAAAAAAATTAAAATTTTAACATTTTTATTTTTTTCTTTCTTCGGGTAAAAATTTTTCATATATAAAAAAGTCGAGCCTCATTAATTGCAACTTAGAAATTTTGGTAATAATTATTTATATATATTCAGTTTTTTTTTTAAGAAAATGTTTTGATTGCACTAGCAAGCATCCATATGCCAAAATAAAAAGGAAATATTGCAAATAAAATGGCAAGTGTTTTGTAAAACGGTGTTGGTATGAACGTCGACTTTACCCTGTTACGTAGAGTTGATAACAGGTCGGATCGGATCGGTTTTTTGCAAAAACCCGATCCGATCCGAATTAAACAGTTTTTTTGTTTTGTGATCCGTATTCGATCCGAATTAAAAAAAATATCCGATTCGATCCGATCCGAATTTATATGGATCTGCTCGGATCGGTCATTCGATTTTTTTAATATAATTTTAAATTTTATTTCAATTTTTTAAGGTATTTTTGGACTTTATTTTCAATTTTTCTTAAGATTTTTAATTAAATATAAAACTTGAGCTTTTAATTTAAATAGTAAAAAGTAAAAATTACAAAATACCAAATAATAAAGTATTTGAATATTATCCGTATTCAAATCCAATTCGAACTAATTTTATTCGATTAATCCGAATTTGAACCGAATTTATTTATTATTCGAACCGATCCAATCCTAATCTTTCGATTCAAATCGATTTTATCGAGATTTTTTCTCAGCTCTAATGGTACACAGGCCACGAGATATCTCCACCCTAAAGAGAGACAAACCAAATCACGTGTCCGGTTGGGTCCCTCCAACAAAGCCGCCGGCACGTTTGACACGTGTTTCCCTCACACGTCCGTAAATCCCGCTTAATACACTGTCTACGCACGCCCCATTCGTGCCAAACCCTAAATTTCACACACATACACGCTCGCCCATCCCACACACGCGTGAAACCATAACCCTCACGCGCTCGCCTCTCCCTCTTCCACGCGCCCTCCTCACCCTCGCCGGAAATAGCCCTATTCTCGGCCCTTCTCCCTCGCTTCTTGTATCTTCGCAGTTTGGAAGAGCACCCGTCTAACCACGGCGGAGATACCCTTCGATCCGCCGGGAATATGGATCTGTTCGCATAAATCGGTTGGTGGGAGACGATGAAGTGGAATTTGAAGAGAAGGTGAAGGATTTGAGACATTTCGAAGCTTCATTTCTAGCAAATTGAAGATTCGCGTGAGAATTACGCGAGAAACTGAGAATCTACTTTTAAGGTAATTTTCTTGAGAGAAAACTTTCAAATTTTGGTTGGCCATGTTTGTTATAGTTGATAAATTCTCCATTTTTTTTAGAAAACTTGTTATTTGAAGTTCTGGAGAGAATCTTTTCTCTTTTTTATGATCTGTGAAGGTTTTATGGTTAATTTACCAGGGAGATTTCAGTTAAGTACTTACGTTTCTTCATGTGGTTGCTGAGAAAGCGTTGGAGAAGTGAAAGAAGATGAAAAATAATAGAATTTGACTCTTTTCTTCTTTTTTTTTTTTCATTTTTTGTTTTTTATCGTGTTAATTTTCATGAACAAAAATTTAAATCCAAATAAGACAAATAGTTTCCTAACCGACAATTTAGTGGGATTTTGATCTTTCTGAAGCCTAAGAGGCTTAGTAGGTGCTTTATAATAATTAATGTTATTGTTTTGATTATTGTATTAAGGAAAGATGTGTGATTAGAAGTTGGAACTATGTCTAACCGAGGAGTCCTTCCTCTTTTGCTAATAATATGAATTGAAGTTGTGATGTTACCAGGAAAATATGAAATCAAGTAGGGGCTGAAATTTGTGGATATGGTTGCTGCACTTTAAGAAAATTCCATGCCATATGTTAATTTTGCAAAAAGGAAATGGTTATCGCATTTCACTCTAGAGAAATTATAATCCTAAGGTAATTTTGGGGTTAGAGGTTCAGGATTATAGTGGGAAGCTATGGCAACAGATATGCAGAAACTGATAGGAGCTAGTGAGGAAGATGATGAAGAGGAAATGGAAATGGATGTTAAAGAAGAGGATGATGAAGATGAGGAGAATGGAGAGAAGCATATTGCTGCGCAGATGATGATGGGGGTTGATGTAGTGATGCCAAGTACAAGTAGCAGTGATCAGTTTCAACATCAGCAGCAACTACAAGAGCAAGTCAGCACCCCGGGTGGAGGAGGAGCTCGGAGGTCGCGACCACTAGAAGAAAAGGAGCGAACAAAGCTAAGAGAGCGGCATCGAAGAGCAATAACAGCAAGGATCTTGGCAGGGCTGCGGAGGCATGGGAACTATAACCTGAGGGTTAGGGCTGATATCAATGATGTGATTGCAGCTTTGGCCAGGGAAGCTGGCTGGGTTGTTCTTCCAGATGGAACCACTTTTCCATCAAGATCTCAGGTATTCACCCTTTGAATGCATTGGTTTTCTCTTCTTAAATTGAGCAATTGTTTTATTGAATATCTACTGCAAGATATATACAATTAAAATGTAGCATTCATTAATCCATTAGGTTCATAGTTGTTCCATTGTTTAACTTACTGCCTAATCTTGAATTATATATGCATATTAATCTTTGTACTGCATAATATTATGGTAAGGCTTATAACCATTCATCCACTGCTCTTTAATGCTCCTTTGATCTTCACTTTGATGAATCTATGGAAAATCCAAATGGTAATGTTTTCTCTTTGCAGGGTTCAAGGCCCGCCGGTGGAACTTCTGCAGGCATGATTTCACCCTCTGCCCAAATAGTGTCGCAACAGACTCCACCTACCTCCTTGCAGGGTGTCTCTGGCTATCGCACCTCAGTAGAGTACAATGCTTGTCGTATGAAGGGTGTTTTCATGCCTACTCCTTCTCCTTCACCTTATGATCTATCCTCAAGTGCCCAATCTCAAAGTTCAGGCATGGTTGGAGATGGTGGAGGACAAACACCGCTTATTTCTGGCTCCATTGAAGTGGTTAATGACAAACAGGTATGACAGAGTTATGTGGAGGTCGCATGTGAATAACTATCTCTGCAATTTCTCTTACTGGTTTGTCAATGCCAAATGATGTTCAGAAATTGGATCTAAAATGCCCTGCTAATACTTGGAGTATCAAAGTAAATATATGATTGATACATGTTCATATTTAAATAAAGGTTAAAATAGCCACTACTAGTATGATTTTGTGCACAGTGACATACTACTTCCATATGTGCATGTGTTCGTTCTGATAATTCATGAGCGTAAGTTTGTACTGATATCTCTTGTAAGACTTAGTTGCTTTGATCTGCTTGTTTTTTTGGGTGGTTCTTGTGACATTCATTTTCTGTTCTAATCTACAATCTTTATAGATTATTGGGCTACCTTCTAAGCTACCAGAACGGGATTTTTCTGGCACTCCATATGTTCCAGTTTATGTGATGCTACCAGTGAGTTTTCTAATTCAAACTTCTTTCTCTATATTTACTTTGGGTCATTAATAATTCTTCAACACTTAATATTGGGCCCTTTTGTCAAATGGGAATGCGTAACCCTCTTACTTTTTTCCACCTCACAGTTTCGGTTCTTTGATGCTGAAATGTTTCTGAACGCTAACCAAATGCTAAGCCTGACTACTTTTGAAGATACTATTCTACTTTCAGTATAATGTTTCACTTTAATTGTGGCAGTTGGGGGTCATCAACATGAAGTGTGAGCTATTGGATCCAGACGGTCTGCTAAAGCAGCTAAGAGTATTGAAATCAATCAATGTAGATGGGGTTATGGTTGACTGCTGGTGGGGAATAGTGGAAGCACATGCTCCCCAGGAATATAATTGGAATGGTTACCGAAGACTCTTTCAAATGGTTCGTGAGCTTAAGCTTAAATTGCAGGTGAGTTTTCAGTAAGGAATTGTGTGGTGGTTAAATGCTTTGTGATTGTTTGAGGTTGTACTCAATATTCATATCTGACATCTCATATGATATTATGTAAACTATCTTTGATTTTATTTCATGTATTTTATTTGATTTATTTCTTCATATGAGCGTAGGACTTTGGTTCACCCCCTCGTGTAGCCTTATCCATCCCCCAAGAGCACTACCTACCTTGGTATCTTTGGCACAAGTTTGTCTCTAGACGTCAGCTTCTGCTGATCCATGTGTATGATGATGTGGATGTTTTTGTGAGATGAATGTTGGCGTTGATATGCCTTGGAATCCCCATGTATGTCTTGAGATGTCAGACTTGGTCTGTGTCACTGCATGGCAGTGTGGTACATCTTTGGTGAAGGCTGTTGTGATGCAATTTGTGCTAGAAAACGAATTTAATTGTTGGCCATGTTGTGCAGTGGTATGCCTTAAGAGGATAAGGCAAATACAATGCACAAGGTTCTCACATTGTGGGGCCTAGGGAGAGTCATATATTGGAAGGAAATTTGAAGCTTCCACCAGTTACTAATCTTAGAACAGAAAAAAGTGAAAAAAAAACCTAAACACTTACAACTTAATTCAGATAAGTAACCATGACAATTTAGGACTGATAGTCTTCTAGTTAAGGTGTTTGAGATGAGTAGATTTGCCATTGGTGATTGTAAAGTTTCTTTTCTCTTCTATATGAAGCTTGCTTTTAGATATGGAAAAGGTATGATGCGTTTTTTCTTTTTATTTAATGTTTGGATGTGATGTTCTAAAGATATGTTCCAAGCATGACAGCTATATTATTGATGGATCAGGTTGTTATGTCATTTCATGAATGTGGTGGCAATGTTGGTGATGATGTTTGTATTCCACTTCCCCATTGGGTTGCAGAAATTGGTAGAAGTAATCCTGACATATTTTTCACTGATAAGGAAGGAAGAAGAAACCCTGAATGCCTCTCCTTGGGGATTGACAAGGAACGAGTTTTAAGGGGTCGAACTGCTATTGAGGTATTAGTCTTTGACATAATAGTCGTTAGTTAGTCTCAAACTTTGTAACAATTGCTATAGATACTATTGTGTTCATCATACAAATTGCAGGCTTTACCATATTATGTTTCTGCCTGCTTCCTTTTGTTGTGAATCGTTGAACTTTATTTGAGACCAACTGAAACTTGTTCTATTCATGCATTCTGACTTCATAATTGGCAATGGATCTGGACTTTGGATCTTATTTATGTTAAAATCACCCTTGCTATAAAAAAAGTAACTTCAATTTGCCATTTTCAGATATTTACTTTTGAGGGATGTATTAAACAGATTTGTTATGCTAACTTGGGTTGCTCTTTTCTTTGTTCACTATCATGCTAGTATTTCCTTTAAGGGAAGATTTTTTGATGTTTTAGCATTTTGTTGCAAACGTAGGTGTACTTTGATTATATGAGAAGTTTCCGAGTGGAATTTGAGGAATTTTTTGAGGATGGTATCATATCTATGGTTGAAGTTGGACTGGGTCCCTGTGGGGAGCTAAGGTACCCATCTTGTCCAGTAAAGCATGGATGGAGATATCCTGGGATTGGGGAGTTTCAGGTAATTGTTTAAATCTGATGTATCTTGCATTATTTGACTGGTTGCTTATTTATGGTTACACAGCAATTTGATATGAAGTTGCTGCTACAAGAACAGTATTTGTTCCTTATAGTGGGAAATTTGAAAGAAATTATACATCTAAAACCAGATTCACGAATTTGATTTTTGAACCCTAAATGTGAGAGCTGATTTTAAATCACTGTTATATAGATTAATATATTGCTTTGCCGCCATGTGTTAATGTGTATGTTTTGCCACTCCCAGATGCTTTAATCCCATCACATTTTCATGCACCTGGAAACTTAGCCTACATCTTCCTTCTCTCACCCCATTTATGTTTACTCTTTAGATGGAAAAAGACCAATAAAAAGGAAAGGTAACTAGTCGGGCTTTCTAGGAATGTTTTAGAAGGACTATACTATTATGTTCAGTGTTCTTATCTATCCTGCTTGTGTTAAGAAGTGGGTTCCGTGCGGCAGTTCTTTTCAAGTTTAATGTAAGTATCCTTATAATGATTATTAGTATTGCTCCATTTCCAGCCTAGCAAGTTTCGGTTCTCTTTGTTATTGCTACTGCTGTGTCTCTGTACGGTGTGTTGCATGTTTGTGGTATTGTCCCCCAACACTGCCAAGGATATTAAATTTTTGGTTCTGCCCTGGGCATCATGTAACTCTTTCCTTTTGCAGTGTTATGATCAATACATGTTAAAAAGCCTGAGGAAGGCAGCAGAAATGAGAGGACACAGCTTCTGGGCCAGAGGGCCAGACAATGCTGGCTCCTATAATTCCCAGCCACATGAAACTGGTTTCTTTTGTGATGGAGGAGACTATGATGGTTATTATGGTAGATTTTTCCTTAATTGGTACTCTCAGGTATTAGTGGATCATGGAGACCGGGTACTATCTCTGGCAAAGTTAGCTTTTGATGGCACCTGCATTGCAGCCAAGGTGAGTCAACCTGAACAATTATATTTTATATCCAACAGAATATTATTGTTATTACCCTCTAAAATTGATATTTTGATTCATTGTTTGGCCTGATAGCAATCTTCTTTTTCTTCAACCCCCTTAACCCTGGTGCTTCTTCTAAACTGTTGTCCTTTTCCATCCATAAACCCTCTCAACCCTGGTGAACCCAGAAATATACTAAGGTTCAAATCTTGTTTCATATCTTAAGGTTCAAAAGATCGAACAGCTATTGTTTTAGGAGTTTATTCTTTAACATGAATGCTTAAAGTAATTATAGGCAATTGAAGATTGTAATTGATATGATATCTTATTCAAGTTTGATTCTAATACGGAGCATCTGATCATAATCAAATTATGTAAGGAAAAACTAAATTGTTGTATAACATGCTTCTACATTTTCTATTTTTACTGCTTTTGTGAAATGCTTTGTATTCATTTCGACAAGATCATTCAAATCTGCAAAGGAAGAGTTCTTCTTCCCCTCCCCCCATCTTTTTCTTCCTGTCTTTTTTTGTTCCTTCCCCCTTAAATTGTTTAGGGGTTTTCTCCTGCAGTTAAGTTCAATTAAATGCAAATTTTGTTACCTTTTAGAAACTAATTTTAGAAGTTGTTTCTCTAAGCTATGTAGTGTTTGCTTTTTTTTTGGGGGGCCGTGTTTTAATTGCTGAGCAGCTGCCAGGTATTCACTGGTGGTATAAAACAGCCAGTCATGCTGCTGAATTAACTGCTGGATTCTACAATCCCTGCAATCGAGATGGTTATACGGCAATAGCAGCAATGCTACAGAAGCATGGAGCTGCTTTAAACCTCGCATGTGCTGAACTGCATTTTTTGGAGCAGCACGAAGACCTGCAGGAAGCACTGGCAGATCCTCAGGGTTTAGTCTGGCAGGTAAGGTGTTGATAGCTTCTGATAAGTCTAATATTTTCTTTCTATTAGTTTTCCTTTATTCATTTGCTATATGTTACTATAAATCTGATACTGCAGCTACCTTCTTCAAATCCAGAAGCTTAGTAATTGTCTGTTTCAGGTGTTGAATGCTGCCTGGGATGCAGTCATTGCAGTTGCAAGTGAGAATGCCCTTCTTTTCCATGATAGGTTAGGCTATAACAAGATATTGGACAATGTCAAGCCTGTAAATGATCCAGATGGGAGACATTTTTCATCTTTTACTTACCTTAGGCTAAGTCCACTTCTCATGGAGAGACAGAATTTCATGGAATTTGAACGGTTTGTCAAACGAATGCATGGTAAGTTACTATAAACGTCTTCCCTTTTAAACAAATTTTACTATCATTTACCAATTTATTTTCTCCTCTAGACTCATGATTTTAAGCCAAACAAGGAAAAGAAAAAGGCAAAAAACACAGGGAAAACTGAAACTAGAAGTGGAATGAATTATTAGCCAAAAGGAAGTTTTAGTTTATCAAGGATGTTTTAGTTTTAGTTTCATAGTCTGACTCTCCCGATTCCCGAATACACTGCCCATCCTCTCCTCTTTCGTGTCTGTTGAGATTTCTTCGATAAATCTTAGAATTTGTGGTGTTAAGGATGAGATCAATTTGACCAACACATCGGCATTTAGCAAACTGATTGACTCCTGTCTCATCTTGGCTGCAGGGGAAGCTGTTCTAGATCTCCAGGTATAGCAAGGAGTAGTAAAGCTCTTTGTATCATTTCTTTGCTGCTCAACAAATGTTGGCGGCACAAATATTGCGTATTAGGAAAATAGTTTTGTTGGTTTAATTTAACGAACATTTTTTGTAAATGAAATCATGGATAACAGTGGCGGTGATGAATTATTTTGGACCGCTCCTTGACCTGCCAGGCTGTTTAACTCAGGTTAGGTAGTTAAGTGGATCAATGATCAATTGATTAATGTACAAATTGATTTCGAGGACATTAGCATTTGCCTATGGCAAATATAGACTACCAGTGAACGTGATTAAAAAAATTGATAATCCTCTTTCTTGTTCTTCCTGTCGTTTTTAATATGATAATCCTTTCACTGAATGATTAAAAAAAATTGATAAGAGTAAATTAAAAAAAAAATTTGTATCTTGTCATAAGCCTTTCGAACTCGAGCAATATCAATCCTCACACCATCAATCGTCACCGTATGGTAACCCCTGGATGGGAACTGGGGACTGAATTTGCAATGGTATTGACATTGCCAACCTTTGAGTGTTTGAATTGACAAAACAAAAGCAAAAGCTAGAATGAAATTAAGGGATGTTTTGCCACGTTTGGTTGGCTCAAAGACGAAGGAGCCTGCTGGTTTAGGGATGATTTTATTTTAATATTTTAAAATCTATTTTAAAATTGATTCTAAATCAAAGCTATGATGCTAATTCTTTATCATTTTCAGCTTTTCCCGGGCAAGAAAGAAAGAAGCTAATTATCTCAGTAAGTTAACTTGCAATTAATCCAAAGACAATTCCCAGGGTTCCCCTTCTCTCGCAGGCTCAATATAAGATGATTCTTGGGTGGTGGATTGCCAAAAGATTGCCTAGCCTCCATTTTTGTCTAGGCATTTAACGTCTGTGGTGGCCATTACTTGGATCGTTACTAAATCAAGAATGCTCTACTGGTATAAGTGATTGACCTTTATGTACAAACTTTCTTATAATAATTCCACATAGTGGTAATCAAGCAATAAATCCTGGAACACATGGAAGAATGCATTTGTAGGCCCCTTTTTTGAGGTAGGGTGGGGACTGAGAATGGAGAGAGGATTAGGATTGTTCTATGAAACTGTCTTCTTGAACACCATGCGACCTGACTTGTCCACCTCGAAAAGACGACCTACAAATTCATCCCAACTCTCCCTTCTTTTCCTAGATGATATCTCAGAAGCCTCCTCACTTGGTCTGCCAGAGAATTCTGCTTCTTCTGTTTCATGGAATGTTCCATATGTGGAAGGCGAGTAAGCTTGAGGGATATCCAAAGCAACCGCCCTCTGAAGAGCTGCCTTGTACTCTTCACTCTGTTCTCGAGCAAGAGACGCCTGTCTTTCCATTTTCTGCTTAGCAGGAATCTGCATTATCCTATCTTTCTCCAGCATCAACTGCATTGAACAGAATGAAAGCTTACTATTTTGTTGTAACAACAAAAATCGTGCCATTTCAACCACCTAAAATGTTCCAACTTTAGTAGAGCTAGTTTGATTTACCATAATTAATCAGATCATTAGATGCAAAAGTACCAAATAAACTCATGTGATAGCAGAAGAGAGTGTATTAAATGTGAAATAAAATACTTATGATTTTTTCCCTATGTATATTGTTAGTTGCTTCACTTTAATTATGCCCAAATGCTTAAGTACATGCTCAAAGTACCATGCAAACAGCATCAGGAGGAAACGAAGGGGTCAATCCTGGCTAAAAAACACAAAATTTGATGATTGCAGCCAAATTTTCTGTTCCATTCTAGCACCCTAAAAACCCCTTGAAGCTAATTAAGATTCTTAATATCTGTCATTTCTGATTGGAAGAAAACATCTAGTTTAAGATTCAAGCTCTCACCTCTATGCTGAAACATTTCTTTAATTGCTTTAACTATGATCTTACATATGTAGAGAGATGTACTTAAAACACTATAAAGGTCACTGTAAACTTACATCAAGAGCTCTTTGGGACTCCCTCTCTATCCAAATAATGGAATGGTCAGAGATTACATTGCAGGAAAGAACTAAATGCTCAAACCTCCCATCTACAGGTACAGCTGTCCTCACCGCTGGAGGAAGTCTTCCTATCCTGCAATCAGGACAAAGAAAAATGCCTATGAAGCACCAAACTGACAGTACAATTATTCCAATAAAATGTGATGAAATTTAAGGGATAAGAAAGAGACTGTTTGACCACAGCTGGGACTCATAGGCCTCTTTTACCATGAACTCTGTTCTTTATTTTGTTTTATATCAAGATCAAGCAGATCAAGTGTTATTTATATACTGGCATTAATTATCAAGGAGTTTGACCCCTCTAGAAAATGGCGTAGAAAACCAAGTAATTCTTTCTCTATTGTTCAATGATTCACAAATTTGTCTACATAAATCTCAAAATACCTGCAGGGCTTTCTTTCAACAATGTGGTACAGGCGACCAGGTGCATACAGCCGCCTTGGATCTTTAAGCATCTTCTCCTCCATGGTGCAAGTGTCCTTCAAGCACATTAGGCACAACAAACATGGTAAACTGCATATTGACATAAGTAAAACCAGCCCCGTTATGCAAACATCAAATCATTCCTAAAGCTGAAGAGAGTTTGGCTTTTCAAAATCACATTTTGCAGTACTTAACAAAAAAAAAATACTGGAAATCCCAATTATTAAGGAAATAATTAATGAAGGTGACTAAGACATACTATATTTTACCAGAAGAATGATTTGAAAACATCTTCCAAAGCAGTGGTTGTTCGAGGTAAAAAATCATCCTGGTTCATTAAAATAGCAGATGTTAGTACCTAAGCATACAAGATATCAATAAGCACTATAATATGTTGATCTAACCCTAAACTTCTAACCATATTTGACAAACTGAAGTCAATGAAATAAGTCCATATAAACCAATACACTGCAACCAAACATACCAACAAGTTTATAATATGAAAATTTACCTGAAGCACAACAGAATTGATTACATCTGAATATCTAACTGCCAAATTGAGTGACATACACCTAGCAGGAGCAATGGAATAGCATCTGATCCGCTTCCTCTCCATGATTCCCAATTTGCCACGATTTTGAACTGCAACCATCGCCAACAATGCCACCAACCCTGCTCCAAGGGAATGCCCAGCAAATGTCAACGTGTAATTTGGATTCTTCTCAAGTAATTCCCTTAAAGCCTCACATTCGGCTTCAAAAACCCACCGCGCGGCCTTCAGTAACCCATTGTGCACATAACCACCATCAAATTCTGCCTGCCCCAGTTTGTTATCAAGCAAAACAGCATAATCACTTTCCTTTGCTAAGTTAAGTCCCCTAACAGCCAACACAACATCAGCATTATTATGATCCAAAAAAATCATGTAAGGAGGAGCTCGGCCTTGAGTTTCTTGGTCATTTCTTCTTAATATAAACCAATCAGGATCAATGCCATAGCCTCCAGGGGGTGCCCAAAGAGGGTTGTGAGGATCATCTTCATAAACAGCTAGAAGTAGACGACAAATGCGAGGCACTGGCTCAAATTCCTCAGCTGTGGCTAAACCCCAGTGCTCACTTTCATGGCCTGCAGTATATAGACATTTCTGCCATACCCAACGGGCACAGGCCAAACAATAGACACATTCAAGGATGGGGCAGCAACAGGCAATTGACATAGACGCCCCTATGAATCAAACATGTTTTTTAACATACCATGAACTCCATATCAATGTCGAGCTTAAATAAAACTGTGAAATAAATAAAAAGCAGGTATTTTTTTTTTCTCCTATCAAAGGTGGAAAGGTTAACTCAAGGTTGGGAAAGAACTGGGTTTAGAAAGTGACTAAGTTTTAGGAGGAAACATCCAACAACTGCACAATCCAACTAAATTAACGAGATAATTAATGAGCTCTGAGATCCCATGGAGGCCAAAGTGTCAGCCAAAGAGTACATATGCTACTATAGTTCAAACTTCAAACTAGTATGCTCTCTTAAAAGAGAAGCTGAAAACGAAATTCCAGATGAAGAAGAAGAAGAAGCAACAGGTAAAGTTTATTATATTTTCACTCAGGATTCGTAATAACAACTATTATGAACAAGTGATAAAGGAAAAGGGTTTCTTTGCAAACAAAAAAAGAGAAAAATGCAAAATAAAATTGAAAACAAAAGAGAAAACTTTGAATTACAAAGTGGGAATTCAAGAAGCAAAGAAGGCAATAGGTGGGTCATGTGAAGATTGGAGAAGTTTAGTGGTGGCGTTATTTCATCATTTTCTGATAGTGGTTGGATAAGAATTAGCACAGAGCAAACATAAAAACCGATGAAAGAAGAGACAAAGAGATAAAAAGGTTGAGAGAGAAAGATAGAAAGAGATTGAAAGCCATGGTTGAATTGTCTACGAAGCTTAATTATACCTGCTAGTCAAACCCATTTGCTTCATTTTTTTTTTTTGATCCAAACCCATTTGCTTCATTTGAGTCTTCGAGTAGGCTTCCGAGAATCTATGCACTACAATACAATTCCTTGACTCCATTTGTTTCCATGGCTAATCGCTTTCATTTCTTAACCATAAGGAGGAAATAAATGGGCCAACCAGGTTCGGCCCGTTTTGGGCAGATTGGTACAGACCCAATGAGATCGTGTTTAACATTTTGTTAATGGACAGAAGGAGCCCGACCCGAATCATAACCTCTAGTTCTAAATAAGCAAGAAACCCTTGTTAAATCGTTTTCTCACTGTAACCAAAAAAAAAAAAATCGTTTTCCTGCGGCCGGGAGGTGAGATTGACCGTTCTTGATTGAAACTTCAAATCTTTCTCGAATTTCCGTAGCTGGTATCTGTTACTCTCTTTGCCGCAGCTTCGACTTTTTCTACGAGATTTCAGTTGGAGCTGTTTGGTAGGTGAGAAAATGCGCTGAAAGTGCTACTTTCTCCGCCTTCATTGTATTCAATTTGTCTCTTATTTTGTTGGAAATGTTTTTTTTTTTAGCTTGTTTGATGTTGAAATATAAAATGCTTGTAAAATATCATAAAATTCGGGCTCTTTTGCTTCTATGGTTTCCGGAAAAACTAGGAAGAAGTCATTAGGGGTTTTGGAACTTTGAAGGTTTTGGGGTTTGGCTTCCTGGAAATGATATGCTTTTAACACATTTTCATTGGTTCCATAACTAAACTATGTTCATGATTCCGAGTCTCTTCTTTATTTTCTCGGTAAGTAATTAGAAACTTTCTAGTCAACACGTGAGGTGAGGTCTGAGAAGGGTCATGTGTACTTTGCATTAACAGAGATGGTTCTGCACTTTATTGAAATATGTGTTTGAGAGAAATAGTTCTTTGTTGAAGACTGTTAAACTGAGAAAAGATGATTGGGACATGCTTTTATGATAGTGCTGAAGCTCAATTTGATATTTTAATCATACAATTACATGGCATCATCAATGTCCACATTAATCTGTGTGGTTGATCTATTCAGCGGAATTCCTTATGTATTCTTCGTTACTAATGTGACATGTTAATCTTATCTATTTAGTGGAACTCATCATTCTTCATTACTAATGTGAAAAGCTTTTTAAGTTGTATTCAGTTAATAATGTTCATGTTGGATGGTTAAAACTCATCAAATTGAGTTTTTACTTGTTTTTCATGTTTTTTATGTGAAATAAGTGCCATGGAATACCAATCATTTTCTTATTTTGACATGTCATGGAAACCTAAGATTTTTAGGTCTACATTAATATTCAAGTTATTTTTTTTTTGTCTGAGCTCTTTTTTGTTTGTAACTAAGTCTGTAAATTTCTTAACAAATGTATGTTGACAAAACAGCCTGGAAATGATGTTTATGTAGTGATACTTATATATTTGTTAGTGTACTAATCGCTTTTGACAGGAATGATTTTCTACAATTTTAATTTATAATGTTGTGCTTGATGTTTAGAAGTGGATTTCTCTGGCCATCTGTTTTGTTTGAAACTGTTGATTTTTGTAATGCCTCTTTATTAAAAAAAGTAACAAAATCTTCTCCTTAGATCTTTTTGTATGTTGGAAACATGTAATAGACACGTGTTGTTCTTTACTTGTTAGGGACTAGTATTTGGTTTATGAAGTCTGCAATTTTACTTGTGTGGTTAGTTTCTTATGCCATGAAAATAGGGATTTATTGTTCATGAGAATCAATATATATGTAGGATTTTTGTCTCGTGGTTTGTCTTCCTTTTAGAACACTTAGGTTTTGAAGTTTCATGTGTAAACAAAAATGCCATTTCCTTTTTCCTATCTTGGTATAAGGAGTGGGGTGGTGTTTGCAGTTGGAGATAGGATTTCCTGTTTCATGGTGACATGGCTTGAAAGTCTAGATTTCAATAATTGGAACTGTTCAGCAGTAAATCATCTCTAACATGAATTACATTCTAGTCTTCTTCAGTATTGATAAGTGGTTTACAGAATTCACTTGTCGTTCTTGTACTGATTTCAATTCTGATTTGTTTTGCTGGGTGATGCTTCTTTCAGGTGATGGCTCCAAATCAACCGAACACTGGCCTTTTTGTGGGCTTAAACAGAGGACACATTGTCACTAAAAAGGAGTTGGCTCCCCGCCCTTCTAATAGAAAGGGGGTAAGGTTCCATTTTTCAAATTTCTCATGCAGTAGCACTCACTAATTAAAAATTTTTTTTCTAAAGAATAGAGGAAGTTGAAGTCTTGGCAAGTTAATTTAAAAGTGGCTTCTTTTTCTCTTAAATCTTGTAGTATATTTTTATCATTATCATATCCAAAGCCTTTATCCCAATATTATGATGAATTAATATATAAACTCATGCTAAGTCGTCAACATTTCTCTTTCTCCACTCATTCGTATCTAAGACAATGTGTTCCTCCAAGTCTCATGTTACCACATCTTTTTGACTAATTTTTTTTCAAGTCTTCTTCAGTTTTTTCTTAATTTTGACTCTATTTTCATCCTTCATAGCTTTCACTTTCTTAACTGGATGCATTGTAATGTATCCAAAACAAAAATGACTTTCATTCATCTTGTATTCTATGGATAGCATTTCAACCCATTTGCGAATTTTTTTATTTTTCATTCTGTTCTTTCTCATATGTTATCTTTTGTGTATATAGTCTATTAGTCACCAAACATTTATTATCTTTTGTGTATATCTTTATGTTTTTATTTTTATTTTATAATCTATCTTTTATATGGACGATTTAACGTGATTTCAGATATTGATTCATGTAACTTACCTCAATCTATTGAGATAAAAGCTCTTATGATGATGATGAACTTATCTACTTTTTTTTTTTGCTTTTTTTTGGTTCATGTGAGGTAAAGGGGGAAGTGGGGAATTGAAACTTCGACTTCATCTCTCCTAAGGAGGGGTAACAACCACTAGGCTAAGCTTTGATTTACTTTTTTTCTGCTTTATTGATATATCTTGGGTGTTCGTTTTTTCCTTTTTTTTTTTTTTGTGTTCCAGAAAACCAGCAAGAGAGTCCATTTTGTTAGGAGCCTGATTAGGGAAGTTGCTGGTTTTGCGCCTTATGAGAAGAGGATTACCGAACTCCTCAAGGTTGGAAAAGATAAGCGTGCCTTGAAGGTGGCGAAAAGAAAGCTAGGGACTCACAAGAGGGCCAAGAAGAAGCGTGAGGAGATGTCCAGCGTTCTCCGCAAGATGAGGTACCAAGTGTTCTGATGACTCAGTAATTGATTGTTACAGTTATTTTATGGTTTTTCTGTTTCGATGAGGTTTCCATAGCGCGCTGATGCGTTTCCTGTCAATTACAGGTCAGCCGGAGGGGCAGAGAAGAGGAAGTGAGTCGCACTGTGTTTTTACTTACAAACAGTTTAACTGGTTGATGAGTTAAATTTTTCTTCGCGATCTTGTTATGAGCATTGCTTCCAAAATTTGAGAATTTTGTAGGTTATGAACGAGCTAAAAATTTTACTGCTGCTACTACAGCTATAAATTATAATTTTACATTCTCTTCGATTACCGTAGCGTCATGAATTAATTGGATGTTTGATGCAATATAATAATTAAAAAAATTCAATCAAATCAAATATAATCAGATATTTCAATATTCACTCGTATTAGGAAGTTAAATTCATCTTTTAGCATTACAGTTTAAGATAATAATAAGAAGATAATAATTGTTGCTTTTATTGCACGCATATGATTCAGTTGAAAAAAGAAAGTGAATTTGACAAAAATTTATATTGTTATAAGATTTTTTTTGGTGTAAATTACAATTTGTTTTTATATTATATTAAGTATGAGATTATTTTTCACTTTTGTTGCATGGTTGATGTTGGTCTAAGAAAATTTAAGAAACATTTTGTTATGGATCATCTTTACTTAGAAATTTAATAGAGCGTTGCACCATTGAACCAATTACTTTGATTAATATATTGATATAAGATGTACTAAGAGTGCGTTTGAATGAGAAATTTTTGAAACTTTGAAACATTTCAAAATGAAAATATTTCAAATTTTATTAATTTAAAATGCTAGCATTTATAATTATTTTGTTTGGATAAATATTTTTTAGAAAGAACTTTTGAATATTAGAATTTGATGAAATAAAAAAAAATTATAAAAAAAAATAAAAAATATGCAATATATGTATCATTAAATTTGTAAAAATGTAAAGATATTATTATTAATATAAAAAGTAAAAAATATATATTATATTTAATTAAAATAGTATCTACCTTTTTTAATTTTATATCAGTTATAGGTAATGTGTAAAAAATAAGGAAATATTTGAATGAATTTTGAAAAACTACTTTTTTTAGTTTTTTAGTAGATTTTTAAAAGGAAATTTGAGATGCTTAATTTTTTTTTGAATTTCCTTATAAATTTTGAATGCCAAACAAGGAAATTTAGTTTTAGACTTTTAAAAATCTTAGATGAAATCATTTTCCTCTTGAAATCTTTCATCTAATAGTTGGCGTCATTGGATTCATAGCCTCAATTCAATTATATTTTAATATTAATATAAATCATAATTTAGTATCGAATTTTATTATTACACTTCAAATTTATTGAAATTTGTCATTGTATATATTCAATTTTGTTATTTTTGTTAGACAAAAATAATAAAATTAAAAGACATCACAAAATATTTTATTAAAAATGAATGACAAATTTTACCAATGCACATATGCTATTTTAATTTCTTTTTTTATCAGAAAAAAAGAAATTAAAAAAGCATATGCTTTTTCTTTGAATTCTGTAAAAAGTAATGAAATTCAAATATTTCATTAAATATTTCGCAAATGATTAATTTGTGCATTTCATGAAAAAAATTTAGTTGAATATTAATTTATAATACGATGACAAACTTAATTTTTATCTATTTTAAATTTATTTTTAATTTTTTAAATCAATTATTTTATTTGCAAAAAACACAGCAACACGACATGATTAAAAAAAAAAAAACCCACCCGGCAACACGCGGTAACTGGCGCCATTCTTTCGCATGGAGTCGTGAACCGACGCTTATTCATTAATAATTATTGCATTGATTTTTTTTTAGTGTAAATTGCATTGATTATTTTGACGCCATATCTTTATACAATATGAACACAATATAAATAAATAATATAAATTAAAATTAAATAAAATTAATATATAAATATGATAAAAATTAAAAATAATAATTTAAATTTTTCGTATCACACAAAATTTAACATAAAATTTTTATATTTTACACGATATAAACATAAAATATAAAATCGAATTATAAACACAAATTATCATGTTTGTTATTTTCTAACTAATCATGTTCAAATTCACGCAACTATATCCGAAAATACTTGATCCCCACCCCTCCTCTTTGTCCTCTTATCCCCCTCCTTCTCGTCTTCAATTCTGACGTTATTTCACTTGCTTAACCATGAACACCGGAGAAGGTATTTTTTTCTCTATCTGTTTGTTTTCGATATTCTTCTGATTGGTCAACGAGAAACTGCAAAAAAATATATTTCTCGGGAAATTTGGTCTCCCGCCTGTTCGTTAGTCTCTACTTTCTCTAATAGTGTGAAATCTTTCTATTTTCTTTGAATTTTTGCAGTGGTCGAGTTTTTAGGCAACGTTCCGTTGCTGCAGAGATTACCGAGTTCTTCGTTCAAGAGAATAGCTGAAGTCGTTCGTTTCAAGCACTATGGTAATTTTCAAATTCCGATCCAAATTCACTTGTATGAAATGTTGATTTCCCGTTTGATTTGCGTCTATTTTTCTTTCATTTTCTTTCTATGCAAGTGCAACCAAACATAATATTTGATCAGCTTAAATCAAACTACAATGAAAAATACTCAAAATGATTCATTTACTGGATTTGCTTGAATTGATATCCATCGCAGAGAAAGGAGAGTACGTCGTTCGTGAAGGTGAAGTTGGAGATGGAATATATTTCGTATGGGAAGGAGAGGTCTGTTTTTGCTATTTTACGTACAATTTTATTTCTTTTTCTCCTTTTAGGCCCTGTTTGGTTGTTAATTTTGGTTTTTTTTTTCACTTTCTCAAAAAATTATTCAGATGTAGATGCAAAAAAAAAAAAAAACACGTGACGAAATAGTTAATGTTTGATATTCAACTGATCATAATTGTCTCCTAAAAAGGTAAAATTTTGTATTCAAATAAGTGATGGTTGTTTTTGGAAGCAAAAATGTAAACCAAACAGAGTCATTTTTTAAAAATTTTATTGAGCTTCAATTTCTTGATTTATAGGCCGAAGTCTCTGGATCGGTTCATGCTGAGGAAGAAAACCGACTTGAGTATCAGTTGAAACGATATGATTACTTTGGCCAAGGTTAGAAGCCTGTCTTTCTTTCGATTTATAAGTGTTAGCCTGTTTTAGTATGTAGACTTTTTGTGTGTGCATACCTTTCTGTTATCAATCTTATACGAATAGAGATGGCTTAAATCAACTAATGATGCAGACATTCATCCTAAATAGAATCTAATTGAGCTTGCTTTTCCAGTTACTCCCACATCTGTTCATGTGGCAGATATAATCGCTTTAACTAAGGTAGCTGCCTATTTCTTACTTCTCACTTGCATAACTTTTCTTGACAAGTACATTCCAACTGCTCAAACATATGAAAACGCACTCCATGGTAAAACTAATATGGATTATTTGTTGTACTACCTGTATTTAGCTGACCTGTCTGGTGCTACCACATGAGCACTGCACTTTGCTTCAGTCAAAATCTATCTGGAGCACAGATAAGACGCTTGAGACCTGTGCACTTGTGGAAAGTATATTGCACTTGGAGCCAATAGAAGTATGCTTCTTCTGTTGTCATTTTTTTTCCTTTCTTTTTTTGGTTCAAAGCTTTACATTTATGTTTTCCTTGTATAGCTCTAAAAACTTTAAAATATTTTTCATGCTAGTAAGTAACTCTTGCTTGTTGTGACTCGTGATTAAGTTTCTCTTGTCAACATTTTTTTTTCTTTTCATTTTACTAATTGTCATAAACACTCAAATGTGACTAAGTTAAAAATACCGATTACCTGTATGTACTGTTTGGCACGTTCAGATTATATTGTCAAGTCTGAAAATACTCAAGTGAACTATGTGTATATGAGATAAGAGCTTTCATTTTCAAATAATGTCTCATTTAACATGTGAATAAATAAATACTGACAAGTTTTCTTTGAAGGAAAAATAGCTGAATAATCATAATTGCAAGTATGGAACTCCCTGATCTTGCATAGTTTTTGAGGCTTGATCTATGAACACATGCACCTAGGCTCCCAGCCATGTGTTGCCAACAAATATTTCTCCCTTTTTCCTCTATCCTGCATCCTAATCTTCATGTAACTTTAGCAGTCACCTGCTCTCCATTTTCATCAGCCACCAGCGTAAGCTAAAAGAATGATGCTGCATGTTTAGTTTCCTTCTTCTAAAGTGAGTGAAAAAATATTGCCATATGGAACAGTGAGAAGTTTCAATATTCATGCTTTCTTGGTATACTTTTAATCATGCCATTTTTCTTTCCTTACTGAACCATGCTAAATAGTGTTGGGAAACACTTGACCAACTAGACTCTTCTGATAACCTCTATACTAAGACTGTTTCTGTTTCTTGAAGTTAAACATATTCCAAGGAATTACTTTGCCTGATGCACCAAAATTTGGAAAGGTCTTTGGAGGACAGCTGGTTGGACAGGCATGTTTAAGCTTCTTTCTCTCCTTCATTCTGCTTACTACCTGTGGCCCCTTAGGTTTAACATTTTTGATAACATTTTTAGACAAATTTATTTAATGTAGACCAAATGCTACCCTTGTATTTACTTGTGTACTTCATGCATATGATAGTCAATGATATTTCAGCACTGTTGTTTTAGGCGAAGATTATAAGTTTCTAGTGGTATTCTGTGCTATTAAATGGTGGCTTAATATATATTTTCTGATAAGTAAAAATGATTCAAAGATGAAATTGCTTGCTTATTAATTATCTATACGGATGTATAACTACTTATATGCAGAGGTTGCAGGTTGGTATTTAGTTCATAGCAAGGTAGTATGTTTTCCTCACAGAATCTTGGGAGAGAAAAACATTTAAAGAAACTTGGCTTATGTCGTGATATGTCAACATTCTAAGCTAAGCAGAGTGAAGATTGAATACATGGAGTGTAAGTTCAGTTCTAACCGACTGAAAGAGCATGATGTAGTAAAGTTAGATGGGTTGGTGATACCTAAGCGGGATAATTTTCGATACTTAGGATCAATAGTACAGATGGATGGAGAGATTGATGGTGATGTGACCTATAGGATTCAGGCTGGATGAAGTAAGTGGAGAAGTGCTACAGGTGTGTTGTGCGATAAAGGAATTCCTACATGGTTGAAAGATAAGTTTTATAGGACAGTTGTTAGACCAACATTGGTATATGGTAGTGAATGTTGGGCGACTAAAAGGCTACATACACAAAATATGAGTGTAACAAAAATGAGAATGTTACGGTGGATATGTGGATATACAAGAAAGGATAGAATGAGAAATGATAATATTCGTAAGATGATGGGAGTGGTACCTATCGAAAACAAAATGTGTGAAAATCGTTTACGTTGGTTTGGACATGTAAGACGTAGACCTGTAGATGCTCCAGTTAGGAGAATAGAGGCTATGGATGTTGAGAGAAGGGTTAAGACTAGAGGAAGATCGAAAAAGACTTGGAAGGAAGTAGTTTGGAAAAACATGGAAGTTTTAGAATTAGATGAGCAAATGGCCTTGAATAGAAATCTATGGAGGCAGAGAATACATATGGACGATCAAACGTGATTTTAGATATTGGTTCATATAGCCTACCCCAATCTATTGGGATAAAGGCTCTAATGATGATGATGTCAAGAATAAGTGTTTTAATTCACTTTATGGACTAGTAATTGTTGTCCTATTTGCTTCCTGTTAATTACCATGTTTAAAATGAGCTAATTCTTTCCTTCCTCTTCCTTTTTGTCATCATTTATTCAGGCACTGGCTGCAGCATCAAAAACTGTTGATTCTCTTAAAATTGTCCATAGTTTGCATTCTTATTTTCTTATGGTTGGGGATTTTAATAGTAAGTGCCTTCTCGCATCAGTGCAATTAGTATATTCATCATATCTTTTTGGTTTTTAGAAATGTCCTACTGATGATATATTGACATTGTAAATCAATTTGTTCATGACGCCCTATAAATGAGTCACTATCTCACATTTTCAAAGTTCTTAACTTGTAAAAATTTGAAATATGTCCAAACTAATAATTTTGTTCTTCATTCTCTGTTATCCTCCTGTCATTTGAAAGGGTATCCTTACCCTCGGATACTTTTTAAATTGAAGCCATCTACTGTGAGTAAAGAGTGCAGAAGATATGCCATGATTTATGACCTGAGGGAAATGATGCTGTAAGTGTATAGAAAAATTATAAAATTATTACCCGCTTTAATTTCTCAAAAAGAAAAAAGCTTGCACAAAGCTGCAGAAGCATTTGTGTTCAACTTAGCCTCCAAAAAGTTATCAATTCTAACCTGTTTTTTAAGAATTTGTCTTAGAATTGATGGCTGGGCATCGAGCATACTAGTCTAGCTTGTGTTTGATGTGTATGTAATTTTATGAGGAAATTATTTCGACATCCTTCCTATCAAGAAAAATAAGCAGCATGAACTAATCTTGGCTTTTACACTGTTTTTGTTTTTTGAACTTTCCTTGTTAAATCACTGATTCATCTGTTATTGAAATTAGCAGTTCAAGTGAAAAAGTTCTTAATAGCAGATATTTATTATACTTTTTACAGTACCAATAATATATCAAGTTAATCGCCTACGTGAGGGTAGAAACTTTGCTACCCGTAGAGTAGATGCAATACAAAAAGGAAACATCATATTCACGTTACTAGCTTCTTTTCAGGTATGCAGTATCTTCTTCATTTTTATATTCAAAGGCTGCCATCTACTTTCTTATTTCTTCAGTTATTGGCTCATTTAGTATGTTCTATGAGCTTGAATGTTTGTCGACTCTTGACAGGTATGGTGTGATAGTTACATTATATATGTATGTGTGCATGTGTGTGTGTGAAAAACTATTATGATTCCCTCTTTCACTTCATGGGATAGTTAGTTTCTTTTATTCTATCCCTAGATTGATATTGCTAGGAGAAAAATAGTGTATATGGTGGTTTTAAAGAGAATTAAAGATACGAATATCTGTTTAGCATCACTTGCTCTGTGCTTTTATGAAGGTTCCAATAATGGCAGAATTTTTTGGATTTTGGGATGGTAAACTCAAGAAAGCTAGTTGGCAATCATATTACTATAAAAGCTTACGAAATTGATTTGAATTTGCACTTGCCGACTTGTAATTTTACGTGAGTTGATTTTACAGAAAGAAGAAGAAGGTTTTGATCATCAAGAAGTGAGGATGCCATCTGTGCCAGCTCCAGATGTGGTAACTAATATATTCTTAACATTTCCAGTCATTTGCTGTCGTGGATTATTGGATAACAGTATTACTCTTTGACCTATTTCAGCTACCGTCATTGGATGAGCTACGAGAATTACGTCTCACTGATCCCCGTCTTCCTATGTAATAAATTTAATACTCACTACTATTATAATTTATCTATTTATGTATCTTTTCACAGTTTTCAATGGTTTAATATGATTTCAATACGTTTGCATCTTATCTCTTTTTTTTTCTTTGTTTACTTGGTTACTTGTTTGTTTTGTTGAAAAGAGAAATTTCGTTCTTTCTTTATTTCATTCTCTGGCTGCATCCTTCTCATGTTATATCTGTATCTTCAGGAACTTGTTTAAGTTGTTAGAGAAAGGTTGTAGTTATTTGACCCCTCTTCCTAAGGAAAAAATGCAACAGTCTATCAAGTATAGCATCTATGTGTCTTTGTATAGTTTGCTTATTTTTAGTTTTGCCTTGTTATGCATTATAGTTCATAATATCTTGTTTCAGGAGTTATCGAAAAAAGGTTGCCACAACAAAATTTGTTCCTTGGCCCATAGAGATAAGGTTTTGTGCACCAAACACTAGCACAAACCAGACAAAATCTGATCCAAGGTTAGCCATTTTTTTGGTGAGCTTTTCCAATTGACTTGGAAATATGAATGTTATATTTTACAATATATGCTTTTGTCAATTTATCTGTCATCTTATTATTTTTCAGTTAGGTGCTATCTTATTGTAGAATCATATTTGCTTTACAGTTTGAGGTATTGGTTTAGAGCCAAAGGAAAACTTTCTGATGATGAAGCTTTGCATAGGTTAGTGATCCTTTCTTAAATGCTAAATACTTTCTGCCTTTTGCCTATATGTTTTCATGACTACTTCAGCTCTAGTCATGACTTGGCAAAGTACTCAATCTTTTTCTGCATATGATGCAAGCTTAATTTAAGTTTTTTCTGTCTAATAAGCAGCGCATGCTAATGTGCACACACATACCACTTTGGTTTCCATTTTACCAGAATTGTAAGCATATGACAACAGTATTGGACTGGCATCTTCTGGAAGCGTATACATAAATCAGGGTTTCTCATCTTTTATAGATTTTATGTGCCACTGTGTGGTTGTTTTTGCAGATGCGTTGTGGCCTTTGCTTCAGACCTGATATTTAGTGGTGTCAGTTTGAATCCACACCGCAGAAAGGGTTTTAAGTCAGCCTCCCTTAGCCTGGACCACTCGTAAGCATCTGCTGATCCCATCATATCAACTTTATTCTTTTCATGCGTGGGTCATAGATCCCTTAAATCTAGCAAAAATCATTTTTATCTTTCTTGCATCTTCCCAATTGACCAATCTCCTACCCTATCTCAGCCAAAAAAACACCCATACATACATGATATGCTGCTGCGACCTTTCATTTTTCCTGAAATACTTTTGTTTGAAACATTCCAAATTCGATGGACATGAGAATAGCTTATGCGACCCTTCATATTTCCTGAAATACTTTTGTTTGAAACATTCCGAATTCGATGGACATGAGAATAGCTTATGCGACCCTTCATTTTTCATGAAATACTTTTGTTTGGAACATTCTTATGGACATGAGCACAGCTCTTTGACCTTCCAAATGTAAGAAAAACGTAAGAAAAATTTGAGAGTACCTATTTTGAGCACATATACGAAAGAGTTTATATTTGATGTACTGATTATGTAACATCTAGACATTATCAATTAACCATAAAGTATCACCTTATTAATGAGCAAAATAAAAAGAAAATGTAAGTCACTAAAAATAAATATTAATAAAGTTTTTTAATTTATTTTTAACGACTTGTGCAATTTTAAATTTTGCTCATTAATGAAATGATACTTTTTGATTATATACTATGAGTGCATCAAATATAAACCCTATATGAAAAGAATAAAAAGAGTTTCAACATAACTTTATTTTTTGCCCATAAGCTTACTTAATATATCACCTATATTTACATTTTCATTTCTCTTTCCCAGGATGTGGTTCCATCGGCACTTTAGGGCTGATGACTGGTTATTGTATGTGGTAGGTACCGGATGATGTTTGTTCTTGTTGTATGTTTCCATTTTGTTTTTCACTTTTACAATGAAAGAAAAATCATTAATGGAACCAATGTCATGCAGATTGTGAGTCCTACAGCCTGTGTCACCCGCGGCTTTGTTTCGGGCCAGATGTTCAACAGAAAGGGAGAGGTATATACTTTACTTTTTCCTCAGACATCAGCCTTGTAATGTTCCTTCACCATTATCTTTTGTTGATTTGTGTTATTAATCCAATCATTCTTATGTTGATTTGCAGCTGGTTGTATCACTAACTCAAGAAGCACTGCTTAGGACGGCTAGGCCCCCGAACCCTCCGGCTGTATCAAAGCTTTGAACTACGTACTGCTTTATATTTTGTGATCATAGCTGTAATATCGCAGGAAGAATCCCGGTCATCTTTTGGCGTTAAGGTTCCGATTTTTCTAGTATAGATTCTTAATTCGGGTACCTTTTTTTGTGGCAATTTTAGTGAACAACGCTATCTTATTCTTAAGTACCTACTGCCTTCTATCTATGAAACTTTTCATTTTAAAAATATTGTTTTTAATAATTTTGTATTTTTAATACAAAAATATTATTTATTTGAAATATTTTTATTTTTCTCTTTTGTGCTCATATCAATTATGTGACATTTATAGCAACGTGTCACAATATTATTGAATATACCTTACTTTGCTAATATTTTTTATACAAGATTAATTTTTGAGTTGAATTTTGTGATGAAATGAAAGTTTAAATATCATATTGTTAACTTTAATTCTTTTAAGTATCAATATGATAAAAAATGTATACTTTAGAAATTATTTTTGACATGAGAAAGGATTTTATAAAATAGTTAATTTATGCCAACATATATATACTTTTTATTTGGATTACAATATATATTCAGATTATTAAAAAACAATCTTTTATTATTAAAATTATTAATAAATTTATTAAAATAAATATTTACTATTTAATTATTATATGTAAATTATATGTAATATGTAATAAATAATTGTTTTTTTAATAATATAATTTTATGTCATGATTTAAATGAGAGTAACATGTATTAACATGAAGTAATAGATTTATATTATCCTTTCTCTCTTGACATCAACCCAAATGACATTAACAAAATTCATTGGGTATAACTTTTTCAGCATAATGTTGGTTCAACCCTTCATTAATTTCAACCTTATTTATTAAACAAAGAATCCAAAGATGATAGATTTCATGCAAAGATTCACCAAACTAAATCTAATGAACGATTACCCCCCTTGGATGATGATTCACTACTAATTACATTGAAAAAGCAGGATGTATAATGCCATTGCAAGAGTCTAGCTTCTCAATCCTGGAAATACACTCTGTCATCCTCTTCACAACAACTGGCATAGCTGAAACGTTACTTGCAATTTTTTCCTCAAGTAACCCTATCTTCTCTTCCGTCCTTCGCTCTTTATCTAAATCCATCTCTTCTGAATCTATAAAAACCAAATCTTGGTCAATTATCGAGAAAGATTTATCAAACCCAATTTCAGAAGCTCTAGAAAGTTCGCGCACCTACCTGCATTATGTTCTCCGGATAGTCCGGGCTCCGACCCATCATCGAAGCCGGGCAAGCTGGGTCTTTGAGTAGAGAGAATTGAATCGAGAGTGAATCCAGAGTGGTCTTAAGCTGATCTGGAATAGCGGCTCTGTATTGTAGAATCTTCTCCGCCATTTTGTTCACATCCGATTCCAGCTCCTCCAAGTCCTCTTCGGATTCTGGTTCCGGTCCGGATCGTCGATTGCCAATGCAGATCTCTAGGGCTTTGAGTTTGTTGTTTAGAGCCATGGATTAAAGGGAGAAGACTTGAGTTTGCTTGCAGAGAGGGTTTTGAAATTTTTAAATGTTACGAGCTAGAGTTGGATGATTGGGCTTATCTACTATAGGCTCTTAGAAACTTTTACTAATTAAATAATTCTGGTTTTTCTTTTGATTTGTTTTTATTGTTCTGATATACATGGTGCTGCATCTACGTGATTCTAGAGGTTGTCAGACCCTAGCGGTTACACAAGCACAAACAAGAGAGCAGACATTGTAATGGGAGTGCTGAGGAATATACAAAAAGACTTGTTCTCTCTCTCTCTCTCTCTCTCTCTCTCTCTCTCTCTCTCTCTGATTCTTCTTTTCTCTTATTCTTTCCTTCTTTGTTTTCTATCTTCATTATCATTCTTATTGGTTTCTTTTGAGAATACCCTTAAGCTGTTTTGTGGAGATTAGATCGCAACAAAGGCATCAGAGCCAACGACTTGGCAACCATGGCGGAAGGTATTACCACCAGGCTTCAAAAGGAAACGCATCAACACCAACAAGAGCTCTGTAAGCTTCAATAAGATTTACATCAGCTAGAAACAAGAGTGGAACAGAAAATGGAGGAACTCAGATTAGAGCTAAAAGGTGATCTCAAGAAACTCTTGGAGTTGATGGCTAACAAGGAAGTTCCTGCAGAGAAGACTGACACGTAACGAGATCCATCATTATATCATAAGCATGGCAAGGGGGTGGTCGCGGAGGTGACATCTAGCAGTGGAGTCCCTACTCCTCCCTGTGGCGAAGCAGAACGAGACACTCGCATTCAACCTTTGCAACCTAGGTATGATCCTACGCTATTCAAATGGGATTGTTCAAAGTTTAATGGGGATGATTTTAAAGGCTGGCTTCTTAAGTTAGAACAATACTTTGTGGCGGAGAGAGTACATGACTCTAATAAGGTGAGAGTGGTAATGCTTAGCCTGGTGGGGAAGGCCTTACAGTGGCATCAATATTACTGTAGGACCCAAGGAAGTTTTGAAAATCTGAACTGGGAAGATTACCTTAGGGAAATGAAAGAGAGATTTGCTCCTGAGGATGGTGATGACCCCATGACTGAGTTAGTGGAGCTTAAACAAACTGACTATGTTGATCAAAATTTTGATGAGTTTTTGAGTGTGCTTAATCTGTTGCAGTTACCTGACTCTTATGCCCTAAGTGTATTTGTTTCTAACCTAAATCCTGAAATCTCTCAATCTGTGAAATTGTTTAAACCAAAAACATTAAACCAGCCCTATACCAAGCTAAACAAATTGAGTCCATCATATATCCTAAACCAAAGAAACTTCAGACACCACAAAAACCAGCCTTTAACCACTATAAAAATCACAGTTATCCTATTCCGATCAAACCCAGCAACCTGCCTCCATTACTACCAACCCCTAAAGCCCCACCAAATCATTATTTCCTCCCATATAGTACTAATCCCAGAACGTTTCCAAATCCCACGAACAGGGTAACTACTTCCCTATCAAAACCAAACAGTCAAGGAACTCAAAACAAAAGACCTACCCCTGCTGAAATGGAAGAGAGAAGAAAAAAGGGGTTGTGTTACTGGTGTGGGGCTAAGTACTCGGTAGGTCACAAGTGCATGCGATCCCAACTATACCAGTTTCTTATTGAAGAATGTATGGATGAAGGAGAGCCTGAGGAGTTTTCAGATTGTGTGGACCACCATGAGTTTGTGGTAATAGAGAATGACAATGCTGAGCAGACAGTGATTTCTCTACATGCAATGCAAGGCACCACTGGATTCCAGACCATGAGAGTCCTTGGGTGATCAAGAACAAGAAGTTAGCAATGTGCCAATGTTGATTAACTCTGGTAGCACCCATAATTTTATTGATATAACGGTAGCAAAGAAATTAGGACTGTGTGTACGTCAGAACCATCAAGTTTCAGTAACAGTAGCTAATGGGGAGAGTATGCAAACCACAAGAACATGCTCCAACCTTCAGTGGATTATGGTGGACACGGTCTTTACAGCTAACTTTATGGCCTTAACGTTGAAGGGGTGTGATGTAGTTCTTGGGGTACAGTGGTTGTCCACTTTAAGGCCTATTCTTTGGGATTTCTCAACCCTTACTATGACATTTCAATATCAGCAAGACTGGAAGCAACTTCAAGGTATTCAATCAGGAGTATTGAACATGGTCAATGAGAAACAAGCCTCTAAACTGCTGCAAACCATTGTTACTGGTACCAGTACTTATCCATATGCTATGATGCTTACAACCAGTGATCATGTCCATGTTGGGATGCAGCCAAGATAAGTAGACAGTGAACTGTTGCAGAGCAATAAATTCCAACTGTTAATGCAAGACTTTGCTTGTTTATTTGAAACACCACGAGGGTTGCCTCCAAGTAGACCCCAAGATCATCGAATTCCTTTGAAGGATGAGAGTTAAACAGTGAGGATCAGACCTTATAGGTATCCCACTGTACAGAAGGATGAAATTGAAAAAAATGGTAAAGGAAATGCTAGAAGCTGGGATAATATGACACAGTTGTAGCTCCTTTGCCTCACCTATTGTCATGGTCAAGAAGAAGGATGGGATGTGGAGGCTCTGTGTTGACTATCGACAGCTCAACCAATTAACCATTAAAGACAAGTTCCCTATTCCACTTATTGAGGAGCTGTTGGATGAGTTACAGGGAGCCAAGTTCTTTTCTAAACTGGATCTAAGGTCGGGCTATCATCAAATACGAATGTGGGAGGGAGACATCTATAAGACTACTTTTAGAACTCATAACGACCACTATGAGTTCTTGGTGATGCCATTTGGGCTCACCAATGCATCTTTAACCTTCCAAAGCCTAATGAACAGTATTTTTAGAGCATATCTGAGGAAGTTCATACTGGTCTTCTTTGATGATATTCTCATTTATTCTGCTGATTGGGATAGTCATATGACACACTTAAGAACGGTCTTTACACCTCTTCGAGAACATCAATTGTTCCTCAAGGCTAGTAAATGTGTGTTTGGTGCTAGGGAAATTGATTATTTCAGTCATGTTATTACTGTAGAAGGAGTACAGATGGATGGGCAAAAAGTCAAATGCATTTTAGAGTGGCCTCAACCAACAACAGTTAAAGAATTGAGAGGATTCTTGGTCTCACAGGCTACTATAGGCGGTTTATAAAAGGGTATGGACTGATAGCTAAACCACTTACCGATTTGTTAAAGAAAGAAGCTTTCCAGTGGAATGAATTGGCTTCCCAAGCTTTCAAGGAGTTACAACAAGCAGTTACTTCAGCATCTGTATTAGCTCTTCTTGACTTCACCAAAGATTTTGTGGTGGAGACGAATGCTTTGGGTCATGGGGTAGGTGCTGTGCTTTCTCAAGGTGGGCAGCTAATTGCTTATTTCAGCAAGGCCTTATCCTCAAAGCATCAAACTCTTTCCATCTATGAGAAGGAAATGTTGGCGGTACTCATGGCAGTTAAGAAATGGAATGCATACTTGATGGGGAGACACTTCATAATTAAGACTGATCATTAAAGTCTTAAGTTTCTCCTTACCAAAGAAGCTACAACTCCTGCTCAGCAGTTATGGATTGCTAAAATGATGGGATATGATTTTGAGGTTTCCTACAGAAAAGGTGTACTCAATACAGTTGCTGATGCTTTATCTAGGAGACTAGCATTACAGGTAGTACAACTTTTAGCCATTACCACCATGGGCACAGATTTGTTGGATAAGATCAAAGACTCTTGGTCCCAAGATGAGAGGTTGAAGAATTTAATTATTGAACTGCAAACAGCAACAATACCTAACTCTAAGTTCACTTGGCAGAATGGACAGTTGAGAAGAAAAGGGAAGTTGGTTGTAGGAAAGGTGCTAGCCCTACGAGATGAGATCTATATTATTTTCATCATAGTCCTACAGGTGGGCATTTGGGAATCAGTGTTACCATGAAGAAAGTGGCAAGCACTCTATATTAGAAAGGGCTCAAGAAAGATGTCAGAAGGATGATTCAAGAATGTACTATGTGTCAAAGATGCAAAGCTGATAACTCTCCTTATCAAGGCCTTTTACAACCTCTCCCCATTCCTAGCTGAATCTGGTATGACATCTCAATGGATTTCATAGAGGGATTGCCCAAGTCTTATGGTAAAGATGTTATACTAGTGGTGGTCGATAGGCTGAGCAAATATGCTCACTTTATTGCTGTTGCTCACCCCTTTTCTGCTTTAACCATAGCTCAATTGTTCATGGACCATACCTTCAAGCTCCATGGTATGCCTAATTCCATTGTCAATGACAGAGATAAGGTCTTTCTCAGCAATTTTTGGCAAGAGCTTTTCAAAAGACATGGTACCTCTCTCAATCTCTCCACTGCCTATCATCCCCAATCTGATGGCCAAACTGAAAGGGTCAACATGTGTCTTGGAACGTATCTCAGATGTATGGTGAGTGAGACACCAAGGGAGTGGAGTAAGTGGTTGTCTCTCGCAGAGTGGTGGTATAATACTAGTTACCATTCTGCCATTAATTCAACTCCTTACGAGGTGGTTTATGGATAGCCACCACCTTTGCACTTACCATACTTGCCAGGTGATTTAGTGATGGAATCGGTGGATAGAAGCTTACAGGCAAGGGAAGCTGCTATACAAATGCTCAAGTTCTACCTAACTCGAGCTCAAAACAGAATGAAGAACATAGCTGATAAACATCGAAGTGACAGAAAGTTTGAAGTAGGGGATCTGGTGTATGTGAAATTACAACCATACAGACAGTAAACAGTGGTGCGTCGTACATTTATGAAGTTAGCTGCCAAATACTTTGGTCCTTACAAAATTCTAGAGAAAGTTGGCCCTGTGGCTTACAGGTTATAGCTTCCTAATGGCTCTAAGGTGCATCCTACCTTCCATGTTTCACAACTCAAGAAACATGTGGGTAATACAGAGGTTCAATCGCAGCTGCCGGTGGTAGGTGAAAATGGTACGATTATCAAGGAGCTTATGAAGATTTTGGACAGGAGAATGGTTAAGAGAGGAAATAAGGCAGTGACTGAAGTACTGATTCAATGGACTAACTCGTTCCCAAAGGACTCCACCTGGTAGGTCTTGTACGAGCTGCAAAGGAGGTATCCTGCCTTTGATCCTTGAGGACAAGGATCCTTTTCAAGACCTGGGTATTGTTACAGGCTAGAGTTGGATGATTGGGCTTATCTACTATGGGCTCTTAGAAACCTTTACTAATTAAATAATTTCGGTTTTTCTTTTGATTTGTTTTTATTGTTCTGTTATACATGGTGGTGTGTGTAACGTGATTCTGGAGGTTGTCAGACCTTAGCGGTTACACAAGCACAAAAGGGGAGCAGACATTGTAATAGGAGTACTGAGAAATATACAAGAAGACTTGTTCTCTCTCTCACTCTGATTCTTCTTCTCTCTTATTCTTTCCTTCTTTGTTTTCTATCTTTAGAATCATTCTTATTGATTTCTTTTGAGAATACCCTTAAGCTGTTTTGTGGAGATTAGA
The DNA here is from genome assembly GCA_032173925.1 of Heritiera fomes. NCBI lineage: Eukaryota > Viridiplantae > Streptophyta > Magnoliopsida > Malvales > Malvaceae > Heritiera > Heritiera fomes. The sequence goes on along the minus strand of JAPDPM010000013.1, from coordinate 3,767,317 downwards.
TCGCAACATTAAATTTCGAGCGTAAATCTTGCCGGTGACACTTTCCTCAGGTTTCACCTGTTACAGTGTTATGTTTTGATTTTGAAATGAGCCCACTTAGGTTGAAGCAACGTCGTTTGGCTTGGTGTATTAGACAAACTAGTTATAATAAGTTAACGACGCCGTTTAAAAGTTGGTTGTGTCTTATGAATTATGATCATTCGTATTTTGTGATTTGAATCCCCCGCCAGAACCAGGATATAAAACAGTTGAGAGAGAACATTCTATTTGCTGTTTGGTTAGCCAGAAAATAGATGGAAACCCGAAATTTCAAGTCATTCTTTTCTTTTCTTTTTTCCTCGGGATCCAAACAGAAAAATTCATCTTAATTCTTTTTTCAGTCCCAGCGTTGAAACCGCACCTTGTCGAGCTTAATTTCCAGGCGAAGCACACGAGGGAGTAACATTTCTTAGTCAAAATATGAGAAAAGAAACAAAAAAGGAAAATAACTTTGAGTGACGACTCCAGAGAATATGATGTAGAAATATTTGTACTTTTCTGCAATATTAACTTTCACTGCTTCGATACTAAGCCTTTTTATTAAAGCTTTTATATTTTTTAGTCTTTCCAACCTTTCAAGTTTCAACAACTCTGGCTTATCGATTTTCCAATCACAATGGAAGACTTCGGCCCATCTTCTTCTTCTTCTACGGTAAATTCAATCTCTTCAAAAGATTAAAGTCCAAGGGAACTCCTTTTGTTTGTTGTTGTTGGTGTTGGTTTTGTTGTTTATTAAATTAGAAGGATTCTGTTTTGGAACAGAGGAAGCCAACTCAGGAAGTGGATTCATGGGGTCCATATAGGCTAATTCAATGTGCAAGTAAAGGCGATAAAGCCGACATCATACAAGAATTAGAGAAAGGAGTGGATCCTGTTAGAAAAAATAAGAGTATATGGTTTTGAGGCGTGTAGAGTTATACTTTCTTAAGTGTAATATTGCCTCACAGAGAAGCAAGTTACTCCATGATACAACAAAACCTTTCAGAATTTGTGAAAGTCAGAATGCAGAGTTAAGAGTTTCTAGAAATCATAACTGTTATATAGAATGTGAAGAGGCATAAATGAATGGTTGTGATTGTCTGTTAAATTACAACCATACAATCACAACCATTCATTTCAGACATAACTGTTTCAGTCATATAATCGAAAATATGTCTGTTGGAACAGTTAAAAAACGATTTTAAATTCAATTTTGAATTTGAAATATCTCTGTCAAAAAATAAAAATTCTGATTAAGTCAAAGAGCCAAAAGCCCCAAGTGCCCAAGTGCCCATCTTTGACTTTTTAAAATAGCCCAAGCTCAAGCCTAAGCCAAGCTAGCCCAAGCCAAGCTCCATAGTCAAAGCTCATTTCCTCTTTGACTCCAAGTTATTCTTAAGAGTTGATTTCCCTGTATAAATACATCACTTTACACATTTACAAGCAATGTAGGAACTTGTTCTCTTGTATTTATTACAAGCTATCCAACAATCCCCCACTAGCTTGTAATACAACAAATTTGATGCATACAAGAAGGTATCTTATTGATTTAAACCTTCAATTAGTGTAAGTACTTTAGGATGCTAATAAAAGTATATAGTGTCCTAAGATTAAATCATGACTTCTTACTATTAGGATCAAAACTACTACACGCATCAATTTGTCACTCTTCACAAAACTCTTACTTGCTCCTAGCACAATTTCAATGGACATGTGCTAGCAATCCAATTTCTGTGAATATTTCAAGAGTAAAACCCCTTAAACTCTTGTTGAAGCGACACCACTTCATATTCACATAGGTGGAGATCCTTTTATTGTCCCTATTACTTTAGACAATTTCTAAAACGATCTCCATTAAGAGCTTAAACTCGACCTCTCAATATAACAATGGCACGTTCTTCAAATTTAGGTATGAGACTCCTATTATAAGTGCCACTATAGACACTAATCAATAACTTGTTATTACCCATTAAACTTTAGTAATTACCATTTTAGTAATTCAAAGTTGGGTTACCATTATTGATGTCTTGAGGGTTATGTATTAGTCCCATACTATATGCAGTCCTCCACACTTTATCCCTGGGCAAAGCCTTAGTAAGAGGATCCACCAAATTTTTTGCAAACTTTACATAGATGATTGTAACAGTACCACTTGAGATTAACTTTCTAACATTGTCATGCCTTAGGCTTATATGTCTAGACTTACCATTATAAATGTTATTGAAAGCACTAGACATAGTGGCCTCACTATCACAATGTAAGGGAAGAGGTGGCATTGGTTGTGGCCACAACTCAATTTCAAACAACAAGTTTCTTAGCCACTCAGCTTCCTTATTAGCTGTTGCCAAAGCTATAAACTCAGCTTCCATAGTTGAGTGTGCATGACATGTTTGTTTCTTAGATGCCCAACTTACAGCACCACCAGCTAGTGTAAATATCCAACCTGTAGTTGATATATTATCATTAGATTTTGTTATCCAGCTTGCATCTGAATAACCCTCTAAAACAGTAGGAAATCCTGTATAACACAATCTTAATTTGGCAGTTCTTTTAAGGTAACCAAGCACCCTTTCAACTGCCCTCCAATGAGCTATACTAGGATTACTTGTAAATGTTGACAACTTACATACAGTGTAAGCAATATCAGGTCTAGTACAATGCATAGCATACATCAAGCTTCTTATAACACTAGCATACTATAGTTGTTCTATTGGTCTAGCATCATTCTTTACAAGTTTCACACTTGAATCATATGGAGTACTATATTCTTTTATTTTAAGATATTGATACTTATCTAACAGCTTTTCTATGTAATGAGTTTAATTCAATGAAAATCCATTATCATTCTTTGTAATTTTAATTCCTAAAATTGTATCTACTTGATTAAAATCTTTCATCTTAAATTTAGAGGTAAGAAAATTTTTAGTCTCATTTATACCAAGCATGTAGTATCAAATATAAGCATATCATCCACATATAAACAAACAATCACTCCATAATCACTAGTAAATATAGAATATATACATTTATCAGCAGTATTATGCCTAAAACCAAAAGATAAAATAGCAGAATCAAATTTCTCATGCCATTGTTTAGGAGCTTGTTTAAGACCATATAAAGATTTAAAAAGCTTGTAAACTTTATGTTCATTTCCAGGTAAAACAAACCCTTTAGGTTGTTCCATATAAACTTCTTTTTTTAAATCACCATTTAAAAATGCAGTTTTAACATCCATTTGGTGAACATGCAACTTATATATAGAAGCTAGAGCAAAAAGAATTCTAATAGACGTTATTCTAGCTACTAGGGCATAAGTATCAAAATAATTTAAGCCTTTCTTTTGAGTAAAACCTTTAGCAACTAATCTTGCTTTAAAGGTTTGTATAGTACCATCGAAATTATACTTTCTCTTGAAAACCCACTTGTTTTTAATAGGCTTTGATCCTGGAGGTAAATCCACCAAGATCCATATATTATTAGACATGATAGAGTTCATTTCATCATTTACAACTTCTTGCCAAAAAGCTGAATCTGTTGAAGTCAAAGCTTCACTCAAAGTTTTGGGCTCATCTTCAATGTTTAATAATATCTTCATTTTCCTCATAATTCTGTCTCTATTACCTTCAACTAAAAAGGTAATATGATTAGGAGAAACATAGTCAAAATCAAGATGTTTTTCTTTTCTTGACCTCTGACTTCTTTTTGGTTCAGATGGTTCACTTATTTCCTTACGTTTAACTAAGGAATCATAGGCAGTAGATGTATTTTGATCTTTTTTTGGTTCATGCATAACTTGATTTTTCACAAAACTATTTTCAAAAAATTCAACATGTATAGACTCTACAATAACATTAGATTCTAAACTAGTAATCTATATGCCTTTGAATTTTGTGCATAACCAACAAAAACAAATTTAATTCCTCTTGAACCTAATTTAGTCTTTTGCTAAATAAGTGGTACACCCCCACACTTTAAAATAACTTAAATTTGGTTTCCTTCCATTTCAGACTTCATATAGTGAGATATATGTCTTCTTTGAAGGAACCATATTATGTATGTTACAGGCAGTAAGCAAAGCTTCACCCCACAAGTTGAAAGGTAATCCAGCATTTAAAATCATTGCATTTACCATATCAACTAGGGTCCTATTTTTCCTTTCTGTCAAACTATCATGTCGGGGTGTCAAAGGAGCTGATCTTTGGTGAATTATTCCATGATCTTCACAGAATTTATCAAAATCAGTTGAGAAATATTCACCTCCTCTATCACTCCTTATAATTTTAATTTTTCTTTCCTTTTGATTCTCTACTTTAGATTTAAATTCCTTAAATTTATCAAAAGCTTCATCCTTGTTTCTTAGTAAATAAATACTAGTAAAACGTGAACAATTATCTATAAAAGTTATAAAATATCTATTTCCTCTTTTAGTCAATTTTCCATTTAATTCACAAATATCTGATGAATTAGTTCTAGCAATTTTGTTTCATGTTCTACTTTAGGAAAAGGCTTTCTTGTAATCTTAGCTTCCACATAGATTTGACATTTATCATGGTGATCATGTTTACAGAAAATATAATTAGGATTTTACATGTATTTAATCATAGCACAATTTAAATGTCCTAATCTATCATGCCACAGAGTAGAAGATTCAACGATATAAGCAGAAGCAACATTTATTTTATTAATACTGAGTTTGAACATGCCATCAAGGGAATATCCCTTTCCTACAAACACATCATTCTTAGAAATTACAAACTTATCAGATTCTAAAACAATCTTAAAGCTTCTCTTGCATAACAGATTTGCAAAAACTAAGTTCCTCTTGACATCAGGAACATGGTGCACATTGACAAAGGTCAGTTTCTGTTCAGAAGTGAAGTTAAGTATCACACTCCCTTTTCCTAGCACTTTGACAAGAGCATTGTTTCCCATAAAGACTTCACTGTTTTCTTCAGTGTAACTACTGAAGAATTCCCTGTTGTTGCATACATGAATTGTGGCTCCATAATCAAGAAACCACTCCATGGTTCCTGCACTTGCTGCCATGTTCAATTCAGTAACCATGGCAACAAAGTTCATGTCATCTTCAACAACCATATTAGCTTGAGCAGATTGTCTAGAATCATTGTCCTTGTTCTTCTTGTCTTCTACAATTATGACTCTACATTCTTTAATGTAGTGTCCCTTCTTTCCACAATGAAAGCAGGCCTTGTTCTTCTTATTGTTGTTGGACTTCTTAAATCCACCAGTTTTTTGGACTTTGAGTTTGTTCTAATTCTTTCCAGACTTGTTTGCAGACTTTCCAAAATTGCTCCCTATGGCATTTACTTGTAAATTCCTATTTGAATTCACAGCCTTCTCTTTCTGGAGTTTTTCATCCCTAAGTCGAGTTTCACACTCAATTTGCAAATGAGTCTGGAATTGTTCCAGTGTGAAACTTTCTGGTGTCTGCAGAATTTTTTTTTCTGTAATTGTTCCATGATGGAGGCAACTTGGATAGTATTGCTCCAATTTGTAAAGTGTCAGGAACAGTCACTTCCAAATCTCTAAGTCTGGAAACCCAGGTGCCCATCTTTGATTTTTTAAAATAGCCCAAGCTCAAGCCCAAGCCAAGCTCCATAATCAAAGCCCATTTCCTTTTTGACTCCAAGTTACTCTTAAGAGTTGATTTCCTTTTATAAATATATCACTTTTCACATTTACAAGCAATGTAGAAACTTGTTCTCATGTATTTATTACAAGCTATCCAACAAATAGGTCTGACTATGATAGGAGAACGGCTCTTCATTTAGCAGCTTGTGAAGGTTGGACTGAAGTTGTTGTTCTGCTTCTTGAAAAAGGAGCAGATGTGAATTCTTTAGATCGTTGGGTTGGAACTATAAGTTTAATTCATGTTTGTTTCTTCAAGCATGAAGATTTTTATTTTTTGTTAGATTGTTCAGAATATGTTTTGATGTGGGTGATTTTTGTAGCCATTGTCTGATGCGAGCAGCTTTGGTCAACATGAGATCTGCAATATACTTGAATCTCGAGGGGAAATTGATCCGGTATTTTTTTTTGCTTTATAAGGCAGTTTTTAATCTTAAGATTACAATTAAGTTCCCATAATGCCAATTTCTGCATGCATAAAAAGTGTATGCCTTTTTTTGGACAATTCTGCATGAGAACAAGACATCAGTCTGTTGTGTTCTTGGGAATCTTATAAAGCTCACTTCCAACATATCTAACTTGTATTGGTATCTATAGTTGGAAAGGTGAAAGCAGGCAATCAGAAAATACATTTATTCAAAGACATCTCACTTCTTGGTGTGACACCCAGTGTCTTACTAAAATTTGAGACTTTTGTTAGCGTTCAAACATCATATGCCAAATGCAAAATGATTCAGTTTTTCGTTAACTAATGAGTTGGAGTATAGCAGTGTCTCTGTGCTTGTAGGGGTGGGGTGGTGGTGAGGGGACGATTAGGGGGCAGGCAAAGTACTTATAATATTGCATCTTGTTTGAAATTTTAATTATTTGCCTTGAGGTAGGTGGTAGTCGATTGTCAAACTCCATGCTTTGCAATTAATCACAATGAGGTGGACATGGATGAAGCAACACTTATAGGAGAGGTAAGTTCCTCCCTTTTTAGTTTCTTGGAGCATATATTTAAAAGTGAGAGCATCTGTATGATTTCCCCACTTTGCTTTTTCCTGTTTTGGCATTGCCTTAAATCTTGATTCTTCCTTCTTCCTTTAGGTATCCGTAATATTATGTGCCTCATTTTGGTGGTATTTCACCCATACCTAAGTTATTTAGTATACCTAAATGCATTATCTTTCATAAGTTGTTATTGATAGTTTTCATGGCAGATCAAGCATGGCTGTGTAAATATCATCTGGTTGTTGCTTTAAATTTCCTTACAAATGTTCCTAGGAAGACCATCAAATAGGGGAGATCATCTGAACAAGTTGCAGACAAAATGGCATATGAAGATTCGCGGCCACCTCTCCCTTCATACGTATACCCTGAACCAATCAAAATGTGAGTTCTCCTGGTTTACTTTCCTGATTTCCCACTTCAGGTTGTTGAGAAGCATTGAAATTAAAATGTTAATTCATATGAGATGAAAGAACTCTCACATCAAGTGCTAGTTTCAAACCATGTTAACCAACTATAAGGATGCCTTATATTATTTCTTAACGACCCCAAATTGTTGGTTGCTCAACATTGATTTTCCCCACATTTGAGTTTTATGGAAATGCCTGAAGAAAGCTTTTCATAGATTCTCAAGTATACTGCCTCCTCTATTTATTTTGGTCAGAATATTTGTATCCATGCCTTTGAAGTACTAAGATTTATGCTTCATTTTACAGCAAAGCAAAACAAATCCAAAGGATCAATGAATTAGATTAACAAACAGTTCTATATAGAAGAAAAATAAAATGATATAAACAAAGTGTTTCCACAAAAGGCATAGGTGCCAAAACAGGGCAAGCAACAACTATATTAACTAACTCTAACTTGAATCTCCGTGTCTCCTTTCTTCAGTACATATGTGTAATATACATCTAAACCATTTCATATCAAACCTTTATTCACTAAACGGGAGGTCAAGTTCAGAACTTTGCTGATTCCGTAAAGGTTGAACGTTCTCCTTCATTTTCTACAGTTACGCCTTCAAGTTCAACGACCCGAGGAGGAGCTTGGTTTGGATTTTCATGATTCTGCGTAATGTTGACCAAAATAGTGGGAATGGATCGGAGGGAGAGCACAAAGCAGCGGAAAAAGTGTATAAATTGATCGAACAGTTGGTTTTGCCAAGGTGTTGTGATTATGATGATTACATAGGCAGCCCAGAAGAGTGAAGGGGGAAGTAAGATTGAGGCTACGAGTGACATGAAGATGGAAATTGAGAAACCTCGGGCTTGCAATCTGATGGGGTGGGGAGTGAGGGGCAGCTCGACAGAGAAGAAGAGGAATAGTAGTATTAAGAAAACGACCAGAAGCAAGTATGGAAGCTTTAGCCTATGTTTGGATTGAGGGTAGGGAAGGGAAAGAAAAGAAAAGAAAAGTAAAACAAAGGAAGGTTGTAAACCTTTCTTTTGTTTGGGAAGATTTTTTAGTTAGGGAAAGGAAAGAGAGGAGGAGTGAGCACCTCTTGCTTTCCCTTGACTTACTCAGTTTTTTTAAAACCCCAATTTGGGGTAAAGGGGAAGGAAAGGAAACTTGAAAAAAATTATAACATGTAGAATGTCAAATTTAACCTTATTATCTTATAAAATTTTATTATCTTATAAAATTTAAAACAAAAAGGGTTATAATTGGAAAAAAACATTATAATAAATCATTTCCTTTCTTTTCCATTCTTTAACCAAACAAGGGTTGTTAGGGTTACTTTCCTTTCCTTTCTTTTATTAATTTTAACTATCCAAACAAAGGGTACATGTACCCTTTCCTTTCCTCTCCTTTCCTTTAGTTTACATTCTTTTCCTTTCCATTCCTTTCCTTTACTAATGTTTATCCAAACATAGTGTTAAGGTGGAGGCTGTTTGATCAACGAGGAAAGCAGCAAATGAAAATTCAGGCTTATTTTGGGATGTCGGAGACAGAAACATGACTAAATTCAGCAGAGGGAACATATACCTCAAATCAAACAGGAGTGCCATCGTGATTTTAGGGTGTGTCCGCCCGCTCTGATTTTTGCTTCTGTGTTTATATTGGTTTATATACAAAGAAGAAACATGATTCTCCCGCCAAAAAGCTTTCAAAAGTCTGTTATAACTAATTCACAAAACTAACTACAAACTTTGAAATTAAGTCTGCTCTCATTCATTCGATGGATCAATACTCCTCTGCTGTCCACTGCTGCTAATGCTTGGTTGATTATAATGAATACTGCTGTGATAAGTGGGCATACGTAATTTATACAAGATAATGTATAAGTAATTTTTTCAAAAAAATTTTAGGTAAAAAAATTTTCTCAAAGACTTAACCAACATAATGGAAGGTCTAAAAAAGAAATTTTCAATAATCAATAGTTTATGTTCATTTTTTTCAAAATTAAAAAAATATATTAATATGAAATATTGTTAAATGAAATAATATCGGTAAAAAAAAATCATAATTTTCGTGAATTAATTAATAAATTATAAAATTAAATATAAATTGTTCCGGCTATAAGATTTTGAAAGAATTACGACCAATACGAACTATGAAAGAAAAAAAAAAGCTTATGCATATGGGGCTAAGAAGGATGTATTACTGTAATAATGAGAAAGGATTGTATAACTCCTGTAGTAATATCAGCTATGTGCTATAATAAATGAATCTTCATTTTTCTTATGAAAAAGATAAAATTGCAATTGACCCCCAAGGCCAAGAGTACGTACCGTTTGTAGTCTACCTCACTATAAGCAGATTTGCTGATCCATTTGCCATATACCCTTTTCACTACAGTCAATGTATGTTCCTCCTCCTCGCCTTGCTCTGTCATTAGAATATGTTTAATTTTCTTCACAACAAAAACAATGTAAAATGTTAATAATACCTTTCAAGTTTGTGTACAAAATCTGTATATATGAATTCTATGTATAACTCATTGAAGATATGTAGTCCAACAAACAGCCATGCATGGATATGGATGTGGGCTTTATGGTTTTGAGTTGGGAATGTATACCAGCCCAAACACCATCTTCCGCCGAAACTGTTGCATACCGGCCGGTTCAACCGGTAGCGGTACGAAATTAATAACCTTATTTAAGATTCACCTTCAGGTTATTTTTTTTGTTCTTTTCAGACGGTGTAAGCTTATCCTCCTTCACTTAGACATAATCTTCAAAGCCAATCTTTGTTTTCTGTTTGTTGCTTTTTAAGTTTCATTTTCACTACATTTTCATTTCGGTTCGGCTTGGTTATAAAACCGTGTATGATCAAGCATTTAACAGGTAATCGGTGCAAATATTTGACTTTTTGAACTGGGTTTTGGGGATCAGAAAGACAAACGAGTTCCGGAAGAAAAGAAGAGTCAAAGGAGATTGAGGGTTTGTCTTGAAGTTTGTTATAGATTATAGATTGAAATTGTGGGAAAATGATGTTATTTCAATTACTCTCCTGTCCACGCGGCACTCTAATTCTACCCAGCCTCACAGCTCCTCACGTTTTCACTTCCTTTTCATCAAGACACCAGCTTGCCGAACTTGTGGGAAATCAACGTTTACCAGCTTGGTCCGTTAATTCATTCAAAAGGGTATCCAAATTTCAAACTAGAAAATTTGGTTGTTTGGTTAGGGTCAGATGTGGAGGAGTGGAGGAAGATCAGAGCGTTGATGATGGGTTTTACATGAGGAGGTGTGTGGAGCTGGCGAGAAGGGCGATTGGGTGCACAAGTCCTAATCCTTTGGTGGGGTGTGTTATTGTGAAAGATGGCAAGATTGTTGGTGAAGGATTTCATCCTAAAGCTGGCCAGCCTCATGGTGAGGTAACCCCTATTCCCTCTCTATCCATTTATCTTCACTTGTAATTTGTATGATTTTTGAGAGTAATGAACTGCCAGACTGGAATTCTAAAGAGAACTACATCGGATGAAATTTGGTCCCCAGAGTGAAAAATGTCTACACGCTACACTCTACACTTGATCACTACTCGTTGACATTACTAGCCTCAGTTTCTTTAATCTATGTTCAGTTTCTAACTTCATTTTATACTTTTTGTTTGGAATTTGACCATTCTTTCTTTCTTGCTTTTAGGAATCTATACTGAATGCAGGAAATTATATTTGCAGGTTTTTGCTTTGAGAAATGCTGGGGATTTAGCTGAGAATGCAACTGCGTATGTGAGTTTGGAGCCATGTAATCACTATGGAAGAACTCCACCATGTACTGAAGCATTTATTAAAGCCAAATTAAAGAGGGTGGTAATTGGTATGGTGGATCCTAACCCAATTGTGGCTTCGAAGGGGGTGGATAGACTGAGAGATGCAGGACTCAATGTGACCGTCGGTGTTGAAGAAGAGTTATGCAAGAGGCTCAATGAAGCCTATATCCATCAAATGTTAACTGGGAAGCCTTTTGTGACACTTAGGTAAATTTCCTTCACCTTAGATTACAAACATGAAATCAAATCAAATATTTTCTTTTATTGCCTTGAGTATTTTGTTTGGCATGTGTGCAAGCTGACAATCAGACATGTTGCTCCTCGTGTTTCTTAGATTTGAACTTGCCAATTTTTGAGTGGTACTTGTATGAGTGTATCCTGATTTTAGATTAGAGAATTCTAACCAAAGGCCTCTGCATGATATCCAGATATTCCCTCTCTGTCAATGGCCAGCTTTTAGACCAGCTTGGGGAAGGAGTCACAGAGATTGGTGGATACTACTCAAAATTGTTGCAGGAATACGACGCAATAATTCTTTCAGGATCTTTAATTGAGAAGTTTTCAAGTCCTAAATCACAGGAGCCTGGTGCCAATCAGCCTCTTCTGATTGTAATAGCAAGTAATCCTCGTCAACTTCCTGCCCTCACTAAAGAAGCTTCTAAGATGATAATATTTGTTGACAAAGAGATAGCCACAGAAGCTGATTTGGCTCAAAGAGGAAATGAGGCAGTGGTTTTGGATCAGATAAATTTGACTTCAATTTTGGAATACTGTAATCGTCAGGGTTTGTGTAGTGTTTTGTTGGATATGAGGGGCAGCTTAGGTGATCTTGAAGAACTTTTAAAAGAAGCTATTGAGCAAAATGTGTTGCAAAAGATAGTGCTGGAACTGTTGCCATTTTGGGATGAATCAAATGGAGAGATATTTGTGGCTTTAAATGGTTTGGTTAAAAGACTAGAAGTGAAGAATTTGCAAGCTAAGATCTCAAATCAAAGCATTGTGGTTGAGGGATATCTTCAACATTGGTGATTACTACAATTCAACAACTTCTTCTCGGCACTTGGCTCTGTCGGATCATCAATGCTATGGGATTTCCTTCAGCAGCAGGCTTCATAAAGAAATATTATCAAGCAATGTTGGTGTAACTCTTACATTTTTCTTGCAGAGAAGAAGGATAGTACTAATGATAGTATGAACTCCTGCATTCTCTAAAGCGGAACTTTTGGCTGGAATGGTTCCCGAAAATAGTAAGAAGCCAATTTACTTTCTATATGAACAGAGAATTATGTACAATATACATTCATATTCTAAGAATATCATTTCTCCGTGCACCATTCTACATGCTTCATCCAGATTCTTGACCGAAAAAGGTGAAGACAATGCCAAGGTGCTGCAGGAGGATGTGGGATATTTAGCCCTGAATTAATGTCTAAATATTTCACAACAGGCAAGCCCTTGGGAAAATTTCCTCTTCACTATGTGTTGTTGGGCCGACCATTAGGCGAATGCTTGTAAGACTGCCTCTTTCTTTTTCCATTTAACCTTGCCTGAATAACCTTCTCGGTTGCAATTGCTTCTTTAATGTTGTTCTGCACCATCCTGCAAAGCTCATCAAGTGCTAACTTTGGAAATGGCTCCTCAATGAGAACACCAACCTGCAACATTAAGGAAACTTTTAAGGATCAAAGAGATTAACATACTCCCATGTTAGAGGGATAACACCGAAAGAAAAACATACTTCTTCTATGCAGAACAAAGAAGCAGCACTGATGAAAGTTGCAGGAACAACAATCCAATGGCAATCATCCCAGAGTATGATAGGAAGAGTAAGATGCCAGAGGACCAAAAACCTTGATGTCAAGCGAGTGTATGACAGAGGGATAGGAATTCCCATGAGTTGTTCACAAACACCAATTCCTTCATGGAAACATGAGATCTTTGACTCCTGAAATGAAATGAGATTATAAGGCAAGGCAAATCTAGTGTACAAAACTCACATTGTGAAGTATGAAGAGGATTTCTTCTGCATTAACGAAGTTTACATTATGGCTCGCCCTCCCGATTATAAGAATATTGAAAATAAACAAAGATAAAGATGGATGGTTTTAGAGATTACCGATCTTTTATGAGTTCAGAGTTAAATTTTCTCTCTACAAGATTGGTAAAATCTAAAGTTCAAATGGTCCAAGGGAGATACCAACAAATTTCTCTTTGATTCCTCTAAGTGCAGAACTTTCAGGGTTTGAGAAATGAACTCAATTATGCAGCGAGGCCTATGCTTTGAATTCAGCACCACTGCTAAATCATCTACTTCAAGCAAATTCTGAAGATCTCTGCCAATATCGGAGCCATACATAACATGACACTGTAAACATGCCATTCAAATCAAACTCATTCCTTCATACAAGCCAATTCTGAACTTGTTCAAACAAATAAGAAAACTAAAGGAAAACCCACCTTAAGTGCAACAGGAAAAGCCATGATATAGTGCAAGAGAGCACTTTTGATCGACTCATCACTCGAATTCTCAACCACAGCAATCACCTGCCTTGCAAAATCATTTGTACCGGCAATTACCTTAGTCCAAGCCTTCCTTCCCTCTTCAAACCTCGAATACGAGGCCTCAGTTCTAAACACCAACAGCAAGGCCAATGCAGGCGCTGTCAACTGATAAGGCAACGAAGAAGCTCTCAGAACTGGAAAAAAACCAGGCAACCAATGCAAACCCACGGCAGTGTTGTAGCTGGCAATGACCACAGCCACTAAAGTAAAGGCTAAAACAGGTGGCACCAATGATAAGATGACACGCGACTGTAAACTGGAAAGTAAGTGTCGAATGTGACGCAGTGAACTTCTGTGATAAACCCAATTTTCATGGTTGTAAAGATGGCGTTCCTGTTGCATTTTACGCTCTTGAATCCGATCAGCCCAGTCCGGGATAGCGCGGAGGAGGGAGATAAGATTCAGGGTTTTAGCCGTGGTGGGCTTTGAGTTTGGTGGTGGGGATAGAGAAGAAAGGATCTTGAAGCATGGTTGTGGTTTGAGCTTGTTGGGAAGGGCGGAGTTGGGGTGCAACTTGGGAAGAGATTTGGGGGTGAAGTTGGAAGAGAAGGAGAGCTTTGAAGGGTTCGAAGATTGAGCCATGAGTCAGGGTTTGGAGGGAGAGAGAAGCAGCAAAGCAAATGGACATGTTTGTGAAGGAGGTTGGCTCACAGGCTTAAGGATTCTATTCGGATAAAACGAGAATACTCCAAAAGTTAAGTCAAGCTGAGGATGTAGGAATTTTACATGCCATGAAAATACTTTGTTTCAAAAAATAGTATAAACATTTTTGACAAAACATCAACTCAAATTTACGAATTTATTAAATTTTTACTTACAAATTTTTCAAATATACTAATAGTCTACTAACAAAATATTGTGAAAATTTAAATTTAAGTATTTTACCCATAACATTCGCTCCTTAACAATTTGCACCAACCACCGCTGCAAAATAGTACAAACATTAGTAGTAAACATTAAGGAAGAAAATTTATGACCGATTGACATTTATATTCTTTCTTCAAAAGCTGTATGTACACACTGCAGAGTCCGAAATTCGTTGTCAAAGGTCGAGGGGACAAAGGAAGCTTGGTCTGATATTTCATTTTTCATGTATTCGATAGTGTCAATGACCATAAAAGCCTTACTCCGTAGACACAACTCAAAACTGTTTCATTCTATATCTTATGGACTTTAGACTATGGGTGTTCCTTTCCATTGCTGGAACTTAGTGAACTTTCTTGATGTTCTTTCCTTGACCCGAAGACAAATTCTTTCAGATAACTTTGTGCTGACAATATGGTCTTCTTGATCTGCAATTGAGCATCATGTCAACAGAATTGCAAAAGACAAATTCTTTCAGAGAACTTTGTGCTGGCAAAATGGTCTTCTTGACCTGCAATTGAACATCATGTCAACAGAATTGCAAAAAAGTTGCAAATTTCAGCTGAGTGGAGATAAATACAAATTCTGAAACAAGCAGCAGCAGACTACATGACAAAATTGGCAAATCCACGTATTCTACCAACAAATTTAATTAGAATCACTATGGATAAATAAGAAAGTAATGCTCAAACCTCCTGGTTTCTTTTCTACAATCTACTTGTTGGAGATTTTGCTTATTTCAGAATGGAGGATGAGGGTAACTCCCGATGCCCTGATCCTTGTTTCTTTCACATCCTGCTTACTTTCTTTGAGCAGTCTTCTTCCCATGAATCTAGCATTCAAACTTAACAAACTACAAGCCAATTCATTTGCATCTGGTATGCTATACACGGTGAAACCCAAATACTGAATGGGAGGCAAAGCAAAATTTATGCCTAACAAATTTGAGAGATTTGGACTACATATGCAAGTAAAAGAAATATAAAGAGAAAACATTAGAACTCCCATTTACATTTGACAAGATACAAGCAGCCAGCATTTTATACCAACTAAACAGCTTTATGCAGCCAAAATAAAAACAAGTAAAGGCTACCCAAGATGAAACATATCACACAGCAATGAAAGTACAACGTTCTTTTCAGTCTTAATTATACCATTTCTTTTGAAAATGGATGAACTTTGCATTTCAATTCTATCTTGCAATCATCACTTATAATAATCTCTATCTCTGAAAGAACCTGTGCAGCAAACCATCAGCCCCATGCCAAAACACAAAGGGTTCTCTTCTTCCAAGTGAAGACTGAAGAGCATAGCACACTTAAACAGTTTCACAATTTCTAAATGAGATCATAGTTATAAATATATTCATTCATCACCCCTTTTACAAACTAGGCTTATCACTAAACCATCTTAGCATTGTTACTAGCAATATTTGCCATTGACTTATTTCAGAACTGCAGAACATCCTAGGCAGCAAATCATGGCTAACGATACTACTTTCTTGCCAATTGGCCGATCAGAGGCTCCAGTACCCAATTTTTTTTACCCACAAAGACTAATTCCTGACTTAGACAACATCGCAAGACCAAACCCACCCGTATAGGAAGCTCCAACATCTAAATGAAAAGGCAATAATGGATGAAAAACACACATTCTTTCTCTGAGTCCCCTATTCGGCTGCAGATAAAAATGAAAATCCAAAGCTTTGGTACCAAAACATTGAAAAAGAGTAGAAGACACTCCCACAACCAAACACGCCCCCGTTTGTTCTGTTTCTTTTACTGAAATACTCTTGGCTTTTCACTCCACGACACTATTGAAAGAAAACGCAGTTTTGATGAACTGAAAAATGGAAGAACCAAAAGCAGCCCACAACCCACCAACCGTAACCCAAACAGCCCCTCCTCCTCCGCAGAAAGAACCTCCTCAGCCACCACCAGCAACATTAAAAGAACAGCCAGCTAGCAATAAAAGACTGCTAGAAAACAGCAACCAATTCGAAAACTCTAAGTATTTCAAGATGCGGCTTGTCCTCAAAGATCTTCGTCCTCATTTCATCGAGGTACACTTCAAAATTTGTTTCCTTTTTGCCATTTCATTTCTGGTTTTTATGTTTTATTTGTCCTTTTGCTGCATGTTGATATTAAAAAGAAACCTTTTGATGATCAAGTTTCAGTTTTCTGGGATGGCCTCCTCCTTTACTTCTCCACTAATATATGGCAGTATAATTGGGTTGTAATTGTTCAAAATTTGATTTTGGATTCTGGGTGATCTTGTTTTTGGAGCTTTTCTTCAAGTGACCTTATAATACTAGGGTATCTGGAAAAAAATTATCATTTTCAGATATTTTTTAAAGTAAGCATAGGTGTTGAAATTTAAAATATTGATCATTAGTTCCATGTTTGATTTGCCTGGAGAACGTAAATGGAAGATCCTCTAGATATGTCCTTACAGTGTAATTGATTTCATTATTATTTGGTTCCTTGGCCTCTCTCGCTAAAGAACTATCTCTGCTTGAGAATTTCAATAGCTTCATCAATCTGGATGCATGTATGAATTATTTTCGTTTTATTTATACTGCTCTATATCCATGGATCATTCTATTGATGTGATATGGATTTTTATGTTCCTTAAAGGTGCTTCGAACTCCTGATTTTCGAAATTGCAAGGCTGCTGATGAAATTAAAGAAAGTAAGCTTGTGAAATGCTTTGTTAATTTTTGTTGGCACAGTATCGTCTCTGGCTCCATAACTGTCGCAAATTACATACTTCATGGAGTAGCCTGGTTACTGCTATCTATTGGCTTAGCCTGTAGAAAAAGAAAAGAACGAGTTTCTCATTAGTTCATTTATATCTATTAGATACGATTAACTTTGAGTCTTTCATGTTAAATCATAAAATTTCTATTAGCAAATGGCTTGCATGAAGAAACTTCAATTTGACTAGGCCAACTACTGTGAAACCTCATTTGACTTGGTTAATCCACCTGTCAGACATGTAAAAGAACATAGAAGCTGAATTGCCCAAAAACTTAAGAACCAGAGCATCTTGAGAGCTCGGCAATCATAACTTCCACATTAATAGGTTTAGTGCCAAATCCCAAAGTCAGTTGAACATCAATTATTATTGGGTTTAATATCCCTGTTTCTTGAATCACTACTTCTATTAGGAGCCATTCTCTCAGTGTGGCTTCATGCCACTGGTTTTAAAACATAGTATTGCACCCGAAAGTTTCTTTCTTAGGTCAACTTCTTAAAACATTTATTTTCAGTTAGCTACTTGCTAAGGGTCAACATATGGTCATGCAACCACATCTATAATATGATCTCTCTTTGCTAATCATATGGTGCATAAGTTATTTAAGTTTGATTCATAATTTGCGTTTGTGTTCCAAATTTTTGATTTGCAGAGATGAAGCTTTTGCTGGAACTGTACAAGCAGATGACAGCTGAAACAGTCTCTACAGAGAAATGTTCTAAGGCACCAGGAAGCCAGCCACCGCCAGGTGAAACTGGAATGAAGCAGAAGCCAGGAGAGCAGCCACAAGTTGTAAAGCCAGCAATACAATCTGAAAATAAGACTTTCCAGTCAATTAGTGTCTCTGAGAAACAGCAACCTGATGGTGAAGCTCCTGGGACATATATTGTTGGGGGTTCAGCTTTTGGCTGGAACTTTACCACCTTCCTGGCGAACAAACCAGTTTATTATGGAGTAACTAAGGAATCCTTTCGAAGTGCTCAAGCAACTTTAGGAGGAGAGTGAAGTCTTTCAGACTTGGATCTAATGCTTCTGGAGCTCTCGACCTTGAGATGAACATCAAGGGACGATCATTTGTATAATAATTGTAGTAAAGCAAACTTATTAGGGTTTCAAGGAATCTGTAAGTTTAATGTCTCAGCTTGATACTTTCATCATCTTTATAATCCAGTTTTCTTTGAACAAAAAAAAACTAGAGTGCCATTGTATCAAATAAGAAATAGAACTAAAAGATGTCTTATTTGCCAAGTTAAATTATAACAGCAAGTGATCATTTAATTATTATTATTTTTGCATGGGAAGTGCAAATTTTGCAAGTACAGCTACAACTCAAGTATATTTTCACTGGTTTCAAACCTGTCCGCCCTTTCGGTAAACTAACAGCCAAACTCTTTTACGATTATATAGATAATTTTTGGCATTCACATCACCAAGGGGTCCATAGCTCAGTGGTAGAGCATTTGACTGCAGATCAAGAGGTCACCGGTTCGAACCCGGTTGGGCCCTCTATAAACTCAATTTTTTGAGAATATTTTTCTCTTGAAAAGGAGAAAATCCCTTAATTTAAGAAATTATATTTTTAATTATTTATTAAAAAAATTAATTACCTCTATTAAATTATGAGTATCGTGTTTGTCAAACTACTCAATGTAGTGAGAAAATCACACGTTAGTCATGAGAATCGCACTACCAAGTACCAAGCAAGGATGCAGATCGCTTACAGGTACTGAACGGACACTGGTCTCTAAAGCCACTGATGATTCATTAGCAATGCATAAAAAGCATCGTATCTATACAGAATTACAAAGCTTTGCACTGCAGAAGACAGCTTTTCCCTCTAATTTTCTCTCTTTTCTGATACAAGATAACACAAGTGGAAGAAAATGTTTCCTCTGTTCCCAATCAATGTTACAGGGAAGATAAACATGCACACTAGATCAAACCCAACAAAGAATGAAAGAACTCTCACATAATTAGAAAGATAATAATAATAATAATAATAATAATAATAATAATAGTAAAAAAGGGAAAGAAACAAATGACTACACCCTGTCCAAATACTTTGCCCAGAACACCCTAACCCCATGTATGCTCTGATGGCATTCTCAGGGGGAAGTAGTTTGCTTTTGTATGTCCGAGTTATGGAGTGAGTGACGCTTGGTTGAGCGGTCTTTGTGGACTTGCAAACATTGCATTCTCCGGGCAGTGATCTTCGCAAACACAGCACCGCAATTAGGAGATTCACGGTCTGCACGTCACCTTTTACTTTTTCACAGCCAATGAGCTTCTCTTGGCTTCAAGAATTGCACCCTCCTTGAGTACTTTTTGAGACTCAGTCTCCATTCCAAGAGCAGCTAGAGCAGTTGCCTGAAGATAGGAAGCAATGTGCCATACAGGGGAAATGACTTGTGCTTGCATTGCATCATTTAGAGCTTCTTGAGGCATGTCATTAATGAGATAACACAAGCTACGCCGTGCAAAAATGGTTGGAGAAACCATCGTACCAACATCAATGAACTGTTCATTTATGAAGAAACTGTCAGCAGGTTTCTAAGTACCAAAACCCACAGAAATACCAACAAAACCTAACAACCCAAAAAAAGGAGAAAATACTAAATTTAAATTATATATAAAAAATAACATATAGAACATATAGCACTTTAAAATGCATGCTATCCATAAATAGTAAAGTCTGCACAAGTAAATAAAGAATATTCAAAAGGATAGCATATATAGATATTATTAAGTCACAACTAATGTTCTTTAAATTTACAGACAATATCATAGTAAGATAAGAACTTAACCTGAGTGTAACACTCAATTGCTTCGCTAAACTCTTTCTGCCTGAAAGCAGTATCACCTTTTTTCTTTGAATTCAAGGTTTCCTGCATTTGGTCAGTCCACAAATGGAAGGAGAGCTGCAGAAAAAGCAACAACTATTGCTTCAGAAACAATGCCAAACAAGTGGATTCCATGTTATGCAGAAACCAAACAAGCAGAAGAGAATACCAAGCATTCGCAATTACTGGAATTTTAGACAGAAGCGAAACAAAGAATAGAAACTTTGGTATAACCTACACTGTGAGCAAAACTGGAACTGACACGACTATTAAAAGTGTGTTTTTTTTTTTTTTTGTGTGTGTGTAAGAGAGAGAGAGAGAGAGAGTAAAAGGCAAACTAGGCAAACACGAACCTCATTTGTCACTCCTTCATCATCTTTGTAGCCAAGATTCTCTAAGATCTCATGTATAGCAGTCAAGTCCCCTCTTGAGAAAGTCTCCCCAACTGGTGATAACAGAGTGCATGAAGCACTGTTTGGGATACCCATCAATACATCTGAAGGAACCTACATAAGAAAGGAAAGAGTAAATCAGAAAACTGTCGTCTTTTTTCCTCTTTTTCTTAGTAATTCGAGAACTGGTGAAAAGAATATTTCCTCATTAAACTCCAATGCTACTTCTCACCATCCGACCTACATGTGAATATAATACAGCCACTTGTTGGAAAAACAAAAAATAGCTTACCTCAGTTTCCTTCTGAAGAGGTGTTAAAGCAGCAACTAAAGAGTTAGGATTTGGCCGCTCTCTAGGTTCATATTGCAGACATCTAGAAGCCCAGCGGACTAATTCAGTTCCATCATTATCGGAAAACTGCCCTTCCAAGCAAGAATCAGTCAACATTTGGAGATTTCTGTCTCGTATTAAATCAAGGGCCTGAAACAAATTGCTTAGGCATTAAAAATCAAGGTCCAAAAAGCATTAAAATGTCAATGTCATGACAACTACATAAAAGGAAAGACATTTTACGATATCCAGTCCAGATGAGATAAGAAACAATACAGATGATTATCTTCACAAGCAAGCAACTTACATGGCTGGGAGGGATATGTTTTCCACTGAGAAGGTCAAGCAGAAGAGTGCCAAAGCTATATATTACACTTTCTGGTGTTACTCTACCTATTAACAAAAATAATGTGTGTAAATTGATGTATTGGGTTATGACATATCAAATACTAAAGTTTGTGCCAGGTAAATGCACAACAGCACACGCAGGTTTAGTATCTGAATTATCGCTTGAAGTCATGATGCAATGATATCATAGAGTAAAATATAATTTAACATGCTGAATATGGAGACATAGCTAGAATTTCATTGAGCTGTTAATCAATAAGAACAAAATAGATTGCCCTATATAAAAAAATCGACAATGTAAATACCAGTTCTCAAATATTCAGGAGGAGTAAATGCCAAATTAGTACTGTAACTTTTTCCATCTCTACTGTTTTTCATCAGGCCAAAGGTTGAAAGTCTTGAATTTCCATCCTGAAAAATTCTAAAATATAAATAGAGGAATCATATAAAATTTATCAACCAATAATTTTGAGACAACCAGATAATAACTTATTACCTCATCAAATAAAACTCTGTAAGCATTGAGATCATGATATAGCGCACGCCCTTTGCTTGTGCAGTATTCTAAAGCTTGTGCAAGATGGAGTACAACCCTTAATCGCATGGCCCATTTCATTGGTTGCGTTTCCCCTGATCAAGAAAGTAAGAGAACTATTCAGAACACTTTTTGATAGACACCAGTTATATGTACAAAGTTCCTGGCTCTACTTTAACATAAATAATCTAGTTCTTTACAGGGAATCATATTCCCAACAGATACTGCAAATCAGTTATCACTGGTTAAATATACATATACATATACATATATGCAATATTACGAGCCAAATGCAGGACTTAACTTTATCAGATCCAACAATGAGATATAAAAGAACAAACATCAGGATAAGCCTTACAATGAAAAAGGTGTTTTGCTAGTGTCTCATTGGCCATGTACTCTGCCACAAGCAACCTATCATCACCTTCACAGCAACAACCAAGCAAATTCGCCAATCTATTGTTACGTAGCTGACCAACTGATCTTGCTTCCTCCTATGGACGCAATAGAAAATAGCCCCAAGTTAAGATCATGGGCAGAACGAAAGTAATAAAATTGATGTCCAACGAAAGAAATGAAAGCAAAGCTCTGCTAAGTGCAAACTGTATTTACCAAAAATTGACGCGAATCAGGCCAAGCCATTCTGTTGAAACGTTTAACAGCAATTCTCCTCTGATTCTCCAACTTCCCTCTATAAACAACATTGGGAGCCTTCTCCCCGTGCTCCGAAACAATATTCTCCACTGCAAATCCAGATGTTGCATTCTTGAGCTGCTCCAACGTGAATTCCCGAAAGGCAGGCAAGTGATCAACCTCACTCTTCTCCTCATTCTCTGCAACAAGTTCATCAATTCAACCAACGATTCTCAGCAATAAAAACAAACAGCCATGAAATTTTGTAATAAAACCCACCAACATCAGGGACTTCCAACACTGCAGATTTGAACTGTGAATCCCAGCAACATGGCGTTAGCTTAGAGCACTGACACCCCATCTCAGTAACTTCAGACACGAAAAAAATCAAGCGTTAAATACGAAAAATAAATATTGGATAAATTTGCAGAGCATTTAAAATCTCGAACATAAGTCGCATTAAATACAAGGAATAGCTCACTCAACAATAACCTTTCCAAAAATAAATACCTCAAAAAGCGGTTCCTCTTCTGTACCAATAAAAATATGCGGTTCCTGTTTTTCGCCGAGTCAACTCAGTTTCAGTGACGCTTCTCTCTGATTTTTATCCTCGAACCAATCAGATTGACCCTTGCTTGAATCAAATCACACTCCAGTTTTCCAAGATCCACCGCATTCTCGCCCCCTCCACTCAAATCACAATCAAATCGAACGTTTTCAGATTTCTGTATCCTACAAAATCCTCGATCTACGCGATTACTGAGAAATTAAAGAATCAAATCTACGTGATCGACGGCATCCACAAAATCCGAAAATCTGATTGATAAAAATAGAGATGAGATGGGGATCAGATTCTTGAACAGGCAAATAACGGAATCATTTTACGGGCCTTTGTTTGGGAGTCAGCTGTTTGTTTAAAAGCGAATCAATTGCTCAAAGCCCTAGAATCTAGTTATTGTTTTAACCCAATTTTTTAATAACAACTGTGTTGGAATAATTATTGACTGAGAAATATATCTATTTTCGTTTTAAAATTATTTCTAAGTTAAAAAAGAAATAGTAAAAATGCAG
The DNA here is from genome assembly GCA_032173925.1 of Heritiera fomes. Taxonomy (NCBI): domain Eukaryota; kingdom Viridiplantae; phylum Streptophyta; class Magnoliopsida; order Malvales; family Malvaceae; genus Heritiera; species Heritiera fomes. Next base: position 3,744,112 of record JAPDPM010000013.1, on the reverse strand, counting down.
CGCTGGTGATTCTTGATTGACACCAATGGGACTGGAAGCGGTCTCCGTTCGTAGAACAGAGCAGTTCTTAAGCTTTCTGCTTTCATCATTCCATGGCTTCCGCCGTCATTATTTCCATTAGCTGACTTTACAGAAACAAAGTTCTACCATGCGGCGCCGTTTCCATTGCGAATGTAACTTGTCCGGTGTGGAGATTTTCAATCAGCGAGGCTAGTCAAAAATTTTTCTTTGCGAGACAACAGGAGCCGTTCACTAGTAGAATTACACGTTGTGCAGGCAATGAAGTTTTGTTTTTATTTTAAGTAAATTTGATAAATTTTAAACGGAACATGATAATGTAATTAATCAAATGAAAATAAAAATAGAAGTATTAATTTACAAGAAATTATATATGAATTTTTTTCAAAGCGAAAAAAATAAATTTTTAAATATAACACAAATTTTAATATTATAATTTTTATAATTTATATCACATGAATATAATTTAACATAATATAAAGACAAAAATATATACAAAAACTATACTAGTTAATTTTAAGCAATATAATGGATACTTTTTATATTATAATGTATAAATTTTGTGCATACCATTTGAATTAGGGTTTGTATATGATATACTGACAGTGTATTATTTCTATACACTATCAATACATCAGAAATTAACACTTTATCAATTGATAAATTAAAAAATATGCTAAGCCCTTAAAAGTAAATATAAAAAAAAATTGATTTACTCATAAAGGCTTATTGATGAGTTCTCAATCTTTAATTTATTGACAGTGTATAGAAACTATATACTAGCAGTATATCATATATAAATCTTTTATGTTATTTAATATTTATTTTAACTATGTGTTTTACTTAATAATTTTTTGTTAATGATAAATGATCAACACTTCAAAAAAATTTATAACTTGTGATAAACTTATTTTAAATTTCAAACAAACCCATGGATAGACTTGGTAATCTTAAACACAATACGGTGATATGATAAAAAAACGAATTAAAAACACAAATTACCAAGTTTGCCCATGAGTTAGACTCAATTGATAACGTATATTGAGTTTGTGAGAAAAATTTTCGGGTTCTATCTTCACTAAACACACATTTGAGAAAGGATAAAGAGCCTTAACTTTGAAAAAATCTTAAGCAGTATTAATCTCAAACCGTTAAAATAGATAAAAATATATGTGATTTAAAAAAAATCAAACAATTTCGCTTTCCATCTTATTTATTAAAAAAAAAATTATGTTAGTTGAAAGCAGGGTCCGTAATAACAACTACAGTACTACACCCGTAATTTTAGGTCAAAAACGTCTTTTGACCGGACAGCATCTAATCTATAATTACGTCATCATTTGGCATTTTGGTCGAAAAAACAGTTAGTTCAATTATTAATTTTTCTTTTTCCTTTTAAATATATCATTTTTTTTTCAGAAATATATCATTGATTTATGTATCAAAAAAACATATCATTGATTTGAATTTGTGTGTCAAAACTTGTCTTAAAATTCAAAAACTGGTATCTCTTGATGTGATAAGTAGTTTTTTTTTTTGGAAATAAGTAGTTATTATTTTAATCGATTGATTTTTTGACGCTAATACTTAACCAATTCAGAACAGCATTTTACATAACTTCAATAAAAAAGAAAAAAAAATCCACCAAAAAAAATAAAAAAGAAAAAAAAAGTTACTCAAAAAAAAATAAAAAAGAGTTCCCAGGAACATTTGTAACTTACAAGTTAATTAAAATTGAAAGCTCCGTGTTATCACAAAAAAAAATAAATAAATAAAAAAGAAAAAAAATTGAAAAATTATGAAAGCAACGTTATTTAATATTGTCTTAGATCAGCAATCATGTGATATATTAATAAAAATATTAAATTTTTTAATAATTAAAATTTAATACTTACGAGTTCAAATAAAAAAAATTATTTAATATTTTAATGAGGAATTGAACCAGATCATATTTTTTTTTATCAATATCGGTAACACAACGTGAGACTTAAACTTAAAAACATTAGTGATTGATGAACCAAAAAGATAAATAATGAAAAATCAGATTAATTACTGACCTACTTATAATTTTTTTTTGGTCGAAATCCTTCGATTTTCATTTTCGGTGACTATTCCGGAGTCGGGAGAAGCAGAGCATAGTTAGGTTTGTCTCTCTCCCAACACTGGCATTCCATACACAAGTCAGGATTCGAACTTTGATCTTGCTTAAGGGAAGAGAGTCGCTTGCCACCCACGCCAACCAGTTGTTGGTGACCTACTTATAATTTTCCCTTGAAAATTTTTAAAATTGATACATTAAATGAAAATTTACAAATTTTGTATTTATAAATTTTTTAATCATATGAAAATCATTTAATTGAACTAATCAAATTGGTAAATAATTAAATTTGATAATTAATTGAACTAATTAAATTAATAAATAATTAAATTTAATAATTACATTCAAACTCAAAATATAACAAGAATTATACTTAAAATTTCCGGATCTAATCGAAAACAAAAGGTACTAGTACTACTAATTCTCGGAGTCGGTGCATCTGTTTCGTATCTCATTTAAAAAATTGAGCCACATGACTTTATTCCAACTAATCAAACCAAATAGATAAATAGATTGGTAAAAAAAATATTAGGTACTTTTTCATATTCTACTAAACAAATATTTAACCATTTATTTCCTAAAGAATAAATCAAACATAATATGGAATTAACCAAAACGACAAAACCATTAACAGTAGTAGTACTCATTTTTTAATTTTGCTTGAAATTTAATAACAGTTAAAACTATTTACTTTTTCTTAAAATATGTTTATAGTGAATATCAATTTCGAAAGCTCTTCTCACAAACATAACAACTTTATCAACCGAGACATAATTAATGAATATCATTAAATCCACGAAATCAAATAAAGTTTGGAGGCAAAGTGTGAAGATGCAAATTTAAAAAAAAATTAATATTTGTTGGATCAAATAAAAGGAATTTGACATCCCTTAAGTAATGTATCGAATTTAAATTTTGTGAATAAAAAAACATCATTGGGTGAACTCTGTCAAATGGAGTTCTACCGGACTTAATTTTAGATTAATATGAGCTTTTCGGATACTGAATACTGTTTACACAAAAAAAAAATAAGGGCGAAAACGTGAGAAAGTACAATTGATGGTTGGGTTTAGTGTTTAAGCAAATAAGAAGTTTAGAGGCCTTGCGAACTGGAGAAAAATTAAAAATGTCAAAGAAGAACAATTTAGCCCGTAGAAAGAAACAGCACGAGTTCGATCTCCAAAGTATGAAACTCTTCTTATCTTTCCCCTCTTTACGCTTTATTTAATTTGTTAGATCAATGGTTTATGGTTTATGTATTTATTTTGGGAAATTAGGAGAGAAGGAAGAGAAAGAAAAGAAGGCGATGAAGCTTCAAGCAAGGAAGAATAAGATGAAGGTGAGTCTTTTTTTCTTTCGTTGGTCAATAAATTTTATTTTTTTTGTCGATTTGATAGTGATTTATTTTATGAGAATTTCTGAAATTTCATTAGGTTGATGGTATTGAGAAGAAAAAGAAGAAAGGTGAAAGTGGGTTTCAAGTAGGGAAGAGAAAATTGAAGACCCAGTTAACTGAAGTGGCTAAAGTTAAAGCAGCTCAAGCAATGGAGCTTGACAAATGAAGGTTCATATGGTAAAATTTTGAGCTTCAAGGTTTTGTAAGAATATATATACATATATATATATATATATATATATATCTGTTTTGCATATTGAGATCCAAGTATATATTAACTTGAGAAATTTTGGATGGTGTGACAGCATGATGTTGGTTAATGAATCTCTTTCGGCAATTTTTATTGTCTGATGGAAATATCTGCTTTATTTATTTATTTATTTATTTATTTTTAAGTTTTTGGATTTCGAAAGCGAAACACTGCCATCCTTACGTTGTATTGATGCTTGATAGAAAGCAAGAATATTGTAGAGGGTTGAGAAAAGGTTACTTTGTTAGTATCCATTCATAGACTTGTGTGTGCATATATATATATATATATATATATATATATGTACGAAGAGTGATCCACTTACACTGGTGTATACTAATTAGTTTTACACCATTTCAAATCTTTTTCTACTATTTATGTTGTAAAGTGTGGAATTGAGATGACTTGCTTCAGTTCAGCCAAGTCCTTAACTGTTGTATAAGCAACTAAACACTTGTTGGGTTTGAATGAGGGAATGTTACAGTTTCCAAAACTCTATATGATTTAGTGTCTTGCCAATTGAAGGCCCAAATGAGTCTCATTTATTGACATGAAGTGTATCTACTAAGCTTACGGTGTTCTGCTTTTGCATAGTGAAGTTGGAGGTGCAAATTTAGAGGCTTAAAGTATGTAGTTCAGGTTAATGTAATGCTAGGTACAAGGAAAGACGGTATGTTTGGATTCTTGTTGATGTTTTGATGCTTGTTTGATAAGATGGTTCTATTTCTATAGTTATGTTTTAACTTTGCTCATGCCTATGTTTAAGTTGATAAGCTAGATAGGTGTATTACGAGAAGTGTTAAGATGAATGACCGGAGTTACCGTGTGGCTTTCCTTGCAGGAAGTTTTGGCTGATGGCTGTTGACTGCAGCAATGTGTTAAGAGAGTTTGATGTAACTTTCTTGTGAATGTTTTTTTTACTGTATGTCTTATGACTAATCAAATGACCATAGAATACTATGGTATATTATATATTAAATTTATATATTAAGGCATTTTTTATCTTCAAGTTTGTTTATATTAATTATTTATTTTTTATGATAAAATTCATGGAATAAACACAATTTGTAAAAGAGGTCACAAACAAGTTATAATGAATCACTTGGAAACTAAGGAAACTATGAAGTTGACAATGCTAATTGATGACAGCATTGGAATAATAAGTTAATCACCTTCGAGTCATCTTTGTTGGAAGAGTTTTATTGTTTGTTATTTTTTATTTAAACAAAATTAATTTTAAACCATAAAATGGATGAATATACTTGGGTTAAAAAAAAGTCAAGTTTTTTTTTTCATTAAAAAAAAAGTTAATCACTTACCTTGTTCTCCTTTGCATGTTTGTAAAGTTATTAATTGGTAGTAGTTCCTTACTCATGGTGGCTACTGGTCTGATAGATGGTTGATTCAATCGAGTTTACCGCACAATGTAATCTGCTTACATTGAATAATTTGGGTTAGTCATGTTTATAACTTTACATTGTGGAAGTAAAGGTACCATGTGAATGAAGACTTGAAGAGGCCTCTGCATCTGTAAAGATGAAGGGAGCACTGATTGCAGAAATGGTAGCAGTCGAATAATTAATGCCTACCCGCTGCTCTGTCTCATCTTTCTCTGCTGTCTTGTGGGTTGCTGGTGGTGGTGGGTTTCTGATGGACCGAACTGTACTGTAGGTCCTTGAAAATTGTATTCCAAGCCCTGCGCTGCCGTCTGACATTATTGATTGTTGACTTAATAATTAAATGCATTTTTAATTTTTTTATAAAATAAAATTAAGTTTTTAATATTTTATGATATGAAAATTAATTTATAAATTTTTATTTTATTATAAATAAATTTTTAATTTTTTAAAATAATACAATTAAATTTAAATTTATTGAATGATATTAATTGCTTTTAAAACATCTTACATGAAAACTGACATGAATAACTTAGTGATTGGCACATAATACGTTACGTGTGTAATAATAACAAAAGTTAATTTCATTTAATAGGTTTAGATTTAATTATATGATTTTAAATGGTTGAAGATTTATTTATAGTAAAATAAAAATTTATGAATTGATTTTCATGCGATAAAATATTGATGACTTATATTTATTTTCAGCATAAAATTATAGGCTTAATAGCCAAATAAGCCCTCAACCTTTAGCCCAAAATGGAATTCAGCCCTCAACGTTTTATTGCATGAAATTCAGTCCATAAACTTTTATTTCAATAGAAATAAACCCTCAACCTTTTACGATTATGCAATTAAGTCAAAATCTGTTAAATGACACTAACTGCCGTTAGTTTTGCATACGTGGCAGCTGACGTGGATAGCTTAGTTAGTTGCCACGTGGCATGCCACGTATGCAAAACTAACGGCAGTTAGTTCATTTAACAGATTTGGTCTATTTCCACTGAAATAAAAGTTTATGGACTGAATTTCATACAATGAAACGTTGAGGGCTGAATTCCATTTTGAATTAAAGGTTGAGGGCTTATTTGGCTATTAAGCCTAAAATTATAAGTTAAAGGTATATTTAGCTATGAAACTTTCATTATTCCATGGAAAATGATGACCCTTGTTTCTGTCATGAGTTCATTCACTCGGCCAGCCCGCCCTTCCCTGCTTAGGAGCAAGCAAGGGGGAGATGGAAATGTGCATGGAGAATTGGTGATAGGCTGATAGCATGCATAATAATTAATAATACCGTTCAAAGCTCTGGCTCAAGTGTGCTCTGTGCCTTAACCATTAAACCGAAACCGAATGAGCCAAGCAACCAATCCAGGTAGCTTTTCAAATCCATTCATTAGCAGACCATATTAATCTTTGAAAATTTTTATATACTTCATGTCTGACAATTATTTTCGGGTTAGGTGACGTACTTGAAAGTCAAACTTTGGCCATAAAAAGCAAAAAGAACAAAAAAAAAGGTATCACGAGCTAAAGTGTCTAGAATCTGGACGGTGCCGACTTGAAATGTTGAGTTTTTAAGTCTTATACAATCGCATAATGTAAAAATCATAGGAACAACATAGAAACATATCTTTACTTTTTCACATAAAAAAATATAAATTTTTTATAATTTATTACATACAAATCAATTTATAAAATTTTATTTTATTGTAAATAAATTTTTAATTTTTTTAAAATTATATAATTAAATCTAAATATGTTGAAAAATATTAATTTTTATTTGTATTGCATATGTGACATATTATATGACAACTCACAAAATCATTCACATCAATTACCACATATGATGTCTAAATGACAATTAGTATCATTTAATATATTTAGATTTAATTATGTTATTTTAAAAGGTTAAGCATTTTTTTAGTAAGATAAAAATTTATGGATTGATTTACATATAATAAAATATTAAAAACTTATGTCTATTTTGTTAAAAAAATTGAAATTATATTTAGTTATTAAATCAAATGATACAAAAAATATAAAAATAATTCGTGTTAAAATGTTGATAAAAATTATATATAAATTTAATAAAAATTAAAAAAATTGATTTTATATTTCACTTGTAACATGATAAGTTTTTTATTTTATACAATTTAACATGAAATAAACAAATATATACAAAATACTAAACCTACTTCAAGCAAATATCAATATTCTGGTTCTTGTTCTCTTTTTTTTTCCCCCTTTTTTAATTGAATTGAAAAGGAAGAAGTAGAGAATTAAGTTGTGGGTGAATGGGCGTCAGAATGTCAGGATCGTATCGATAAATTTTAGCAGTGCTGCTGTAGGGGATGTAAGCATTTTACAAATGAGTCAACTATAGTACGTATAGAATAGACTAAGGCCACCAAATGCTTCTATTTTGTCACGACCAAAAAATTAAGGAACTCTTGTTGTTCTAGCTGTCTGTTCATGTTTTGTCAACATCAACCTCCCTTCTCTTCTTCCTCTTCTTCGGATAACATTAATATAAGCATTTTTTTTAACTCACGAGATATCTCATATTACATTAAATATAAAATTAATCTTTACTCGTATTTTATTATTGATGTTGATTTATGAGAATTTGAACTTCTCGTTGGCCGTTATGGATCATTTTTATTCAAAAATTCAAATTAATTTTCGCTCGTGTTTTGTGATTGATGTTGATTTAAGAAAATTTGAACCTTTCGCTATGAATTGTTCTTATTCAAAAACTCAATGAAATCTTATCTTATTGAATCAATCCTTTGAGTTAATAAGAGCATTTGCTTGTCTCGTAGAAAAAATGATAAACTTTACATATCTTTCACTTTGAAGAATACTTAGCAGAATTAAGAAGCTTAAAGAATAGGGGTTTCTTCATGGACAAATTTCTTGGCCTCAATCAAAATGCATGTTAAATTATTTTGTAATAGTTTTAAACTTATAATATAATACCTTTAAACATGGTATAATGATATAATTAGCATAAAAATTATAAAAATAATGCGATTAAAATTTTTACAAAAATTATTGATGCTAAAAAGGTTGTTAATGTGACACTAACAAAAATAATTTAAGAAGTTAACAAAAATTGAAAAATCAATTTAATATTTAACACGATAATATTATATTTTACACAAATAATTAATTAATATGAAACAAGCACAATAAAATTACACAAATTACTGTATTTACTTATTACTATCTTTTAAGATTAATCTCGTTGAATCAATAGTATAAATCCAAAGCCCTTCATGATTATCATTAAAGTTGAAATTTTCAAGGGTGGGGCTCTATGAATTTGCAACCTCTTAACTTGAAATCTTTTTATCATTATTTCATGAATAAATTATCATGTCATTATGCATATTTTAGTTGATAGCTATATTTCATCTTTAAAAAAAAGATAATGAGTCAATTTTGCTTATTGTTTGTAAACTTAGTGGCATCGACCCGCCTACTAACCCAAATCATGATTGTCTTTCTAATCATTAGATTTGAGATTTCACTAATAAAAATTTGCTATGAAATGAAAATTGAAAGAGAATAAATTATTTCATATATCACTGAAGTGAATTCCTTAATTCTTATGGACGGAATTGTTAAAATGACACATTCTTTTGGATACATAAAAAAATTTAAAATGAAACATATACGAATATTTTAAGTTCGCTAGTAAAATTAAAAATTTACTCTATCAGTATACTAAAAACAAATCTAAGAGTTAATATTCTCTATAAAAAAGTTTATATTTCTTGTGTTTCAAATGTGATAATTGAAATATTTTTTTTAATATCAATTGCATGAGTAAATTTTTATTTAATTTAATTTAATAGTCTCATTTACTTCGACAGATATTAAAGAACGAATGTCCTCCAAAATAATAAAGTAAAATCAATAATTATTGTTAAGAATTCATAAATTATTTCACAATTTAAAAAATAAGAAAAAAATTAGCTAAATTTAAAAGTTCAAATTTTATAAATTAAAAAAAAAACATAATTTTATATTTAAGTTTTAAAAAAATGGTTTTAAGCATCAATTATTTAAAAAAGTTGAAAACATTACTTTTTAAAATTATTATTTTTATTTAAACTATACTTTTTCTAAGATAAAGAAATAAATAAAGAATAAAGGGTAAAAAAGAAAGAAAAATAGTGAAAAATAAAACTAAAAAATTAGAATAATCAATTAATCAATGATGATTTTCACCTTATTAAAAATTTAAATTAATTTTTAGATATAAACTTTAGGAATAAAATATAAATATTTATCATTTAATCACATGAGATTAAAACTAATCTTTATAACTTTTGAAGAAGATTAAATCATTCTATAATAAAATGATGACTAATCTTATTTGTAATCTAATCACTCTATTGATGTGTGTGCCAAACATAACATAAATTGATAATTATATTATACTGTATTTCATTTTATACATTAAGGTTGATCTTTAAGTATATTATAAAATTAAAAATAATAATTAAAAAATATAATATGCTACAATTCCTTAATTGAGAAACTTTAATTTTTATTATGATGAATAAACACTTTAAAAAAACAAATACTAGTACATCCGCCGTAGATCACGGTACGAGGTTCTTTCTTCAGGTTCTGGATCCTAAGTTTGACCAATCTATTATTATAAAATAATATTTTAATTTAATGCTTAAAAGGTTACATTAAACTAATCTCTAATCATACAAAATTTTGGAAAAAAAAAAACAAACTAATCCTACAAAATAAAATAAAATAAACAATTTATGATACCAATTCTTTTTCCGCGACATCTATACTTACTTTTGTAGCCACATGACATTAAAGTCAACCTTGACCCATGAGGCGGAGAAAATATATTATTAAATGGAATTTCACATTTTTTAACTTTATTAAATGGAGAAAATACATTTTTTAACTGTATTTTATTAAAAAAGTAAAATTAATAAAAAAAAACTTTTGTACTTTATCTAAGTAAACTCAATTTTTTTATGACATTCAAATAAACTTCTAATCTTTAATTTATGTTTAAATAAACTTATATTTAAATGAACTTTTGACATAAATGAGTTATTTATTTGAAATAAAATTTTATTCACAAAATCGTAAACTTATGCAAGGGAATTGATGCCTACGCAAAACTGAAGGATCAAAGAAGTTGATGACTTAGGGTGGGTTTGGGAGTCCGATGAGCTCCGGCAAGACTCAGTGGGGCAGGAAAAAACAAAATACGACCCTCTTGCCTTTCGTTTTATTTTTTTAATTATTTTATTAGTAAATATATATATATATCTTTAGTGATTTTTTTTTATCATTTTCAATTTTTCAGAGCTAATATTCATCTAAACTAGCTCTTAATAATAAGAGAATTAGTGATCAAAGCGTATAAATCAAAAACTTAAAAATTATTTGAGTACAATAAAAATAAGATATTTATTAAAAAAAGACATTTCAAATATTTTTTTAATATTGTAGTCATTAAAAAATAATAATAAAATTGAAATCTTCTCACAAGGTAGGTAAGCCAATTTGAGGTGGAAAGGGACATTTTATGGGATATTTAATCTCATAACAATAAAAAAGCCAAAAAATATTATAAAGTTTGTGTGCCTAATAAGGCCATTTTCTTGTCTAATACTGTGGGACCTGTCTTTGTCCTTCTATTTGGGGAAGGGGGTGAGCTGGGTGACCTACTAATACATGCAATTTACATTTATATTACTATAATAGTATTTTGCAAATTGCAAGATACAAATATAAATATATTAAATTCGATATTATTTATGTAAAAGAATCCAAAAGAGAGAATGACAGCATTTGATTTTCCTGAAGATTGCCTCAAACTAAGCTGCTTACCAATATTTTATACTAAAATTATTATAGACTAAATGCTCAATTTAGGATCAAATCTTTGCAAGATTTCTCAATTAAAGATACAATCTTTAATTTTGATCAATTAAGGACTAAACATTTTCTAATTTATTCAATTTAGGACTTTTTAATGTGTGTGAGTTACACACGTTGTTGAAAAGAGTGAATGACGATAAAAGGACAAATTACTGCCACGTGTCCAATGTATTTTTATCTATTAAAAGAAAATAAATATAAATACATTGTCACGTGTCCCACTAAAATGTTGTCACGTGTCAATTGCTGTCACGTGTCCCACTAAAATGCTGTCATGTGTCCCACGTACTTTTACCTATTAAAAAAAAATATAAATACACTGCCACATGTCCCACTAAAAATGCTACCACGTGTCCCACTAAAATACTACCATGTGTCCCACGTATTTTTACCTATTAAAAGAAAATAAATATAAATATACTGTCACGTGTCCCACTAAAATGCTACCATGTGTCTTTATTAAATGCCATTATTATTTTTAACGGCACGTGTACTTCAGTTTCGTTAAAAAGTCTTAAATTGAACAAATTTGAAAACGTTTAGTCCTTAATTGATCAAAATTAAAGATTGTATCATTAGTTGAGAAATTCCACATATGTTTAATCTTAAATTGAGCCTTTAGCCAATTATTATCCCATCATGTTAAAATACATCTATTACTAAAATTGATGATAGACCACTTATTCGTGTAAAAAAAGTTATTTTAATAAATATCACTAAAATAAATTACTATAATGAATTATATAATTTCATAAAAATCAAGCTACTTATTCCAAGTTTATGTTAAGAGAACATTTGATTTTCAAATATGAACTAAAATATTTTGATTTATACATGGTTTAAGAATTAGGTTAACAGTCAAATATACTTTTCAGTTTTTGTAAAATAGCCCACAATGCTTTATTGCATGCAAATCGATCCATAAATTTTTAATTTATTAAAATTAAACTTCATTATTGTACATATGACATGACACATGATAACTTACAAAGTTATTTACATCAATTGTCATGTAAGATGTTTGAATAATAGTTAATATCATTTAATAAATTTGGACTTAATTACGTTTTTTTAAAAGGTTGAGGTTTATCTATAATAAAATAAAAATTTATAAATTGATTTACATGCAACAAAACATTGAAAGTTTATATCTATTTTCTGCAAAAAGTTACAGGTATATTTGATTATTAAACCTAATAACTATTTATGTTTAAAAAGATTCATTTGAAAATTTTAAAAACGTTTTTAAATTCTATTCTCAAATTGTAATTTGTTTAAGTTAGTTTTACATATAATTAAAGTCAATTATTGATAAAAATAAAGTGGCATGTTAAAATGAAAACATCAATTAACATGAAGTTGAATAATGAAAGAGTTTGTTTCTTTCTTAATTGCTTCAAAGTCAAATTCGGAGTGAAAATAACTTTTCATGAGTTCATCAATGAATTATAAGTCAATACATTGTCCGTGAATTTTAGACTTTACAATTAAGATTAAAATAGTGATATAAGTTTTATTGATTTATTATCTAAAAATTTTATTTACACTATATTAAATAAAAATTCTTTGTTAATATTTGCACTAAATTTAAAAATCTTTTATCGTCGAGAGAAAAAAAGTACAGTCTACGTAGTATTAAATATTAACTATTTTTTGCATGAAAATAATGGATTGTATTTGAGTATTTGTATCTCTATCTGTATTTGGTATTGGACATGGGTTAGCGGTGACCAGTGAGCACGAAACCACGTGGTGATGTTATCAGTGCTTTGGGATAGATATTTTCAGGCTGATGGTCTACACACAGCAAAGTTAGTGGTAAACAGAGAAAGGTCACATGCAAACAAGTTCTGCCACTCTTCGCCCCCACTTTCAATCACCTCATGCATGCATTCCACGCGCTCATTTCTTTCTTTCCTTTGTTGTCTTTCTCAAAAATTGCAAAACCTTCCGATTCTTGACTTTAATTTCTCGCTCATACGTTGTAAATAAAAGTTGTTGCATGTATTTAGTTTTATTCTTTGAGCGTTTGGTTCAGAAATTTTATAATTACTCCCAAAGATTTTATTTTTCATAATTATTTAATTTCGTTTGGTTGGATAAATTTTTTTCTCATCAAGAATCTTAGATTTCTAACAATATCAAAAATGGAAAAAATAGAGGGAAAAACAATACCATTCCTTTCTTGAGGTATTTTTATTTTCCATTGAAAATTCTTTTTTTGTTCCAATTTTATAATTAACATTTTTTCATTTAGGTCAACTTTACCCTTTAATATCAAAGGTATTACGTCATAGATAATTATTTATATATTAAAATAAATAAATAAATAACTTAAATAAGTAATTTAAATGTAATTATACCATTAGATTTGTAAAAAATTACAACCCTAAATAAAACACTTATCAAAAACCCTTTTATTTAGGTCATTAAAAACTCTTTCTTAATTACAACATAATCATTAATTTTATTAAATCTAAATATAATTTACAAGTTTGCATGTATCAAAACAACATTTCTTAGCTAAATTGGTATCAATAAATGTAGTGTTCACTTAAATTTAAAGTGTTATTATTTTTTTTATTTTGATGAATTGATATTTAAGAGAAAAATGAATTTAAAATCAAATGGACCAATAATAAGATGGATCATACGATTTTTGATTAATCAAAATCAATTTAATATAATAATAGTTTGTTAAATCAAAATAATTTACATAACAAAAACTTTATAAAAAAGGGGACCAAAAAATAAATAAATAAATGAGTATCTTAAATAAATAAATAAGTAATTAATTTAAATATAATCTATATCAAGTGTTATTCACTCTACATTAACTAATAATACGGAATGTATTATAGTAAAATAAGTAATTAAGTAATCTTATTTTTCTTTAACCAAACACAGAAATCTTATATTCCCACTAATACAACCAAACACAAAAATCTAAGGGGTCGTTTGGTATCGTTTCCTGTTTTTTGTTTTATGTTTTCTGTTTTTGAAAATTTTGTTTTTGTTTTGTTTTGTTTTGTTTTCAATTTCTAAAAACAGAAAACATGTTTGTTTAATGCTGTTACGTTTTGAAAACAAATATTTAAACTGATACATATATAATAATTCAATTCACAAAACAAAATTTTAAAAATTAAATAAAAAATAATATATTTATTAAATAATAATATGTAGATAATATTAAATAATATTATTTTATATTATTTAATACTAATATTAAATATTTTTATTTAATATTATAAAAATTTAATATAATTTAAATAATGTTATAATTAAATAAAATATTAAATAAAATAATATTATTGAATTTAATTGTAATAATCATAAATTATATTTAATAATAATTTTTATTTAATTGCAATAATAATAATAATATTACATTATTAAATAAAATATTTAACTAATTAATTTATAATAAATTATATAGTTATTAAAATATATTATATTTAATATAAATAATATTATTTAATGTTAAGTATTTACTTATTTAATAATATTAACTTATTTAATAGTAGTAGTGATATATTTTAAATTTAAGATAGAATATAATATTAAATAATAATATTCTTTAGTAAAATAAAAATTAATTATATTAGATAATAGTATTAATTATTAACATATCAAAATTATAATAAATGATATTATTTAAAATATTTAATATATTCAATAAATTATTATAAAAATTTAAATTAAATAATATTATAATATTATATTTCAATGTAATATTTATTTAATTGTTTTTTATGTTTTCAACTTTTCTATATTAAAATAAATATATTAATTTTAAAATATTAAATAATATTTTATATCAAAATTTAATATTATTTTATTTAAAAAATTAATTAATTTTATTTATATTTTTATTATAAAATATTAATATTATATTAATATATAAACTATGTTCACTTACTTATGAACAGTAACAGAAATGAAAACATGTTTCCGAAAACAATGAAAACAAGAAATTCTTGTTTCCAACAATTTTGAAAATTCTTGTTTTCGTTTTCGTTTTTTGAAAACGGAAACATGTTGTCAAACGTGTTTTCTGTTTCTGTTTCCAAAAAAACTGAACACAAAAACAGAAAACAGAAAACAAAAACAAAAACAAACGACCCCTAATATTCCCAAGAATCTGTCAAGTAAAATGATTTTGGAATTAAATGATTCCCAAAGGTAATCTTAGATTCTGCAAACCAAACGGCCCCTTGGTGATAATTAATATTAATTTGTGTACTTGCAATAATTACTATTTATTTTTCTAGAAATGCAATAGTAATTACATTATAAGTGTGATTATATACTTTTCGTTTAACTGTTTTTGAAAGATATACTTTTCATTTAATAAACATTTATTACATGTCAAAAATTATTTTTTAAAAATAAAATATGTGAGTCTTTTTATATTTTTTGGAGTTAAGTGTATAAAAAACACTTTTTTTAAAGAAAAAATTATCTCATTATTGTTAGAGAAAATTTTAAATTTTACTGACAAAATTAATAAGGCAACACATACTTTTTAAAATATATTAAGAAAATAAAAAATAAATTAAAAAAGAAGTGTACATGTGTGATAATCTCTTAACTTGTTAAAAAAATTTATTGCCAGTATATAAAAAATAAACTATTTCTTTTAGTTATATAAATTTTGAAAATTTATCTCATACATTGTCATTAAAATTTTTCAATTTTATTGATGAGATTAATGGAGTAACACATACTACTTAAAATATATTAAAATAAAAAATTTAATTAAAAAAGAAGTGATACATGTGACACTATTTGAATCCTACTTTGGAGTTAAAATTTTTTTATATCAATGTATTAAAAAAAATTCATAAATTTTATAATATTTCTTTATTAAGTTTCAAACCAAAATTATATTATTATTTATGTGATCTTAAGTTAGAGTTTAAAGTAGTACCAGTAATTTTTAGCATAACTTATTAAAACAATTGATGCCATCGAGATTTAAAAAAAACCACTATTATAGGCTTCATCAAATATTTGAATATTAAAAAAATTGAACAAAATGAAAGAAAAAAATTGAATAAAAGAATACAAGAATTATATGGAAAATGGTGATAAAGCAATCATTTAGGACCATTACAAACCTTACAATTTCAAGATAATGAATTTTCTTTTGGTTACATATTTTGAGCTAGTTTTTAATGCGGTTGAGATAGTTCCTAATTAGGGCTACAAGGACTTGTAAGGGGATAGACAAGTTCAAGGGATGTTGGATATTGATTTTTGAGATGCGTTTCAATGCTCAAATTAGTAAATCGACAAAATGAAATGAAAGAAAGAAAAGAAAAAAGAGAGAGTTGGAGTAAGGAGGAGGGACTAGGTTTTAAGGAGCAGAAAGATTTTTGTGATAGTTTTGGTAGGCTAAGATTGTTTAACCTTCTCCCCAAGGCCCTTGCCTTATATCTACCTACATTTTGTGGTTTGTTGATAGTCTCACTTTATGTTTCAATGCTCAAATTAGTAAATCGACAAAATGAATTGAAAGAAAGAAAAGAAAAAAGAGAGAGTTGGAGTAAGGAGGAAGAACTAAGTTTTAAGGAGAAAAAAGATTTATGTGGTAGTTTTGTAGACCGAAATTATTTAACCTTCTCCCCAAGACCCTTACCTTATATATACTTACATTTTGTGGTTTGTTAATAGTCTCATCTCATGGAACTTCTTGTGTCAATCAAGTGAAAGGTTTGACTATCAGGCGATTGTCGATCATGTGGATAGATGTCCTAGGTTGTTAGCTCGATGGTCTTCGGTTGCTAGTCCCAAAGCTTTGGTCTAATATTCTTATGTACTTCTTTACTAAAAAAGTTCATGTTATTGAGATAAAAAAAATTGTATACATTCAAATATTTAAATTCTAAAAATTGAATAAAAGAAGACAATAAATTATATGAAAAATGGGGATAAGACATCCTTTTAGGAATATGACAAACTTTACAAATGCTAAGTTAATGATTTTTTTCTTTTGATTGTATATGTTGAGATAATTTCTAGTATGGTTGAGGTAGTTCTTAAATAGGGTTGGTTGTAGGATTTACAAAGGTTTGGGACCAAGGGGCGATGGAAGTTGAGGGCAAAAGCTTCTAGGAGAAAAAAAATTTGTGCAAAAGTTTAGCTAAACTAAGGTTGCTTACCCTTCTTCTTAAGGCTCCTACCTTATATACCTGCTTTGTGTGGTTTGCTAATGTTATCTCGTTTCACAAAACTTCATGTGTCAGTTAAGTGAAAGGTTCAGCAATCAAGTGATTGTCAGTTAAGTGGATAGATGGCCTTGACTATTAACTCTATGGCTTTGGGCTATTGGTCCCAAAGTTTTGGTCTAATAATCTTATGTATTTGGGTTGATAATCTTATGTTTGAGTCAAATGGATGTATACGATTTAATAATATAAATATGAATTTATTTATTTATTTTTAAATTGTAATGATGTAATATGAAGAAATTGAAAAAAATATGTGGTAGAGATTTGAATTTTAAATTTGTTAAAAATTGTGAAAAGTTAGTTTTAATTTGAATTATTTTAAAACTTAAATTAAAAAAATTGAAATAATAAAATTTATAAAATAAAATAAAAACAAAAAGAAAGTGGAAGAGGGAGAGGGTAAAGGACCGAAAGGTGCAGTATGGACACGTGATATAACCGCGCGTGGGAGTGGGAGAGACAGGCTTTTCCTGATACAGTATTTAATATTCAAAATTCCAGCTTCAAACGAGGAAATAAATATCAGTTAGGATTATCCAAGAATAAACACTTCATTTTCTGTTTGTTTTTCTCTCTCTTTTTTTTTTTTGGTGTAATCTCTTTCTCTTTTCTTCGTTTAGAAAAGCCATCGTAGTTATGTCTTATGCCTTAGCTCCTTAACTCAAGCCACTCCCTTCGACCCTCAGTAAAGCAAAGCATCATCGCTCACACACTCGAGAAGAAGATGTGAGAGAGAGAGTGAGAGACAGACAGACAGACAGACAGACAGAAACCAAAGATAAAGATAAAACCTTTTTAGATAAGAAGAGAGAGAGAAAGAGAAACAAAGAGAGAAAACAGCTTTATTTGAGAAGATAGAGGGAGAAAGTGAGAAGGAGAAAGAGAAAGCTCTGCCCTAGAAATATGCATCCCGATAAGGACTGGTGTATGCAAAGGAGCTTTTTGTAGTAAGTAATAACAAACGCTTTCTTCCTCCCTTCACGCACAAATGGCCTCTTCTTTGCATTTCTCAGTCTGCCTTTAATTCCCTTAACCTCTTCAACAAGAGTGTTTCAATTCCCTTCTTTTTTGCAAAAAAACCCATCTTCTTCAAAGCTTCTTACTCTCAAAGGCTGGACCTTTAGCCCCAGGTCACTAATGTAAGTTACTTTCTCTTTCTGGGTTTCCTTTGTTTTCAGAAAAGGAGCACGGAGTTTTACCCATTTTTTAGTTTTTGAAGGGAGTTGTTGTTCTTTCAACTCGGTGTGACTTTCTTTTATGGCGTTGGCTTCTGCCTTTGTCTGTTTCCTTCTTTTTAATATGTATGTGTGTAAATC
The DNA here is from genome assembly GCA_032173925.1 of Heritiera fomes. NCBI lineage: Eukaryota > Viridiplantae > Streptophyta > Magnoliopsida > Malvales > Malvaceae > Heritiera > Heritiera fomes. Next base: position 3,725,467 of record JAPDPM010000013.1, on the reverse strand, counting down.
GTTTTCTTTGGTGTGTGATTTTGAAGTGTGTTAAGGTCTGGGGGTTTTCTGTGCAAGATGCTTGGTGTCAAAGGCATGTAATTGTTTGGTGTGAGTGTGGACCTGGTTTTCTGTTTCCATCTTCTTCTTTATATCTTTAACATGAAGCTTGCTTTTTTTTTTCCTGTGGTTTGGTGAGCTGTAAAATAGCTTGCATTTTTGTCTTTTTCCTTTCAAGTTTTGAGCTTTTGATATCTCAATTCTTTTTTCCGTTGGCTGCTTTTAGATTCTTGGTTTTGCTTGTCCGGTTATGGACTTGTAATTTCTTCCGTGGTGTTTTACTAGCTCCTCTCTTGTAACTTTGGCACCGTTGTGAATATATGATGCTTCATTTTCTTTTCTTTCGAGTAGAGAATGGAAGAGCTAGCTTCGTTTAAAACGCTAAATGCATCTTGGTTTGTTTCTGGCTCAGTTTTCTGAGCCATGCGTCTCTGAAATTTGGTTTTTTGGAATACGAACCACGAAACAAGTTCTTCATTGACTTCTAAATAATCTCTCACATGGCTTGTCATTTTCTCTGTCTCTCTTCATGTTGGTTCCCAAATCTATATGCCTTTTATCTGTTTAGTGGTAACAATTTGGTGTTTCATGGGCTCTTTTCTGCCATTCTGACTTTTGCAATTTTTATGTAGTGTTTGGCATTGCATTGAACTATAGAACAAATAGAGCTATCTTTCTAGTTTCCTAAAATTGGCTTGTAAGTTGATTTGAAGGCACATTCAAGTATAGGTTATTCGAGGTAAATGCATGGATCGAAGGGATGCTATGGCATTATCGGGGTCTGCATCTTACTATATGCAACAAAGAGGAATAACCGGGTCAGGGTCAGGAACTCAGTCTGGGTTACATGGATCACCAGGCATGCATCCATTGTCTAGTCCAAATGTACAATACCAATCAAGCATTAGTGCCACTATGGGATCAACTTTACCTATAGAGTCTTCAGCAGGAATTACCCCACATAGTGTTACTGTAAGCACACCTTCAGCTGTGCCACCCAGTGAGACTGTGAAACGGAAAAGGGGAAGGCCCAGGAAGTATGGACTTGATGGGACGGTTTCATTAGCATTGACTTCTGCATCAGCTACTCATCCTGGGATTATAACATCAACATCATCCCAAAAAAGGGGAAGAGGGCGTCCACCGGGTAGTGGAAGGAAGCAACAGTTAGCTTCCCTTGGTATGATATTCTGCTTATATGTTTTTAACATGTACCTGTACTAGCTTGATTATGTGGAATGCAATTTGTAGCAGCAGTTTAACCTATTAGAAATAAGATTTGTTGCATTTTTTATTGTTGCGAAGGGTAAGGGGGTTTTGTTGTGTCCATATATTTTAATCAGGCTTATGTCAATGCTACAATGGCTATAATATTGCCAACTGATCTGCTTTCGCTTATTTAAGGTGGAGTAGGGTCATAAGCTACTTCCATTTGAAATGAATAATATATTCCATCTCTGATATAAAAAAAAGTTAGCGTGCTGGCCCGACAATAGTCCATAGAATTTTGTCCATTTTCAGTTTGAAATTTTGGAAGCAATAAAATTCAAAAGTAGTGGAAATTGTAAAGATCAAAATTAGTGTTAGAGAAAATGAGTGGAGCAAAGCTTAGAGCTTGTCCTGAGAAAGGGTATGAATGCAAAAAGAAAATAGGAGGACTAAGATTGTCCAAATGATATGAATTTGTTTATATTTGGCTTCTGTTATCAAAGTTTATCGTCAGCTGCATCAATGGTTGGGAATACGCTGAGAGCTGATAAAATTTTTAGGCTTTAAAGAAGTATCAGTGACATATAAATAGGACATAAATTTTCAAATGTGGAAGTTGTCATAGCTAACAACTTATACATTCCATGTAAGCTGAAAAATTCCATTCTCTTTAGCTTATGAACATGTGATCTCATATCACTGCTTGCAGTTTAAGTAGCATGCTTGCTAGCTGGATTTCTAGACTTTTTTTGAAAGGCTACCTTGAGCTCTTTAGCCCTGTCTATAACTGCTTAATTCTGGCTTATTTTGTTCTTGGCTTCTTGCTAATGTGAATGACGTTGCAAATGTCTAATTGTTTTGCTAGGTGAATGGCTGTCTGGTTCAGCTGGAATGGGTTTTACTCCACACGTCATCACCATTGCAGTTGGAGAAGTATGCAATTTTCTTTTATTAATTAGACCTGGGTCTTTACCCTCTAAATTAAGTATTCAAGAAATTAAGCTTTGTATGGTGTGTGGTTCTTGGCAGCAGTAAATCTGTACTAAGATAGGCAAAATGCTGCTTGGTCTATACATATTGTTTCCTTGTCTTTTTATGGATTTATGATGAACTGGAAATGCCCAAGATTTGTTCATTTTAAAGCATGATGATAATGCAGATGTACTATACATTTATAGAAAAATATAAGGAAAAAAATTAGGAGCTGTGATTTGCTTTGTTTAGTATCTCATCTCACAAGATTGAAAATAAGTTTCCCAGAGTTAGACTATTATATGTTGCCATTTATAAGGGGAATTAAAAGAAGAAAGTAGTTAGGCCTAGTTATCATGCTATTCTTCATGCCTTTTTCATCTAGTTGAACATTCTTGCTGATTTGCGTTGTCTTGTATTTTCATTTTTCTGAATAGGGCCTCCTCTTCCAGTTAAATGGTACACAAGAGCATTAAGTTTTCTCGAGATTTTACTCTGTTTCTCTAACAAAAGTAGATATTGTTCTTTCAAGGTTGCTTTTTGAGTTATAAATTTTTTAAATGTGGTACTATATCTTTCGTCAAGTTATCTTATAAACTAGAAGAAGGTTCTTTTGTCTTGAAATTACTTCTAACTTTTCGTGTAGGACATTGCAACAAAAATAATGTCATTTTCACAGCAAGGGCCGAGAGCAGTGTGCATTTTGTCAGCCAATGGTGCTGTGTCTACTGTGACACTTCGTCAGCCATCATCCTCGGGTGGCACTGTCACATACGAGGTTTGGACACTCAATAACCTGATTCCTTTATTGTTTTATGGCATTTATGTTGAGGCAACCCAAGACTATTATGCTGAGTAATGTTGAGGGAATTTAAGTTCGCCTATTACTACCTAGTTCCCGTAAATGTGATAAATACACTCGAATCACATATAATGACATATATGCTTTCCAATATTGTTACAATGGTCAGAAGTTTCATTACTGCTATTTAACAAGCTCTTCCGTTCTGATAAATAACCCATTTTTCATCTTTTTTCTTAAACTCTTATATTGACCTCTCTCTCTTCTTTTTTTTTTTTTATGTATTTGATATCTGTAGGGGCGGTTTGAGATATTATGTCTGTCAGGCTCTTACCTGCTGACCAGCAATGGTGGCTCTCGCAATCGGACTGGTGGTCTTAGTGTGTCTCTTGCCAGTCCTGATGGTCGTGTTATTGGTGGAGGTGTTGGAGGGTTGCTTGTTGCTGCAAGCCCTGTTCAGGTAACTCTTTGGTTGCTGTGGTATCTATGATGTTATTTGTAATTCTCATTTCTAATTGGTGATTTGTCTCTGTTATGGGTTACTGGCTTTTTCTGCATGCTAGTGGCCTTAAATATAAGGGTTAAGTGAGATTGGGCAGTTTCAACATTTTTAGGAGTATCAATGGCAGCCTAGCTGTATATTTTTTCGGTTCAAACTAAATTTGCCTGCTTCATTATGTGTTTGAAATGTTAGGAAGCCACTATAATACCATTCCAAAGGGTATATCAGTAAAACTTATTATATGCTTTGGGTCATTATACGGGGGCATTTAATTATGTATCTTGAGCATGTGACTGAACTTGATCGAATCATCCTATTATTTATCTAAAGCGAATGATGAATGAACCAGGTGATTGTGGGAAGTTTTCTGTGGGGTGGTTCGAAGACAAAGAACAAGAAAGTAGGAGATCAGGAAGGTGTAAGAGACTCAGATAATCAGAGTGTCGACAGCCTAGTAGCTCATCCTGGTATTTCGCCAAGCCAAAATCTGACTCCAGCTTCACCAGCAGGTGTATGGCCTGTTTCACGATCAATGGATATGCGTAATGCCCATGTTGACATTGATCTAATGCGCGGATGACTCTTTCCACTAATAGCACCATGAGCAATGTATATAGTTTGCTGTTGAAGGCGACCAGTTGTAAGTTGAAAACTAAGAATAGAGTTCAGCCTGATTTTTGGCTTGGTGATTCTCACTTCATCGCCCACGACGACGACAGACAATGGGATGTGTTCAGATATTGTAGCTTAATGACTGTTAGTTCAAAATTTTAGTACTTACGATTTCCACAAATCCTAGAGGTTAACATTTCATTTCTCCGATCTGAACCAGTTAAATAAGACATGCTTCGGTTCGCTTAACAGGCAGTCATGGTTATTATTTATTTTCTTCAACTTTCTTGACATTGCCCTGTCCAGGGAATTATATCATGTGTTGAGATTATGTTTGATGTATAAGATGATTGATAGGATAAGATGATAATCATCTTATTTTATGTTTGGTGTACATATTAAAGGGAGAATTGGATTACAATGAGGATTAATCATCTTAGTATAGGATAATTCAATCATTTTCAAAATGTGAGGATTATTCTTAATTTTATAGGATTAAAAATAAATATTAATATTTTATTATTTTATTTTTAATATTTATATTTAAAAATTAATTTAAACATTTAATAAAATAATAAAGATTTTTAATTAATTAATTAGTTAATTAATATAATTTTTTTTATTTTTTATTTTTTTTGTTTTTTATTAAAGAAAAATTATAATTTTGATAAAATAATATTTTTTCGTATACATTTTTTAAAATATTTTTTAAAAAATAAATTTTTAAACATAAAAAATATTATAAAATATATTTTTTAACTAGTTTTTTTTACATTTAAATTTTTATTTTTGTATTTTTAATTTTTTTCTTTTTGTCTAAAAAAATGAAAGAAAAGTGATTATTAACCATAAATTATTAGAAATTATATATTTTTTAATTCATCAAAATTGAATTATTAAATTTAACTTGTATTTTTCTTTTTTTTGTTTTATATATCCTTATAATTGACAGAAAAAAAATGAAAAGAAGATAAAGAAATCATAAAAATAAAGAAAAATATTTAAGAATAGTCTTTTGGAAAATTTAATGTAATTAAAAAATAAACTTATTTTCAAGAAAAACTCAATTTTCTAAAAATAAAGATATTTAATCTACAATAAAAAAATATTTTAAATTTAAATCATATAAAAGAAATAAAAAAAAGAAAAAAATGAAAAAAATACAGAAAATGCTTTTATAAAAATTCATTTCTTAACAAAATAATTTTTTTGAAAAAGTAATATAAATTTTTTAGAAGTAATTTTTTAATACAAAAATCGGTTAAGAAATTGGATTATTAATTATAGTATTGTAAATAATATTTAAAATTTTCATTTTTCATTTATATTTATAACAAAAAAATTATAAATTTAAATTATGTTACTTTAAAAAAAATACTTAAAAAAATTATTTTATATTATTTTTAATTTTTTACATAATAAATATTGTGAAAGACATAAAAAATCATTCTATCCTATTTTTAATCCTTGTACACACCAAACATAAAATAAAATGATATAATCTAATCTTATCTTATCTATAATCTTATATTATCTTATTCTATCATCATCCTATGCATCAAATATCACCTGAATCTCTAATTTTCTAGTAAGATGAAGCCATTTTGTTTTGAATAATCTAAGCTTACAGCCATGTCAACCCGACATAGCTTTTCGGACAGCCTTTGAGGCATCGACAATGACGTTAGCGCGAGGCTGATATCATCGTCGCACCATATCGTGGAGTCACACTCATCAACCACCTTGGCCACCACGCTGCGCCCATTAATTATTATACAGTGATATTACGGAAGCACATCTTCTTTTTGTTAACATCCTGTTGACGGTGCTACAATTTTCAGATTATCGGAGCGGAACATCTTGTTACATTCGGACGGCCACCGTCGGCTCCTTTCACAAAGTTGTCGGGCGAACTGCCTTTGCACGGCTGGTCAATCGTGGCGATCGAGCGATTGCAGGATGTGTAAAGATCACCTTCAAAACAAGTTACACAACGACGATTCTTGGCGTTCTCGCCCTTGATTTTGCCTCTAGGCTTGGAGACTTCAGCTTCAACATGAGTGCAAGTTGCGCCAAGGAGAAGCACGAATATCAAGGGTTGTTAACGAATGCTACCGGAATCCTCATTGTTCGCGTTCGTTTGGTTTATTTTTTAATATTATTTGTGTTTATTTTAGTTCAGAACATTCGAAGAATATATTTATGATCACGTATTTATGAACATTAAAATAAATATATTTATAACTGTGTATTTTATGTTCATGAATATGTAAATCAACATATCCACACATTCATATTTAAAAATAGTATTCATCTCAATATTAAACAAATTAAACAAAGAATATTATTCACCTAAATAAATATAATATTGAACTAAAAAATTTTGTGTTATATATTAAAATAATTTATGAATAAATATGTAATTTTTAAAATTTATTATTATTAAACAATAAATGAATACTAAACCATTCTTTAAACTAATAAATTTTAAATAAACTTTAAATAAAGTTTTTCTCAAATATTAAACGACATAATACACCTCCATTTATAATCAATTGCTAAGCTTAAAAAATAAACAAACAAAAATTAAATATGTTAGCAAAATGTTAATAAAACGTTGTGTTCATTTATATTATTAGAGATACAATTAACTCAAAGCTAGAAATTTTCATTTCCCATGATGAATGATACTGCTTGCATAGCAATTAATGCCTGAATAGTCTTTGCTGAACCAAATCTGCAGACTGCCCTAGGATATCTTTGATAAATAAATATAAAATGAGACAATTTTAATGGAAGCGGAAGTGTGTTTGATTCTTGTATTATTACCTTATCAAATCACATCAATCACCATCAGGTTTCTCTCCTCTAAGTTGTAACCTGACGAGGAACATAAAAATTTAATTTCCTCTGAAATTGGAACATGTACGGAGAAAATTGCAGGCTAAAGCTAAACAAAATCCGATGGACCTGGAAAACATAGGATTTGGTTCAACATAGAACAAGATCTGCTCTGCTTAATGAAGTTGGGATTCAGGACAAGTGGGTTGGGCCGGTTGTAGAACCAAAAAATTTCCTCGGATGGCTCAAAACTCAAAAGAGAGAGCTTTACTGTCAATGGAAACCTTTGTAGTCTTTACTGTCAGAGAAAGAACATCGTGACAGCTTCCTATGCTTTATCATCTCAGCACAATCAACATCTTCAATTTTCAATGATCTTTTCAGTAATTGCAACATGCGTAGAAGGACAAATACTCCTAGCCAATCCCTGGCCCTGGCACTTGGCACATTCAGTCGGTTGTATTATGTGTAAAAAACCGACAATGGCGAAAGTGATCTGACAGTTACAACTAAAATATCATTTATACAAGAGTGAACAGCGGCAGAACCGCAATCTTGCCATCTCTTTCTTTCTTGAAGGAGGTTTTAACTTCATGCACAAAGTCTTGGTCGTAACTCCCAATCTTGTAAAGCTGGCGCCTTGATCAGATGCCCAAAAACATACTTAGAATGACTCGACCACGGACCAAGACGAGCAACAAATGGAGATACTCAAAAAGAGAGTTTTCTTTATTACAAGATAAGGTGTCACAAGTACATTCACATCCAATTATCCGCGGTAATGAAAAGAGTGTTAGGGCCAAGGCAGTGGATGAATGTGATTCTGCAATGAGGTGTGATTCTGATCGTGATTACTAGCCTTCATGTGATACCAGTATTGTTGACGCAGCAAAAGCAGTTTGAAAGGCCTTAGGAGTGCCCGAAAGTGATTGGGGTGGCATGGATATTTACCCTAAAATTACACTGTTAATTTATATACTTGTATTAGCTAATATTTGTTAATATAAACACATTTTCATCAGTTTGACAGTTTGTATTAAGTAGTTAAATTATCTGCCAAGATTTGAATCTCCTTTGTCATTGCCATCCTCTCTGCAACTTATAGGCAGAGAATAAAATCTGTACTTAATGATTTTTTTGTCAAATAAAACCATAAAAAATCCAAATCAAAATAGATAATAATTCGTAGATTAGACGCAAATTTCCACGCAAATTGTACAAAATTATTTGAGAATTGAGGATCCTTGAAAGAGTTAAATTTGTTGTTTCTGCTCATCTCAACCATCAGCTGCTTTAATTTAGAAAATTTTTTTTTTCTCAAGGTTATACATACTGCTCCACTGGCTATTTCGCTCGGTTGTTTCCTGTAGAAGGGATTTCAGGCCGAAAGAATCTTATAACCATGTTCAAGGTCAATCCAATCAGGCATCAACATAGCAGAACTGCTACATTATTGCTATCTTTTTCACCCTTATCGCCACTATACTACCATTAGTCAATCATTTTTAATTCAACAATTACAAAACTTGGTAACGTTTGACTCCATTATACTGCCTTATCGAAAGACTGCAGCACCACAAATTTGTCCTAATTCCACATTGAAAGACTGATATTTTGAATTACTTACAGCTAAATCCCTATATATTGTTTCCCCCTTCGGTTTTCCGCACCAAAACATCAAAATAGAAGAGAATTAAAGTTTGCTCAAATGTGTTTCTTCTCCTTTGCGTTCTTTTTCCCTTCCCAAGTGCTGAAGCTCAGACGCGCAGGCCTAGTGGCAAGATAAGAGGGAAAAATGATTCTGATTGTTGTAAAGATGGCAAGTGGTACACAACATACAAATGTTCACCACCCGTGTCAATCCATACAAAAGCAACACTGACGCTTAACAGCTTCCAGGCGGGCGGGGATGGTGGTGCACCATTGATAAGTCCTTGAAATGTCTATTTTTATGGGATATTATTTTTATACTAAAATCACATGTAGCTAAGTTATTCATATTATTTGGAATTAAAGTTGCCTTGTGATAATTGCAATTTTTTTTAAAATATGAATAAATTTAGAATTTTACCAATATGTCTCAGTAATTTATAATTTATTTAATTAGGGCTTAGCCACAACAACCTTAATTAAGTAAAATTATTTTTGTAAAATCATATAATGGTATTAGACATAAATTGTAATTAGATATAAGGTTATGGTAAATTTTATCGCACAGGAATTTTTATTATAATTTTATAACTAATTAGGATAAAATATCAAATTAGTTTCTTAATTTACCCACATGAATTAGGAAATGATATAATTTGATAGTTTTATCATTATGATATGAATCTATTAGAATTAGAACTTTAGCCCACAGGCAAGTTTTATGTCTAAGATTCATTAATAAAATATGTTTACATTGGTAGATATAATTAAGTTTGCCTCAAAAAATTCTAGATACATAAGCATGTTTATTTTCTATATGCAGTGTTTCCTCAGGCTTGTATTAACCTAGAAGTTCTCGAGCTGGATGGAGAGAACTACAAGGTTTAGAAGGAGAGAGTTCTCCTCCAATTAGGGTGCATGGATATAGACTATGCTATAAGGAAAGATGAGCCCGTATTGATTGAGACCAACACTCCTGCTCAAGTAGCTTTACATGAACGCTGGGAGTGATCCAATCGCCTTAGTGTCATGTATATTAAGACAAAGATATCTGCTGGAATACGTGGTTCAGTCGAACAACATACCAATGTTAGGACCTTACTAAAGGCCATAGATGATCAGTTTGTCACTTCAGACAAAGCGTTGGCCAGCACCCTAATAATGAAGTTCTCATCGATGAGGCTCACCAATGTCAAAGGAGTGCGCGAGCACATAATGGCCATGAGAGATATAGCGGCCTAACTCAAGAAGCTAGAGGTGGAGATGTCTGAGTCTTTTCTTGTGCACTACATATTGAACACTCTACCAAAGCAGTACGGACCATTCAAGATATCTTATAACACACATAAGGATAAGTGGACCATCAATGAATTGATGACCATGTGTGTTCAAGAGGAGAAAAGGCTGCTTATGGAATCGAGTGAAAGTGCATTTTTTGCAAGTCAAGGAAAGACCAAGGATCGAGCCAAGAACAAGGGAAAAGGGAAAATCCCTGCCCAAGCTGACATTAAGAAAGAGTCCAAGTGTTTCTTCTATAAAAAGAAGGGACACATGAAGAAGGACTGTGCCAAGCTTCAGCAGTGGCTCGTTAAGAAAGGTAATCCACTCTCATATGTTTGTTTTGAATCAAATATGGTTGAGGTTAATCATAACACATGGTGGATCGATTCTGGATCTACAATTCACATTTCAACTTCCTTACAGGGTATGACAAACCTAAGGAAGCCAATGAGAAATGAGGAGAGCATCTATTCAGGAAACAAGATGCGCTCTCATGTTAAAGGCGTTAGAACGTGCACTTTAGTTCTTAGGAGTGGTTTTATTTTGCAATTAGAAAAGACCTTTTATATTCCTAGTTTCTCAAGAAATTTAATCTTTGTTTCTAGGCTGGTACCTTATGGATATTCCTTTCAATTTTCAAATAAATCAGTATTGATATATTTTAAGTCTGATATTGTTAGGAATGGTACCTTATGTGATGGTCTTTTCTCTATTGATTTGCAAAATGACATTGCTCATAACGCCTTGCATGTTCAAACTGGCACTAAAAGATGTGTTACGAATGAGGACCACTGGAGAGCTGCGAAGAAGGTGCTTAGATATTTTCAAGGCACTAAGGATTACATGCTTATGTATAGACGGACTGATGAGTTGGAGGTGATTGGCTACTCAGACTCAGACTTTGCTGGCTGTGTTGATACCCGAAAATCAACATCCGGTTACATCTTCATGCTTGCCGGTGGAGCTGTTTCATGGAAGAGTGCTAAGCAGACACTGACTGCCACTTCCACTATGGAGGCCGAGTTCGTTTCCTGTTTTGAGGCTACCTCACATGGTGTATGGCTTAAGAGTTTCATTGGTGGGCTTAGAGTTGTTGACTCCATATCTAAGCCATTGAGGATATATTGTGACAATTCAGCTGCGGTATTCATGGCTAAGAACAATAAGAGTGGAAGTCGAAGTAAGCATATCGACATTAAGTACTTAGCCATTAGAGAACGTGTTAAAGATAAAATAGTGGTCATTGAACACGCTAGCACTGAATTGATGTTAGCTGATCCTTTGACTAAGGGCATGCCAACGTTTAAATTTAAGGATCACGTAGAGAGAATGGGACTTGGTCCCACATTTTGATTGTAATTGAAACTCTTATTAATAATATGATGTTTCTCATTTTGATTTGTATACACTAAAGTTTTATTTGAGAAATATCCTTGTTGTTTGGACCGAGAATAAACATAAGGTTTTATTCATTAAGTAAAAAATGGGTTGATTTAGAAACATTGTACATAGTAATACATGGAAGATAATACTCACAATTTGAGGAACTTTCGCCATGATTCATGTGATTTGTTTTTTCTATGAGTGAAATATATGGACCAAGTGGAAGAATGTTAGTATATCTCCACAATTATGGAAATAAATATTTGGTTGATCAATTCCGAATATGGTCTATAATTTCATATTGAATCTCAACTGAATATTTGGCTAATAAAACACGATTTTGTGATGGTTAAAACGTGATTTTATTGCCATAATTAGTATGCTCTCGTTAGTAATAAAAGAGGGCTCCTTCCGGTCCCCAAGTACGTTAATTTAAAAACACACAAACACCATCTAGTGAGGTTTTGAGTGCTTGGAAGACTTGGAAGGCCTGTGATCGACACAGAGGAGATTGTCAGATTCGAAAATCGCTCCAATAGCAGAGTTACAGAGTGCAATGGCTGGAGGTTAGATCCTGTTGCTTCCGCTTTTATTTGTTTAACATGTTTCATATTGTGTAAAAGCATGTATAATCTGTATGATGTACTTACATACTAGACAGAAGAAAGTAACCTTCTTGCAACCTGATTAACTTTATGACAACAACCTTGGGTTGTAATCACTAAAATTCAAGGATAAAAATTTGAGTGAAAACAGAGAAACCTGGCCCTTGTTTTTTTTTTTTTGGGTATAAATGGGGAATACTAGAACTTGAGTTACATCAAGTTAAATTTGGGTCCAATTTAGGTAAGATATTAAGTAGATGTGGCAAATGAGCCAGTCAGATGGTACTGGGTTATTTTGGATCAAATCATTTTAGGTTAAGAAAAAAATAGATTATTTCGGGTTCGGATGAGATCGGATTTGGGTCAAGAAAAAATTGATCGTTTCGGGTTTGGATCAGGTCGGATTTGGGTTGATTTGAATTTGAATCAATTCGAATTAGGATAAATTCGGGTTCAGATAAATTAGGGTTCAGATAAATTAAGGTTCAGATCAATTTGGGTTCGGATTAAGTCGGGTTGGGGTTGTTGACTTTTTTAGTCAATTTGAGTTAGTCGAACTTAGATTCGGGTCAAGTGGACAGATTTTTCGAGTTAGACTTTGGTCATCTTGGTGTGACTTGTTTGGTATAAAAGTGAATTGAAACCATATTTCTAAGATTTACAAAACTCATGAAAATAATATTTTCTTATTGCTTGACCTATAATAAAATTGATTTATATATTGTGCACTGACAGTGTATAGTCTTTATACACTATTAATGACCAGAAGTTGAGATCTCATCTACAAGCCCTTTTGAGCAAATTGAAAAAAAAAATTATTTGTATTTATTTTTAAGGGCTTAGCATTTTTTTAGTTTGCTTATTGATGAAGTGTCAACCTCTAATGCATTGACAGTGTATAGAGACTATACACTGTCAGTGCATCATATATAAACCCCAATAAAATTGGGATTGACATATTCAAAATATTGAATAATCTATATGATAGTTTTTTTTATAATATATTTACTAATATTCATAAATTAATTACATTTTTTTCATTTTATTTCTATTATTTACAATAATTGTTAACTCTATGCATCAAAGTAATTTAATAATCCCTACAAATACTATAATATATTACTATACATCTCTTTAATTTCTCTTGATTTTTTATAGAATAATTGGAGGCATTAAGTATGAGTGATGTAGCTTCTGTATTTTGTAATAGATTAGCTATTAAATAATTATATATTAGCTCATGTAGAATTTTATTTTTGGTTAGGTTCATGAATACAATATAAAAGTGAATATTTAAATTTAACCAGATTCCAAAAATATAACCCTCGTATTATTGAAAAAAATTAAATTTTTACTATAATAAAATACTTTGATCATTAATTTTGACATTTAAATATTTATTGATAATCTTAAATTTAAGTTTGAATCTTTTTGGGTTTGGGTTAATCTAAATTCGGATGAATTTGGGTTCACATCCGGTCGTAATCAGATCAATATGAATTCTGATCAAGTTGGTTTTGGATGAATTCGGATTTAGATTAAGTTGGATTTGGGTTGTTGACTTTTTTAGCCAAATCGTATTGCTTGGGTTTGGTTTTGGGTAGGTTTAATTGGTTTTTCGAGTCGGGTCAGTTTTTGCTACCTCATTGTTAAGGGATTAAAAATGAGCCAGGTCTGGTTTGATTAGATTTTCATTGGACTTACCTTTTTGTCTAAACCAGTTTTTTTATACAATGAATAAGTCCAATTTCACCCAAATACTACTGCTATTTATTAAAAAAATTATAATAAAATATAAAAAATATTATAACATGTAGATGGTTAATAAGAATAACACAATAAGTTCAAATAAATTCTTACAAAAAGACTACAAAAAATGAAAATTTAAATTAAAGTCTAAAAAATTCAAATTAAATTGTACAAAAAAAATCAAAAGTTAAGTAATGCACATTTCGAGTCAGTTCATTTGTGCATCAATACAGCCACATATGGATGCTGTAATGCGAATGTTATGATATATGAAGGAGGTGCCAAGCCAAGGGCTTTTACTTCCATCATTGAGGCCATTATGGCTTATGACCTATTGTGATGCTGATTGAGATGGTTATCCCATGACTAGATAGTCTACTATTAGCTTTAATTTGACAAGTATTTTGAAATGACAAAACTCAGGTAAACTTAAAAATGATTTTTCTCTAAGTAAATTTGCTTTGAATGAACGCAATGATAGAAATTATTTTAACAAAGTCTTGGATTGTTATTTCAATTGAAAAAGTTAGTAAATACTCTTAGAAAAAGTGTTAGATGGTCTTAAACTGACTTAGAATCACAAAAAGCCATAAAATTGCAGTCAAAGAAGTGCAGGAAAGCCTACTGGACAAAAGGGATCGATCCCTACTGTAGAGGGATCGATCCCAAAAAGGCAGAATGCTTCAGAAGCCACCCGGGAGAAGTTTGGAAAGCATTCTGGTGAAAAGGGATCGATCCCCCCATGAAAGGGATCGATCCCTTTGCTCGAAATCTGACTCCAACAGCTAGTTTTTGAGGGTTTCAAAGGGAAGAAATGCATTAAATGCTTCACCAACTGTTCCAGTCATTTGGTGGACTATAAATAGAGGCATTTATGAAGTTTGGAGGCAGAACAAGCACTCAAAAATCTTCAAGCTTCAAGAAAGAAAATCAAATCTGAAAATCTTCATTGTGTAACTCCATTTGTGAGATTCTTTGTTGTTCTTCACCCATTCATTGAAAAATCTGATATTCAAAGGGGTGAGCTATCCTTGTAAGGTCTGATATTGTAGAGAGTGGGTAGTAATACAAGGGTAGAGGCTTAGAAGGAGATTTCTAAAGTCTCAAGAAAAATTGTAAGAGGTCTTGCCACACCTTCAAGTGGTTTGTAAGGATTCTCAAGGAAAAGCTGAATCAAAACCTTGACAAGGGGTTCAAGGAGAGAGGACGTAGGCAAGAGATTGGCCGAACCTCTATAAACTTGTGTTTGCTTCTCTTTCCCTTACTCTTTTTACTGCATTTCTTTTTATTGTTTATTTAGTTTTAATTGTGCATTAAGAGTTAGAAAAATTAGAAATAAGTAGAAAAATCGATTCACCCCCCCTCTCGGTAGAGCCAACAATTGGTATCAGAGCTTGGGCTCGAGATTAAGTTAGATTAACATATATTGAGTAAAACGATAACTAATGGCTCAAACTAGTTTGTCTACACCTTTGGTAGGAGATGGACACTCTACGGTTAGACATTCACTCTTTAATGGTGAAAATTATGCTTATTGGAAGATTAGAATGATGCTATTTATTCAAGCTAATGATTATGAAGTATGGAGAATTATTGTTAAAGGTCCCCTTATCCCTATTAAGAAAGTAGATGGGTCGGATGTGCCTAAGAAAGAAGATGAGTGAGATACTAATGACATTAGAATGGCACAACTTAATGCTAAAGCAATGCACACACTATTTTGTGCATTAGGACCAAATGAATATAATCGAGTTTCATAATGTGAGAATGCTAAACAAGTTTGGGATAAACTAGCTATCACACATGAGGGAACCACTCAAGTCAAAGAAACAAAAGTAGGCATGCTCACTCAAGACTATGAACTATTTAGAATGAAGAATGATGAGTCAATTAGTGACATGTTTACTAAGTTTACGGACATAATAAATGGTCTTAAAGCTTTAGGGAAGACATACTCTAATGTAGAGATGGTGAAAAAGGTTCTCAATAGCTTATCTAAATCATGGGAAGCTAAAGTCACTGCTATTGAGGAATCCAAAGACCCTCATACACTCTCATTAGATTAACTTATGGGATCCTTACTCACTTATGAGATGAAAATTAAGAGAAATCAAGATCCCCCAAAGAAAGTTGGAGTAGCACTAAAATCCACCACAATTGAGGAATGAAAAGATGATCATGATGTAAGTGGTGATGAAGAGGATTTAGAAATGGCCATGTTCGCCAAGAGATTCAATAAATTCATGAGAATGAGAGCTAGTTGAAACTCTAGGAGACCCCCTAGGAGAGAGTTAAATAGAGGTGAAACTAGTAGGAAAGAAAAGGACCAAATTATTTGTTATGAATGCAAAAAACCTGGTCATATTAAATTTGATTGTCCTTTGTATAGAAAGCAAAATGAGAAGAAACAAAAGAAGAAGGCAATGGTGGCTACTTGGAGTGATAGTGACTGCTCTGATGAAGAGAATGTGGAAGATGAAGTAGCCAACCTTTGTTTCATGGCTGTTGAAGATGAGAAGGTAACTTCTAACTTGTTAGATACTAATGAATACACTTTTGATGAATTGCAAGATGCATTTGATGAGTTAGCCAATGAATATGAATGCATGAATTTGAAATATAAGAAAATGATCTCTAAGTTGAAAAAGGAAAATGAAATGCTTGTGAATGTTAAATTAGAATGTGAGAAGAAATTAGAAAATGCTAATCTAGAAATCGAAGAATTAAATAAGAAGAACACCAATTTGCAAAACTCCTTTTCTAGATTTTACATGGGTCAACAAAAACTTGATCAAATGCTAGAGACTTAAAGAGCATTCTTTGATAGAGAAGGGTTAGGCTATAGTGCATCTAACAAAGAGACTCATCTTAAAAACTTCCTAGTTAAAGATAAAAAATTTGTTTTGTGCACATTGTGTAATAAACTAGGACACTCTTCACAAGCATGCACCTCTAGGAAGACCATGATTAGAGGAAAAATGGCTGTTAAGATTTGGGTACCTAAATATGTTTTAAATACAAGTGATGAGTCATTAAAGATGAAATGGATCCCTAAAGGATCTAAAATTATAAGTACTAACTCTCAAGGACCCAAGAAAATTTGGGTACCTAAGATGAAAGCTTGATGTGTTTGTATGTAGGAGGAAGAGTATTGCTACAAGGCTAAGTCCAAGGAGCATTGGTACCTTGATAGTGGATGCTCAAGACACATGATGGGTGATAAAAGCCAATTCAAGTTCCTAAAGCATAAAAGTGGTGGAGAAGTCACATTTGGAGACAACTCCAAAGGACAAATTGAAGGAATTGGCTCCATTGGTAACTCTTCCTCAACTATTGAGAATGTTTTGTATGTTAGAGGCTTAAAACATAATTTTCTTAGTATTAGTCAATTGTGTGATAAGGGATTTAAAGTTGTGCTTGATGATTTGTGTTGCAATGTTGTTAATGCCAAAACTAATCAAATTGGTTTTATTGGACATAGACAAGGAAATATCTATATTGTTAATTTAAATGAGCTTAATAGCAAAAATGTATGTTTTATGGCCACTAGAGAAGATGAACCTTGGTTATGGCATAGATGACTAGGCCATGCTGGCATGGATGTTTTGTCTAAGTTAGTCAAAAGAGACCTAGTAGTAGGATTGCCTAAGCTCCAATTTGAAAATGATAAAGTTTGTGAGGCATGTGTAAGATGAAAACACAAAAGAATTTCGTTTAAATCTAAGAAATGTGTTACAACATCTAGATCACTTCAACTCCTTCACCTAAATCTATTTGGACCAACTAGAACCACTAGCTTAGGAGGAAAACACTATGGTTTTGTCATAGTTGATGATTACACTAGGTTTACTTGGGTGTTCTTTTTAAGTGTGAAAAACGAAGCCTTAGAAAAATTCATTGTTTTCTCAAAACTTGTTTAAAATGAAAAAGGTTACTCTATTTCTAGTATTAGGAGTGACCATGGAAAAGAATTTGAAAATATTGGTTTTGATACATTTTGCAATGAAAATGACATTAGCCATAGTTTTTCAGCTCCTAGAACTCCTCAACAAAATGGGGTAGTTGAAAGGAGAAATAGAACATTAGAAGAAATGGCTGAACCATGCTTTGTGAAAACAACTTACCTAAATATTTTTGGGCTGAAGCAATAAATACTTTTTGCTATGTCATAAATAGAGCTATGGTAAGGCCTATTTTAAAGAAAACTCCCTATGAGCTTTATAAAGGAAAAAGGCCTAATATAAGTTATTTTCACCCATTTGGATGTAAATGTTTTGTTTTGAACAATGGTAAAGATAACCTAGGAAAATTTGATGCTAAAAGTGATGAAGGTATTTTTCTTGGCTATTCTTTAAATTCTAAGGCATATAGAGTTTTCAATAAAAGAACACTTGTAGTAGAAGAGTCAATACATGTAATCTTTGATGAATCAAGTATCACTAGTAGAACCAATCTTGATGATGAAGTAGAAATCTTTGATGAACCAATAGTTGATCCATCTTAAGATAAGGATGTTAGGGAACACTTAGAAGATCTTACTATTAACAAAGATGAGGAGTCCATGGAACAAGAAATAATTAAGAAGGAATCTAGGTGTCTTAGAGAACTTGGATATGTGAAAGATAATGATATTGTTGGAGATCCAACCATTGGAGTTAGGACTAGGTCAACCTATAGAAACATATGTCAACATGTAGCCTTTGTGTCACAATTTGAGCCAAAGAAAGTGGATGAGGCCTTGAAAGATGAAAATTGGATTATGGCCATGCAAGAGGAATTAAATCAATTTGAGAGAAGCAAAGTGTGGACATTAGTGGAAAGACCTAAAGATTATCCCATCATTGGAACCAAATGGATATTCAAGAATAAGATGGATGAAAATAGCATTATTGTTAGAAACAAGGCTAGGTTAGTGGCTCAAGGATATAGACAAGAAGAAGGGATAGACTATGATGAAACCTATGCTACAGTAGCTAGATTAGAAGCCATTAGGATGCTACTTGCTTTTGCATGCTATAAGGATTTTAAGTTATATCAAATGGATGCAAAAAGTGCTTTCTTAAATGGTTATATAAATGAAGAGGTTTATGTTGAGCAACCTCCCGGTCTTGAAAATCCAAAATTTCCTAACCATGTTTTCAAACTTTCAAAAGCCTTATATGGATTAAAACAAGCTCCTAGAGCTTGGTATGAAAGACTTTCAAAGTTTTTAATCGAAAAAGGTTTTACAAGAGGAAAGGTAGACACAACCTTGTTTATTCAATCTAAGGGTCATAACTTATTAGTAGTTCAAATTTATGTAGATGATATCATTTTTGAATCTACAAATGAGTCATTGTGCAAAAATTTCTCAAAGTTATTGCAAGGTGAATTTGAAATGAGTATGATGGGAGAATTAACTTTCTTTCTAAGACTTCAAGTTAAACAATGCAAAGAAGGTATTTTCATAAATCAAGCTAAGTACATTAAAGATTTGCTCAAAAGATTTGGAATGGATCAGTCTAAACCTTACTCTACACCTATGAGCACAAATATCAAGCTTGACAAGGATGAAGGAGGAAAATGTGTAGACACTAAACTATATAGGTCTATGATTGGCTCATTGCTATATTTAACTGCTAGTAGATTCGATATAATG
Source organism: Heritiera fomes (assembly GCA_032173925.1). Taxonomy (NCBI): domain Eukaryota; kingdom Viridiplantae; phylum Streptophyta; class Magnoliopsida; order Malvales; family Malvaceae; genus Heritiera; species Heritiera fomes. Next base: position 3,706,184 of record JAPDPM010000013.1, on the reverse strand, counting down.
TTTACTGTATGCTTATGTGCTAGATTTCAGTCATCTCCTAGAGAATCACACCTACAAGCAGTAAAAAGAATCCTTAGATACCTCAAAGACACTTCTTCCTTAGGACTTTGGTATCCTAAAGATTCTACACTTGATCTCTATGCTTATTCAGATGCCGATTTTGGTGGATGCAAAGTGGATAGGAAAAGCACATCGGGAACATGTCAATTTTTAGGAAGTAGGCTTATTTCATGGTTCTCTAAAAAACAAAATAGCGTAGCTCAATTCACAACCGAGGTTGAATATATAGCTTCCGGAAGTTGCTGTGCTCAAGTTTTGTGGATAAAACAACAAATGAGAGACTATGGAATAGAAATGAACCAAGTTCCCATCAAGTGTGACAATACTAGTGCTATCAATCTTACAAAAAATCCCATCCAACACTCTAGAACCAAGCACATTGAGATTAGACATAATTTTATACGAGATCATGTGCAAAAAGGGGACATTATTCTAGAGTATGTAGATACATTGCACCAATTAGCTGATATTTTCACCAAACCCTTGGACAAGGAGAGATTTTGCATTCTTAGAGGTGAATTAGGTATTATGAATGCTCTTTGAATTGATTTGATGTTGAATAAATGGCTTAAGTTGGTTTGTGCTAATTGCAAGACAGAAATTTGAAGAATATAATTACAACTTGCAATTCATGATCTTAACTTACCATGTTACTGTTCATATTCTTAGCTTTTTGAGATTAAATTGTTGAATTTTGTGTGTTTTGATCATGATAAACTCTCTTCATTAGCCAAAACCCATTTCCAATGGTTAAGACACTATTACAGCCATGGTCACCTTTTGTTTCTGCACACTCATGCAATTTTCTGCATTTTTCTGCACTTTTTTGCATTTTTTCTGCAGTTTTCCACTCACATCTCATGCATCCCCAGTGGCAACAACCATATTCTGATTTTAAATTAGTAAAAATGCATAAGTTCCATTGTTTTCAAATCATTTTTATGCATTACAAATGAGGCAAGTGACTGAGGAGATAATTCTTCCAAAATAGGATTGAGTTCCAAGTCTATCAGGCCAAAAATCTGGGTTCCTGCTATGAGGGATCAATCCCTTTCACCATGGGATCGATCCCATGGCATCAAAAATTGGTGAAGAAATCCTGGGAAGCATTCTGCCTGGAAGGGATCGATCCCTTCCTAGAGGGATCGATCCCCTCGGGACAGATTGCTTTTCGCGGGCCATTTTAAACGTGGATCGATCCCCTCGGGACAGATTGCTTTTCGCGGGCCATTTTAAACGTCGGCCCCTTACTCCTCACCCACTATTCACCTTCCTCTTCACTCTCAACGCCTTTTCACCATATCCTCTCACCCAATTTTCTAGATCTCACTCATTTCTTCACCAAATCACTTCATTTCTTCACCAGTCTTCCTCATTTCTTCATCTCTTTCATTTCCCCCACTCCTTTTCTACCCAAACTTCATCTTTTCTTCTCTTCTTTCTTCTTCCAAACCATGGTTACTATTCACCCAACATTGCAATTGTAAGTTTTTCTTCCATTTTTCATTAAATTTTTCTTGCATTTCTAGTTTGTTTCATCATATCTTGTCTACCCATTTGCATATTTTACATCAATTTCCTTTCCATCTAGGTTTTCCATTTATTGGCACTTGTCTCTCTTCTAGGATTTATACTTAGTCTCTTTGTACTTGTTCATCCATATTTCACTGTCATACTTGTTCCATGCATCTTGGGTTGTGGCTCTCTGCTGTTGGCTAGCTCTTATCTTACCCATACCCTCATCCATCGCTCACCAAAATCGTGCCCACTACCTGCTCAGTAAAAATCCTCAATGAACTTTCCTGAATTTTTCCACTCCATATGGCTCCTAAAGTTAAGCACACTACTCAAAAACGCAAAACAAGTGCTTCCTCCTCTTCCTCCTCCATACCGGCTACCTTTAACCGATGCTTTCGCCATGCCAATGAGAAAACAAGATTTCTAGCGAACTTTGCCAATATGCCTATTAAGCATTGGCGTCCAATTGATTTCGATTTCCTCGAATCAATTAATTTTCCTTACTTGGCCAAATTCGCTGAATTTAATTGGATTAACTTTCTCAAAATCAACACTCCGGTTCCTCCAAACATCATTCGTGCTTTCTTTTCCAATGCCGAAACCATCACGGATCCAAATGATGAATGTCGTGTTGTAGGAATTCGATCCTATGTCATGGGCAAACACATTGAAATCACCACACAATCCCTCTTTGTTGTCTTTAGAGTTCCCGACGACGATACTATATATGAGAATGTTGACGTCCCCTTCGAGTTTCCCGTTACCAATAATCGTGCAAGTGACCTTCCTGTCTTCGCCCGACTCCTACATATCATAATCTCCTGGAATCTCCGACCCTTTGGCAGACGATATTCTCACCTTCGGAAACTTGATCGTTTTTGGCTCCATCATATTCATTCACCTGATGGTCTTCAGCCACACCTTCTTCACTTTATCCTTCAAGACTGGGTGAAGATTGTCACTACCAAGGTGCACACCATTGTTTTCCCTCAGCCTCTCGCCTACTACTTAATCTCTAAAGGCGTTGACTGTTCATGTGAGGTTGGTGTACTTCCGGATCCCAGCACCACGATCAATCTCGCTACTCTCTATAACCTTGGGTGGTATCAACGTCAACGGGGAGATACAATCGAATGGGTTAAGGGTCATGGACAGGCTGAACCTCCTGAACATGCTCCGGAAGAAGTCGGAGAAGAAGGAGGAGACGGAGACAACGTACCTGCAGCACCCACATCTTCTGCACCCTTCGGCTCTACGTCAACCTCTCTTGACCAGATCATGCTGATGCTTCAACAAATGCACACCTCTCAGCAAAATTTCCAGCTGGACGTCACTCAGCGACTTGATCAGATCGAGAAAACTCAAGCTACTATGTATGATGAAATCCAAGATGTTTGTATGCAGCACGAGGATTTCATGGATCAGTACTACAAGACGTTCCCTAGGCACTGATTATGCTTTTTGTGTGACTTATGCGTTTCACTTCTTATGATTTCGACCTTTCTACTTTGTCTGCTGTTTGTGCTGGTTGTTTCTGTCATTTTCTAGTGTGTTTATGATGTTTTAGTTTTATGTTTATAACTATGACTGGTGTATATTTCCATTGGCTTGATCTATATGTATGACTTTGGCTTGATCTATATTTCCATTGGCTTGGCTTATCATTTTGCTTAGCATTTTTCTCCATTGTTGCTTTAGATTGACTTATACATCTGACCATTTCTTTTCTCTCATCATATTTGCTTTAATCCTTGATATGACAAAAAGCGGGAGAATTAATATGGTAAATCTTTCATGCATAAATTGAGGGGGAGCAAGATAAGCAAGATATTTTTCATGCAGAAATTGAGGGGGAGCAAAGCAAAATGATTTTCAAGCAAAATATTTCTCCATGTATAAATTGAGGGGAAGCCAAGCAAAATGATTTTCATCATGTCAAAATAATAAGCAAATCTATCTTAAGCAAATTTACCTTAAGTTTTGTCATATCAAAAAAGGGGAGATTGTTAGCTTTAATTTGACAAGTATTTTGAAATGACAAAACTCAAGTAAACTTAAAAATGATTTTTCTCTAAGTAAATTTGCTTTGAATGAACTCAATGATAGAAATTATTTTAACAAAGTCTTGGATTGTGATTTCAATTGAAAAAGTCAGTAAATACTCTTAGAAAAAGTGTTAGATGGTCTTAAACTGACTTAGAATCATAAAAAGCCATAAAATTGTAGTCAAAGAAGTGCAGGAAAGCCTACTGGACAAAAGGGATCGATCCCTACTGTAGAGGGATCGATCCCAAAAAGGCAGAATGCTTCAGAAGCCACCCGAGAGAAGTTTGGAAAGCATTCTGGTGAAAAGGGATTGATCCCCCCATGAAAGGGATCGATCCCTTTGCTCGAAATCTGACTCCAACGGCTAGTTTTTGAGGGTTTCAATCGGAAGAAATGCATTAAATGCTTCACCAACTGTTCCAGTCATTTGGTGGACTATAAATAAAGGCATATATGAAGTTTGGAGGCAGAACAAGCACTCAAAAATCTTCAAGCTTCAAGAAAGAAAGTCAAATCTGAAAATCTTCATTGTGTAACTCCATTTGTGAGATTTTTTGTTGTTCTTCACCCATTCACTGAAAAATCTGATATTCAAAGGGGTGAGCTATCCTTGTAAGGTTTGATATTGTAGAGAGTGGGTAGTAATACAAGGGGAGAGGCTTAGAAGGAGATTTCTAAAGTCTCAAGAAAAATTGTAAGAGGACTTGCCACACCTTCAAGTGGTTTGTAAGGATTCTCAAGGAAGAGCTGAATCAAAACCTTGACAAGGGGTTCAAGGAGAGAGGACGTAGGCAAGAGATTGGCCGAACCTCTATAAACTTGTGTTTGCTTCTCTTTCCCTTACTCTTTTTACTGCATTTCTTTTTATTGTTTATTTAGTTTTAATTGTGCATTAAGAGTTAGGAAAATTAGAAATAAGTAGAAAAACCGATTCACCCCCCCTCTCGATAGAGCCAACATTTACAACGGGTAATGTCATTATACTAGTAGGTTCACCAATGTCCTGATGAGCAAAAAAAAAGGTAGTGGTTGCATGCTTATCTACTAAAGTCGAACACCATTTCATGGCTGCCACAACAAGTGAGATAATTTGGTTATGTTGGCTGTTACGAGACTTAAGAGTAACACAGTATTGACCCACTCCTTTATTTTGCGACAACCAAGTTGCATATACATTGCAACTAACCCAGTTTTGCACGAGAACTAAACATATTGAGATGGATTATCATTTCATTGGGAAGCGGTATGTCACTTGAGATTGCACCAATGAAGGGCGGGATGGTAGGGCAACTAATCGATGTGTTCACCAAGCTTAGGGAATGACCATATTTCGATTATTACTCAACAAGTTGGGTATTGCGAATCTTCATGCACCAACTTCAGGGAGAGTGTAGAGTATGTTGCCATTATAAGGAAGATAATTATTATTGATTCTTTCTTCAAAATAGCTTGTATTATATTAGGGAGGAGATCTGTAAATTATGCCATTGATTTTGCCTTGCCTTGGATAAGTTCTAAGTGTATTTGTGTTAGAGGTGTTCATGGACTAGGCTGGGCCGAGCTTAGGTAAGGGATTTATAGTTGGATAATTATCCAATACACTATCAGTGAAGTTTTTTTTGACTCCACAAGCGGTTTGGATCCTAATCCCTCTTGTGGAGTCAAAAAACTCCACTAATGGTGTGTTGGATATTAATCCTTTATAGTTTGCCTAAGCTTGGCTTGACTTGACCAATTCTAAATTTTGTCCAAATTTGTTTTTATATAAAATAAATAAGTCCAAACCCACCCATATACTATTAATCTTTCAGTTCAATTATAAATCAATTGAATTATTAGGTTATGCTAGATATGTTTGTTATATATTAACTTAAATTCTATATTAATGAGTATATTGATGAGTATATATTTGGTAATAAATATATCATTAATGAGTAACTTGGTTGTCAAGTAATGAGGCTCTATAAATATAAAGTGGTCTCTAAAATTAAAGAGACACAGAGAGATGTAATCACTATGTGATCTCCACGGGAGAGAGGGGTTTATAGGGATTTGGGAAAAGTTGGAGAAAACACTGGGTTAACACCATGGAGCAGGGAAATTGGGTTTGTTTTGGGGCTTGGCTTAATGTTTGTTTTAGGGTGTTTTGTACTCTTTGTATTTTCTATGGTTTATAGTAGATTTCTCTGTCTTATCCATAGATGTAGGCATTTGGGTTGAACTACATTAAATCTTGTCTCTTGTGTGTGTGATTTAATTTCGTGCTGATCTCATATCGGTTTGAAATACATGTCTACTTTAAAAATCCAACAAGTGATATAAGAGGTATGGTTCGAGAATTATCATATGAAGAGATGATGATTCGATTCAGGGGATTTGCTGTTGTAGATTGTGCTTGTAAGATCGAGGACATGCAAGAGAAGATTTCTTGCAACGGGATGTCAGTTGTAGGTGGAGTAATTCTCAATTTGATCCAGTAGTCTTCAATAAATTTCTGGATTTAGGTAAGAATTAAGATTGTTGAAAATATGAAGTCAGCAGGTGCAGATCTTGGGTAATAAGAATGGAGCACATTGAATACCTTAGAGATTGTCTTACTACTCTAAGAGGTATTGACACTTTTCTTGTGCTATTATACTTTTGCGTAAAGTGAAGGGTACACATACAATTTTTAGGTGGTGTGACATGCCCTAAAAATATGTGGAGGATGTATAATATTAGTTTGCCAAGGAAATCACATATGGTAAGGTTCCTGACATGAAGAAAAGTGTGATTATTTTGTTTATGGGAAATTGGTAGAGAAAAAAATCTCGATGGTGCCAGCTTTATAATCTCTGGATGAAAATGCTAGTGAGAGAAAATTCTAACTAAGAGAGGTTATATCAAGGTTCCTCTTTGAAGTCAACTAGGTGGAGATGATTTGGCTACGCATGGGTATTGATCGTGTTGTGTGAATTAAGAACAATTAAGATTGATTCGATTATGTGTAGCTGGGATTTCCTTAAGACCAATATTTTGGTAGAATTTGTGTCAAGGTGGAGATTATTAGATGTTGACCGAAATTCTTTTGGGAACCAATTTGGATTCTAGTAAAATTCTATTGGTTAGAGAATTACTTGGTGGTTAAGTTTATTTAGAGATAAATATTCTTAGTAGATTAGATTCCTTAGTGACTGAGAATTCTTGGTGATCAAGTAACTTGACTCTATAAATATAGAGTGCGTCTTAACCTTTTGAATAGGATTGACACGAAGAGATATGTAATCAGTATGTGATCTCCCCGTGAGAGGGGTTTATAAAGATTTGAAGAAGAGTTGGAGAAAACATCAGGTTAACACTATGGAGTAGGGAAACTGGTTTTGTTTTGGGGCTTGGCTTAGTGTTTGTTTTAGGGTATTTTGTACTCTTTGTAATATCTATAGTTTATAGTGAATTTCTCTCTCTTATCTATGGATGTAGGTACTTGGGCCGAACCACGTTAAATCTTGCCTTTTGTGTGTGTGATTTAATTTCGCGTTGATCTCATCTCAGTTTAGAATACGTGTCTGCTTGAAAAACCCCAACAAGTGGTATCAGAGGTATGGTTCGAGAATTATCATGTGCAGAGATGATGATTCACTTCAAGGGATTTGTTGTTGTAGATTGTGTTTGTGAGATTGAGGACATGCAAGAGAAGATTTGCTACAACAAGATGTCAATTATAGATGGAGTCAATATTTTGTTGAAATTTGAGTCAAGGTGGAGATTGTTAGATATTAACTCAAAATTTATATTAATGAGTATATTTTTGGTAATAAATATGTCATTAAATATACTTAATAAGTGACATGGTGACCAAGTAATAGGGCTTTATAAATATAGAGTAGTCTCTAGAATTTGAGACACAGAGAGATGTAATCACTATGTTATCTCCACGTGAGAGAGGGGTTCATAGGGATTTGGGGAAAAGTTGGAGAAAACACCGGGTTAACACTATGGAGTAGGGAAACTAGGTTTGTTTTGGAACTTGACTTAGTGTTTGTTTTAAGGTGTTTTGTACTCTTTGTAATCTCTATGGCTTATAGTGAATTCTTCTCTCTTGTACTTAGATGTAGGCATTTGAGCCGAACCACGTTAAATTTTATTTCTTGTGTGTTTGATTTAATTTCGCGTTAATCTCATCTCAATTTGGAATACGTATATGTTTTTAAAAATCTCAAAAAATAGTATCAGAGTTATGATTCGAGAATTATCATGTGCAAAGATGATGATTCGGTTCAACAGATTTGCTGTTGTAGATTGTGTTCGTGAGATTGAGGGCATGCAAGAGAAAATTTGTTACAACAAGATGCCGACCGTCGATGGAGCCAATATTTTGGAGGAATTTGAGTTAAGATAGAGATTGTTAGATATTAACTCAAATTCTGTATTAATAAATATATTAATGAGTATATATTTGGTAATAAATATATCATTAATAAGAAACTTAGTGACCAAGTAATGGGACTCTATAAATATAAAGTGGTCTCTAGAATTAGAGAGACACAGAAAGATGTAATCATTATGTGATCTTCACATGAGAGAGGGGTTTATAAGGATTTGGAAAAAAATTGGAGAAAACAACAGGTTAACATTATGGAGCAGGGAAACTAAGTTTGTCTCAGGGCTTGGCTTAGTATTTGTTTTAGGGTGTTTTGTACTCTTTGCAATCTCTATGATTTATAGTAGATTTTTCTCTTTTGTCTGTAGATGGAGGTATTTGAGCCGAAATACGTTAAATTCTGTCTCTTGTGTGTGTGATTTAATTCTGCGTTGATTTTATCTCGGTTTAAAATACGTGTCTGCTTTAAAAATCCTAACATGATTGGCAATGACGAAAAAGAGACTAAACTTTTGACTTTCTTATCTTTTATCATAACTGACCTAAGAAACAAAATAAAAAAGACTTGGCTGCCATTTGACAAATTCTGTTTTTGATGAATATGATCTTTATGCAACTTGTCAGTACATAATGTTGATGCCAAAAAGGCTGTTGGGCTTGTTGATGATGGATCAACTCGTTCCTCCTTGGATCAACTTACAAAATAGAAGGTCCATCGGGGTTGTTCCCGGTGGGACTTGCTCCGATGCCTAAGTCAGTGAAGTGTTTAAAGAAATTATAAGTAACAGAGTAGAAGAGAGTGAAAGTGTGTACCTTTATCTTGTGTCTCTACTTCTTTATATAGGCGTTTGTGTAATTAAGTGGGTGGTTACTCCTTGTGTGTAGCTCAGTCGGCCACTTGTCACTAAGCTCGGTGAGATGGGCCTATTGGGCCCTCCAACAATGATACTAACATTATGCCCCCCTGGCGAATGGCGATTACAATGTGTTTGGTATTCGCCATAGACCTTTTACTCCTTTCATATTCTTGAATTTTGTATCCTTGGTAGCGTCAAAGTTGTGACAACACATGAGCTTTTAAATTTTGGCGCTTAAGGCGATGAGAATCCAAGATCATGGGCGAGGAAGTCTCTGAAGAATGCTGCTCGGGCCAAGAGTGAGTGAAAACTCGAGAAACTGGCGCTAAGGCCATAGCGAGCAAGCACCCTAAGAAACTGGCACCAAGGCCATGGGCAATTAAGCGAGATGCTGGCGCGAAGACCATGGGAGAGTAAAGTGCCAAAATGATAGCGCTAAGGCTACGGGCGAGTAAGAGCTCAATATATTGGCGCTAAGGTTATGGCGAGTAAGAGTCGAGAATTGCGCTGAGGACGGGTGATCAAGTGACTAACACTGAGTCGAGCGAGCAAATGCCCAAAACTTGCGCGCAAGGCCATAGCGAGCAAAGATCCAAGGCAATCAAGTGCCAAAACTTGCGTTGAGATCTAGGGCAAGCAATGCCCAATACTGGCGCAAGGCGATGGCGATCGCAAAGATCAAGATACTGACGCTAAGGCTCAGGGCTAGTAAGTGCCTAATATTGGCGCTGAGGCCATGGCGATCATAAGATCAAGATACTGGAGCTAAGGCCCGGGGAGAGCTGTTGCCCAAGATGCTAGCGCTAAGGCCCGGGGTGAACAAGTGCCTAAGATACTGGCGCTAAGGCCTAGGGTGAGCAAGTGCCTAAGATTCTAGCGCTGATGAGTAGTGCCTAATACTGGCGCAAGGCCATGGTGATCGCAAAGATCAAGATATGTAACATCCCGTTACCACCTTTTTCACGAATTTCTATATAACTTTACTGGTTGGGCTGTCTGCGATGCCATTAACATTCAACAATGACAATAATAAATGATAAACATTTATTAACAATTACGAAATATAAAATTCTTTTCTTTATTTCCTTACATCTAACATCCCCTACTGATTTTGTTTCACTAAAGTAGTGTATGCTCATGTCTGAAATGTAGAAGAGAAGGGACTGTACCTGTAATGTTAATCATCCATCTTGGAGCTACTTCTCTAACTCCTTGTCTTTTATATGTGGAGTTAAAACAAAGGGGTGAACGATTCATACGCTCAGTAAAGGAGACATATGTTGCTTTATAAAACCAAAATCATATACCACCCAAATATTTGTTTTTCCTAAAATCACATCGATAGGAAAACAGTGGTATAGTAAGCAATACTCTCAATACACCATTCAAACCACGAATTAAATAGTTTACTTTAAAATGTAGTAAACAGTAAATAGGATTCAATAAATCCATTCAATAAACAGAAATCAATAAGTTGAGACTAGGCATCCTCATGCTATCATCGTTCCCCCTCCCCCTTGCGAGAACGGAAACTACCGCTATTGGGGTGCACCCGTAGGCCATCGCCCCTCGCGGCTATCTTTGCTAGATCTATGGCCATAATCTATAGGTGGTCCTTGGGTCCACTTGCCAAGTGACCTCGAGACCGCTGATGACTTGGCGGGTTTATCAGCCTTGTGACGCCCTGAGGTGCACTTGTTGGTCCATCGACCGAGCCATCGCCCCAGGCAGGTCACGCAACTACATGAATCATACTGCATGAACTAGGGCCTAAAGTCTCAAAACCACTTTTATATCTCATGAAAACCTTTATGGAATTATCTCACCATATTATCATTTTCTCAAAATGATTTGATTTTCCAAAAAGGTTCAGGCTTTCTGTTTACAAAACAACTTGAAAACATTCCAAAATCTCAACCTTTAAAGTCTGCTCGCCCATGGTCTGCTCGCCCAACATGGCTCGCCCAGTGCAGAGAACTTGTGTTCGCTCGCTCAACTTTGCTTTTGAAATAAGAAAGCAAAACTGGCTCGCCCTCAGTGGCTCGCCCATTAATCAATTCGCCCAAAAGAGTTTATATTTTCTACTTTTGAAGCTATTAAAATGGCTCATTTTTCCTCAAGAAAACACCATTGAAATCTGTTCGCCATGGTAAGCTCGCCAGCCTGGCTCGCCCATGGTAAACTCTAAGGGTGAACAAGTAATCGCCCGCCACCCTTTGCATTTAAAACCAAAAACACTGGCTCGCTCATTTTGGCTCGAAAACAACTTTCATAACTTAGGGGTCGCCCGCCCCAAACCAAAATATAAAAGGGTTCGCTCAAATGGCTAGCCCGCCTTATACCAATTCGCCAAACTAATATCATAAGGGCAGCTTGTAGCTCGCCCAAGATCAGAACATTTTATTAAACCAATGCATGTCAGAAAATAAAACAATTTCTCAATAATTTCACTGAAACTTAACTCCACAGGACATGCATTCATTCCACACACATCTCCCTTACTTGATATTACGAAGTCTTGCTTCGCCTTGCTTTCTGCTCGCCAATAGCCATTCCCAATTCCTTGCTGCAAATAATATATAATTTCCATTAATATTTCTTTTTCAACTATTTCCAACACTTTGGCGAGACTCAATATTCAACTATCTCGCCCACAAGTATTCTTAATGGCTTATATTTTGAGAGCTCGCCTATTTATTCACTTCATTAGAGTTGGGCGTTCTCACCCTTTAAACACAGACTTTACTTTGGCGAGTTCATTATTATCTACTCGCCTCATTGGCGATTACTAATTTTCATCATTGGCGATCACCATAGTCGCCATTCTCATCACTTTTACACCATTTCCATTACTTTCCTTAATCATTCTCGATTATTTTCTCAGTATTCTACTACAATTTCAACCCAGTTTCATTTTATTCCTCATTTACATTCAAGATATGAACTTATTCTATTTCTATGATCTAACAAGAATAAATCAAAAGCAACACTAAAATCATGCTTCTTATACTTGAAATCATAGAAATTTATCATTCAATCTCAAGAAACCATTAAATCTCACCTCAATCAACTGCACTTCCAGAACAGAACTCTGTCTGTCTCATGTTAGCCTTACTTTGCTTATTGCTTTAGCTCATCAACCATTGAGGAAAGGTTTTGCAAGTTGTTTTTCTTATTTAGCTAACGTAAGGATGGAGCTTAGTAAATCAAGCATGGTGGAAATGTATGGAATCAGAACAGAAACTGGCAGTTGCATAATTTTCATGAAGGAGATGAAGTTTGCTAAGCCAGTTTTCCTCAAATGTTTCTTCTTATATAGCCATGCTAATCCAATCAGAACTCATCACCTGGCATTTACTCCTTTCCTTCATTTATTTCACGTCTTTCATGCATTTAATGCATGAAGAAAAACTGCGCTGACAATGGCATGAAAGTCTCCCTTCTAGACGCCTTTTCTTCTGCTATTGACTTTGTTTTTGTTCCTCTACCAATAAGGATAATTTCTTTATTGACTTTAACTTTTCTTCATTTATTGTCTTCAACCGTATGACTCACAAAGTCAATTTTGGCTGCCAGGTTGAATCTATTTTCATTTTGCCAATGCTTATTCAGTTCGCCTGGTCAATCTTGAGACCTCAATTCTCCAATCTCTATTTCAATTCGCCAACCTCTGAGCTTGTCGACTAAATCTTGATGCCAACTTTATAATTTGGCAAATACGAGAAATTTTATTTTCTTGGCGATTACAGTTATTGTTCTATTCGCCACATTGCTTTGATTCATGTCATATTGTTGGCGATCACTCTTCTCGCCACTTTGCTATGATTTATACCACAATTTGGTGATCAGATTACTCACGATACTCTTTGGGTGATCATCATTTGAATTATTTGGGCGGTCAGGGTCCTCGCCCACCTGAGCAAACATCTTATATTGGCGAACTCACATATTCGCCCTCGCCATCATCCAACTCACCATCACCATTTGGCGATCGTACTTTTTGCACTCCCATTGGCGAACTGCCCATTGTAGTTCTCGCCCATCGAGTATTTTACATACATTACTCCTTTCATATTTCAAGTTAAGGAGCTTTTAACTTAAGTAAAAATCAATATTCATTATTTCTTTAATTTCTCTTATCAATTGTATGAATTTAGACTCTACAGTGTGTAGAATCGGATCTTACAAGATACTAGCATTAAGGCCCAGGGCGAGTAAGTGCCCAATACTGGCGTTGAGGCCATGGCGATCATAAGATTAAAATACTGGCACTAAGGCCCGGGGCGAGTTGTTGCCCAAGATATTGGCCCTAAGGCCTGGGGCAAACAAGTGCCCAAGATGCTGGTGCTAAGGCCTGGGGTGAACAAGTACCCAAGATACTGGCGCTAAGGTTGGGGGTGAGCAAGTGCCCAAGATGCTGGCACTAAGGCCCGTGGTGAACAAGTGCCCAAGATACTGGCGCTAAGGCACAGGGCGAGTAAGTGCCCAAGATACTGGCACTAAGGCCCAGGGCAAACAAGTGTTCAAGATACTGGCACTAAGGCCCAGGGCGAGCAAGTGCCCAAGATTCTGGTGCTGAGGCCCGGGGCGAACAAGTGCCCAAGATATTGTTAGTGAACAACAAGAGTAGTTGGTTGTACCTTCGATGTAAATGGGCGAGCATCAGGCGCGACTAGGTGATCTTCAGTTACATTACGGCGAGCACTCAAAGATTCCACTATTTGGGCGTAGTGGGCTACCTTAGCTGTTAAAGCTTTGCTTTGGACAAGCAATTAATTGAATTGCCCCATTGATACGATTTGTGGTGTTGTGTGAGTTTGTTGCTACCCCATTAGAATTGACATCGGGGGGAGGGGAGTAACGAAGGTGGACGGAACTGTAGCAGCGGCAGAAACGGGGAGTGGCTGTGTATCTTCTTGGTTTGTTATTTGTTGGTTTGCTTGTGAGCTCGACATGGCTTCTTCTTCGAGTTCCCACAGACGGCGCCAAAATGTTGATGTGAAAGAGGTTGCTGGGCTTGTTAATGATGGATCAACTCGTTCCTCCTTGGATCAACCTGCAAAATTGAAGGTCCACCAGGGTTTTCCCGGTGGGACTTGCTTCGATGCTTAAGTGTGAAAACCGCAAATTTGCATACAGAATTTGTGAAATAAAAGAAGGAATTTAAATGAGTGAAGTATCGAGATATATTTCGAAGTTATTATTTTAGTAACGAAATCAAAGATGTGATTTAGTGTATTTGACTATAAACGATTAATATATATATATATATATATATATATACTTTAGATTATTTATAGGTTCGAGATATATATATTAATCTGATAAAGAAGATAAATAGTACTTTTATATAAGAATGAAATACATTAATGATTACGTAAGTGTGGTTATAAACCTATGTACGAGTATGTGAGTAATTAAATAATTAAAAGAATAAATAAATATATATAAGTGTATATAATTATTTAATTAAATAAAAAGACACATGTATATTAAATTAAATGTGGTATATATGTGTGTAATACAAATAAAATATATAACTATATGTCTATATTTATTAAGTATAATATTCATAGGTTTCAATTTAAAATAAAGGAAAATATATATTTCAAATATATATAAATGAATATATAAATAAAAAAAAGAAAGGAGGGAAAGTCGGATTTGGCTTCCCTGGGAAGCCACCGACGTCCCTCACTTATTCCCACGTTAGTGGGAGTAATACCCACAGATTAGAATAAAAGCAGTCTCTGTTTTCTTTTCAACAAAGCAAAACCCGATTAAAAAAAGAAAAGAAAAGAGGACAGTAGAGAGGGCAAAACCAGTAGCCGGAGAGGAGCAAGCAGTGGCGACACAAAGAAATGAAGGCTGACCTGGCATGCGAAACGAAGGCTAGAAGGTTGCTAAAGAGAGGAGTTGCAACCATTCAGAAAAAAAAGAGAAGGAAGAAACTTGAACAGAGCTGGTAGAAGCAATGAGGGAGAGAAAGAAAGGAAGTGGCGATCAAAATAAAAAAAAGAAATAGCTGCAGTAGAGGAAAATGATGAAAGTGAACTGAAGAGAGACATGTGAGAGAGATAAGAAAACTTAAAAGAAAGGAAATAAAGCAAAGAAGAAAATCAGAGGTAAGGTGAGGCTCAGTTACGGAGAGAGTAAATCTTGTCAAGGAAGAGTGAGCTGAGAAAGCTAAAAACGTGAGTGAAGTGGGCTGGAACAGCAGCAAAGTTGTGTGAAGGAGAAGCAGAACAAAGACAAGTTGAGGGCTATTTTCGAGTTGCTGTAGACCAGAACAAGGATAAGGTAATTCGGCTAGCATTTTTGCAAGATTGTTTGAGGCAAAGTTACGTAACAATTAAAAACCTAGAAATAATGGTTTTGGTTTCGGTTATCGACATGAAGCAGTGGTGAAGCGTGGGGGAGAGGTGAAACAAGGCTGCCTAGCGAGGGAGGAAGGGCGTGACAAGAAATAAAGGCAGTAGCTGGCGTTTCGGGGAGGTTGGAGGCAGCGTTTACAGGGCAAAAATAAAAGGTGTATGTGGCTGTGTTGACTTTGATATGAGATTGATCATGAGCTGAGTTTGGAAATTAGTTTGGTGGCCATTTGGGTGATAACCAAGGAAAGACGAGCTGTCAAGGTTGTTCAAGCCAAGGAAAGAAAAAAGAAAAGAAAAGTAAAAGGAAATAAAGGTGAAAATATGATACTTTTTGCTTGAGCTTTAGAATCAATATTTGTAAAAAAATTATTATAGCAAGCCACGAATTTTTATAAGTATAATATAGAATTTTAGTTAAATAGTACTAAGTCAATTTATGATGTTTGAATATGTAATGCAACAAATAGAAGACGGACGCTTGTCTAGCTAATCTCGGTGCGCGCTCACGCTAAGCTCGGAGTAGGTAAGACTTTTATATAAGTCCGCGGTAGATTTATATTGTATAGACTATATAGGATTACTAAATTGAATGATTATACAATAGAGTATGAAATTGAATAGAGAGTTGGTAATTATATGGTTAAGTGTTACATTGTGGAATTTTCAATTGAGTCAAATAGATAGTGATGATCCGAAGATTTAAAAATATTTAAATGACTTTTCTGCAGTCCGGGAGTAAGTTGGTGAGTGGGATTATACAAGCTCAATTGTTGAATATCGACTACAGGATTGCTTGATTTGATTTCGATTGTGCTTGATTGAGGTAAGGGATATGTATAAAGAACGTAGGAGATACTGGAATGATTTTAAGATCAATTGCATTGTGTTTTATGAACTGCGTATGCTTTGCAAGAGACTTTAGAAATTCGATACTGTCATGCTACCGAATTTTCGTAAGAATATTGATTTCTGCGATTTCAGCTAAAAGGCTAAGAAACCTTTTTAAGAATAGAACTTTTTTAAGGAATTTAGTCTTGAAAATATTACATTGCATGATTTTAGCATATTCATGAATTTTTAAATTAAATTTTATTTTATGGAAATTACCAAACGTTAGTGTTTTAAAAATATTTATCAAAAGTTATGAAGCTTTCGAATTTTTGGAATTCCTTGCATTTTAATTGATTTCAGAGCCTTTATGAGTTTTGAAAATGCTCTTTTGAATTTGGATTTATGAAACTCTGCATTAGCATGAATTTTTCAAAAAGAATTCAGTTTTTGTTGTAAGCTTATTAAATTGCATGATTTTAAAGACTTGTGACTTTTCTATCTTAAATTTTGTTTTATGATTTATTATATATCATGGCACTAAAACTTATTTTCCTTATATATATTTTGGAAATTATTAAGTTTTTAAATATTTGGAAGATAATTCTGATTTTATGTGATAATCTGCTTTATGAATTTTTATAAATATATATATGATTTGACTTACGGATTTGAATTCTGAACTATGAAACTTTTGTTTTGAGACACTGGCTAACCGTCATTTTATGGTATCTAGATTGCTGTATATTTTGGATCCAGCAGTATCTGGCTATAGCGTGACCTTCAGGGCTTATAGTATCTGACTGTAGTGTGACCTTCGGGGCCTACAGTATCTGAATTTAATAGGTATTTTACGCGCTATGTTGCTGTGTGATTTGATCTAGTCCACAGCGGTCATAGATAACACCTGATCAGTGTTCACTGTAGACCACTTGGACTATGGCCATACGTCTATCTGTTATTATCCCTATGGGATATCTTTGCTACTTGATGTATACCGAGTTACTGCCATGTCTCCGCTTTCTGTTATTTTCTGATTTCTGAATATCTGATTTTCAAACTCTGAATCTGAAAATGATATGATATGGATTGATATGATTGGATTCTGAAATCTGAAAATGATTTGGTACGGATTTTTATGATTTGATTTGAAATATGATATGATTTCTGAAGACGATTGTTTACATATTTGCATGGCATGACTTTGTTAAGTGATCTGTTATACTGATTTGATTTACATACGATTTTCAGAATACATGAATTTCTTGCTGGATAAGATTCCATATTTTAGAAATATCCTTTATGATTTAGAACTTATTAATCGTTTCAGAATACATGCATATAGCTTATAGTATCTGTCTCTTTATATATATTCCTTATTGGGCTTTCCAAAAAGCTCACTCCCCCTTCTCCACCTTCCAGATTATTTGCAATAGGTGATCTGTACGAAAGGTTTTGACACGTCCTTCGAGGTTTTTGTATCGCCCTTGAAGGTACATGATGTACAGATATCTATTTTATATTCAGACTTGCTTTTCAGTACTTTTATAGTAGGGGGATGTAATTAAAGGAAACACTTAATACATTATGGTAAGTAATGATGCATGCAACTTTGGTGGACATGAATTTTGTTAAGTAGTACAAGACTGCATGCTTAGTCAGAAAATTTGAACTAGGGCCAAAGTGATTATAGGATATTGATTTAGCTAATGTAAATTTAGCTTAAGAATAAATCTGAGACACTAAGCACAGCCCAACCAAGTAAGTGAAAAAGGAAAAAGTTAATCCAGATTTTGGTAAAAAAGGATGTTTTATTAAGTCAGTGAAGTGTTTAAAGAAATTATAAGTAACAGAGTAGAAGAGAGTGAGAGTGTGTCCCTTTATCGAGTGTGTCTGCCCCTTTATATAGGCGTTTGTGTAATTAAGTGGGCGATTACTCTTGGTGGGCGGTTACACGTAGTTAAGTGGGTGGTTATTTCTTGTGTGTAGCTTAGTGGACCACTTGTTACTGAGCTCGGTGAGATGGGTCTATTAGGACCTCCAACAATGATACTAACACATAACATGAGCATTGTTAAAATATTATCTCAATTTAAAGTGAACTAACCATTTTGAACATCCTTAATTAATTTATTGATGCTTATGTGTTAATATCTGTATATTTTTGTATATTTATTATAATCCTAATATTTTTTTGGTTGATACATAACATATATGCATATATTTTGTTATTTATATATCTATATTTTACTTTTTTTTATATATTATATTTGTATATTACTGATACATCATTGATTAAATAGAATTTATTTTCACAATTGGAGAGCAGAAAAGATTAGAAGATTATCGATAGGTTTGCAGGGTCGGGGCCAAAGCTAAAAGTTGGCCAATAGGCCATAACCCTGCCCTGGGAAAGGTTGATTTTTCCGGTCTTAGACTGGACGTCAACATTGTGGTGCTCAACAGAACTAAATGCTTGTAAAAAAGCCAAGGGAGGCATACGAAAAAAGAAGCAGGTACTTTGTCAGAAGATAAACTTAAACATTTGTAAGGAAACAAATTTCCAAGTACTTGTCTTTGTCCTGTGGTGACCGGCCGAGCGGTTCCGGAGCATTAACCACAATCATCAGTCATGATTCATGAACAACAAAATCAGCTCTCTGCTTTATTATGCTTTTTCCGTGACTTTCCTACGTGTTTTAGCTTTTGATTTTTAAGTTGTCCTTTTTCCGCGACCTTTTCCAACCTTTTGAATTTAACATTTCGGGGCCTTTTCCTTCTTGTATGTTTTGATTTTAATCGATCTTGGTTTATTTTTTCATAAAATGGAAATTCGTTGAATTTAATTTTTTTAAATGATTGAAACATTAAACTTAATTTCTTTAAAGAATATAGTAATCATTATGTCAAATTTACTTGTCGGTCTCTCTCTTATTTACCAATTGATCTATCATAAGTCTTCCATCAATTGATCATATATATATAACAAGAAAATTATTGATTCGTGTTAGAACCATTGAGAAGAAGACTGAAGCTTTCTTAATATTATTCAATGAATACTGATTACATAATATTATCTTATATATAGAAATACGAAGGTAACTATCAACTAACTACTAGCATATTCTCAATAAACTGAAAACTAACTTTTACAATTGTATATCCAGGTGGCATACTTAACAATAAGAAATTGTATCTACATAGTAAACATAATTTTTTTTGAACTTTGTCAAAATCATATATATATTTTTGTTAAATTTTAATTTGTATTTTTTTTTCGTATAGTATGATCTTATATAGAGAGAGTGTAGCACCACAGACTTGTCCTAATTTGTAATTTCATAGAGAAAGACTGGTATTCTGAATTTCTCACTTGCACTTCCCCACCTCAGTTTTCCACACCAAAACATCAAAACAAAAGTGGATTAAAGGAGAAAAAAAAAGAATAAGCAAGTCTGTTCAAGTGCCTTTCTTCTCCTTTGCATTCTTTTTCTTTTCCTAAGTGCAGAAGCTCAGACATGCAAGCCAAGTGGCAAGATAAAAGGGAAAAAGCCTCCACCGAGGCAATGCAACCAAGAAAATGACTCCGAATGTTGTAAACAAGGCAAGTTGTACACAACATACAAATGTTCACCATCTGTGTCAAGCCATGCAAAAGCAAGATGACGCTTTACAGCTTCGAGGCAGGCGGGGACGGTGGTGCAGAATCCGCATGTGACAATAAGTACCACTCGAATGATGAATCTGTGGTGGCACTTTCAACAGGGTGGTTTAACCACAAAAATAGGTGTTTGAAGTATATCAACATCCATGGCAATGGAAAAAGTGTGAGGGCTAAGGTTGTGGATGAATGTGATTCTACAATAGGATGCGATTCTGAGTCTGACCACGATTACCAGCCTCCTTGTGATAACAACGTAGTTGATGCCTCAAAAGCAGTTTGGAAGGCTCTGGGAGTGCCTAAAAGCGACTGGGCCGACATGGAAATATACTGGTCTGATGCTGATTGATCATTGTATCCATATTTATAGTGTCTGCGCTAGAATAAAGATTTCCTGTCTGTCTCCGTTTAATGTACTTTTAATGCCTTGCAACATATAATTATTACATTATAAATTAACTATCCAGAAGAAAGTAGCCTTCTTCCAACCCTGGTTATCTTTTATGACAACAACCTTGGATTGTAATTACAAAAATCCAAGGCTAAAAGTTTGAGTGAAGACTGAGAAACTCTGTAATACTGGAACTTGGAATTGAACTCGTTGGTTGTCGGCACCATTAAATAATTTATGGATTATTTATACGGTTATATTTCTGGATCGTGTTTGTTTAGTAATTCTGTAATTTTTAACAATCTAAAAAACCTTGGCTAAGTCAAGACTGGAGAATTTTGAATCCCCTCTCAAACTTGGAAAACTTAATACTGATAATCTATGGCCTATCCTCTGCAAGCTTTCTTTTTAACAGGAAACTTCACCAACCTTATCTCCTTCAATCGATCCGTGGGGTATGCAAAAGTTTTGACTTGACCTGGGTAAACTAAAGACACGTGACTTCAAATGAATATGCGGAAGAACAAGGCGACCTTGTGACTTGTGGTTTAGTGAACTGCCCACCCTGACACGTTAGAAGAAAATGACCCACGCTTTCTCCAAGGTTAGGCATGTTTACAGTTTAATTTCTGTTTTAGCTGAGGCCATTTAATTAGCTAATGTTTATATATAGCTTTTCCGCGGTTGAAATTTCTCGTAGAAACGAAGTTCAAAGGAAAAAATATAGTGGGAAAAAGAAAGATGAAGCAAGTTTTATCAAGTGTTTCTCAGTTTATTTTCCTTTGTTTTCTTTTTCTTTTTATTTGTCTAGGTGTTGAAGCTCAGACTTGCGATTCTAACGGCAGCATACAAGGGACAACGCCTCCACCAGGGCAATGTAACCAAGAGAATAATGCCGAGTGTTGTGTAGAAGGCGAAATTTACACAACATACGCATGTTCACCGCCGGTGTCCAACAATACACCAGCTACCCTGACTATTAACAGCTTCCAGGAGGGTGGGGATGGCGGCGGCCCATCAAAATGCGACAATCGGTATCACTCGGACGATGAATTTGTGGTGGCACTCTCAACAGGTTGGTTCAGCCAGCGCAGTCGTTGCAATAAATTCATTAATATCAATGGCAATGGACGTATTGTGGGGGCCTTGGTGGTCGATGAATGTGACTCTGAGTTAGGGTGTGATGCTGAGCATGCTTATCAGCCTCCATGCCGTAATAACATTGTTGATGCCTCAAAAGCAGTTTGGTTAGCTCTGGGAGTTCCTGAAAGCGAGCGGGGTGAACTGGATATTACCTGGTCCGATGCTATCTGATCATTTTCACCCCATTAAAAATTTTATCTGCATTGTAAATAATAAAGGGTTTCTTAGGTGTATCAGGGTTAACCCTAACCGTTTAAGGTGTAAGTGTAACCATACAATTTATCTGATTCAGCCCCTCCTTTCTTTCTAATTACATGTATAAGTTTGCACATGAGAGTATATAATTACATCTTACAGCTACCTATATATATATATATATATATATATATAAAAATATATATATGGGACACTTTGCAACTTGTGAATAAGAAGTATGTGTCAAATATATGTCTGCTAACTGAAACACGCTTGGTGTTCTATTAATGGACTACTGACAGATCTATAGCATGGAGAGGAGAAGTTCTTGCTCCATAACATTCTTCTTAACTGGTATCTTTGAGTAATATAACATGGATGCTCAAATTTTTACTCCGTAACAATTAGCATTTGTAACAATTGTCATATATCTCACTGCATCAAAATCAACATTATACGTTACCCTTTTACCCATCTAAACTTGTCTGATATTTGTTTCGTAAAAATTAGTGTGGAGGACGGTGAAAATTCTCTGAATCATATATCGACAGGCAGAAGCCTCCGTCAGATGAATACGCTAGGGAACAAAGCTCAACATAGCATGTTTATTTACGGAATTCCCTTTGTATATAAATCATAAAAGACATGTCTTCTTCTTTATCTCATACTAAAATCCAAAAAAGATCTAACAGGCAATATTTTTGGCAACTAGTCAGATACTTTTCCGTCTTATTCACCAGCTTAAAACATTCCAAGCCTAAAATAGAAACAAGATAGCAGTCTTTTTGCTTGTATAGTTGTAGATTTCAAGGTAATAGTGTTCAATATCGCTGGATTCCGAGCAATGAAGCCTATTCTTTTCAGTTAGATATCCTCATTCTCTGTACTATTTTAAGTAGAACCAGAGTTTAACAACAGACTGCTTTGTCTGATGATGATAAACTGATATTTTACCCTGTTACTATGATTCCAGCTGTGCAAAATGTGGCACTTTTAACGTTTTCTGATACGTTGTGCAGATCGAATTCTTGGAATAACAAACCTAAGTTGTCGTAGTATGGGACTACAGGGAAGCTGTTTGAGAACCATGCACTCCCATTTCTATATAAACCCCCCATCTCTTTATGTTTCTGGCACGAAGCAGTAGTAATTAAGTACAAAGAGTTAACAGAAGAAATAGAAGATGAACAAGAAGGCTTTTCCAGCTTTCTTTCTTCTTACATGCTTTGTTTTCCTTGTTACAGACTGTTTTCTTGTTGAAGCAGATCCAAAGACCTGCAAGCCCAGTGGCAAGATTAGAGGGAAAAAGCCTCCTCCAAAAAAAATGTAATAAAGACCATGATTCCGACAGCTGTGAAGAAGGCAAGCTTTATGACATTTACAAGTGTTCACCCGAAGTTTCAAACCGTACCAAGACAACCCTGAATCTCAACGGATTCGAGAAGGGCGAGGTGTTGAAACGTAAACTTGTTGAAGCAGCAAATGTGGACTGTAAGATGATCCTTAAATTGCCTATTGACTTTTTTTTTTACAACAAGCATGGTAGTAAATCTTAGCAATTAAGGTGGCATGCAATCTTTGACAAAATGAAGGAAAATGTGTGTAGCTGAAGGTTGGCATAAATGCATAGGTTGACAAAGGGCATGATTTGCCTATAAATACCACTAGTGTGAAACCCGCGCTTGCTGCGGTCAATGAAAATTTCAAGAGCTATAGTAATTTTTCCTATCTAAAGTCAAGAAGCAAATAAATGCTCATAGTACTTTCCCTTGTATCATATAACACACAATCCCAATACAACTTAAATGTCCAGCTAAGAACATTGTGTAAGACGAAAACAAACCATATTTTCAAGGCATGAAAGGTACTCATGGAAATTGGTCACAATTGATTTATTACCAATTAACACCGTTCAGACACATAGTGTCATCATATTAACAGATTAGAAAAATATGCTTTTTATCCTGTAGAAATCACTACTCTATGACATGTTCATTCGAAACAACATAATCAATTGATTCATCCAGATGAAAGTGCGATGTATCGAATAAACATGTTATATGTTTTCATCACCTTGATGGATAAGAACTTGGAAATGATTAGGTTCGACTATCTGAAATGTGCAATAGTTTTCAAGATTGATGTTAGAATGATCAAAATCATTTGTGTATTAGGATGGAACAGCACACAAATCAA
The DNA here is from genome assembly GCA_032173925.1 of Heritiera fomes. NCBI lineage: Eukaryota > Viridiplantae > Streptophyta > Magnoliopsida > Malvales > Malvaceae > Heritiera > Heritiera fomes. The sequence goes on along the minus strand of JAPDPM010000013.1, from coordinate 3,682,555 downwards.
GTTGGGGAAACCACTAAAGCCAACAAAATATATGTTGCATGTGTTCATACTTGGTACTTTATTTACAATGCAAGTAAAAAGCACATGAGTAACACAATCATTAAAAAGGCAAAAAGGTTGATGCTTGGCAACCTAGTACAGAAGAGCACTGCTTGGTAACGTTAGAATTTCTTAAGAGGTAAAGTATGCAATAAAATACAAAAGCAAGAAAGATGACAAACCAAACATTTGCAGATTGGCTCATGTTTAGCATTCATCAAAAGTTGCGATCATTGAAACCACATGTGGAAGCCTACCTTTGCAGCAAAAGGTGGGCTGTACATTCATAAGTAGAGGTTAATTAGTGTTTTCTTTTGTCTTGACCCCTGCATGTGAAAATAAGAGGCCATAAGCAATGATTAAAAAAATTGAGTCTAAGTAGGATAGTTAATGTCAGTGCATGATAGGTGTTCAATACCATAGAATCAGAACGAAGAGAAAGGTTAAGTAGGTAAACCGAGATGGGAAATGAGATTTGTAAAGATGGACCGATAATAGGACAATTTATAGAAAACATTTTGCTCGATTAGAATTGTGGGGGATAAATACAATTAAGCACAAAGCTAGAAGTGTGAAACTTGGTCAGGTAAGAAAACAAACCAAAAGGTGTAAAAGTTGAGGAGAAAACGATGTATGATCAATAGGTTTGATATAAGAACAAATCATACTTAAAAAGCGAAGTACTGGGAATAGTGCAAGTTTTTTTTCGCTGATATAGTTTGGAGAAATTTAATTTCTAGGAGATATAAAAAAAGAATTCCATAGATAGTTTTTCTAAAAAGAGTTCTTGAAGAGGATGCAAGAATGCATGGGAAAATTGCTTGATGCACAAAGCAAATGGAAGGAATGGATAGAAAGTAATATTCGGGTAGAGAAGCAAGGATAATACCTAGATTTCAATGCCTTCAATGGAAGATAATCAGGAAAATCTTCTTCTTCAAGTTGTTGGGCAAAGATTACAGCTTGTTTTTTTGCTTTCATCACTGTAAGATTTGAAGAGGCATGAAATAGTTGTAGAAATGAGCTTTACATCAGGAAGGGGAGAAGTGGAGTTAAATATTTGTTTGACTTAAGAAAAAATTTTGTGAGAAGTGTACCTAAATAGTTTTCTTTTTGTTCTTTAGGTTGGAGTAGCACGGCGAGCTCAAATAGTTTGCTTGTTTGGTTCCTAAATTCTACAGAGGCAGCAAGGTATTAATCAAAGGAAAGCATTTTGTCAAAGAGGAGTGACAGAATTGCATGGTTTGAAGAATGTTTCATCTTTATTTTTTTTTGAATTGCAACTTGCATGGCATTGCCCTGCATGGATAAAGGCATGAAAGCAAGTTAGTAACATAAGAAAAAAAAACTATGTAACAAAATCAAGGGAAGTGAGATGTTAAAAGCTAAACACAGACTTTTTCATCAACGACCAGTAGATCCATGGACAAAAATTTCTTCTCAATGCTTGTCAGAATGGTATCCCAAACCCTTACAATGCAGACTTGAACCTTGTCCGAAGGCTCCAGCAATTCAAGTTTGCTTAAAAACTTGTACGTCATTGCTCAACCTAAAAAAAAAAGAAAGTAGGCTAGCACAAAATCTGAATAAATTTAATAAATAAAAAGATAGAAAATTCTTAGTAAGCAAGAGTGCGGAACGCAAAAAATTAAAAAACAAACAATTAATAAATCTACTCTACAGAAATATAAACAATGGAAGATACCGAGATTGTTAAAGAACATATTAGTCAGCACAGGTTATAAAGCGCTTTTTCTAATGATAAAAAGAACTATTACTTGGGAAGGAGCAAAGTTTTGTAAAACGAAAGGAAAAATGATTATATCAAAATTTACTTGCTGTATTAAGAAAACGGCAGGCAGACATGCAATGGAAACATAAGACACAAAAGCAAGGGAAAAACAATCATTCATAAATTCAGAATATGTAGGGGATAAACATGGATAAGGGATTGGAACAGAAACAGAGAACCTGCTGGCAAATTATCAAATATTTCAGAGTAAACAATATTCTTTGTTAAAGCATGTGTTTGAGCATTTGTATTGGCAATCAAGATTTTTAAACCAGTTTGATTTGTAACTCTTGACATTGCAACATATAGCTGACCATGAGAAAAAACAGGTTTTGGCAAGTATAAGCCAACAAATTAAAGTGTTTGGCCTTGGCTCTTATTTATGGTCATAGCATATGAAAGGCAAACTGGGAATTGTTTTCTTTTGAGAACAAATGGCCATTTTGAATCCTTAAGAGCAAAGGATATTCAAGGAATGAAAACTTTGTCACCTATGTGGCTGCCAGTGATGATTTGTGCTTTGATAACATTTACAGCCATTTGCGTGACTATAAGTCTAGTTTCATTACATAATCCTGCAGTCTGATTTATGTTCCTAAGCAACATGACCACGCATCCTAATTTCAATGCAAGTCGATGATTTGGTGCATTTGTGAATTTCAAAGAATTTAATAACTCTAAGGGGGTAAAGGATTTCTTGGTCAGAGAAGTCACCATCTACACTTGAGATAGAATCAAAGTTGAGATAAACCTTTTCCTCTCCTACAATCATTGAGAGAACCTCACAGTTGATTAAATCAATTGTATCATTAAAAGGAGTAACAATAGCACGGTCTCTTAGGTAGACTGAGTTAGAAAAATTATTCTCTAAATTTGGATAAATTGCATTAATCATAGTCAAGATAGGTGAATATGCAGGATCTAGCAATAAGTCTGTAGGAACTTCAATCCAAGTTTCATTAGAATCGAATTCAACATGTGCAAGAATGATTTTGCCATCACTAACATCGAGCATCCATCTTGCAAATTCTTCTGTTTGTCTTTCAGAATGATCATCAAGTGAAGCAGACCTAAGTCTCATATTTACAGCAAGTGTATAGACATGACAGTAATTCCACAAAGGTGATCTGTTGATCGATGCATTAACAACTTGAGATCTTGTTCCACCTATGATGACAGGTAAGGTTTGTCTGAAATCACCACCGAGGAGAATAGTTTTTCCTCCAAATGGTTGATTTGGCTGGTTACCAACATCGGACAGCATGATATTAGAAAGAGATCTTTCAAATGCTTCAAAACAATGCCTGTGCACCATCGGAGCTTCATCCTAGACAATCAAGCTGGACATATAAATAAGCCTCCCAAGATCAGTGTTACGTTTGATTTGACAGGTTGATAAATCATCGACATTCAATGGAATTTTGAAGCGAGAGTGAGCAGTACGATCTCTTGGTAGCAACAAAGATGTAATACCAGAAGATGCGACAGCAAGAACAATTTTCTGAGTTGAACGAAGAGCTGCCAAAATGGTTTTCCAGAGAAAAGTCTTCCCTGTACCACCGTGACCATAAACAAAGAACATTTTACCTTCATCACGGGTAGAGGTGGCAAATGGGCGGGTTCAGTCCGGGTTTTTTTGGTTACGGGCTTTTTCGGTTACGGGCTTTTTCGGTTGCGGGTTTTCTCTGTTGTGGGTTTTCTCGGTTACGGGTTTTTTCGGTTGCGGGTTTTTTCGGTCGCGGGTTTTTTTGATTTCGGGTTTTCTCGGTTTCGGGTATTTTTGGTTGTGGGTTTTCTCGGTTTCGGTTTGGTTTCGGGTTCGGTCCAGTTTTAATTGGGCGGGCTTAGTCAAATTATTTTAAAATTTTATAAATTATAAATATTTTATAATTTTGAATGTAATGATTAATTTAATTTTATATAGTTAAATAAAAATATAATAGAAATGCTAAATTAAAGTTAAAATTTAATAAATGGGAATTGTATAATATATATATATATATATTGAGAAATTTGGTTGGGATGATTTTGAAAACATTGGGAGTGGACCAATGAAGAATATAGTTATCTACAATCATAAAAGAGAACATATCATCTATAATTATTACATTATAATTAATTAATCAAAATTTAAAGTCACGTGAGATCTATCAAAATAATACATAAAGTTCGCACTTGTACATGATGGACCAGTACATAATTTTTAATTATAATTGATTAATTATCGTAAAAAGAATTACAAGTAAAATACTCGAAGATGTAAAAGACATTGAAAAAGTTTTAAATCTTGCATTGCATTTGCAAGAAATGAAAACACTTTTGCTATTGAAAACTTCTGCCTTGGAAGCATCTGGATTTCTGTACTAATTAATTTTTTTGTCCACAAACTCCAACTACTAAAAATCATCTTTGAATTGCCAACAACCTCTTGGCCTAGTGGTTAAAGATGAGTTGTGACATATTGTAAGTCTTGGGTTCAAATCCAACACCCCCATCCTCAGTTATTTAATATTTCCCTTGTAATAAAAAAAATCATCTTTGAATTCCGATTATAATTAAAACGATTATATTAGACATTACATTATATTAGACTTAATAATTCATATATATATTTTGTATTCATATTGCATCAAATATATTTGTATCATATAAAATATAAAAATTATTGTATTAAAATTTATATTGATATACCAAACACAATTTTTTTCTGATTTTTATCAAAATTTGATCCAATGTCATGTTCATTTTTTTAATTATCATATATACATTGCATTACAGTATATTAAGATAAAGATATTTCAAAGTTTGCTTTTGAAGTTTTTTCACATGATTCTCAAGGGAGGGAAAAGGCATATTCCCAAAGAATTTAAAATTTTTTGATAATGTGGGAAAAGCTTGTTTGGAGGGAATTGAAAAATGAAAATCAAACAGATCTCTTTTCACACGAAACTCTAAATAAAATATTATTATTCATTATTTTTAATTTCTTTTGTTGTTTTGACTAAATTTATATAAATATAAAATTTTACATTTTAATGTTTTTATTACTTGATAATTATTATTTATTTTTTTAATTTCCTGTGATATTTACATTTGTTATAAAATATATAATTATATATTAATAATTATATAAAAATTTATTTTTTAAGTGAGCCAAATATATATAGTAAAACTAAAAGAAAGTGAAAATCCAAAAGTATTAGCTATACAAATAAATAACTAACAAATTATAAATAAATCACAATAAACAATTAAACATTTATATAAATAGCTTTGTACTCTTAACAATAACTTATTGGGTCATTGTGTTTTTTTTTTTGAGTCAATATTGGGTCATTGGAATTTAGATACTCTTAGTTCAATAAAATTTTTTTTTTACTTTGTTTAATTAGCTTTTTTAATAATTATATTATATTTTTAATAAAATTTTAAATTTTTAAGAATCTTTTTTACATTTATTTTTTCTTTTAAATACCAACATAATTAGTAATTAAATTAAATTTAACCGCATAACTAGTTAACTAATTCTTCAATTATAATGTTGAAAAAAATTATAGTATACATAAAAAAAATAATTAATATTATGAATAATTGATCAATTAATTATCTAAATTTTATATTTATTTTGTTTTTGGTTTGTACATAAATCATAATGTAACATTATTTTTATTAAATATAATCATACTCAAACACATTAATTAATCAAATATCTAATTAAAAATTTAGAACGTTAAATTAAACGAGTTATATACACCAATTGACATTATATTATAAATAATAATATTTAATATAATGTACCAAAAAAAAACATTTGATATAATGATGTAAATGTGTAATATATAATCAGGTACCCGACACTACCCGACTCTATAATCGAGTAACTATAGGGTTCAGATAGTGTTCTTATTACCCGTATCGGATTCGGATAGTACCCTTAGGGTACGCTATACCCGATTAACTTTTGATCAAGTAGTATATGGTACCTTAACTTGTTCATCAATTATATGAAAGAAATCAATTATATGCTTGTACAAAGATTTGAACCATGGCCTCTTATAGTTATTGTTATATGTTTAACCACGTGAGCTAGATTGGGAATTTGTTATATTTGTTGTAAATTTTATTTTTATTTTAACACAACTTGCAATTTAAAATTTAATGAAACATTGTTGGCCAAAAAATAGTTTCTGAATAATAATAATAATAATAATTTATTCTTAAGATAATAAGATTTTAAAATTTTAGACATAAAGTATTAAAATTAAATTAATAGAAATTTCATAATATGTGAAGATACAATTCTTAAGATATTGATAATTTAACATATATGACATTTTATTATAATGTAAATCTTAATATATATATATATATATATATATATATAGTATATTATGTTTATTATTTTTTTTGTAACTCATTATAATAAATTAAAAAAAAACACTTTTTTGACTAAAAAAGTAGTTGAGAAGGTCAATATCTATTTAATCATCTAATATTATGATAATTAATTAATCAAGTTAAACTAAATTACATGAATACATCATAAGAGATTAAATGTTTGAAATTAAAAACAAGAGTATATTCTAAAAGCATGATAAGAAATTGGAATGAAAAATGTCTGAAATTAAAACTATAATATGCTATGAGAGATTGTTTAATTTATTCTATATTATATGGTAAGAGATTATTATAATGTAACATACAAATCATTATGATAAGATAAACCTATTAATAATCTATTTTATATACTATTGTAAATCTCTTATGAGAGATTAATTAAGAGCTTGTATAGTTGATTATATATCACATGATAAGATATTATTTTTAAAGTTATAATATCATACAAATCATTATGATAAGACGTTATTTATTAACTATATTATGTATTTTATTTGCTATCAAAAAAACTATTCCAAATTGAGTACTAATTTTTTTTCATATTCACATTAACATAATAATATTAGATTAATATAATAATATTAGATATACACTAATTGATTGAATATCTAATTAAAAAGTTAAATAATAGATATTACTAAATTAATTAATATAATGCTAGTTATTTAAATATAATTAATAATAATATTAACAAAGTATAAAAAATAAATTTTGTTAAAATTACCGTTTACATAGTAATACAACTCTAATATATTATTAAATTACACTTTAATTTACTATTAGAATTATTATTTTTATCCACACTTTAATTTTACATTAAATAGATAATAAATAAATTATTTTTAATAAATACTTAATTCTATCAAAATAATACTTACACACTAAGAGATTACATAATTTATTCTTAAAAGATTATTATAATATAATATACAAATCATTATTATAAGATACCAAATTAGTTTATTCATGTATAAGATTATTATAATATAATAAATAATTAATTATCACTAGCTTGATTTTTTAATGTCTTTTGTTTTAAGGCTAAAAATAAAATTATCACTATAATTTTCTTTTTTAATGATACCCAAGTATAAAAAAATTGTACTTGTATTGTTTAATTTAATTACTTAACTTTTCTAATCTTAAAAACTTGAATTTCAATTTTAAGATTAGGTTTTTTTAATCTAAATTTAATATCTTTCTATACTTGAAACTTTAAGAAAATATAGTTTAAATTTAATTTTATTAAAAATATTTTTAATGTGTTGCACAAAATATCAAATTCAAAGTTTCAAACAAATATTGAAATTATATAATTTTTATATATTTGATTTATTATTGTATTAAAATTAAAATTTTATTATAAATAAAAATAATAAAATGTTAAAATGATTTTTATAATAAAATCAAATGTTAAATTAATAATATATTTATTATTATAAATGCAATAAGGATAATATTAAAGATTATTTGATATCATATATTATGGTGTTTTAAAATAATTTAATTTAATTAAGAAGATTCAATATTTATTATGCTGGTAATATATAATTGATAAAATTGTATAATAAATAATAATTGTTTTCAAAATTTTAAAATTTTTAATTAAAAAAGTGTATCACTTATTTATTTATTTTTAAATAATAATTATATAATTATAATTTGAGTTTTCTCGGGTTATAAATTCGATTTTTTTCGGTTTTCGGTTCGGGTCGTTCTCGGTTTCGGATCGTATCCGGCTCGGGTTATGTCGGGTTCGGGTTGTGTCAGGTTCGAGTTTTTTCGGGTTCGAGTTTTTTCGGTTTCGAGCTTTTTCGGTTTCGGGCTTTTTCGGTTACGGGCTTTTTTGGTTACGGCCCTTTGACTTTTTTGGTCAATTCAGGTTGGTCCCGGTTCGGTCTCGGGCGGATTCAGACGGGTTTTCGAGCTCGGGCCCGTTTTTGTCACATCTAAATTTAGGACAGCATCATATATGATTCTTTGCTCAGCATTCAACATAGACACAGAAGAAGTATGTTGCCTTTGCAGATCATCAAGATCATAGTCCATTTCTTCACTAATCAGCCTATCTTGTATTACATGAGTTGGACTAATTGAGGGAAAAGGTAGATCATAATTGGACAATGACGATCCATTCTTATTGAATAACTCTTCAAGGAAGAGCAAGATTTGATTTTTTAAATCTTGCTTTGTCAAGACAGAATGGTTTCTGCCAAGAATAGTGTTTGGTTGATATTCAATATCTTCACCCAAAAGTGTCCAATGTTTGTTCCATAAAGCTGTTGGATTTTCTACTTCACAAAACATAATCAACATGACAAATGGTTGTATCAGTTCAGGAGCTGTTGCCCAAAATGAAGCTTGTTCTAAAGCATGATCCCATTCTCTATCATCACCTAGGAGACCCAAAGCTCGACACGCAGATTGAAATGTAGGATGAATGAAACCATCAATTTCTTTGAGATCCTCATAGCTTGTTGCCCTTTTGACCACATTTAATAACAACCTGAGGAAAAACGATTCTCCAGCAGCTGGGTGGACATGATTAATTCGCCCAATTGCTCTTCCTCTTTCCCTCTGTTTCTAAGCTTTTTCTTTCTGAGACCAAACCCACTGAGTTAGGAATTCAATGTACGTCAAAGCTTGAGCACATGGATAGACCCTATTTGTTTGCATCCATTCAGTAAACATAGTTTTATCCAACATTGGTTGTTGCAGTACGCTTGACAAATTTGAGCTTTCAGGGAAAGTAATAAAGTGTTGGTTTGGCAAATGGACAGGAAGACGGATAATAGCAGGGTCTCTATGGTGGACTTCAAAGCCAAATATCCTCCAACATGCTTCATGCAATGATATATATTGACAATCAAGGAAAGTTTTAATTTCATCAATTTGCTCAAGATTGGTTTGATCATTTGCAGGCTTTGTGCTCGAAGTTTCTTCTATAACTGCCCTCACCCTGTCAGGACCCTTATTAACATATTTGAATAGGTACTTAATCGATTTTGTTTTTGCACAAATCTCAACATTTATGTCTGCTTGATGTCTCACAAGTAAATCAACATTGCGTGGCACAACATATCTTGTATCAAGAATAACACCATTCTTCTCAACAACCATTTGTTGACTTCTTGGGATTCTTTTTCTATATGACACAACAGAATTTTCGACAACAACAGTTTGTGCTTAAAGAACTTGGAACATCTCCCATCTTTCATGCATGGCGATCGAGTATTGAGAGGACCACATGGATCATGTATCATGAAGTTAGATACAGCTTCATGTGCAACAGATCCTCTTCTCTGTCTGAAATTTTTGCAGAAATGAAGCGATCGATTTCTTTAGGTGTCGAAAGCTTGTCATCAGGATGAAGCCAAGGCAAAATATGAGCATGAGGTAGACCTCGCTTTTAGAATTCTATTGTGTACACAACTAGAACAAAATGAAAGAAAATGTGCATAAGATTCAGGCATAGGAAAATGCAATTCTACAGAAATAATCACGATAGAAAACAACTTAAAAGGCAAACTAACTTGCTGTTGTTCTGCCAAAATGTTTGTTCTTGATTAGATCATCCATTAGACATTTCAATCTTAGTTTGAATAGTCTTGCCAAAATATCCGGTCTATCTTCAATTCTCTGACCAAGAATCATGGGTAATGCATGATTGACTTCAAGCCACTTTGGGTTACAGGTAAATGTTATGAAGAGATCTGGCTGGCCAAGCTGCTTGCAAATGGCCATTGCATCTTGGTAATTTTGGAACAAAAATCGAGGACCAGATACAAAGGTTGAGGGCAAGATAATTCGCTTGCCTATAGCATGGCTATCAACATCACCCCGAGTCACAGCATCTTGCACGCCTTGATAAATTTCTGACCTTAGCAGTTGTTGATTCTCCTGAATCTATTGTAACCTCATCCGCTCAATGCAAAGATACGCATAAACAACAAATTGTTGGAAGAGTCTACCTCCTCTAAGAAGAGTATGGCTGGTTGATAACCGCTGTTGGATGATGTATGCATAATACTCCATCATAGTAATTGTTTTTTGCTACTTTCTTGTTCTTCGATTTGTATCTCTATAGTTAATGCCTAAGTAAATTCCATTGTCACCAAAAGGAAACAGAATTGGATATTGCATAGACATGAAGGTAGGATGGAGTTTATTAATGCGCTTCAAACCATTAGAGCGATATTCCACTATAATATCTCGATCATCTTGGGGTCCTTCATCTTCACCAACCAGCAAACCAGTTATTTCCATGTGGGAGGGCAAATCATATTGCCGATCACGATAGTCTCTACTGCCAATCAAGCGAAGTTAGAGCAGAGCATAATTTTCTTTGACAAATCGATCCCTTGCCATCCTAAAAAGCTTTGCGATTGCATTTGTTTGATCAAACATATGCATCAAACCCTTGACAATATCTGCATCAATTGCATCAGAGGAGTCAGGAGCTTGGAAGGGTCTCATTCGATTAGCTACTTCATTTTTGGTGTCACATATGTACAATTGGGCAAATTTTGGAGCTTGTCCAACAGGTGGCAATAAAGATCCCATACGGTGGTGCACTTGGCCCCCAATTTTAAACACATAAGGGCCAGGCCGATTGTTTATGCAGTTATCAACTTTGCCTCCAATTGAAGTGAATTGAAACATAGAATTATAAGCTCTGATATTATCTCTAAATCTCCGTGATCTTTGTCCAGCATTGTAATTGAGCAAGCAATCAAGGAACGGAGGTGTTATCCTTGCAAAAGGGAGAGCAATAGTCCCTTTTTTTGCAACACAAGCTAAAAACTGGGTGAGTTGTGTTCCAACATTTCTTCAGCCTTTCTTCATACCACATCTTAGCATAACAATACGGGCATTCATAGTCCAACCCGCCTAGATCTAGAAGCTCATAGTACTGACCTGTAAATGCAACAGGTCAAAGCAAAGGAGCAAACTGGAATGGACAATAGAAGACCAAAGAAAGAAACACAATATAGGAACAAAACCAGTAAAAGGCTAGCAAAATAGCTGGACACAAAGAGAAAACAGTTGCATTAGCATACAATTTGAATGTCGCACCGTTGATTGATTCACTGTGCAACCTGCCAAGTAACAAAGGCAAGTAAAGATAATACCCAAATTAATCATTCAAAGGTGGTGATGAAGAAGAAGAAGAGAGAAAACTGAAACAGGAATGCATAACCAAGCATAAATAGGGAGGAAATCTGAGCAAAGTAAAGAGCAGAATGACCAAAAGCAAAATTGGAAACCATCTGAAGATAAGCACCTTGGCCAGAAGACAACGGTAATCATTCAACAACTCGATCATGGGTCGACATGTGGACATGATGCCCTATGCCTTGAGTGCTCGTACCAACATCAAGTCTAAGAGGAACAAAAGTGCAGCCAATACGCATCGAGGGGATGACTATCAACAAAACATACATTTGTGGAGGAGGAAACAATCTCCAGGCCACCATCAGCATTTTCTCTAGAATGCAAACTAATTAAATTAATCATGTGATGTTGAGGATTAACATTTGATACAGAAGCTACATCAAAATTGGTTGTCAGAGGTAAAAGAGTTGGCATTAGGAGGAAGCATATACGGCAAGGGAGTGATACCATCATTAGTTAAAGAATCAAAGCTAACTCTTCGAGATAAGGTTAGATACCTGATAGTAGACCTGACAATTCGTGTCAAAAATTCATTTTCGTGTCATGTAAAATCGTGTTCGTGTTGTGTATTCATGTCAAAAATTCGTGTCGACATGGAAAACTCAAAATGTTATTTTTAGCTTTTACCACATTCATATATTAATTTTACTTAATTTTAACCCCGTGTCATCTCGTGTCACTTCGTGTCATTTATTCGTGTTGTGTTCGTGTCGTGTATTAGTGTTGTGTCTAAGATTGCCAAGTCTACCTGATAGGAAAAGATGATAACAGGGGCGAGGCAAAAAAATCAGATAAAATAAAGGAAAACATGCTTGCCCATCAACATTGAGTTGATATGTTGCACACCTTTGTTGCTTGTGTCTAATAGATCGAGCTCGCTTTAACCTTTTGGGTTTTCTTGAAAATTCTTAAACTCGCAAAGATCTGAGATCAAATAGGATCAACATAATAAACATAAGACCAAAGGCAAAAGTAAAGAGAAAGAGAACAACAAAGCAAGAAAAACAAATGAGCAAAAAGATGGCAGGAGAACTAACTTGGCTAAGTTCGACCTGAAGGGATAAGAGAGCAACAAAAAAGTATGAGAAAGAATCTTGAAGTGAGGGAAAATAAATGAGGAACAAAAGTAGACAGGAGCATATATAAAAGCATACAAACGGCCAAGAACAAAGTAATGAACAAAAGGGAGGAAGTACGAAATTACTAGAATCGAGACTGATTAAGCTAAGATTCACACCAAGTGTTGATTGTGTGACATTAGTCAACATGGTTCGGTTACTTGTTCCAACATCGAAAGCAGTTGGCACAACAATTGTTTCAACTATAGAGGGATCTGATCTATTCAGGACAATTGTGTTAACATGTTGGGAATCACTGATATCACCATTACTAACAAAAGCAGCAAGCTGCAAGTTGATTAGCTGCGATCCTCCACAAGATTCAATGCAAATAGAGTGCCTTACCTGAGGCACTCAGATGAACTTGGATCGAGAGATGACTGACCACACCGTATTCTTTGAGCATCCCTATTCCTAATTCTTTGGTTCCTAAGCAATTGAGATCTCTTAAATCTATTTTCTTGACTTGAATTCCTATCGCTCATTTGAAGGGGCTTGATAGGAAAACCTGAAGCTAAACAGCATGAAAGGAGAGTATGCAAGAACCAATGTGAAATCTAGGCTGTTGAAAAATGTCCTCACAAACAGGAAAGAAGAAGTAGGAGACAATGCGAAACAAAAGGAACAATGGAAGCAAGACAACAGAAAACACCATGGAAAATAGAAAAGGCTCCATCAAGTTTGAAAAAAATAAAAGGCAAGCAAATTAGGGGCAAAAAACTTTGACACACAACCAAACATCGAGACAAAAATCAAGATTAACAGGCTGACCAACAAACATCAAGCAATAAAGAAATAGAAAGCTGCATCATCCTTGATACATGCCATGGAACTGATAAACATGCATCAGAGAAGTAAAAACAACCCAAACACAATTGGCCCAACAAAAGCAATGCCTAGAACATCAAAGGATCTAAACTGGGAATAGAAAGAGCACACATCAAAGAAAAGCAAAGTACAGAAAGAACAAGATAGAGGAGTAAAAAAACACAAAGAACAAAACAGATGGGATAAAAGAGGAAAAGAATAGCGCAAGAGCAAGCATATACCACCCAAAAAGAAGGGACAAATGAGAAATTGGTTGTGCACCGAAAAGCAAGCAATTGACCCAGACAACTTACACCAAGGAAAACAGTCAATATGACCAAAGACAGCTAGCAGAGTTTCTAATAAAATAGAGACATGTAAAATTCCAAATAAGCATAACACACTAAAAGCATGGATAAAGAAAGAGAAAAAGCAGACATAAAGCTACACCGAGCATAAACAGTTGAAGAATGGAAGCAAGAAATCGAGACAAAACCCAAAGAAAAAAAGAAAAGGAACTTCCCTAAAATTCATAAACTAAGATTGCAAGCAGCAATAGCGTAACAAATAGAAATATATAAGCACAACATAGAAGAACCTAAGGAGAACCAAAAGATGAAGAGAGACAAAGCAAGGGAAAGAGGCATAAGAAAGCAAAAAACACAATTAATATAACACTCAGCCAAGACATAGAAGACAGAAAACACACATCCACAAGAGACAATATAGATTTATAAGTAACTTAAGGGATGAAAAAACTCTCTTAAATGCCGAAACAGGAAAGAAACCAATAAGTAAAGCAAAGAAAAATCAGACCGAATACTATTAAGGAAAGAAAACAGAGCAAAATAAGTGAACTACAACATAATGAGAAGAGTAGGAAATAGCTTACCAGAACAGCGAAAGAGCACACAGAGATAGGACAACGTAAAAAAAAACTTCAGAGAAAAGTTGCGAACACCATGGGAGAAAAACAACTCGGGAAAATAACCTACAAAAGTGAAAAAACAAAACCAAAACATATAAGGGAAAGTAAAGGAAATATAGCAAAAAACCTGAAAAAGCAACAATAATGCAAAATACAGGAGTGAAGAGGCGGGGACAACAGGCGGCCAAGAGCGGATCCTTCCGAGCAATGAATGCAGAAAAAAGCTTGCCACGAAAGCACAAGTAAGAGAAATGAAGACAAAATAGACAACAAAAATAGCGACCAAGTGAAAAAAAAAGGGAGGACAAAAAGAAAGGAACCAAAGAACAGCCAAGCAAATTTCGCTATGGACAAAACGGCAATAAAAGTACAGAAGAGAGTAGGTAGCCATGATGGCTAATCAGCTGAACAAAAAAGCGGCGGCAAATAACAATGGCAGACCAAGCTAAATGGATTAAAGAATGGAGAAGCAGTAACCTGAGATTTGTGGGGATGTTCATGGGGGTCTGTAGAGGGAAATGGGTCATTTCGTTTGTGGAAAAGGCGAGAAAGAGAGAGGAGAGAAAGAAAAGGGAAGTTCTATAGGGAGGCAGAATAATGAAAAAAATACACGTGAGCAATAAAAAACAAACGGCAAAGAAAGAAAAGATGATGACAAAACACGTGAAGATGAAAAAAGAGAAGAGATGAAGAGAGAAAGTAATATATTTGACAAATATAAAAAAAAGCAATTATCCTAAACTATAAATGCAAGACCAAAATCGAGACTCCTTTTTACGGGAAAGCCAAATGTGATTAATGGATGGTGGGCCCAAATAAGAGAAAGTTGCTTAAACAAAATCCAAGACATAATTTGGATATTGTCAGAAGATTACGTTTACCATAATGCACAGCAAAAGACTTTTTTTTTCCCAAAGAACTGTGGGTAGCAAGATTATATATACTGTAGACCAAAAAAATGGACACATGGCGATCAGAGAAGCAAAATACGTGGAAGCACCAGAATCCAGCATTCTTACCATTTTAAGTTATATATATATGTGTGTGTGTGTGTGTGTGTGTGTGTGTGTGTGTGTGTGTGTGTGTGTGTGTGTATATATATATGAGGAAAAGGCGAGAAAGAAAAGGGAAGTTCTGTAAGGAGGCAAAACAATGAAAAAAATACACGTGAGCAATAAAAAACAAATGGCAAAGAAAGAAAAGATGATGTCAAAACACGTGAAGATGAAAAAAGAGAAGAGATAAAGACAGAAAGTAATATATTTGACAAATAAAAAAAAAGAAGCAATTATCCTAAACTATAAATGCAAAGACAGAAAGTAATATATTTGACAAATAAAAAAAAAGAAGCAATTATCCTAAACTATAAATGCAGGACCAAAATTGAGACTCCCTTTTATGGGAAAGCCAAATGTGATTAATGGATGGTGGGCCCAAATCAGAGAAAGTTGCTTAAACAAAATCCAAGACATAATTTGGATACTGTCAGATGATTGCTTTTACTATAATGCACAACAAAAGAGTTTTTTTTTCTCAAAGAACTGTGGGCAGCAAGATTTTATATACTATAGACCAAAAAAATGGACACATGGTGATCAGAGAAGCAAAATACGTGGAAGCATCAGAATCCAGCATTCTCACCATTTTTAAGTTATATGATGTTGTGTGTAGTTGATGAAGAAGTGTGGAGTGAAAGAAGAAAAAAGAGTGTGCCGTGTGTGAGAAAAAAAGAGTATAGTACAAGGCAAAAATATTAGAGTGAATGTATTTGAGTGCACTTATGATATAAAGTTGTTTCAATTCTCCAACTCATGTGTGTCATTATTTTCTTCTCCACCTCAAAATCAATTTCTACACAAAATTAAAATCACACACACAACCTATTTTTCCAACGCGAAGATGGTGGCGGGCGATCTGAATGTGACAAACAGTATCACAACGACACAGAACTTGTGGTGGCACTATCAACAGGATGGTATAATAAGAAAAAACGGTGTCTCAAGTACACTAACATTTATGGTAATGGAAAGAGTGTTAAGGCTAAGGTAGTTGATGAATGTGACTCGACAACGGGTTGTGATGAGGAGCATGACTACCAGCCCCCATGCGACAAAAACGTTGTTGATGCCTCAGTTGCAGTGTGGGCTGCCTTAGGAGTGCCTAAAGATGAGCGAGGTCATATATTGGTCTGATGCCTGATTTTTTCCGCCATAGTTGCCTGGTTTAAAGCAAGAATGACGGTCTGTGACTCTGTAGGTATAATTGAATTAGTTTAGCTGGTATGATATTTGGTTCTTGTATCAAGGACCTGAAATAAAGTCTCAGAAAAACTATTGAGATGAAGAACAAGTGTTACTTTTGCAGGCTAATGCTTATTAGCACTAGCAATAAAGAAAGGTTCTGTAATAGTGTATCCATCCTTCTTTTAATTCAGTTCCATTTGCTTTGTTAAGTTGTAATTTATTTGAAACTTGAAAGAACTCCAAACAGGCACTAGACAAGCAGAACCAAGAGTCGTCTGGGCTGATGCCATTCTCAAGCAAAGAAATCTATTAACACGCACTGTTGCCCCCAATATTTCTAAAGCAGAAACCAGTGTCTCGACCATCAGTTTCTATGAATTTTGTTAATACACTAGCTTCGTTCAGGTTTATGAGAAAATCTCAGATTTCTTTCTAGCCAAATATGATAAAATGGTGCTTCTGTTGCTAGCAAGTTTTTGAAGAGAGGCATCATGCCGATCAACCATAGCCTCGAGTAGTTGAAACTTGAAATGATCCAATGCCATTCTCTAAACTCTTAAAACTGAACTGCATTAAATTAAAAGAATCATATGATCTCTAGTCTCCAAGTTTGTAATTATTTGCATAACAGACAACTACAATTCACTCCTTCAACTGTTCAATCTGTCTTTTGAAACCAAATTACTAAGAATTAACAATCAATAAACAAAAGAATACCAATCATTCCTTGGTAGCTTCTCTACGATAAACTGGCATGTGTCTGCAACTATAGAAATCCCATCCGTAGAGGATGTCAGGATAAAAAAAAAGGGACAACTTAGTACACAAAACTCACACATTGTAGGATTTAGAAAGAGTCGCAGCTTTCCCCTAATATTAATAGAAAATTTGTTTTTGTTTGAATTCGTGACCTTTAAGCTACAAAGAAACAATCTTTATCCTGCACCAAGGTTTCCTAGAAGATGCCAAGATATCATGTGCAAAACTTTTAGGAGTTACCCTCAACAATTTTGTTTCTACTTTATAAATCTTAATTAACTTAACAGCATCCTACAAAAAACTTAATACATCCTGAATTGACCAGTAACTATTTGATTCCTTCATGATAGTCAATAACATTGTATTATATAATATCAATTTGCTATAATTGGTATCAAAACACCATTATTGTTGCTCATCTAGTCTCGTCAGTTAATTGTTCGAGGAAAATTAATGTTCTAAACTTGATACCAGGACGGCAAAATTGTCTGATGCATGCCTCCAATCATCAAAGCTCAATATAGTGTATCTTTAAAAAAAATGCCATTGTTTTTCTCAAATTAGCACCTAAAAGAATCTCGAGACAAGAAGTTTTTAATTATTTTTGTGAGTTGTTTCGGCAATGGCCACCACAGTATGATTTTAGTATCTCTGTCTTATTATACTTGATCAACACATTCCAATCCTGAAACAAAAACAAAGACGTCACTATATTACGGTATTAGATTAATTTCAGTTCTCGTTTTATAATTTATGTTACCTAAAAAAATTTGACCTGATAAAAATTCAAACTCGAAATTTCCTACTATAGATGGTATTGTTGCTATTGTTGCTGTTTCATTTTGTTAAGTTAAACTGTTTCATATTGTTGCTGTATGGTTTCAAATATCAAAGTCATCCTCTTTAGCTATATATAATTCCAGCCAATGTTATGATTCTAGCTGTTATTTCCTATGTCACTTTTAACCTCTGTAACTGGTGGCGCAGCTTATGATACGGTATAATTCTAATGAAATGTGACACTGGTGGAATTTGGAAAAACAGAATATTGTCCTAATCTTAAAACAGAATGAATACTTGTCCTAATCTTAAAACTATACTATAGTTATGCCGAGAAACATGTATCTCATTCTTCCCACCAAGCATAACAAACACTAATTCTTATAATTAATTATTATTATTTAATTAAATAATTATAATTTATTATAAAAATGATAGTAATCATATTTAATTAATAAAAATAACTATTATTAAATACTAATTATTAACTATTAATAATTATAATTAATTATTAATTAAAAATATTTTATTATTATTAATTATAGCCAGAATCTCAAAAGCAAAATAAATTATTTGGTAATTTAAAGATAAAATAACAACAATATAAAAATAAAGCAAACAAGAATTTACATGTTTCGACTTTACAATCTTCCGTCCACGAGTGAATTGTATATTAACTTATTATGAATTTTTATTACTCGAAATTCAGTGCATTATGTGTAAAATTTAAAATTTTATTATTTTTAGTATAATTAACTAATTTATTATTATTTCTATTCATTAATTTTTTTGAGTGCAATATTTTATTAAAATTGATAATTACAATTTTAAGTACAATTTCAATCATATACATATACATATATCGATATACATATATTAAAGTATCATATATCTGTCTGTGTACACATATATGTGTAATTTATATGTAAATGGTCAATGGATGAGAATGAGATCTTAACTTATTATGAAACTTTTATTAATTTAATTTCATTACATTATGTTTAAAATTTAAAAAATAATTATTTTAAGCATAATTAACTAATTTAATTTTATAATTATTTTATTATATTTTATTAATTTTTTAAGCCAACAAAGTTGTATTGTATAAATATGTTTAAGAATTAGGTACTAATTTTTCATGGTAATGTTTTAAAATAGAGTGTATATATATATATATATTATATAACTTATATAATATAAATAATTTTAATATTTTAATAAATAACAAACGAACAATGAATAAATAATAAATGATATTTTAAATGAACGAACATAAATGAGTTTATTCCTAAAATAAAACTGAATAAACCACACCTTTGTTCATGTTCGGTTCGTTTGATAAACGAATATTAAAATGTTGTTCGTATTCATTCGTTAAGCTTAATAAACGAACAGAAACCGAAAGGGTTCACAAACAGTTTCTTGAATGTTCTGTTTATTTACACTCCAAACTGTATGATGGTGGTGATGGGCGGTCTATGGTGGCGGTGAAATGCTGGTGAAGCTCGGTCTCTGATGGGTAAGGCCGAAGAGATGGTTTGAGGGAGCTATGGACTGTTGGTTCACAGCGGCGGTAGTTGAGTCAGGCGGTGGTATTTTGGTCACAAAGGCTCTCGGTTTCGGGTGGGGATCGCTAGTTTTTGACCTGTCAGTGGTTGATTTTGGTTCAGGCTGGTTGTTGATTGAATATTGCTTCGGTTACTGCTTTGTGATAGATTTTTCTGTTGTTGGTTGCCAACTGATTTCTTTTGCTTCATTGCGCATCCTCGATTCAGCCTAGTTTTAGTTCTTTTAAACAAAGTTATGTTTCTATTTCAGGCTAACACATATTAAATCCCTGATATTCAGGGGTTATGATTAGTATAAGCAGCTAAAAAAGCTGCATTGGGCCTAGGCAATGGGTAGAGGGGAAGAGTAGGGTGGGCTGGCAGCGTGTTTTTGGCTGCCAGCCACCCTGCAAAATTTTAATTTTTTTTCATTTTTAATATATTTTTTAATTAATTAATAATCTAAATAAAAAATAAAACACTAATTGACCTAAGAAAGTGGGCTTCAACTTAATAAATATAGGGCTTTTAAATCCAAATTATTCAACTGAAATGACTTTGGATCAATAGATCTAATTTTAATTTAATTGGGACTGACCCACGAAACCCAAACCTCGGATAATACAAATAAATTATTGGAATCAATTGACTCAATTAAGTTACTGTCAATCATTAATTTAACCCATAGCCCAAAATGAACTAAATTTAATTAAATCCAGTCGGATAACACATGTTCAACAATTTTAGTAATTTTTAAAAACCAATTGAGGTGGTAGTTTATTAATTCGGATAAAATTAGGTATCTACGTTGTCTTTGGCACCAACAGTATGTGTCACTAAAATGTCCGACGTTTTTTCACTCGAGTATAAGTTTAAACTTTTTTTTAACCTTTGATCTAGATAATTTTCTACATCTTTGTTGTTATTTTTATTTACTGTTCTTTGGATCTTAGGTTCAGTGATAAATCAATCGAATTATTAGGTTGTGCTGAATTGGATTGGCAATGACAAAACGAGACTAAACTTTTGAATTTCTTATCATTTATAACAACAGATCTAAGAAACAAGATACAAATACTTAGCTGTCATTTGACAAATTCTGTTATTGATCAATCTGATACTTATGCAACTTGTAAGTACTTAACATGAGCTTTGTTAAAATATTATGTCAATTTAAAGTGAAATAACCATTTTAAATATCATTAATTAAGTTAATGTTTGTATATTTTTGCGGATTTATTATAATCACATTGTTTTTTTGGTTGATACATATATGTATTTATATATCTATATTTTACTTAAATTTATATTATAATTATATATTATATTTCTATATTACTTACATGTTATTGATTAAATAGAATTTATTTGCACATTTTGAGAGCAAAAAAGATTAGAAAATTAGTGATAGGCTTGCAAGTTAGGGATGTAAATGAGTCAAGTTATTTGTGAGTTACTCGAACTTGACTTGATAAATACCCGAATTTGACTCGTTTATGTTTGAGTTGAACTCAAGCTCAAGCTATCTAAGTAACAAGTCAAACAGAGTTCTAGCTTTTTGATACTCGGTTCAAATGACTCGTAAGTTTTATCGAATTTTTTTAATATATATTTTTAATATTTTATTATTAATTTATCATTTTACTATCATAATATATAGTTAAATTTACAAATTGAGCTTATTAAATTGAACTTAAGCATCTCAAATGTTTTGTCAAATTAAATTCAAACTTTAAAATTAAATTCGATTGAACTCAAACGAGATTTAAACTTTGAATTTTTAAATCAAATCTAATTTAAATGTAATACTATATAGTTTCGACTCGTTTCATTTACATCGTTAGCGGGGGCCAAAGCCTACAAGTTGGCCCATAGGCCATAACTCAAGCCTTGATTTTCCCGGTCTTAGACTTGACGTGAACGTTGTGGTGGTCAACAGAACTAAATGCTTATTACAGAAGCCAAGAGGCAAACGCAAAAAGAAGGTTCGTTGTCAGAAGATAAGCTTGGACATTTGCAAGTGGACAAATTTCCAAGTATTTGTCTTTGTCTTTTGGTGGCCGACTGATGAATTTGAATGTTTGCTGTATTGAAAACTCAGAAAATATTACAGTGCTGTATTTATGGAGTACATGAGCTGAGTGAGGTAGTTATCGTCTAATAGTACAATCGAATAAACTGATAGTACAACTAGTAACTAACTAGCAACAGTCTAACTAACTAACAACAAATGGCTCCTTCTGTAGATATCGTGTTAGCTCCCCTCAAGCTGGAGTGTAATGATTGTGAAGGCTAAAACAGGACACCAAAAATTGGAAAACAACAGGAGGATGAGATTTAGTGAAGAGATCAGCAAGTGGAAAACAGCAGGAGAATGAGATTTAGTGAAGAGATCAGCAAGTTGAGCAGAGGAAGAAACATGGAACTATACTTGGCAACCTGTGTTTCCGTGTCATGACACAACACGACACGAGTCAAGACACAACCGAATTATCAAAACATGAATACGACACGAATTATAAAATGTGTCTGAATCGTAAACACAAACACTACACATTTTTTTAGGTGTAACACGTGGCACGACACGACTGACACGTGATAATTAGTTGTGTCACATGACACGACATGAATAACACGAAATTGACACGATTTAGATAAAATAAAACGAAATTGACACGATATGAATGATACGATTAAAAATAAAAAATAATAAAAAAATCATATTTACATTTTTTACATCTATATTAATCTTATAGTTATTATACAAAATCATTTAAAATAAATGTTTTATTATAAATTTAAAAACTATGATTTTAAGTTCTTAACTCCAAGACTAAGTCTCCTAATCTTATTATATATAATATCATCAATTCATCATCATCGTATGACTATGATTTGTATGTTAGTACTAGCATTATGTTTGTTACTTTGTTTTAATATCTTATTCTTATTATACTAATTTGTATATTAGTATTATGTTATTTTAATTTCCTATAATGTGATAATGTGATAATTGATATATAATAATATCATCAATTCTACTATTCTTATTATATATAATATTATCAATTCATTGTCATCATATGACATGATTTAAGATTAAATATATAAAATAAATCAATAAATCATTAATAAGTATATTAATAAATTATTTTTACTATAATAATTTGTAAGTTAATATTATGTTATTCTATTTTCTATAATGTGATATTTGATATAGAATAAATCAATAAACTATAAAATCTCTTAGTATACTGAATAATGTAACTCCGTAAAGTGTAAACTCTTAATCTCTTATCAATATTATGTGATATAGTGTCCGTGATATAAAATAATTAATTAATTGTACAATCTTTTATTAGTATAATACGATATTTATATTTTATACATTCTAATAAAAAATATCATATATATATATATATATATTTATACATTATAGTACTGTATCTTAAGTTCTTAACTTAAGTTCTTAATACTTTATTTTCAAAATTTATAAAATTTTATTATCTTAACCATAATTAATTAATTTAATTTCGTAATTAAATTTATTAATTTATTTTATTGCAATATTTATTAAGGCATTAGTTTGTTTTAATAAATTAATTTTCATAACATATTATACTATTACATTACAATTGTTCATTTGGTAAAACACTTAAGTTTTTCTGCTTTTGGCCAAAGTTCAATTCCCACTAAAAACATATATGATTACCGTGTCTTACATGTGTATTCGTGTAACGCGATTTTTTTTAAACATGTTTCTCGTGTCGTGTACGTGTTAATCGTGTATTCGTGTAACACAATTTTCTTAAACGTGTTTCCGTGTCTTACACGTGTTTAGCCGTGTCAGACACGGTTAAACACGAAAATTGCTGTGTCTAAATTCGTGTTGACACTGATAAACACGAAACACAAATTTTCCAAACACGTACATGGGTTTTTTTCGTATTGTTTTCGTGTTGTGTCACTTGTGTCGTGTCTAGATTTGCCAGGTCTACATGGAATAATATGAGAACTTTAGCTTGAATCTTCTCCCGAATCAGATGACAATCAATTTCTATGTGCTTCGTGTGTTCATGAAAAATAGAATTTTCAGTAATGGCAATAGCAGACTGATTATCACAGTCAACTAGAGCAGATGCATCATGCAAAACTTGCAAATCTCAAAGAAGATAGAAGAGCCATTGGATTTCACATGTAAGAGAAGCAAGTGCATGATATTCTGCTTTAGAGGAAGAATGAGAAACAATAGACTATTTCTTTGATCTCCAAGAAATCAAGGCATCACTAAGAAAAATACAAAAACCAGTCACAGCTCTTCTTGTGTCTAAACAACAAGCCCAATTCGAATCACTAAATGCTTTCAAAGACAAAGCAGATTTGGAAGGAAAAAGAAGACCTTGACTTGGTGAACCTTTCAAACAATGAAGCACACGATGTAAGGCCTTAAAATGCAAATCAGTGGGCTTATCCATAAATTGAGAGAAGTGTTGGATAGCATATGAAAAATCAGGTCGTGTGGTAGTGAGATAGAGTAGACGATCAATAAGCTGTTTATAAGGCAGTGGATCATCCAAAGGAATACTTGAATCCTTAGTAAGTTTGAGGGATGGAACCATAGGGGTAGGTGCAGGCTTAGAACCCAAAAAACCAGCGTCTTGCAAAAGTTCTAAGGTATATTTTCTCTAACACAGCTTAATACTAGTTGAGGACCTAGCAACTTAAAGCCCCAAAAAGAATTTCAGAGTGCCAAGATCCTTGATGTGGAAAACATCATCCAAATATCGTTTAACATCATGTGTAAGGGATTCATTACGGCTGGCAACAATAACATCATCCATGTAGACAAGAAGAGCAATGAAATCAGATCCAGCACCTTTGAGAAATAAACTATGATCAGCTGAAGATTGAGTAAACCTTTTGGTAAACAAATTATTAGTGAGCCATTGTCTACTAGCCTGTTTAAGGCCATAAAGAGACTTAAGAAGTTTGCAAACCGGTCCAAGATGAGCTTGAGTATAACCAGGAGGAATTTGTATGTATACCTCTTCATGTAAATCTCCATGCAAAAAGGCATTATTGATATCCAACTGATGAAGATACCAACCTTTTACAGCGGCAACAGTAAGAAGAGTACGAACAATTCTCATTTTGGCAACAGGGGAGAATGTATCAATGTAATCAAGGCCATGTTGTTGGGTATAGCCTTTAACAACTAAATGAGCCTTGAATCTCTTTATGGTTCCATCAGCCTTACACTTGATTTTATAAACCCACTTACACTTAATAGGTTCTTTAGAAGGAGGAATATATACAATTTCCTAAGTGTGATTAGCCTCCAATACATTCAACTCATCTTGCATAGCCTTTCTCCAACAATCATGTTTTATAGCCTAATTTTAGGTCTTAGGCTCAACCACAGAAGCAATATGCACAGCAAAAGCTTTATGTGAAGATGTACATTATCATAAGAAGGACTTTAGATAAAGGATGATAAAGAACAAAATATGTATTATCAGTAACAACAAATTGAGTATGATTGGTATCAACTAAAGCACAATGTTAGTCTTGAAGGTATATGGGAGCAAACCGAAATCTAGTAGACCTTCTAAGAACAAGAGTAGAAGGATTAGACTGAACAAATGGGGAACTAGAAGACCTAGAAGAGTCAGAAGTAATAAGGTCAACAGTAAGTCAATAACAGGTGAACTAGTAGAAGTATGAGTAGAATCAAACTCAAAATTGTCAAAATCTAGAAAAGTTGAATCAGAACCAGAATATAAGTTGGCTTGAAGAAACATCAGCATTAGAATCAATGGGATCTTTATCTTGGGAAAAAGGAATAATAGATTCATAAAATACTACATCTCGAGAAACAAAGAACAAGTAGCAAGATTATACAATCTATAACCTTTTGTTCTTGAAGGAAAACCAACAAAAACATATTTGACTGCCCTTGATTCAAATTTGCTTATGCCATGTGCCAAAGTAAAAGCAAAACACAAACTACCAAACACTCTCAAATGGGAGTAAACATGAGGTTTATGAAATAACATTTCAAAAGGAGATTTTTCTTTCAAAACTGGTGTAGGTAGTCTGTTTATGAGATAGGCAGCATGCAACACACAATCACCCCAAAATTTCTTAGGTAAAAAGGCTTGGAACTTTAGGCTCTTACAACATTTAGAAGATGTTGATGTTTTCGTTCTACAATACTATTTTGTTGAGGTGCTCGTACACAAGAGGTTTGATGTATTATACCTTTAGAACCATAAAAATTTGGCATAGCAAATTCCTAACCATTATCAATCCGAATGGTTTTGACCTTAGTATTAAACTGAGTTTCTATAAAATGACAAAAATTTTGAACCAAAACACGAGCTTCGGACTTCAGTTTCATCAAGAATAACCATTAACAACTGTAATTCTCCATTATAGTTAGAAAAAAAGTACGTCCATACAAGGAAGTAGTGGTATAAGGTCCCCATATGTCAATATGAATCAACTCAAAAGGCTGAACAGATGTAGAAATACTAAGAGGAAAGGGTAAATGCTTTTGTTTGGCAAAATGACATACTTAATGCTTTTGTTTGGCAAAATGACATACTTCACAAAGGGAAATGATCTAATACTCATATAGAAGAATCAAGTTTATGTAACATCGTAAGTCTATTCCCTGAAAGGTGGCCTAAATGATAATGTCAAAGCTTATTGGAAATATTCTGAAAAGCTGAACAGTAGGTAACTTGTTGCAATGGTTGGCAAACAAAGGAAATAGGAAGATCTAGCTAGCATAGACCATTCAATTGCTTAGCATATCCAATCATCCTCAAAGTCTGTGTATCCTGAATAACACAAATATCATAGTGAAAAGTAAGGAAACAGTGAGCTGATTGAGAAAGCTTACTAACAGAAATAAGGTTGAAAGAAAAGCTTGGGACATGTAAGGTATCGTGTAAAATGAGATGAGAAGGTAAATGGATTACACCTATGTGAGTCACAGATGCATACTGACCTTTAGGTAATTTGACAGAAGCGGATTTAGTTGATTTATAGCAGGAAAATTGATCAAGAGAACAGATTATATGATTTGTAGCACCTGTATCTAAGATATAACTTGATGTCAAGGATAAAGAATTTACTGTACATGCAGTAACTAATGTACCTGAGGTATGACCAAAATCAGTGATTGCATTCACATGAGGAGTTGAAGAAGAATCCATGCTAGATGACTGAACCAATGAAAGAAATTGTTGATACTGTGTATCAGTAAAAGACCTTGGAAAACTGTTAGTAGAAGATGAAGAAACATGCTGCTCAACCAATGTACCAGCCACAGCATTCGAAGCTAGCTCAACACAACTAGTTATAACTGTAGGCTTACTCCTCGATTTAAAACCTGGTGGATAACCATGTTTGTTATAACATTTATCCACTGTATAACAATGAATCCACAATGAGAACAGATGGGCCATCTGTTGTTGGCGATGAACTTCTTAGAATTATTAGAACCAGATCATTTAATAGAAACAGCCTTACTAGCAAGCACATTAGACTCTATGTGTTGAGAAGTAAGTATTGATTCAATTACCTCTCTTGCTGGATGACAAGTGAAAAGGTTTTGTTAATGGAAAGTAGTGGATCCATTAACAAGATCTGAGTTCTCATAGTGGCATAGGAATCATTTTAGCCTTTCAAAAATCTAATGACATAATCATTAGATTGGTAAGTGCAAGCAACATTCACAGCACCACAACCATAGGTAGAAGGAATCGGCCTATGATTCAACAATTCATCCCAGAGTACTTTCAATTTAGTAAAATAATCAGTGATTATCAAAGAATTCTGTTGGAAAGAGTAATCTTCCTCTTGAAGCTTTGAAATACACAGAGCATCGCATTGAGAAAATCTATCTCGAAATCATTCCAAACGTCTTGAACATTATCAATCCAAACAATGCTTTATGCTATGGAAAAAGAAACGGAATTGAAGATCCAAGATAATACCATAGTATTACATCGTTGCCAAGTTGCAAACAACGGATCCTCTTTCTTTGGAACAGAGACAGATCCATCAACAAACTGTAACTTATTCTTTGACAGTAACGCTATCCTCATTGCACGAGACCAAGAATGATAGTTAGATTCGGTAAGAACAGTGGACACAAGAACTAAAGCTGGACTTTCATTCAGATGAATGAAATAAAGACTCAATTCATCCAGCTTCTGAGGAGTAGATTTAGCATATTTCATGTTGTGAAAGAAAGAAAGAAAGAATCAACAGAAAAAAATCTGTTTGGCAGGAAAGAAAAATCTATTTGGCGGGAAAGAAAATTTGTGTTTGGCTTAGTAACAAATGGCAGGAAAAGTAGAAAAGGAGATAGAAAAAGAGAGCAAATTCGTCTATTCTGATACCATGATGAATTTGAATGTTTGCTGTATTGAAAACTTAGAAAGAATTACAGAGCTGTATTTATAGAGTACATGAGCTGAGTGAGGTAGTTATCGTTTGATAATACAATTGGATAAACGGATAGTACAACTAGTAACTAACTAGCAACAGTCTAACTAACTAGTAACAAAATGGCTTCCTCTGTAGATATCGTGTTACGAGTGATCTTCGTAGCATTAACCACATCGGCTCTCGGCATTATTACCCTTTTTCCGTGACGTTTTCTACGGGTTCTATCCTTTGATTTTTAAGTTGCCATTTTTTCCCCGATGTTTCCCAACCTTTTAAATTTAGAGTTTATATATAATGTATTGATAGTATATAGCTTTTATATGCTATCAGTCAACTATAAAATAACGCTTTAAAAATAAATATTAATAAAGTTTTTAAATTTATTTTTAATGACCTATTCACTTTTAATTTTTGCTCATTAATGAAATGTTATCCTATTATTGATTAACAGTATATAGAAATTATACAGTGTCAATGCATCATAAATAAATTATTAAATTTAACACAACCTTTTTTTCTGGGTTTTTTTTTGTCTTGTAAGTTTTAATTTTAATCAATCTTTTGTTTTATTTTTTCAAAAAATGAAAATTCAAACATTGAATTTATTTTTTATAAAGAGTGATTGGAACATTAAACTTAATTTTTTTTAAAGAGTGTAATAATCATTATGCCAAAATTTACTTATTGGTCTCTTATTTAATTTGCTGATCTTTTATCGTAAGTCTCCCATCAGTTAATCATAAATAAGGGTCCATCTTAGAAAAAAATCCTTTGTAAGTCTCCAGTTCCAATATTTTAAAGAAAATAAATATGATAATTCATGTTGTATTTGTATTATATCATATCATATTTAGTATAACACTAAAATTATTTATCAAGAATCGTATCAACATATCAAACATAGTTTTTTTGAACTTTTTCAAAATCATATTTTTATTAAAGTTTAATTCATATTATTTTCGTATTTTTATTGTATTATCGTGTGTATAAAATTATCAGGTCTACACGAAAGACAGTAGCACCAAAAAATTGTTCTAGTTTGTAAATTTATGCAGAGAAACTAGTATTCTAATTTACTCACAACTAAGATCCCTATATATTCCTTTCTCCCCACTTCAGTTTTCCATACCAAAACATCAAAATAGGAGTGAATCTTTCTTCTCCTTTGCATTCTTTTTCTTTTCCTAAGTGCTGAAGCTCAGACGTGCAGGCCTAATGGCAAAATAACAGGGAAAAAGCCTCCACCAAGCAAATGCAACCAAGAAAATGACTCTGAATGTTGTAAACAAGGCCAGTTGTACACAACATACAAATGTTCACCACCTGTGTCAAGCCATACAAAAGCAAGACTGACGCTTAACAGCTTCGAGGTAGGCGGGGACGGTGGTGCAGAACCCGCATGTGACAACAACTACCTCAAGAATAATAAAACTGTGGTGGCACTTTCAACAGGGTGGTTTAACCACAAAAATAGGTGTTCGAAGTATATCAACATCCATGGCAATGGAAAAAGTGTGAGGGGCATGGTTGTGGATAAATGTGATTCTACAATAGGATGCGATTCTGACCACGATTACCAACCTTCTTGTGATAACAATATTGTTGATGCCTCAAAAGCAGTTTGGGAGGCTCTGGGAGTGCCTAAAAGCTCGCGCGATTGGGGTGATATGGAAATCTACTGGTCTGATACTAATTAATCACTTTATCCATATTTATAATGTTTGTGTTAGAATTAAGATTTCGTCTGTCTGTATTTAATGTATTTTTAATGCCATGCAACTTATAATTATTACATTATAAATTAACTATCCAGAAGAAAGTAGCCTTCTTCCAACCCTGGTTATCTTTTATGACAACAACCTTGGATTGTAATTACAAAAATCCAAGGCTAAAAGTTCGGGTGAAGATTATTTAAGATTAAATTAAGCCTAAACATGCTTCTAAACATACATGAAACATGCTTTAATCTGTATGCGAAATAAAATACTGTAAGGATTGAACTAACCTCCAACCATCGCTTTGTTATCTGTCTGATTTTGATCCAGTCTCAGAAATCGATGAGCTTACTTGAATTACTTCCAAGCACTCAAAAACCTCACTAGATGGTGTCTTTGTCTGAGATTAACATACTTAGGGACTGGAAGGAGCCCTCTTTTATTACTAACGAGAGCATGCTAATTATGGCAATAAAATCACATTTTAACCATCACAAAATCGTGTTTTAATAGCCAAATATTGAGTCGAGATTCAGCGTGAAATTATAGACCATATCCTGTAACATCCCAAATCCACAGTATAACATAATATTTACTTGTCTTTTACATTTATTTACCGGTTGGGCTGTCTTTGATGCTTAACAACTCTCACACTTTAATAAGAATTAGTACTATTATTTCTTTTACTAATATGGAAATATGAATTATTAAATTCTTTCCTTAAGATGTATATACATTCCCTTCTATTAAAAGTAGTACTGTACAATTTTACTGAATATATAAAAGAAATACAACATACCTTCGATATCGAATTTCTGGAAGGTAATTCTCTTAGTCCTAACTCAACAATCTGTGGAGTGGAAAATAAGGAGTGAGCGACAACGTGCTCAATAAGGAAGGTGTATGCTGCTTTATAAATATAAAAACTATATCCCAAAAACCACATAATTATCCTAACGATCAAACTCATTAGGAAAACAATGAATGTAGTTAATATTAAACAGGATTCCATAGATCCTTTCAGTAAACAGAAATCATATAATTGAGACTAGGCAACAATTTATCATGCTCTCACTGTTCCCTCAGGAACACAAGTCGTCCGCTTTTGGGGTGCACTCGTAGGCCATCGCCCCTTACGGCTATCTTTGCTAGATCTATGGCCATAATCTATAGGTGGTCCTCGGGTCCACTTGCAGAGTGACCTCGAGACCGCTGAAGACTTGGCGGGTCCATTAACCTTATGACACCCTAGAGTGCACTCGTTGGTCTATTGACCCGAGCCATCGCCCCAGATGGGTCACGCAAAGTATATGAATAATAATGCATGAACTCAGGGCCTAACGTCTCAAAATCAAGTTATATCTCATGAAAAACCTTTATGGAATTATTTCATAATTTCTATCATTTTCTCAAAATGATTTGCTTTCCAAAAGGTTTCATATTTTCTGTTTACAAATATATTAAAAATAACCCATTTTCACCAATTTACGCATGAGAAAATATGGATTAAATTGGCTAGCCAGGGTCAACTCGCCCATAGTGGCTCGCCCATAATCAGTTCGCTCGTTGGGGAGAACTAGTGTTCGCCCAGCAACTTTAGCCTTTTAAAACCAAGTGAAACTAACTTGTTCATGGCAGCTCGCCGTGGTCAGTTCGCCCACTATAGCATTGCTTATGGACAGCTCGCCCAATGCGACACTTCCATAGTCAACTTGCCCATATTCAACTCGCCCCCAAAAAGTTTCATATTTCTATTTTCAAAGATATTAAAATTAGTTTAATTTTCTATTAAGAAAATATGGAAACGTGAAACCTGCTCACCATGGTCAGCTCGCCCATTTGGCTCGCCCATGGTCAAGTCATCAGTGCAGTGAACTAGTATTCGCTCGCCACTTAGCTTTTCAAAACAAAGTAACATGGCTCGCCTATAGTGGCTCGCCCAAAAGAACATAAAGGGGTTCGCCAAACTTGGCTCGCCCACCTTTTATTAAAGCAGGGGTCGCTCGCCCCAAACAACATTAAAAGGGTTCGCCTACTTTGGCTTTCCCGGATTTCTCTTTAAAAGAAGGAAACTCGCCCAATATCTCATAAAAAGGTTTCTTTGCCCAAAAAATCATAAAAGGTTTGGCTCACCCGCCCTAACCAATTTGCCCAACAACAACACCGGGGTTGGCTATCTTTGTAGCTCGCCCAAGTCAGAATAATTCATCAAACCAATGCATGTCAGAAACCAAATTAATTTCTCAATAATTTTCATACAATTTTAACTCCACAGGACATGCATTCACTTCACATGCTACTTCCTTACCTGATATTACGAAGCCTTGCTTGGCCTTGCTTCTTGCTCGCCAATAGCAATTCCCGGCTGCAAATAATTTATAGATTCTATTAATATTTCCTTTTCAAATATTTTCAACATTTTGGCGAGACTTAATAATCAAACAGCTCGCCCATAAGCGTTCTTACTAACTCGCCCAACCGAGCTCGCCATTCATCAAATGGCTTACAAGTGGGAGCTCGCCCGCCATAACTCGCCACTATCATTTTTTTTGGGAGTTCGCCCAACATTCGACTCGCCAAGCCTTTATTGGCTTAAATGTGGGATACCGCCCCACTTGAACAACAACTTTGGCGAGTTCTTTATTACCTACTCGCCTCATTGGCGATCACTAACATTTCCACATGGGCGATCACAATTAGTCGCCATTCTCGTCTTTTTGGGCGATCCTTGATCCTCGCCCTTTTCTTAAACTATCATCAATTATCCAAAGAGTTTGGCGAGCTCATATACCACCAACTCATGCAACTCTTGAGCTCGCCTCAACCTTTGGGCGAGTACTCAAATTCTTTGCTCATTCTCAATTATTTTCCAGATTATATTTTATTCTAGTTTCTTATATATTCTAACAAGATTCGACTAAAACAAGGCTATATCTATGTTTATTTTCGTTATAAAACATAGAAATATACCATCAATTTATCAAGATGACCATAAGAATATGGAAGCTCACCTCAACCGAATTGCACTCCCCGAAACAGAGTGTTTTCTACCTCACTTAGCTTTAATTTGCTTATTTCTTAGCTCTTCATTGATGAAGCAAATATTTGGCTAACTAAAAATAAGGTTTCATGGCTCATATATAAGAGAAATGGAAGAACTAATTGTGAGCTTGTAGTGAAAACAGAATGGCGAGAAGGGTTTTGAAGAAGATGGAGTTGGTTTTCTTCGGTTATTCCTTCTTATATAACCATTCCAATCCACTTAGAACCTACCAGCTGTTCTTATCCCTTTTTCTTTCATCATTTCATGCATTAAAACCAAAGAAAATTGTAGTAAAAAGGAACGGTGGTGAAGTCCCTACTGCAAATCTATTCTTGACAAATTTCACTTGCCATTTATTGCCTAGCCCAATGTGTCAAGAGAAGCAAAGTGACGAGAAGTCCACTATAGCCCCTTTCCTTGACTTTTCTCTTTTTATTTCTTCTCTTCTCCACGCCAATTTCTGCCACTATTATTGACTTTGTTTTATCTCATTTATTTCTTCATTTGTCCAACACTTCATTAATGCTTTCACCCTTCTACCAATAAGGTTTCTTTTATACATGAACTTCATTTTATTTCTTTTGCATTCTTTTCAACCAAATGCTTTCTAATATTCAATCCTAATTCATATACACCATATTGTAAATCATAACTTAAAATGAAAAGTGGAAATTCATATTCAATTATTCTTTAATTTCACTAAAAGAATTTATTTCCACTACCAATCATGTACAAATATGGTATATAGTACAATAAAATTTGGGTCTTACATATCCGAAATTGGTCAACCAAATATTTATTTCATTATTATAGAGATATACTAACATTCTCCCACTTAGTCCCTATATTTCACTTATAGAAGAAACAAATCACATGAATCATGACGACAATTCCTCAAATTGTGAGTATTATCTTCCATGCATTACTATGTAAAATGTTTCTAAATCAACTCATTTTTACTTAATGAATAAACCTTATGTTTATTCTCGGTCCAAACAAAAAGGATATTTCTCAAATAAAACTTTAGTGTATACAAATCAAAATGAGAAACATCATATTATTAATAAGAGTTTCAATTACAATCAAAATATGGGACCAAGTCCCATTCTCTCTACATGATCCTTAAATTTAACGGTGGCAAGCCCTTAGTCAAAGGATCAGCTAACATCAATTCAGTGCTAATGTGTTCAATGATCACTCTTTTATCTCTAACACGTTCTCTAATGGCAAAGTACTTAATGTCGATGTGCTTCCTTCAGCTTTCACTCTTATTGTTCTTAGCCATGAATACCACAGCTGAATTGTCACAATATATCCTCAATGGTCAGATATGGAGTCAACAACTCTAAGCCCACAAATGAAACTCTTAAGCCATACACCATATGAGGTAGCCTCAAAACTAGAAACGAACTCGGCTTCCATAGTGGAAATGGCAGTCAGTGTCTGCTTAGCACTCTTCCATGAAATAGCTCCGCCGGCAAGTATGAAGATGTAATCAGATGTTGATTTCTGGGTATCAACACAGCCAGCAAAGTCTGAGTCTGAGTAGTCAATCACCTCCAACTCATCAGTCCGTCTATACATAAGCATGTAATCCTTAGTGCCTTGAAGATATCTAAGCACCTTCTTCGCAGCTCTCCAGTAGTCCATCTCCGGGTCACTTTGGTATTTACCCAACATTCTTACAGCAAAAGCAATATCAGGCCTGGTACAAATCTGTGCATACATAATGCTTCCAACAGCTGAGGCATATGGAATGTTCTTCATTTGTTTCCGCTCAAGATCATTTTTCGGGCACTGGTTTAAATTGAACTTGTCACCCTTTACAATGGGAGCTGGGCTTGGTGAACAATCTTTCATTCTGAATCTTTCCAAGACTTTATTGGTATAGGCTTCTTGTGACAGACCTAAT
The DNA here is from genome assembly GCA_032173925.1 of Heritiera fomes. Classification (NCBI taxonomy): domain Eukaryota; kingdom Viridiplantae; phylum Streptophyta; class Magnoliopsida; order Malvales; family Malvaceae; genus Heritiera; species Heritiera fomes. The sequence goes on along the minus strand of JAPDPM010000013.1, from coordinate 3,647,836 downwards.
ATACCTCTATGTCTGTCTCCATAGATCTTAATGCCAATGACATAAGATGCATCGCCCATATCCTTCATATCAAAGTTCTTAGAAAGAAATTGTTTCACCTCACATAGCATCCCCTTATCATTGGTTGTAAGCAAAATATCATCCACATATAGCACAAGGAAACAAATCTTGCTCCCACTGACCTTCTGGTATATACATTGATCCATGATGTTCTCAATGAAACCAAATGATGAGATGACTTTATGGAATTTTAAATACCATTGGCGGGAAGCTTGTTTCAACCCATATATGGATTTCTTGAGCTTACAGACCAAATGCTCACCAATACTAGAGGAAAAACCTTCAGGTTGTTTCATGTAAACCTTTTCCTTTAGATCACCATTGAGAAATGTAGTTTTCACATCCATTTATTGCAACTCTAAGTCAAAATGTGCAACAATCGCCATTATGATGCGAAGAGAATCTTTCTTATATACAAGAGAGAAGGTCTCCTTGTAATCAATTCCCTCCTTTTGAGTGAATCCTTTGGCTATGAGTCTTACCTTATAACGCTCAATGTTGCCTAATGAGTCAATCTTGGTCTTAAAGACCCATTTACAGCCTATAGCCCTGGCCCCATTAGGCAACTCGACAAGATCCCATACTCCATTAGATGCCATGGAATCCATCTCATCCTTCATAGCATCGAACCAAAGTTTTGATTCTTTGCTATTCATGGCTTGTGAAAACGTCTCTGGATCATTAACGGGCCCAATATTGAAATCAGACTCTTGTAGATACACAATGTAATCACTAGGAATAGCTTATTTCCTTTCCCTAGTAGACCTTCTTAATGTTGGTTCAACATTCTCCGAAAGATAATGTTGTTCAACTGGTTGCTCACTCAATTTTGGTGTATCCAGAAGAGCCTCGTCTACTGGTAAGTTATCAACTGCTTGTGGATTTTCAATGATTGGTTGTTCAATGTCCAGTTGCACTGAAGGGACATTGTTCATGATAACCAATCCTTGACTCGAGTTGGAGGGTTGATCTCTCACAGAAACTAGTTCTTGAGATTGATTGCTCCCACTAACTAAGTCATTTTCAAGAAACTTGGCGTTCCTTGATTCCACAATTCTAGTGCTATGAGATGGACAATAGAATCTATAGCCTTTGGACCGTTCGACATATCCAATGAAATACCCACTTATGGTCCTAGGATCTAGTTTCTTTTCCTGTGGGTTGTAAACTCTTATCTCATAAGGGCATCCCCAAACGTGCATATGACGCAAACTCGGTTTCCAACCTTTGAATAATTCAAAAGGCGTCTTTGGAACAGCCTTGGTTGGAACCCGATTCAATATATACGCTGTTGTTTTAAGAGCTTCAATCCACAAAGACTTAGGCAACTTCGAGTTACTAAGCATACTACGCACCATTTCCATCAAAGTTCGGTTCCTTCTTTCTACAACACCATTCTGATCCGGTGAACCAGACATGATATATTGGGCAACAATCCCATTTTCTTGAAGGAACTTCGCAAATGGTCCAGGTGCTTGTCCATCTTTAATGTATCTACCATAATACTCCCCACCTCTATCAGTTCTTACTATCTTTATGGGTTTTTCACATTGTTTCTCTACTTCATCCTTAAAGATTTTAAAGGCGTCTAATGCTTCATTCTTGTTATGAAGCATGTAGAGATACATAAACCTCGAGTAATCATCAATAAAGGTGATGAAGTACTTCTGACCATATGCATCAATGTCTGGACAGCATATGTCAGAATGTATGATTTCTAATATGGTTGAACCTACTATTGGCACCTTTCTTAGACTTGTTGGTTTGCTTACCCTTAATGCAATCCACACAAGTGTCGAAATCAGTAAAATTGAGAGTACTAAGTATTCCGTCATTTACCAATCTCTTAATTCTATTTATGGAGATATGACATAATCTCCTGTGCCATAATGTGGAGGAATCCTCATTCATAACACATATTTTAGTGCCAGTTTGAACATGCAAGGCGTTATGAGCAGTGTCATTTTGCAAATCAATAGAGGAAAGACCATCACATAAGGTACCATTCCCAACAATATCAGACTTAAAATATATCAATACTGATTTATTTGAAAATTGAAAGGAATATCCATAAGGTACCAACCTAGAAACAGAGATTAAATTTCTCGAGAAACTAGGAATATAAAAGGTTTTTTCCAATTGCAAAACAAAACCACTCCTAAGAACTAAAGTGCACGTTCCAACGCCTTCAACACACGAGCGCATCTTGTTTCCTGAATAGATGCTCTCCTTGTTTCCCACTGGCTTCCTTAGGTATGTCATACCTTGTAAGGAAGTCGAAATGTGAATTATAGATCTAGAATCAATCCACCATATGTTATGATTAACCCCAACCATATTTGATTCAAAACAAACATATAAGAGTGGATTACCTTTCTTAACGAGCCACTGCTGAAGCTTGGCACAGTCCTTCTTCATGTGTCCCTTCTTTTTACAGAAGAAACACTTGAACTCTTTCTTAATGTCAGCTTGGTCAGGGATTTTCCCTTTTCCCTTGTTCTTGGCTCGATCCTTGGTCTTTCCTTGGCTTGCAAAAAGTGCACTTTCACCCGATTCCATAAGCAGCCTTCCCTCCTCTTAAACACACATGGTCATCAATTCATTGATGGTCCACTTATCCTTATGTGTGTTGTAGGATATCTTGAATGGTCTGTACTGCTTTGGTAGAGTGTTCAATATATAGTGCACAAGAAAAGAGTCAAACATCTCCACCTCTAGCTTCTTGAGTTGGGTCGCAATATCTCTCATGGCCATTATGTGCTCGCGCAATCCTTTGACACTGGTGAGCCTCATTGATGAGAACTTCATTATCAGGATGCTGGCCAATGCTTTGTCTGAAGTGACAAACTGATCATCTATGGCCTTCAGTAAGGTCCTAACGTTGGTATGTTGTTCGACAGAACCATGTATCCCAGCAGATATCTTTGTCTTAATATACATGACACTAAGGCGATTGTATCGCTCCCAGCGTTCATGTAAAGCTACTTGAGCAGGAGTGCTGGTCTCAGTTAATACAGGCTCGTCTTTCCTTATAGCATAGTTTATATCCATGCACCCTAATTGGAGGAGAACTCTCTCCTTCCAAACCTTGTAGTTCTTTCCATCTAGCTCGGGAACTTCCAGGTTAATACTAGCCTGAGGAAACACTGCATATAGAAAATAAACATGCTTATGTATCTAGAATTTTTGAGACAAACTTAATTATGTCTACCAATGTAAACATATTTTATTAATGAATCCTAGACATAAAACTTGCCTGTGGGCTAAAGTTCTAATTCTAATAGATTCATATCATAATTATAAAACTATCAAATTATATCATTTCCTAATTCCTGTGGATAAATTAAGAAACTAATTTGATATTTTATCCTAATTAGTTATAAAATTATAATAAAAATTCCTGTGGGATAAAATTTATTATAACCTTATAAATAATTACAATTTATATCTAATATCATTATGTGATTTTACAAATATAATTTTACTTAATTAAGGTTGCTGTGGCTAAGCCCTAATTAAATAAATTATAAATCACTTAGACATATTGGTAAAATTCTAAGTTTATTCATATTTTAAAAATTGCAATTATAATAAGGCAACTTTAATTCAAAATAATATGAATAACTTAGCTACATGTGCTTTTAGTATAAAAATAACAAAATTAAACATATTCAGAATGAGCACATATACACATTCAAATCACATTTTCATAATTTAATCATAATTTTATGATAATTTTCACAAAATTATTTAATTTAAAATTACAGCATTTATAAAAATTTCAAATTTATGAAAAATCCTCATAAAATCCAAATAATGAGAAGTTTTCATAATTATATTAATTTTGTGAAAATGATCTAATCATTCATAAAATTATGAAAATTACAGAACTGAGATTTTGATATGAAACTATCAAAAATATAATTATTTGGCCTAAATTAAATAATTTCAATTACTTAAATTAAATAAATCCTTAAGGCCTAAAATAAAATAAACCAAATGACCTTTTATTTAATATATATATCCAAATAATTAACCAAAAGGGCCCAAAATAAATGGCCTAAAACTAACCAAAGAAAACCCAAACAGTGGCCCAAAACCGGATGGCCCAAAGGGTTTTTTTTTAACAGTGCGGTTACACTGTAGAAACAAGGCATGGACGCGTGATATCCACGCGCCCGCATTCTACCCTCGAGCGCGTGAGATGCATGCGCCCGCATTTCCACTATCAGGTGCGTGTGACTTATGCGCCCGCTTTCCTCTATCGGGCGCATGGCTTCTTCTTCGCCCGAATGCGTGTTTTTTGCAGAAATTTGGGTCTTTTGACCTGACCCGGTACAGACTCCTTCAAACAGTCCCATTTTTCATGTATTTTTCGTCCCTAGAGCTCTCCAACAATAGATCTAAAATATTTGAGCCAAAAATCATATGAAAATAGAATGGGTTTCAAGGAACCCGAGACTTAAAGCTTCAAAATATAAGTTTTTATGGCTTCTATCTACAGATCTCTATCAAGACAGAGGTTACACGGCTCTGATACCAAATTTAAGATTAAATTAAGCCTAAGCATGCTTCTAAACATGCATGAAACATGCTTTAATCTGTATGCGGAATAAAATACTGTAAGGATCGAACTAACCTTCAGCCGTTGCTTTGTTATCTATCTGATTTTGATCCAGTCTCAGAAATCGATGAACTTACTTGAATTACTTCCAAGCATTCCAAGCACTTAAAAACTTCACTAGATGGTGTCTTTGTCTGAGATTAACATACTTGGAGACCGTAAGGAGCCCTCTTTTATTACTAACAAGAGCATGCTAATTATGATAATAAAATCACGTTTTAACCATCACAAAATCGTGTTTTAATATCCAAATATTAAGTTGAGATTCAGCATAAAATTATGGACCATATCCGGAATTGGTCAATCAAATATTTATTTCATTATTGTGGAGATGTACTAACATGAGAAACTTTGTAATACTGGAACCTGGAATTGAACTCGTTGGTTGTCGGCACCATTAAATAATTTGTGGATTATTTATACGGTTATATTTCTGGATAGTGTTTTTTTAGTAATTCTGTAGTTTTTAACAATCTAAAAAACCTTGGCTATGTAGCAGTCAAGGCTGGAGAACTTTGAATCCTCTCTCATATTTGGAAAACTTAGTACTGAAAATCCATGGCCTATCCTCTGCAAGCTTTCTCTTTAACAGGAAACTTCATCAACCTTATCTCCTTCAATCGATCCGTGAGGTTTACAAGAGTTTTGACTT